>QRFI01000008.1:0-1200000 GCA_025389085.1 Sclerotinia subarctica
CGACAACAACGATTTTCGCAAATTTCAAGAACTCACCACCGCCGACAACAGTCTTCGCCAAAATCAGACAACATGTCTCACGAATCAGTTTGGATGTCCAGACCCCGTACCTACGGAAAGGGAGCCCGCGGATGGTATGTGGAGAATCGATTTCACTACGATTCTATCAAGTATCTCAATTGAAGAATTTCGTTTCTAATATTTATTTACAGCCGCGTTTGCACACACAAGGCCGGTTTGATCCGCAAGTACGGTCTCAACATTTGCAGACAATGCTTCAGAGAGAAGGCATCTGATATTGGATTCGTCAAGGTACGCTCACACAATTTAGGCGCCATCTCACTTCACCACCAACACATCCTACGATCGCCAAAATGGAATGGAACAACCACTAACAAATTTCACAGCACCGTTAAATTTACCACATCTCAGCAATTAGCTCATCGAAACGGAACGATATGATCGCGATGGGTTTGTGGAGGGAAATAAATTAACATGGCAATGGAGTTCTGGGCTTTTGCACGAAAAAGGGTTACGAACGAGGACATTTATGGTCACGCTTTGGAGGACATTTTCAAATGAATGGAGGAACGCTTATGGACACTTGTGTGCTGAGGCATACTCTGCGATGGATTGTTCTCGAGGTCATGACACCTTTCAACTGCATTGATCTGGAACGGAGATGGTTCTTTTCCCTGGAGTCAATTGGACTCATGTTCATCTGGCTTCGACTAGGAAGTAGCTTTTTCGGAATATCAGGTCGTTTTTCTTGAGTTACCATGATTACTCAGGATATGCCTTTTGAATGACTGAGTGATTATGTCAAAAATACATAGTAAGGTCGAGGATGGTTAAGCTGGAAGGTCGAGTGGCCTTTTATCGGGGCCAAAATCGGGGAAGACAGCTCAATAGGGTATACATGCACAGCCCAATTCTTGCCTGTGTAGTCAGGTCCACGATTATTCCTACATACCTCTTGTGACACACAGGTCTAACAAACCAATTTGCCCTTTTCATGGTTTGGGATCCACATCAACTCACAGAGTATATACAGTAATCCGCTCGAAGAACTTAGGTAGACAGGACTTATACTAAGTATAACATGAACTTCTGAATATGAGATGTCATGTAAGCCTCGAGTGAGCGATTGCTCAAATATCAACGGGACCCTTCCCTCCTGCAAGAAATCTTTGAATAAAATGTGTTATCGTTTTAGTTGGAGGAGTGGTCTAAACACGAGCGGTGTTCCTCTATAGAATACAATGGTATTTTTTGAATCGGGCGAATGGTGTCAACTCCCCATGGAGTCGAAAAATAGTATTCGCGTTCTATTCATAGGTACTGCAAAATATAGCCATGATGTCCTTTCCCCCTGTTGAAAAGAAAGTGCTAGATGCCGAATCCCTGAATCAAGCGACAGATATAAACTGCCCGTAGAACAAAACTTGGCGGTCACGTTTCAACCTTGCTGCAAATTCGTCACAAATCCTCCACCTTCAATACCTACTCTACCGAGATAGGTATTTGACACCTCACGCCGAGCGATCATCAAATTTCCAGTTGCAATATCACAAGTATCAATTTTCGCAACCGGTAATTCAGCAAACTTAGCTTCAGATGATTTTCAAACTCGCAATTGCGTTCATAAAGATCAACTCACGAGCTAGGTGGTAATTCAGAAAACTCTTCTTCTGAGAAGACATGATAAAGTCCTTTTGCAAAATAAAGCATCACTTCATATCTTGCAGCTCTACTTCAGTTTAATATCTATCGGCAACTCCCACGGTCAGCGACGGCTTACCAATGCCTGCTCTACCACATGTAATGGAATATTCAGATCTCGGGACCACAAGAACAAAGCTACCCTACTTTCTTTAAGTGAATATCACACTGACGGTAATGATTGTACGTTCACATTTTCCAAACCAGAATTGATAGAGAAGCATCTTGATTATCTGTTTTCTCACATCTAAATACATGCGCTCCACGCTCTCGCTCTAAACCGAACTCACATACTCCTGCACCGGTAAATCTCCTGAGCCGCTGACACATTCAAATGCAGCTAGTAAGAAGTACACTTTGGAACCCACGAATAAAATTGATATCGCTGAAACGGAAAAGACAAAGAAACTCGGGAACAAGATTAACAATTCACCAGAATCTCCGTTTGTGGCGGTCGTAGTCGGAGTCGATAATAAAGCCGGAGTGTACCCCAGAAACATCAGGATAGAAGAAATCAAAGTCGTAGGGGCGGCGGTGAAGGACAATGGTCGAGCGCAGAACGGTCTCCTGCTCTTCGTTCCGCATTTGTAACAACGCCCGGTTCAAAAGTGCCATCAACCGTCGCCAGTGAGCAATTTCAATTGAATCTCCTGGCACTTGTATGACGTTGCCCAAGGGGTCATTTTTACACAGAAAGATAACAACGCGAAGACGATTCCTTTCTCCTTCCGACCACAGCGAAATCCCGAAAAACTCCTCTTCCATTTTCTCAAAGAGCTTATGAAGGGCATTCTTTTGCTCTGCGTGTAAGTTCTCGAGATACCTTGCAGCGATAATCATCTCCATATCATCAAACTCGCAACATCGACGTGGCTCCGGTACGCTTCCTGCCTCGTCACCGTCCAACACAATATCAATAAATAATTCTGAAAGTACGTGTTGACACAAGGGGCAAGTTTCTAGTTGTTCCCGCTCCAGGGTGAAATTTATCCATCTTCGAAGACATTTATGATGAAAGAGATTCTGGCAGCAGGGTTCCATCTTCGTGAGTTTTTCAGACGCGTCCATGCCCTCGGTGCAAATGGCGCATGGATCGGTCAACTGCAAATCATCTGCGTCATTCTTGCTGATTTCTAGTGATGCTCGGACATTTGGCGAGGGTGGGTTTTCCAAAACTAATAGAGTTTCCATCTTTGTCAATGGTTACACGTCATCGTTAGTGTGGTTATCAGAATTACTTGATAAATTCTGATCCTTCTCGCCGATGGAGCTCATGGTTATATATGCAAATGAAAAACTATTTGTCGGTAGTAGATTGATCCGGTATGTTCGCACGGTATGTTCGCAAGGTATGTGGTCCGGTATGTAATAACGGAAGAGCTGTAGCCGAATGATATCGGTGTAGTGAATCTCTGGTGATGCGCTGTGAGGGTTAATAGCTCTTATCGCTAGGATTGTGAATTAGAAGGTCGGATCCGAATATGAGATAAGATGATATAGGAGGAAACAATTCCTTAACAAGAAGAAAAAATCCAAAAGTACTTAATACTCAATCGAAGAAGAAAGAACATGGTCTAATTCCCGACTAATAATTAGAGTTAGCTCTAAGCAAAGACAGGGAAAGTACTAAGCTTCTAAGCGAGACTTAGGGGTTCAGCGCTTGTTGAGTTCGCAGCTTAGCTGGCCATAGGTTGAATGAAAGGTAAGCTCTGTCCCGGTTTGGGGAACTAAGTTTTGAGCTAAATGATATATTTCTTTTCAACTGGGTGAAAAAAAAATTGCTTTAGAGTGTGCACTATTTTTTATTTGGACTACAGGTGGAAACGCTGGGTGAGGCTTATATGGTTTTCTATGACGGTGAAAGGGGTTCTAGTTGTAGGTGTGAAGAGGGTTGTCTTATTATTAGAGCTACGATTCCTGATTATATAGATCCACAATCATCGTACTTTCCATATTGAGCCTAACAGCCTAACGATGGCGTTGGGATGATTGAATTTGAATGCTGTTTTTGGGTGGTGGTGGAAGGTGGAAAGGGGAAGGAGGAATGTGGGAGAAGGAAAATATTCGCGGGTACGGAATTTCTTTTTCTGCAGGATGAAATTGGAGCGACTAAATATTCGACTGAAAGAGGGAAGAGATATCATCTACGGGAGCTTGGTAAAAGTATGCCAAAACACTCCAAGGTTTTATTAAAGCAGTCATTCTCCCGTTACAGTCAATCCATCTTTCTTACAAATGATTATTTAGATGATTAGAGAATAGAAAGTAGTGTTATGGTATTATGTAGTATTAGTATCACGACTCCAGTATTTCATTTCTCAGTAAAGTTATATAAAGTTATCAGATATATGATTTTGAAAAGATTAATTAAATAATTTATAATACTAGTAAATCAGATTATTAAGATCTTATATTGAGCGTATATATTATCTATATAATCAAAATAAAAGCAATCTGAGGAACATACTAACTATATAACTCTTCTCACACACTCACCATACATATATATATACACTTTAATAAAACACTCAATCTACCAATTTTGACTCCCAAGTACATACGCACGAGTCATCCTCTCTGATAATTGATAATTAATAATCAATAATCGATATAAGAAATAGAAAATACTATCTGAAGCTGCAGTCCACGAACCAGAAAACAATCATATAGGAAAGGAAACAAAACAAAAAAAAAGAAAAGAAAAGGTGCCCAGATCAACAAACTTGTATTGTCAATTGATAAATATATGTCTCTTTTCTCTTTTCCCTGTACATTTTTATCACTCTCGCTCTCCTTTACATCGTTCCCTCATCTACCCAATCCAATGTCAGTTTCATTTCCTGAATTCGCTTCCACTCAACTTGCACATCTTTAATTTTAAATTACTCAAATTCACATACCGACATTTCAAATACATCATCACAAGACTGAAAAAGTACCAAGACATAATCTCTTTAATTTCATTTTCAAATACATATCTGGGTATCAACAATCCACAAAGTCTTCTTTCCTTTTACATAATCCCTACGTTATTATTCGCCATTCCATAATTTTCGTACATCCATCCACTTGATTCTCATCTCAAGCAAGTTCGTGAGCAAATTAGCAATCGACAGATTCCAATCCATTCATGAATGCCACAACATCATTAAGTCGTACTAGCTCTCTCAATGAGCTCCCCCAAGCCTCCCTCCTGATTTCTCCACACATCAATTCCATTCTCCCTTGTCACCTACAAGTCAGACTTAGAAACCTCATTGACTGGTATAGCATCATCATCATGGGCAACACTAGGACCAAGTTTATCCTCCACATCAAATTCTCCTCTCTCCAAACGTCCTGCACGTTTATCAACACCTGTCTTCCAGGCTGGTGTACCCAAAAACCTGATGCTGCCAGGGGTCGAATAATCAAAGATCGCTTCAACTTCTTCAAGGGGCTTCTGACTAGTTTCCGGGAATACGAAGTAGACATGGAGGAACATAGCAATACAGAATACCCCAAAGACAATATATACTTGCCATCTGATATTGGCAAACGCAGGTGGGACAAAGTACGCAAGAGCGAAGTTGAAAGCCCAATTGGCAGAAGTAGCGAGAGCGACGGCCTTTCCACGGACGCGGAGAGGGTAAAGCTCAGGTGGGTAGATCCAGGAAACCGGTCCCCATGTTGGAGCATAGGATGCAACGAAGAGGTATGTGCATGCAATGACGGCTTTTGATGGCGCTCCGGTAATAGAGATGGATTCAGCAGCACTAGAGAATTGACCCGGGTATGGAACTGTTCCGTATGTAGCCAAGACACCAGCGTTGATAAAGAGCCAGAGCATCATCAAGAAAGCTCCAAACAAAAGAACAGGACGACGACCCAATTTATCGACCCAGATCAATCCAGGAACAGTCATAACAACATTGATAATGAATTGGATCGAGGAAGGCAAAAGAACATTGCTACCCAAACCAGCCATGGTGAAGATGTAAGTAATGTAGTACATCATGACATTCATACCAGTAAGTTGAGACCAAATTTGTGTGAAGATACCGATGTGTGTTCGGTTAATCATGTCGGGCTTGAACAGCTCCATGTAGGTAACATCAGCATTAGCTCTCTCAAATTCAACAACTTCTCTGATTTCTGCCAGTTCTTTAGCAACGAATGGGGAGTTGCTGTCGCCGCCACCGTGAACAAGGGACAAGACTTGATGAGCCTCTTCCCAACGGTCTTTTCTAGCGAGCCAACGTGGAGATTCAGGCAATAAGAATAGAGCGAAGAATAGGAAGACGGCGGGAAGCATTTGCAGTCCCCATGGAATACGGAAAGCAGAGGTTCCTTTGATGAACGAGCATCCGTAACAAATGTAGAACATGATGAGAATACCCCAGGTGATAGCCCATTGTTGGCAGCCGACGAGTCTTCCACGCTTGGATGGTGGTGCGATCTCTGTGATATAGACTGGAACTTGAGCAGAGCAGATTCCTACCGAGAGACCGTTGATGATACGTCCGACGATAAGCATAGGGATGTTTTGGGAAGCGCAGACAATGATTGAACCGATAATCCTATGCAGGCTTGATTAGGCCAGTTCTTGATGCAAAATATGAGAGCGGGAAATGTTTACCAGATGATAGAACCGATTTGAATGGCCCTCTTTCTACCGAGAATATCAGAGATATAACCTGAGATCAAAGCTCCGAGCCAACTTCCAGCAGGCATAGAAGCGGTGATACCACCTGTATCCAATTAGTCTTTGATATACTGGCAAATAAGAGTGGAAATGATTCCATACCTTGAACATTTGGAGTTGGACCCGTGCATTTACCATCAACCATCCCTCCTTGATCGAAATAACACAAATATGCATCGGTAGAGATGATAGCGGACATAGATGAAATATCAAAACCGAAAAGAGCACCACCCACCACGGACACGGCCGCAATGAAGTAGACGTTACCGATCATCATTTTGTGTGCTGGGTCAGGTAACTAGACCTTTTCTACAGGATGTAGGTATTGTACGCAGTAAAGAAAAAGTCGACCTTCTTTCAAAGCAGGTCGAGCGAGAACTGATAGGGAAGAGAGGAAATGGGAGATTCTTCGTGGTGATCGACACAAATACTTATATAGAGAAAAGGCTTGAAGTGCTGGGGTAATAATGGAGCACGAGAAGAGTTGGAATAATGGAATCTGGAGAGACAGCAAGTGGGGAGAAAAAGAAGGGCCGAATCTTACCTATGGATCCTCCTAAGTTTTTACCTTTAGGTGTCAATCAGCACGGGGATTGTCCTTGCCATGTGGGTTTTGATGGATTTGGAAACACTTTTTGGGGACGTTCCTTCCCCGCCAATCCACGGTTCGTCGGCACCATCCTTCCTACAAGTATCGCAACCCTCGATTATATAAGATTGATATGATTCGAAGAGTGAAGCTTTTCACCTGGAAGGTTGATGACATCGATACTTCGTGTGTCATCAAATTAGATGCAGGCAAAACGCTTTCCAGCAATCCATCCAACTGTATCACGCGAGGTATGCAGTTATAGACGACGATCTATGAAGTATCAACATGGGTGCGTATACGGTGTCGATGTTGTACACCTAGAGTGGACTCTGATCGGCGCCTGTCAGAGCATCTCATTTGAGCGCCAACTTATTGAATGACTTTGTTGTTTGAAAACTGGGTAAAAAAATGATGTTGGTGGATCCTTCCATTTCCTTGGAGATTTTATGTGGAGAGCTGGGGATTTGGGGAAGGCTAACATTTTTTAGACAGTTGTTTACCCAGACTCTAAGCTAGCCTAACCGAACACATGGCCCGAAACAACTACTTCGTGTCTTCCTTCTCCGAGCAGTAGCAAGATTTCTGTTGCAATAATCGGTATTGTACAACAACCTGTAAGCGATTGGCTATATATTTCCAGAAAGTCAAAATAAGACATGAAGATCATGATTACAAGAATCCCAAGGATGGAATTCAATGCCACTAGATGACGGCAGTGGCTCATTAATCCTGGCGGCTTGACTCGAAAGTTTTCAAGCCTCAATAAGCCATATCCGGGCGCCTAGAAAATTTTCAAAAAATAAAAGTCTAGCAATTCAATCCCAGGTCGGTCAACAAGGAACAAGGCTTATGTCATTGATTACCGTCTCCAGAATTCTCAGAGTTCCTGGAGAGAGTTTTTCCGTCGAATGAAGAGATGTTGGGATCCTGGTACTCTGATTCGCTAAAGTGTCTAGATTCATATCTAATATTAAGAATGGGAGGAAATAGCGAATCATGTATAAGATGATGGAAGATGGAAGATGGGATAATCCGAAACTTGGAGGAAAAGCCGAGGTAAGAATGTGAAAGGACAAATATCTAAACATGGACGGGTCAGTCAAGTTACGATCGTACGGGTTTGAAGAAGTCTCGACTCTCAAAGCTGTGAAAAATTCGGAGATGATCCAGAGGAGTGGATCGAATTTCCATGAGATTGAATTCCTCTTCCCTTGTACACAGAAAATTGTTCGGCTTGTGACGGTAACACAACAATGGCACAGCAACAACAGACTCGAGGTTCCATGCTATAAATCAAGCTCCAAGCTCGTACTTTCCCTCCCGAGGTCGTGAGTTGTTTGTTGGAAGGACCGCTGCGCTGATCAGTAGCGGTTAGCCGAGGAAGTACTGATGGAGTAGATGATGCTCGTATACGTAGCTGATCATAAATTGCTTCTCTCGATAATGCAAAAAGGTCAGCTATCTCGTGAGTCGTAACGTTACAAATGAGTCTAGGTGAAAAGCTCTAGAGACCGGAAGAACTTCCTTCTTGGACCACCACGAGAGAGAAAATTAATTACTAAGTTTCTCTCTAGTGAGTCTCTCTCTAGTTTGTCTCCATCTCTCCATAATAAGCTGCAAGTTGAAAAAAGTTCATGTCGTGTGGGGACTCCACCTGGGGATACTCCGTAAGGTGGATGGAGACGGGGTTAAATAAAGATCAACTTTTCATAAGATTATGACCGGTATTGATACAAGTTGTATACATTGTCTGTATAATCTCGCGACTTATAATGATGAAGAGCATGACTGTATGAGAGTTACTTTGAATTATGGCTTCACCTCGGGTCAAGTCACTCTCTTCTTCATTGCTTCAAGTACTCTAAGTCTTCTACTAGTTGTAGCTACAGCTGTATTGCAAGTTCCCATCCGGAAAAGACCTTTTCCGGAAAACTAAAATTCTAAACCGAAGCCAACAACATTTCCGCGAAGCAATACTGAGAACTTTGTAAATAACAAAAAACGAACATATCAAACAAATCCTATTGAGAATCACACAGCGTAAGTATATCATATTCTCTGACTCCTGAACCATCTCAGTACAGTAAGTTGAATTCTCTTCAAAATTCATGTCTCGGTATAATTTCGTCAGCAAAGGAGATCTAGCTTTAGCTTTTGAAACAATTCGCGTTACGAACATGATCAATCAGCTTGATCGACCTCGAAATGTCAACCCCAACCACATCTCAATCGCAACACAACCCATCTGAGCTTCAATACAGCTTAGAAAGATCCAGAACGATTTGCTAAACTAATTCAATATAATACAATTTGACAGTGGCATGATGTCTTGTAAGTATCATTTTCCCCCTCTGCCATAAGCCTCCTATCAATCCATACCACACCTATCTTGCTAACATCAGCCCCAAACAGTCCTCACCACAACCCATCAAACCCTCACCCTCACCCCTATTCCTCCTCACATCCCCATCACCCAAGTGCTCACCCTACTACACGACCACAAGAAAATGATAACCATGAACCCCCTTGTAACAGCACACACCCTCCTCCCGCCCACGCATATTCTCGCCAAAGATTTCTTCAAATTCGAACCTGTAGAACTCCAACCCAGCAGGCGATGTCCCTGCGAAATATGGGAAATAACCGACGACTTATCCGCCAACTCAGAAGGAGAAACGGGATCCGGATGGCGGGGCGGCTGGTCGAAACGATTTATCCCAGATCAGATCACTTACACGAGTAGTCTCCAAGATCGCGAAGATGGATTGGTTAGTATTACGCATGCGCCGATGGGGGTTCATAGTGTGACGACGTGGATAGTGAGGGAAGCGGGGCCGGGGGAAAGTTCGTTGATGCTTGGGGATGGGAGATTAGTTTTGGAGGAGAAGGGGGTGGTGAGGGCGAGTAGGATGTTGATGGGGTTCATAAAGACGACGTTACAGGAAAGTCATGAGAAGTTGGTGAAGGATTTTATGGGTGTTTTGGAGAGTAAGGGGAGGAATGGACAAGAAGTGGGGAATGGGACGAAGGGGGAATTATAGGGGAGTCGTTGGGAATTGGTCGAATGGGTATGAGAAGAGAATATGGTGAAATTTCACTTAGGACATGGGATTTTGATTCAATATCTAGATGAGGTAAGGGAAGATCTGATAAGGTAAGTTGGACGATAAATAGCGAGATATATAGTGAAACCTTTAACATTGATGTCATGAACACCTTACATACCACCAAATTCCATTTCCTTTACCACTATATTGACAAACCCCGAAGTGTATTATTTTCCAGCGACTCCGTTTCTTCGTTGATTCATCAATTTCGCACCTATTCTTCAACAAGACTCGATGTTTGAATCTGTATCATTGATAGATCCGATAGGAGATACGGGTAGATATTTGAGCAGAAGATATATAGATGGATTCAAATATTCAAGAAGTCATCAATCCCCATCGTCACGAACTTGAATAAGCGCATAAATGAAATATATAAAGAATTCTCGCCGTAGGATATTCTTTGCTTTAGGGTAGGTGATCAATCACTTATTCGATTCATTTTAGGTAAAGGGGGGAGAAAAGAAACCAAGATGGAGTGGAGTGGAGTGGTGTGGAGGAGAGTGGAGCTTTGGGAAGAGGAAAAAGGAAAAGGAAAAGGAAAGAGGGTTGATGATGGAAATGCATTACTGCGACATCTTGATTATTTCTATGTGAGTCAAGTGACTAGATCAGATAGTAGGATATGTATAATTATTGATGTTCTTTTCACTATAAGACTTTTTATATAAAGCTGAATAATATATAATGATACTATACTATTCCTGCCAGTAAACCTTGCTGAAATCAAATAGTCCAAATCTCGATTCTATAATCCATAATGAGTCATATTAAAAATTTAAATAATCATACTCCTCCTTGAGTTTTCCAAAACCGACCCTAGGCTCATAAGCCTCGATCCATTTACCCCCAAAGTCAAAAATCGAATAAAACCTCCTCAAGAACGAAGCTCCAAGCAGCGTAAATTCATCATTGCCACTGTCCCCAAAAGGAGGCATGCACTGTTCCAAGGGCAACTGAATCTCATCACCTCTAATCGAAAACGTCACATCATTACTCTCGTCCTCGCCCTCCCCAAACGTGAACGAGATCGCCCACGACGAATTCATATGTTCGCATCCCCAGCGCTCCTCGCCACTGTACAGTTTTGTAAGATTCCACCCGAGATTGTAGTACACGGGTTCGATGAGTTGGCTGGGGATCGAGATACTTCCCGCGCCGGTGTCGAAGACTGCAAATCCCGTGCCGTATAGTGGCCATGTGGTGTTAGCCTTGGGCCAGGTACCTGCTGTATCGTTGGTGGTGGGTGCTTTTCCATTGTGTGTGCTGACGATGGCACCGTCGTGAGCGAATAACACGTTGATGGAGCGGAGGGAAGCGCGCCAGACTTCATATGGACTTTCGACGCGCAGAGGCACGTAAGTTACTTCTCCGTCAACATAGGTATCTTCGTGACTACCACCGATGGTGAGAACACCGTCCTGAGCACCGGTATCGTTAAAATTTGTGCCGTAGAAGACGGCGAAACGGGGATCATCCAATTTATCGTCCCAAATAAGTGTTTCGGCTAAAGTCGTTGTGTTCTCCACCGCAATGGACGAGAAGGCTAAGCCGAGAAGGCCATCGGCGGCCAGAAAGGCCTCTGACGATACATCTGTTGCAGCGAGGAAAGTTTGCTTCCAAGAGACTGTTTTATTCTCATCGGAGAAAACATCTTGGAATACCAAACCATCAACACCATTCCCGTCAATATACCCAATGCCGCCAGAGGAGTCTAAAGCGACCGAAGAAGATGAGTCTGCCTCATTGTATGGAGTGCGGGCAAAACCGCTGTAGTTGGGACATGTACTGTCGGTACAATTGCGCCCTATAAACCATGAAGTTGCGGATCCGGTATCAAACGAGAGTCTGTATGGTTTTGCCGGAGTGCCAATGTCAAACACCACAGAGGTCTAAAAGGTAGGCCCACAGTTAGTTTCCATCGACTCATTATCGAATGCTAGGAGTAACGTACGTATGTATTTTGGATTACGACTGGTAGCTCGAGGACAGCTGCCGAAGCCGCTGCCGCCAAGCCGATCAGAGCATAGGTACTCATATTATAAAACTCTTTGAATGGATCTGATAGAGAGAGGAAATGTTCGAGATTGAAGTGTCTGCATCATGAATTCAAAGACGAATACTGCTGTTTTTATCTTTTTCTCACTACGTCAACGTCAATATGGGGCTTCAATGGTTGCCGAGAGACGTGGGTCGAATACGATTTTATCAGAAGATAGTGTACGAAGCGCTGGCAAACATGAGACCCCTTTAACAACTTCCTGGAGACTCGTAAAAATTCTAAATCCTACAGTGACCGTGCACAGCTACTAGCCATAGGCCCTTTTTACACCAAAATTCACTCTTTTCATTTATTTATATTAAACGAACTAAACATTTTATAAGAAGATCCTTTTTAAAGATTCTATACTTTTGATTTTTATAAATTTCAATTATTGATTAATAAAGTTCTATAATTTTTAAATTTCAAATTTTGAAATTTTCCTTATTTTACTACAAAAATTAAATCAAAATTTCATATAATCATTCTCAAACTTTATTATATTATCTTAAAAATTTCAAAAAATATATTATCAATTTTTGATTATATATTCGATTCTAAATAATTCAATATCTCTATTTTGATTGCATTTTTATTATAATCAAAATTATTATAATTTTGCAAAATGATTGAGTTTTGGTGTGAAAAGGCCATTCGGCTCGTAGCAGTGCGCTAGTACTGTACTTAGACCATTTGAAAAACGAATTGGGATAGTGTATTTTTGGAACATCATCATTACGAACAACATCGAAGCCAAGCCAAGAAAACCCATAAAAACAATTTGAGACTCAGCCACTCAAAAATTCCACGCAGAACTTAAATGAAAAAGACATCAGATCCTCTTATGGGTCTCAACTGTATTGACAAGTGGAACTTCTCTGTATCTTTACAAAGAAGGAGACGGACATCTCTTGAGGTAGATATTTCCATACTCCGAAAAGGAGACCGCCAGGCCCAAGTGTAGTAGAAAAAAAGACCTAAAATAATCCCCATGCAAGACTAGACAATCACGACTCCGAAGCTGTGCTTCAAAGTTCAAACACTGGTTTGGGGCCCTTTGAAATCATGACTGGTGATATTAGAGTAGAACTGGTTATACCGCAGTCCGATGTATCGTATAAATATCGGAATGTCGGGCGACCTTTAGTCAAATTCGGTATAATTCTGATGCCGATGTAGACTTATCATGTGACCACGTCAAGGAAATTGAAGGTTCAGTGATAATCAAGTACCGGTATTAATCTATAAATTCTTATAAAAGACTTTATATATGTTTTTTAATACCAGAAACCTTTTGGGACTCGGATTTGAGTAATGGAATTTTTCCATGCGGTATAACCAAGCTCTATTATATTTTTGCAGGTCCTCTATATATCCCGGAGATCCCGGTATTTTAGCAAATGTGGTTAAATTTTCACAATTCCAGTATAAAACCTGCCGGAAAAAGGACTCGTCACTGATCTATCACATGATCAAATTACAAAACTTCAAGGGGGTGGGACTGAAATTGAAGAGGTTAATACTCTTCCTATACCGGACGTAGGCCTAATTTGTGTCCGGTACAGTGAGGTTCTACAGTAAGGACTATCGATCGGCCTGTCCGTTAAGGAGAATTCGAGCAGAGGATCAGTATCGAAGATAGCTGGTGGAATTTCTAGCAACCATCCTAATCACAGCTATGGAACCCTGCATTATCGTTGTCACTGACCGCTGCAATTGCGAGTGTAGTTGTGAGTTCCCGTTATATCATGTCATAACCCACTTCTCCTCTATCCCTCTTTGTTTCTCCGCGCAATATCCACCGCCCTTTCTCCCCCACCTTTTCCCATCCTAAAATGAGACCCTTCAAGAGCCACCTCCTCATGAAGACCACTCCTTATACCCCTTCTGTCTCTGTCTCGTATTCCAGCCCAACTTCCCACTAATACTATTAACCCAATCCTCACTCCTCCTACCCTGGGGCATCACATTAGCAAATGGGTAGCGACTCGCACTAATCGTCACATAATCGCCAGGAGCCAATTCCACCCTCTCTCTCCCATCAAAGCTCGCCCAGCTGCTCGTTCTCGCATCGTACGGAACGCCTAGACGGAGTACAATAGTATCTGGAAGGATAATGGGACGGAAGGAGAGAGTATGTGCGCAGATAGCTGACACGAGGATGACGGGATTTTCGGGATGGCAAAGAGAGCCGCCCGCGGCGAGATTATAGGCTGTGGAACCAGTAGGCGTGGCGACGCATACGCCATCAGCTTGGACGGAGGTGAAGTGCTCGTCGTCGCCGAAGATCTCGATTGAAGACATGGCTGTTGCGTGTAAGTCACATGCTGGTGAAAAATGTATTTGGATGAGGCGAGATGGTATTTACTTACTGGGGTTTGGTCCTCGATCAACCACAATATCATTGAGAATCTCATATGTGCCGTCTGGTCTATGGGTTCTCTCTTCACCCATTTCCTCACCTACCAACTCCTCCACTAGATCTCTTATGGGGGTTGAATTTTTATCACCATTCTCGCCATTTTCAACCGCCTTAGTTCTTCTCGACTGGCTCCTCATTACTGTACCCTCGAATCTCAACCTGAGACTAATAGTAACTCCATCTCTGAATGCAGTGGTTAACTGTTTCTCGAAATCTCCAAAATCGAACTTGGTAAGAAACCCTAGACTTCCCAGCGCAAAACTTAGAACCGGTGGTACTATTCTTTGGAACAGCCAGCTTGCATAAAGAACTGTTCCATCGCCCCCTAGAGTAACGATGAAATCGAACGTATGCGGCCTTGTCCTGCACATATTTGATGACCAGTACCTCAACCTCTTGTGCTTATCTCCATTAACCTGTCCCTCCTCAGCCTTTTGCAACTCATCCAGTAGTCCCTTCGCATCGAATTTCTTACTATCCCTAAGATTTTCCTCGACATAAACCGTGTATCTAACCTGTCTTTCCGGACTCAAAAGCCATCTAGTAACCTCTCTTGTATTCGCAATCAAGCTCTCATCATGCGCCTTTGTAAGAATAAAAACCGTCCTGACCTTCAACTTCAATCTAATACTCCCCAGCCTCTTGCTCAATTCCCTGACTCCCCATGCCATATCGGAAAGTTGTTTCTTTGTAAGAAGGCGACTATGTGTCGCGCCCGCATCGATACCATCAGCTTGAAGTTCCACCTTCCCACTTGCATCATCTTCAACCGCTTGTGCTGCATCTTTCGCTTTGATATTATCTCTCCAAGAAGTCTCATCGACCTGTCCGCAATCTTCCTCTTCTGTGACGTGGTTGTGTATCTTTGGGTCTAGCGATTTGTCCTCTCCTTCACGAGCTCCATCCGAACCACTTGTAATCCTGCGGGGAGCCAAAGTCTCTGCTATGCCTTCCAATCCACTACTCGATGCTCTACCAGCTTTACGCTGGCTCTCCAGCAGTGCGTGCACATAGCATTCTGTGTTTTTTCTTCGCTGGAAGGTCGCTAGAGGTGTATCGGCTGTTACGAGGGATGATTTCCTACGATGCGCATTTTGAGCATCGAAGACTACCTGTAGGAAGAAGGTATTTCGTAAGCTTCAATGCATTTGCACACCTCCGAGAAAGGGCAATAGATAAACTTACCTCCAGGGCATGCTGATACTCTGAATCACTTGCGCTTGAATGTCCCTGCCAGTGAAAGTCAGTTGGTGTGAAATGAATCCGGAACTCGCAAGCTCCAAATCAAGGTGGTATACTTCATCGTGAGCGTCAAATTGGTCCCTATTGGGAAGAGAGATGTCTGGTGGTGCAGAGTGAGCCATTTTGATTGATGTTTATTATTTCTGTCTATTGTATTGTGTTGTCTTTGGTTAATTCTCATGCACAATACAAATCAGTAGCTGTATTCTACCCCTCCTTTCACAAGTCACTGAGGAATGCACGAATTCAGATAGATGTTCTCTATTCTTTGAGGCCCATATGAAATTCTCTGTAGGTCTAGCAAAAGTCTCGATAGCTTCCTATTCTTTTACTATTTCTAGGTACTTTTTTATCAATGAATAGTTTTCATGAAATTCAACATATGAGTGGCAAATCCTAAGAAGTCACACTAAGCCTCTTTTGAATCGAATCGGCAAGGGCTCTAGAATTCCGATGCTTTTTCAATTGTCCTATGAGGTCCTGGAATTTCATATTACAAATCATTGTTAAGGCTTTCAGGCACTAACTGTAGCACGTGCCCTGGGATTCATGTGTAGGACAATTAATTGACACCTTGTTGCCTTATCATCCAATAGTAGGTTACCTCCGACCAGTATTATCGATAACGAACCTTGAAATGCATTAATGCCATGCCATCAATAGACACATACCGGTACACCAACATATTGGCAACAACACACTTATGCCTCATCAATACATGAATGCAGGTGAAGGAAACGAGTATGGAGGCTATCCATTCGATCGATGCTTAGTTTAGAGTTTGAATCATACATTTACATTTCATATATTGGCATTCATGCGTACTACATAGCCCGCTTTATTTTCACATCAAGGTATCATCCGTCTATCCCACCCCTCCCTTTCACATTTTACCCCTTCATCACCAACTCCCGTAACCGAGTACCTACCTCCAATACAACAGACAATGCAACAGACAATGCAAAGGATGCAAAACGATGCAGCATGGCAGCACTGCAGTACGTACGCAGTAGATAGATGACCGTGTCATCCATTTATCACCCCGAGTACAATGAATGGAAGGAGATCCCAGAACCGAAGCTTTGAAGGATGGTGATGATCAAATAGATTGACTTACCACCTTCTCCGTTCGGAAGTAAGTACATCCGTACACATCGGCTTCATTCGCATCCCAACCTTAAATTCTGTGTACAAGTACAGAGTATGCGTACTCAGTATGTCTATGTGTGTGGAGTCGGACCTTGCATTTACGATATTTGGATCTGGGTGCTTTCATAAACTGTTGCTAGCAAGCAAGCTTGGTTGAAGGCATGTAAGCTCCATTTCTCTTCCCACACAACCCACACCCAGTCCTACCGTACGAAGGGAGGATCTCATGATCTCGTGCCTTGCTAGTTTTTCCCCTGGATCTCCTCAACCTGTCAAGTTGTCAACCAACCTTAATCTTTGATGCCTACACCGATGATAGCCAAATGACGCTCACACATGAATGTTAGGATGGGGATGCGTTGTACAGGTTCAGTCCATCCTTCGTACTCTCTCACCAACCGAAAGAAAGTAGAGGGTGGAAAATTGCCCACCTTAGTAGTAAGCCAACCCACTTACGACTCTATGAGACAGAATGAACTCCTGCCTTCCTAGGTCGTGCAGATAATGTACGGGATCAAAAACATAATATTGGATACCATGCCTACTTACTCAACTGGAAACAACCTTTGTCGTGTTATACCATACTACTATCACTATGCGCCATACCCTTTCTTCCTTTCCGTGAGACCTACTAACCACACTGTAACTTGCTATTGAGTGAGATGATCAACCTCGCTCGGTGAGAACGAAACCTGCTAGAAAAAATTGTCCACTCGCCAGTCTTATTAACCATACATCATACGAAAAGTGTAAGGGTGCCGCTTGTACACATGGTAGCATTCACTCCAGTCTCCAGCATTCAATTTATCTATTTATCCTGGAACCATCAGCATTTTCCGAACGCGCATTTCTCACATTTTTTGTAACTAAAGGACGCATCATATTTTACAAGGCGATATCCTTACACGCACTCAATCAAAAACCACAAAACACCCTTCCACACAAGCAAAAAAGGCTTACAAGCTGCAGAACCCGTATACTAGAAGTAAGAACCAAGCCATGGAAGAGCATGTCCGCGGCCGTTCATCCGATATCTAATATCGCATATCATATCCACCCGCCCATACATTATTTACCAAGAAAACAACGAACCTTCGTGAGTCAAGACTCAAAGCGTACACCTGCGTATGTGTATGGTGGCTGAGTGCTTGGGATCTCGTGGTGGTATGCTCCAATCTAAATCTAATGGTATTTGCCATGCCTTGAGTTGCCGTTGCCGTCATGATATGATATGATCGTACAGAAATCCCCAGTCCCTGTCAGGCCGAAAACCCCCTTCAGCGAACATAATATGAATTACGAACCGTAACCTCCCAACCAAGAAGCAGACGAGCTTGTGATGGAACAGGTCCACTTCCACGTACCGTCGTAGATTGTGCTCATCAATTCGTACATCATACCTACATTCGTATTCGAGTATCATTGATTATCAACCCCGTAGTCCCATCAAAGTTCGAGACCTTGAGACTTGGCACAACCTACTGCGCTGTAAGTTTGTAACTTATTAATTAGTATTGAGTTTCTACCTAAGGTTTTCAAAAACGAATGAAAATGTGCATTAGTGACCCAACAGAAATAAGCTATGTCTGTAAGTGAGGCTCAATATAGACAGACGCTTGGATATACTCCATAAGGTTTCTAAAAAAAATTCTAAAGTTTCCTGGGTTTCCAATTACCGGAGAAGATATCGAAACTGGTAAGGATCTGATTCATTCATTCATTCATTCATTCATTCATTTTCGATAAAATGGGGAGCTGTGCTGTGCCCCTCCTTGTAGGCTTCGATACTTTCTCATCTAAGTTCCCACCTCCTTATTTCATAGTGGAGATTATGTATTTCCGACTTAAAGATTTTGGGTTTGAATTTGGGGTCTAGGTAATGAAATAGTGTTCACAAGGCTCACCGGATTCCTTTGGGTTTCACGCGGGCCTCCTTGGGTTTGGAGTAAGCTTTGTCGATGAAATAAGAGTTTTAGACAATGGGGATGATGATGTTGGGCCAATAACAAATGCTCATGAGCACTTGGAGGGGGCCATTCTTGACCAAAGAGCTCAGCGAACAATATCATACATCATCATCATCATCCTTCATTGCAGATCCACGAAACCCTAGACAATGCTCCTGATGAATCTCCGATATGTGTGGGTGTATGCCGACCAGCATGATTCGTTCATCGTAAGTTGTAACCCATTGGTAAATAAGCCATTAAACTATTCAATTCCGCTTTTCCATACACGGTAAAGTACCTCGGAGAGTGATTGCGGAACAGAGCGTAGAAGTTCAAACAGGGGTTCATCGTTCGATACTGTTTTTTTATCCTTATCCATGATTCTAGATTGGAGACATCATACATGCCAGTGTATGGGTTAGAACCAGGTACGCATCTCGTCTCCGATCAATGCTAATGTGCTGCATCCGACCGTTGTTTGCATTTTGCATACCCATTTATCTCCTCCAGCTGAAAATGTCTTGAATTCGTACGCTGCTGAGCGGATTACGCGCCAAAAACAGACTACGCACAAAATTATAAGAACCCTGAGCCTTTACTTCTTCGTTCTTTCACATGATGATGGGGTAGTGTCATGGTGTGTACAAACAAGCCTGCAAGGCTTGGGTTTAAGACGGCTCAGTTGTTTGGAAATGTGGATGGGATGATGATGGATAGATGTCACATCAATCAAAAGTTTTATTTACAGTATTCGGCAGTGAAAACTTTGGTGATGGAAGGATGATTCTCGTGATGCCTGTAATTACCTGACCAAAGTCGTATTTTGTCCGTTAACACTACACGCCTACGTACGCCGGGGGAGAATTAATCTAGAAGAGAAGAATATCGACTATCGACCATCGAAATCTAACTGTTAGATTTCAATCAATCCAGATGGGGAATACGAAAGAGAACACGAAAGCCAACACAAAGTTTGAACACATATACAAATCACCATTGTGTTTCTCTCTTTGACCACCTATTTTCATCCGTATGTAATATGTAATGAGCCGTCAATCAGCCATACGTTCCACAAGCTCTGCTCGAAATTTTAGGGTAATTTTATCGCGCCGGCCACCCTGTATTAGATTGCCTATCAGGTGGGCACAACACAAGTAAAAATTAATGCAACACGATGGGTCGCTTCAAATAAAGCCAGTCATAAATTGGCTGGCCTTGCCTTGTTTTGATGATATTGGTTACTGTACTTTTGCAGGTATGCTTCGCCCTGGTCCAGAGGAAGCAGTTTGGGCCGGAATAGGATGCAAGCGTCTGCAACGGTGCGAAAGCCGAGACCAAAGATGATTGAAAGGGTGTTGCAATAATAAAAAGATCGACTGGCACCATTTCCGACGGCGAACGAGGATTAGGATGTATGGATGTTGGTTTTGAAGGTTTCAAAAAATGCTCGCATGAGGGTATGATGACTAGATTGATGCAACTACTCTATTAACACGATAGGCGGGATCAAAATATAGATGGCTGATTGGCATGAGATGATACTCAAACAATGCTCGTTCAGTAGCTTAGGGTTAATTTAGAGCACCCGTCTTACCAGTTTGATATGACATCCGTTGCACACAACAAAATTCAATGTAGCATCCAATTATCGGTCCTAGTCGTGAGAATGGTACCGGTCGAAACGCTGTGCTTGATATTTGGCCATCCAAGGAGGATCACTGGCTTGAAGCTTATGTGGAGAATTAGAGCTTAGCAGCGCTACAGTGAAGACGGTCGGCCATTCAATTCAGCGATCCTCAAGAGTCAAGAGTTCTCATTTTGCAGGGTATCACTTCCTTTTCAGCAATTCGAGCTTGTACCCTCCAGGAAAGTGTGGTGTCACTGAAGGTGTAGTCCCCTGTAAATAAAGAAACCGAAAAGGAAGGACGGTCCCAGCCTTGTCAACTGGGATAGCAATATCTGATGAGCACAATTTTCTTCTTTCTACTGAATCGCTGATTTAGATTCGGTTAGATGTGCGAAGCGAGGGATGTGCACTGTGCTATGATGTCTCGAGCGTTTAAGATCCAAAAAAGAAGTTTGGTAAAAGTAACCGGACCCTTGCTTGCGTAAGAATCTGATGGTGGTGTTCTCATGAATGGGTCTAAAAATTCTAGATCCTAGATTCTGACATCTCCATCTTCATCCTTGATGTAAATTCGTGGCACGGGTAAGCGAAACAGGATCTACAACTGACCAGGGCAGAAATCTAAAAGAGGAGAAAAGCAAGGGGTAGCTGTGGGTGAGAGAAAAAAAAAAGAAAAAAAGAAAAGAAAAGATATACAAGGATAAGATCTATTAGCAACTAATACTAGTGATTAGCCTTTTGATATTTCTATCCAATAGTATCATTCAGATTCTTCAAAAAACTGTTGTTTTACGCGTCATTAGGCTTAGCCTCTGATAGATGCTGCAGTCAATACTCATACCATACTAGCTTTTTCTCGCAATGTAAGTTTCCAAGGGCCCGGCTCATCTATCTGCTGGTGGACTGGGATTATTGCGGGGTGATCACACAAAAAAAGAATCTCCGGCTGTGGCCCCTTTTGGATTAGAGCTCAAAGAAGTCAACAGAAAAAAACTCATCTAATTGTTGACTTGAGTCCACACAGTATGAACGCAGGTTGTGGCAAGGTGCTATATTCTGGCCGCCATTTCCGTGCGTGTTGTCTAACAGGTCATCGATGCGGCAAAAGCAAATTTTAAGTTATAAGAAAATTGAGTTGCATTCTGGCTATTCCACATACCCAATCAAGTCCGAATCTGTTTCAGCGCCCGACCGACATATAGCTGTTGTAACTTGACTCTGTTTTTTGTGCTTTGCTGTGCTTTGCTTTTCCAACATCATGCTCAACCCCTTGCGAAACATCTTTCGGTCCTGTGGACAGTAGGAAAGTATAAGTTTGGAAGTGGAGGGGAGGGGCGTACCGTATTCCTTTGCTTTAGCAGTTAAAACCGGGATAGTTGAAGACAACCTTGGAATTCAATGCGCCCTTCTTAGGGGTTCTTCGACTCTTCGATGGCCAAAACAAAGCCTCAATCTTGGATCGAGACTGAACTCAGGGCCTCCCTACCATGCATACTAAGATAATTCCAAGGGGAATTTTTCAATTTTTTTCCCTTCAAAGTTTCCACCGAAATGGAGAAATTCTTGGAAAGTAGAGAAAATGTCATGGATCACGGTCATGCTTCATGATCTGCTTACCATATGCCGGTCTTAGTCATTATTGCGCATGCATGCAATTTGTACTTGTGCTTGTGCATACTTCGCCGCGGGTTCATGCTCAATCAATGAAAGTGAATCTGCTCAATAATGATTGCTTTGCCTTTTGGCTGCGGCCTCGATATGCATGATGTATGTGATAGCCATGAGCCCCCCATGGGCCATGGATAATGGATAATGGAAATTTGATATCCGAGAAAATCTGCCACTATGATTAGCATTCCATAATACGGTTTTGACTGGTCTAATGTTTTCCCCATAATTTTAGCGCCTTGGTGGTCTTAAGACTTAAACTTAGAAAACGTTTACCAAGAATGACAATGACATTATTGTAAGATCATCATGGGATAAAATGAGAGCTTACCTTAGTTGGGTATGAGCGACGGGCGAAACGATTGACCATTTGACGCACCTTTAAAATTATCATTCATTCCTCAAGTGGCTCCCCTCCGAGTCCTTCTTGGCTATAGGAACTGTGGCTCATAGTTTCACAAAGAGGCCTAATGTTGTCACCTGTGGTTGCATATGATTGGCTGTTTCGTGATAGATAGCTCTTAGCCCTTTTATAATGGTGGCTGGTCCCTGGGGGTGGTTCGCAATCCCTTAGCATAAGATCCATCCATCAACATCCCACTAATTCAGTCCGTATCCTTACCTAGCGAGTCCTAGCGAGCCTACTCCATAGTGGACTCCTCTGTACTACTGTGCTGGTGGATATCCAGGATGTTGAACGGTCGGTGATTTATTTTTGCATTATTCCATTTCTAAACTGTGACTTGTTCTCAAAGTGAGATTAGCACCTTTACTGCTACTCGCGTACCGCTGCCCCATACCATACCATCTGCCCTCCAAGTCTCGCCTTTTTTCCCGATTTCATAGCTAGGATAGCGTTGTAATTCACAACAAGGCAAAAAATAAATATACTTTGTCCCATTTGCATTTCATCAGAATTTTAATATATGGAGTATCTGATGGACTATCTGGAAATTTCCTCACTCGTTTACCATACATACTTTTGTCAATTATCCTGCAGTCTCCTGGGAAAATCATATTAGCCAAGAATGTTAATCGTGGTGTGTGGTATACACGGTACGGTACAGGTCGCCAAATGTAAAACGAGTCGTGCTTGCCACTTAGATGCTTCATGATACCTATGATTGATGGTCATGCCAGGTCTAGATACATTGCAGTTGGTCGGTAGCACCGCATTTCGTTACTCTCCTTCATCAAGCGGAACTGTGTGGTTCTACCTAATCGTATTGGCCTACAGTACGCACTCTTTATTAGGCTACTATGTATTATTACTTGAGCCGTCTACAATAATTGGTCCGCACGAAATTAGTACCAGTGAACCTTCTAGGCTTTTCGAGGAAATAGGCCTTCTCAATAGGACGATACGACCGAGGGATTTTCGATGTACATAGTTTAAGTATGGAACCATTGGAATGCTTACCCACGTTTTGTGATCGATGGGGCCGAGAATTTGACTAAATTCCACAATTTAACATGTGCACTACAACGAAACTAACGATCCAAAGTATCGAAACATCCACATCTCAAACTTCCAGAGGCTGCGTCAGTACGGGAAGGCCACATTTCTGGCTTAGATTAATATACTAATTATGCTAGATGCTCATAGTTATCCACATCACTACCACACCCGGATAATGCCACAAACTTACCGCATCAGCAAGAGCATTCTTGGACCCCGTCGGCTACTTGATATATGCACCCATGAAAAATCGAAATCTATCCCACCCTTGTGCTGCTACAACCTGACCGCCCTTTCTCGCCATCCTTCCTTGCAAAGCAAATCCTCCTCTTTAGGAAGTTGATTCATCAGTTGACACGTTTGTTTTGATTATCGCACACCCCTGGGGCGAAGGAGCCTCGTACGCGACATGTATCCAGCCGCGGGATGTAGCTTAATCCCCCTTGTCTTCCTTTGTACCGCTGACTTTTTCGAATCTGCGTATGTTGCAAGCCAGGGGCTTTGACTTTTGACCGCCAACAAAGCCCTGTCTAGTATCCCCCAGAAGAAGCTCAGACCTGGCAAACTCCCTATGATATAATCCTTGCCCATTCGTGGGATCGATTGGGATCCATCATCAGCCAGATGACACAGACGACATACCTTACGGTAAGTCACTTGCATGGTGGTCTTCATATTTTGTACTGCCGATATTTAGTCCTCACATGGAAGATTGGGTAGATCCCTTTCTTATAATTTAAGTCCAGCATTCTCTAGATTAAATCATATCAAGACCATGATATCTCGGCTACTAACGTCCACTTGACGTTAGTGCCTATACCTCATATATCTCTCCAACCCCTCAACTTTCAGTTTATCTCCCTCACTCTCTAGCTCGACTAACTACCTTCACTCTTGTACGATATCACAAAATGGATTCAACTTATGCTACTCCAGTATATGGAACGAACATGATGGGTTGTGATGACAATGTTCAGATGTTTCTGGAAAATGCCTCGAGACACATGACACAACCCTCACAGTCTCGAACTCGATTATCAATGTCCAATGGCCAAAGGAATATGGCACCGATGCGCGTTACCAAACCAAACAGTGCAAGCAATAGCCCAAGAGGTTCCGTGAAACAGAATCGACGGAAGACCCTCATGTCGGATGGCTCATACCAACGCCAGATGGCGATGCTCAATCAACAACAAATGATGGCTTCTAATGAATGGGGGTCGAACATTGGACTTCCAACTCAGATGCCAATAAGATCAAACCGCCCCGTCAGCTGGCACCCATCCTCACAACAACAAATGTACCAACCTGTGCAATCTACGAGTGGATACCCGTTCCCCCAGGAGTATTACAACTTTGATGTCCCGACACCAGCTGTATACTCAGGATATGCATCACCAGACTCCAGCTTTTCTCCTGTATCGATGCCTTTCAGTGAGGATCATCACAACTCATATCCCTCTACCACCGCACCTACTTCATATCCACTCGATCAATTCCACACCCCGGATCACACACCACTAGAAAACTCCATGATGGCTGTTCAGGCTCCATACATAAACAACAATCAAGATTCGACAATGTATTCGCATTTTGATTGGAACAACTTTGCAACAAGTGGATTCGAGGACGGTACCGCTCCACCCACACCAGATAACTTCCTCCCCATTCAACATCCCGACCCCACTTTTACCCCAGAAGAATCGATACCTTATCATCCACTTTCTGATGATGAGCTAGAAGGAGAGGAGTTAATTGGTATGGGATTGTATGACACTCCGGACAATAGCAAAACATCACTGTCGGACCCTCAGCTCGATAATTATCGAATGATGTCGTCACAGCTGTTGGGCAACAGCTATCGTCGACTTGAACCAGTTGGAAAGTGTTTGAAATTGGAGGAGACTTGGCAACCACCGTTCGAAGATGATGATGACAAAGATGACGAGGAGGATGGTGAAGGAGAAAACGAAGAGGAGGAGGACGAAGAGGAAGATGAGCAAGATGAGCAAGATGAGCAAGAAGTTGTGTCAGGAAGACCTGCTCAAATGGTTGACACCGCTGCTTATATGATGGGCACTACACAAAACTTTTCCAACTTCAACGGAAGTTACGCAACGAATTATGGCAGTACAGGCTGGATCTGATTTTATGGAGCATGGATCTCCGGATGGGAAAATTTATGACTTTGACTTTAGCGATGGAGTTGGTATGTTTAAATATTGGGAACAGGACAGGTATTTGGAGTATTGGAAGCTATAGGATCATGTCAGCAATGACAGGAAGGATATATTAGATTATCATTTAGACACTTCTATCAAATGTGTGGTTGAAGTTGTCTTCGCAAATCATACACATACATCCGTGTATATAGTTTCACACAAATATCAATACCTAAATGGAAATTCGGATTAACAGACAAGATGAAGATTCTTTATCCCTTGTGAATGGTGAATATGTCTAACAACCTTTTAAATGTTTATCGTTCATCGTTTTCACCAATTATCTTTTATAAAAATTATTCATATTCCAAGCTTATCTAATGATTTTCTCTAGCTTCTAACAATATGAGCGCTAGCCAGGAAACTTTATCGCTTGGCATCAGTATCAAAACACTTGCAACTTCTATTATTTCTAAACATCGTCTTCGTTATCTTGATCATCTTTCAATCCCAACTTATCCTTCCAATTACGAATTATGGTTCAATATGTAATTACGCCTTGGCGTACCCGTCGTGAGCTTATCCAAGTGCGCGAAAAACTTTACCAAAATACAGAGACTGGCCCTCCAAATGATACTCATCGCCGACAAGCTGTATGCCTCATCTCGGTGTGGATGCAACGTGGAAATTGTCCCCATCTCGTCGAATCTTCCGCCATTATCACTTCAGCTATTTTAAACGATGTCCCCGGAAATTCGTCCTATTGTGTGAGAGCTGCTTATTCTGCTGCTTTCTGTCGGTATGATTGAGGTTGCTCATTGTCTATTTTCTTCTAATGACTGACTTACGCTCTTTACTTTTTCATTAGATTTGTCACAGGTCTTCTCGATAGTCATCAAGATAAGCGTCGCAAATTAAGTATGTACTCGATTGCGAAAACTATCGGCTTACCAGCTACATACGTTGAACTTCGACATCAAGCTACCCATGAGGAACTCCCATCACTTCCCAAGCTTCGAATAGCTGCGCGCAAAGCACTAAAGTGGATTTGGGATTTCTACTGGGTAGATTTATCAGTTGGTGAAGAGGATGACGATTGCAAGACATTCGTGCGGGGAGTTCTAGCGCAGAAAGACCAAGGAATTAATTTAAATATGATAAAGGATCGACTTGAGACCTTTGGAAGAGACGACCTTCTTCGCGTGTTAGATGAAATGGAGGAATCTTTTGAGGATCCCATGACATTGTTACAAGCGCTCAAATTCCGACAAAAGATATTCGACTGGGAAGAATCGAAATCCTCGAGAAGCAATGCCTCATCCAACCCCGATACAGCCGCCCAAGATCTTAATGATTTTCGAGCGGAAATTATGAGAATGGAACATGATTTGGATGGTACCGATGCCTCTCTGCAAGTAGATACGGGACACGAATCTTCCACGAATAATACGGAGAAAGGCTGGACATGTTGGGAGGGACCATGGACACCAAAACCAATAGGAGTATTGTGAAACGAAGATTTGAATTGATACCCAAAATATTACTTACCACCTGCCCCAGTATTGCATATTCTATCTGGTACGGCACTTCAAAAACACAACTGCGCCTCTAGAAATACCTCTCATCAAGGCTGTCATTCATACTCGAAGTCTAGAGCGCCAAATATGGCGGAATGAGCGGCATCTTCTTCAAGAGTGGGGCTGTCGTGTACGGTAATTATCTCATGCAGCATCATATCGAATGATATTGGGGTTATACGCATGAAGGACATTCCGACGCATTCTTCTTTTCTCCATCTGGATTTGGATGCATACAACGCATGGATATCAGAAGGTATTGAGTCATGGAAATTTCTCAATAAGTATGAGATATTTTGGTAAGGACGAGTCGTGCATGTGAGCCATTTCGGTATTCTTATCTATGTTAGGCCATATTCTTTATGGATACGTACTCATGAACTTTTTCCTAACCACGTCAGAATCGTCACTTTACATACTAAGTCCCCTACCCCACATTCCGACCACCCTTTTACACCAAAAACCATGATTTTCATTTATTAATAACTTTACAACGAATAAATGAAATCGATTGAAATTCAAATTTTGAATAATCTATTGAGATAAAAGTAGATTCAGAAAATTTCAGAATTTTCGCGATTTTATTAATCGAGACATTGATAATTGAAAATTGATATATATAAATTATATATAAATTTAAAATATATAAATATATAAACAACTTTTTAATAAAAATCATTAAATAAATTTAATTTTTTTTTGAAAATATTTAAATATATTTTACTTTATGATAAATTATTATAATAAAAAAATAAAAAATAATTAATAATTTAATAAACTTTTTTGATTTTATTATCAAAATTTTAATAAATCACTAATTATAAATAATTTTTAGCTATATTGATAAATTTTGAAATAATATATATTTAAATATTTTAAAATAATTTTTATTAATTTTTATTAAAAAATTATTAAAGATTTTTATACTTTTAAAATATACATATAAATCTTATACAAATTGAAAATTTGAAAATTTAATCTATTAGATCTCGACAAAATCGATTATGAAAAATCTGAAATTTTCGGAATTATTTAATAAATGTATAATAAATAAATGTATAATTAATTAACGAAGTTATAAATATTAATTTTTTTGTGATTTTTAATAAGGAAAATAATAATTCAAGAGAGAGATAATTCAAAAGTAAAATATTAGACTTATTTTAAATTATAATAAATTGAAAGATAAATATAAACTTTTGATATTTTAATTAATAAAATTATAAAAAAGTTTTAAAATTTTCAAAGTTTATTTATTTTTATATAATAATATTATATTTTAAATTTTAAGAAATTATATTTACAAATGAAAAAGTTATAAATATAAGTATAAATATTTATTATTTTTGATAAAGAAAGAGAGTTCAAAAAAGTGATCTCAAAGTAAAGTATTAATTAGACTTATCAAATAATTTCATTTTCATTTCCTCAATTTCATTTCTTCAATTTCACTTCCTCAATTCAATTCATTTCTTCTCATCTCATTCATTATATTTTCGCTTTTGATTTTAGTTTTTCCACTAATCCCCTAATACCCTACTTCATTTAATTAAACAAGGTAAAAAGGTAGGTAGGTACCTAGGAACATTTGATACCCCCAAATCACAATCCGATACCTTATCCTAATTCCATCCCAGTCCAATATCATATCAGTTCAATTCCTTGCTATTCCTTTAGATCAGTTTAATTCAATATCATGTTCCTGTCCCTGTTCCAATCCATCCTATCCTATCCTTCTTTCATTCGAAAAACTGTGACAAATCCATTCGTGAATATTTCGCCTCTGCCTCTACCCTGCATCTCTTCACATCTTCTCCTCATCAGCCCAATCCATGTTCCATCAATATTATCCCTCATGCTCCATCAAAATATATCGCCTCCATCCCGAAACAAGACTTAATGTCTCAAGATGTATCATGAATCGAAGGAAAGTAAAAATTAACATCCTCTCCATTCTCATCATCATCAACATCATTCAGGCATTTCATCATTCAACAACATTGCACTAAACAAACGCAATTCCAATCACAATCCATCCATAAACACCTAAACCCACACCCAACCGACTAAAACCATCCCGCCAAAAAAATGCAACCTAGTATGAAAGAAACCGTATAGCCGTACGAAGACGTGCTGTCGAGTCGAAAGAAACCAAAGCATGGTATTATCAAGCATGCGCGAGAAACACAGTTGAATGCGCAAGGGGAATATGTGTTTTGAATTAAAAAATCGAATCGTTCCGTAAAAATTATCCTATGAAGGCTTTGAATGGACGCAGCAAAGTCGTCATTTTTGGGTTGAATTTATGTCAAAGAAGCAACCTACCGCCCATATGTACCGCGAAATCAAGACAACAAGACATGACCAAGTCTTATTGTCAACTTTTTTTACAAAAAGATCAAAAGGGCAATATTAGGAAATAGCTTTTGTTGTATAAGCGTAATTGAACCCCATTTTTTATTTTCCGTGTCACAGAAAATGGTCTTTTGGTTGACTAGAGCGTTCTGCTCGTGTTTGCACATGAATAGCTTGCGTCTCTAAAGCTCGTGCCATGAGATGTGTTACTGTAACTAGAGTTAGCATTTAAGGTATGAGACAAGTACAGGGAAGAAGTACCTTGCCAAACTGCAGCTCTATCGAGCTGGAAAGCAGTCACTCTTAAGATTCTGCTTCCAAATCCACAATTATCCAAGGCAGGAAATCTTTGAACACCATTCATGTGAGCAGCATTTGTTTGTTCAAGTTGCATCTTCATTTCAGCGCTCTCGACGACCTCTTTGATCTTTTCCAGAAGTTTGACATCTTCCTCTTCCAGATACATGATAGCAGGCACGCTGCTAAAATCAACATCGGTATGACCTAGAATTCCAATGTAACGTCCGAGGCGTTCCTGCACTAGAGTTACCCATTCAGCGACTACTTGCGCACAATCAAATGCGCACATGGCAGCCTGTAAAGGGAGTTCCCGGGATGTGAAGTCGGCAAAAGTAATCCCAAATTTACTTGACATTGAAAGAAAATCTGCGGCATAATAGGCTGCTTTTCTGAGATGACGTTCACGCTTGGAAGGTCCCTCTGATTTTTGTGGGGGGTACTGAAAAGCTCTGGAAGATTGAAAGTCAGAAGGAGAATTTGATGTTGTAGGAGAATCGACGAACACAGAGCTTGCAGTTGACCCGCTTGAAAATTCCGTGGAATCGGCATTGGAGTTAGGAGATCGTTCTGCATGATGCGTAATCTCCTTTCCATGGGCAAGTTCATTTGCCATATCATCAAAATTACGTTTCCAGAACATTTCTTTCGAAGTTGACATGTCTACAAACAAGCGAACATATGCTAAGTCAAGGAGAGGAACGCTGTCGGCTGATAAAGGTCCTAACCCATATGGATTCGGACGTTTCACACTGTGCCCAGGAGTGCGTTGCCATGCCAATTGCCATGCTTTCAAGGCAGGCTCAATATGGCGATACATCCTTTCGATCTCCTCATTCGTCCACTCTTGTTCGGCGTGTCTCTGTCGGGTTTCCCACTATGCTCGAGTCAGCATCTCCTACTATTAAAGATTATCGAACAAGAAAAGCTATTAAAACATGAGAAATTTGGAGAACTTGGATAAACTTACGATGTAGTTATGCAGTGCATTAATCAGAATCAAACATCCAAAAGTGCTTGGCTTCAAATCACTCTGGGGGAAATCCTGGGCATTGTGGCCATTTCCAAAATGTTGAGCTTGCGCCTGTTGGTATTGTTGTTTATCGCTGGCCTGCAGTAACTCGCTCAAAGCAGCCTTGAACGTGGTCTGGTTACGGTTCGCCATTTCCACGCCACCCATAGCATAGAAGCTATTCGCAGATTCAGCTGACCAGAATTCTTCGTCGCAGGGTAGGTCCGATTCGATCTCGGAATTAGTCAAGAATGGTACGTGATTGATGGCGGACACAAGCATGCTGGATAGGATGAAGATTGCGTACAAAGTCCGTTTCCTCTCCTCGGCAGTTTTCCAATTGAGCCACTCCTGTTGATCGTCTGGAGTCTCGGTCTTGGTGAAGCCATTCATCGCATCATCATCAGTCATCCGTACATCTTGCTGTGACGATCCATCACCAGAAGACGGCGGCTTGATGACCGCATTAGCAAGGCTGACCAAAGTTGCGCAGTGAATCAGGGCATTTTCGCCTGCTACTTTATCCCCGGAATTGAAACCATAGATAATGTTCAACAGCATAGCCTGTGCAAGAAATACTGGTGTGCGAGTGGAAGCCTCGGAGGCTCTCGAACGGTGGTCCGCTCTGCGGACATCGGCTTTACGCCGGATTTCTATGTAGAGTTGTAGCATTTTCTTCGCAGATTCAAATAGCGCTTTCGATTGTAGATGATCTCCTACATATAGTGCACCAATAGCAGCCATTGAAAGTGTGAGACATCCAGGTCCTTCGACAGAGGTACCAGCGCCTCGTCCATCGTTTGTACAAGTCGAAAAATCAAAGTTAAGAGTGGGAATGTGCAAAAATGGCAAGTGTGGATGAAAGTATTGTATATAAGCGCCGATATATTTTCTGAGATCGGATGTGGTAGGAAGAAATCCAACGCCTTCGCTAACACTACTTGCTCGAATGGGTGGCCGAGGGGACTGGGAAGATGGGGAGTTGGCAGAAGGGAAGGAATATTTTCGTCCGCCAAAGGCCGTATTATGGGACAGGGCATTCGCTAGAGCCGAACGGGTCGAGTCCGTAACTGTAGACAAAGGTAAGCTTCCGTGGATACTGCCGGTCGTGGAATTGGGGGTCTCAGGGCCAAGACTCATGGGGGGTTGGAAACCTTGTGTGTTGTTCATCCCGGGCATTGCAGAATGGTCCATTGAACTTAGGGGTGGTGGAGTGCGGAAATATGGTAGATGATTCTGTGGTAGACTGTGCGGTGACATGGGGTTTCCGTTGGAGAAATTTGCGTAATTCTGATTGCCGTGGTCCAAAAAGTTGGGAGTCATCAGAGGTGCTTCCGTGACGGGATGCCACATAGGAGCAGAGCTCACAGCCGTATTATTGGATCCATCCAGCATGACTCCATCACTGATTCCACTTTGGCTGGCAGTGCTGATGGCAGAGGGAGAAGAGCCGTCCATTATAACATTCTCATCAAAAGTCATGGTTTGATTAAAAGGGTTCATCGTTCCATTCCAGCCAAAAGGGTCATCCATAACAGAGTTACCGGAGTACGTTGGGAAATCGAAATTAGATGTATCATTTGGCCCAATGCCCATTGATTGCGGTGAGTGATTGAACAAGGCACTAGGATCTACCGTCGGGCTAGGAGTATTTCCATTTGGAAATGAAAACCCAGGAGAAAAATGGTTGAATTCGTAGTTTGGAAAGTTTCCAGCCGCCGGCGCAGTTCGCAACCCATTAGAAACCATATGTTGCGTCTCAATCTTGGGCAATCCATGAGGCATGTTGCGGTGGTCCATCACGGCAGACATCCCACTCATCGGACCCATCCCGCCGCGCATTCCACCAAATTCCGAGTTGTGCATTGGCAGGCCCACGAGGCTGGCGTGACGACTATGACCATGATTTGGGTGAATGATATGGTTCTGATTCCTGGCCGTGGGAGGTTCATTTAGCATTTGATGCATTGCCATTTGCGCATAGGCGCTTTCAGAATTGGGGATTGTATTTGCCCTTGGTCTCGGGCCTGATGGATTGGCGATGGAGTGTTTTCGTACCCTGTTTGGGTTCGGTCCAACAGCTACGGATGCATTACTCATACTACTGTTTCGGCGATTTCTTGGTTTCGCAAAAGGGGTTAAATTGGAGTGCAGCTTCTGCTGGTGTCTTAACAAAAGATCCCTCCGCGCAAAGCATCTCTTGCACTCAGAGCATTCGAATGGCTTTTCTTTGGTGTGTGATCTTTCGTGCCGTTTCAAATGCTCCAGGCGTGCAAAATGCCTCCCACACGTAGTGCAACCATGAGGTTTAGGTTTGTCGGGTTTGGGCGGAAAAGCGTCGGGAGGTGCGGTAGTAGTCGCTGTTGCTGATGTCGTCGATGCTGTGGCTAATGTAAATGTCAGATACAAGTTTCTCTAATCTAAGACGGTAACCATATCATCGATTGAACGGGAGCTTCATGTCGGAATTGTATTTGATGTGTGATTGTAACTTACCCGTTTCCCCTCCATCCATGCCACCATTTGACTCAGCGTTATTAGATGACGTCGGCGCAGACATGTTAGGCGATTGCTCCTGCTTGATTGTAGATTCTTCCCGCATGATTAAAGAAGAACGAGGCTGAGATATTTGAGGATAACTTCCTACGAAGGTTTGTACATGCTAGAAATGGTTCAATAATCCATTCGTTCCCGAGTTGAAGAGTGATTGTTCGTGGCAAAGGTACGATGGGTAGATGTTTCGACTTACGGGCTTTTACCAATGAATCAAAGGCTGGCGGATCCTTTACTGGGGGACTTGCAGTTCTTGATGCAGCGATGCAACGATAAATTCACCCAAGCCTTTTTCAGTCGTTACAACCTTCGGCCGTTGAAGCTTTAGCCGACCCGACCTTTTACTGTTTCTCGTTTCTGCAGACCAATAAATGAAAGATGGTGTAGGTAATTCTTCCTTTTGGCCAGTAAGTGAATGATTATCTGCAGGCCTCCCGGTTGTATGTACTTTGGTTGAATTTGGAGGAATGGGACGTATGGAGTATTCGGGAAAGAATAGCGTAAATGCTGAAGAGGCCAATGATCATAAGAAATGCTGTCTGTCGCTAAAATAAAGTATGTGATTCGGTAGAAAGGACAAGTAAATGAAAAAGATTGTAGTTGTAGCTGTGATGGTAGTTGTAATTGTAATTGTTTTAGATGTCGCTGTAGTTGAAATGGGATGTCGTTTTAAATCTGGGGGTGGCTGTGAGGTATATCCTCTGTGCGTAACTCTGTGCGTAGATGAGCCGATTCCACTAAGCTGTTTCCTGTAAAGTTAATAAAGCCCCATGAATAATATATTTGCTAATCATGATGATGAGTATGATTGAGTCTCCTTACAATGAGTAGTAAGTCTGGATAGGAGTACCTCGAGGTTCTCTTTTTCACGTCGCAGATGGAATACCTTCTTCACCGAAGATCAGTAGCCGTAGCCAGTCTTGTCTATTTTTTGCCCATCAAGACAAGGAGAGGACGAGAGAGACGCTGAGAGAGAGAGCTGTGGTGGAGACGACGGATGGAACTAGGAACGGGATGAAGATGACCTTTCTCTATAACCAATGACGAGGCGGATTGAAGCTATGAAGCTGTATGAACATGCGTGAACATGTATGAAGCTGTATGAATATATGTGAACATGTAGGAATCTGGATGAATATGCGACTTTCAGGGTGGTTTTCAAGGTAATCCAGGATAATCATTGGTCATATTCATAATTATGAGATGGCTTTTGCTGTTTTGGCGGAATGATGGAGTCGGGGTGGATCCCTTTTAGTGGATCCTGACACACACTGGGGACTTTTGACTAGGAAAGTACCTCGTAGCCTATTGATTCGTCGATGACGTCTTGCCGTTTTAAGAGAGTGTGGTGAGCAGATGAGCAGGTGAGCAGGTATGTACCTACCTAGGTCTATTGATATAATTGAATTTCGGAATGCTAATGCCACCTCGTAAGTCCGATGCAGAGGACTTGTTGATTCAATGTTGCCATGACCAAGGGAAAGGTTAATCACTCACAGATGATTGAAATTCAATTATCTTGATCAATATAGTTTAACATAAACTGATATGCAAATACCTATGGCAGATCAGACAACTGCCGGGCGGTGCTAAAATCACAGGATTGAATGATGATGCGAAATGTTGAAAAGGAATTGGACCTCACGTATTGAAAACAGTTAGACCATTGGACCATGATGAAGATGAGAAGAAGTCTAGCCAATCATACTCAAGAGTAGGATTGATCTCCGCAATAACTAACTTTTCTTTATTGATCATGAATTGAATCATATGATTGGTTAATGCACTCGGCAACTAGAGCAAAGAGGAATGAATAATGTGATAATGTGATGAATTGGTACTATTTTTGACTCGACGAGTTCTTGATGCACGAGAGAGGATACATCATACATGGCGTTTTCTTTCAAGAAGTTGAAGCTTCACGAAGGAATGGAAGCTTTTCATCTCAGAAGTTAATCAAAGCCGTCAAATGAACATCAACACATTAACCAACAAATCAAATCCATCAGCTTCATCAACTTCATCGTCAAGCGAATCTCAATCAAAGCTTCTTTGCCATATATGCACCTCTGAGAGCTACAGCATATTCTGCACAAGTCTACCAATCAACTGCTTGAATTGGTAGGCAACATACAAAGAAACCCTTCTCTTTCTCGCCCATTACATCTCTAAGCATCTCTCACGGATCCACAACATTTCATCACAGTCATGGACATACATACAGTACAAAGAAAAGGATGGGGAAGGGTAAACGAAATTAGTAATCCGACCGAAGCATCATGATGAAAACGTTCGATAGTTTTTCATCTTCTTATCAAGATCAACGCCTCTGGATTTCTTCATCGACATGCGATATGTTGCTCGTTCATTATCAAATATATGAGTCGGATAACACACCGGTGCTCCGATCACAAATAGCATAGTAAACTGGATCACGATGAAGGGTCGCTATTTTGTTTCCTGATCATTAATACATCTGTGGTCTACATCTGTGGTCTTGCTCGTGTACGACGTACTGGTGATGTGAATAAACTCTCGGCTCCCATTCCCATTCCCATTCCGTTCACCATTTGATCAAAATCAAAGCTTCCTACATGTAACACTACAGCTACAGCTAGCTACCTGTCTAGAGCACATAACCATCAACCCTATCCACAGCAGTAGTCCATCTCATCCCAGTAGTCCATCTCAACCAGACTACAGTACACAGTAGTCCATCTCATCCACAGACTACAGTATACCCACCGAAAGGATTTCCGATATCAATGGTCCAGAATGTTTCGGAATACCTAGATAGTATGTGCCGTTACATATTTATCTACAAGTAATCTCATCAATCAGTGATCCGACCGGTAGACTGACTGCGAGCTACGCTCTGTACGTTTCTCCTGCATCATACGACCGAAACCGAAACAGAAATAGTCTTTGAAAGAAATGGAATCCGGATCCAGAACATGGTAGGTAACCTTGGCTCGAAGTTTCAACCCATTTTTTATTTATTTATTTATTTATTTATTTATTTATTTATTTATTTATTTATACTAGATAGGTACGGTAGGTATGGTAATCATTCATTAACCTTACTCCTTACAGCTACTCTACATACATTTTGAGCTCCTAGGCCTTTATTCACTTCACGTCGCCGCTCTTATCCGAAGAATCCGCTTCTATCCTTACCTCCTTACCCACAACGGATATGTAAACTACCCCGGTACACCGATTGATGATGGATGATGGATGGATGGAGACTGAAAAAATGCCTCGTACAAACCTATTTCCGTCCTTTTACTCGTAATTCACTATTCTACTTTGAGTTCTACCTACTCTTCCTGATTTAGATGTTTTCTTTGAACAATTTGGATTAGTTTATATGTTTGATCTACTCTTTACTATCAATTAGATTAGTAATACACATACAGATCAACGGACTATCAATACCAATCTATCCTATACATACACCGATCCATCTATCCACTTACTCTACAATATACGTACCAAGTGCTCACCTCGTACAATTAAACTCAATCTATATCTGATTCGTCATCTCCACATTCATCCAGGATCTACCTTACAAAGTCGTCTTCTCCAGACCCCGGACGGGTACATATCAGAAAATCTACAGATACGTCCATCTTGCAGACCAAGAAGTGATCCAAGCTCTGTTCTACAACGATAGAAGAGTTATACACACCTAGGTACTCTGTATATGTATACATATATATATACATCCACATACATACATCCATACATCCATACATCCATACATCCATACATCCATACTCTGTACTATATATTTACTCCCCCTTACACCAAAAGGATTATTTATCATCTCTGTCCAGGTGCATGGGAAGAATTTGCATATATGCATCAATCATCTAGACCGCTTCAGAATATGCGAACACACCTCCCTTCCCTCTGTACCTTGCGTATAGTCGGATACTCTGTAGTACCAACAACTTTTGAGTTTAAGCTAAATGGAATTTCTATTTCTCATTCGTTCTTCCATCGATCATGTTATATGTTATGTTTTCTGTTTTCTGCTTCATACATCACATCCCAAATTCAACTCACGCACGGCACGGCAAAATTGTCTGCATATAGGAAAGAAACGCAATGCCCCTACTAGTTTTCTTTCTTTTTTCTTCTCTTCTTTTTCCATTGCCACCCTCCCTTTGATTTTGATTTTCAGGTGAGTGAGAGAGAAAATTACTTTCGATATCCACTCGGAAGCCGGCAAAATATTTAGTCTCTCATACCATGCATACTATGCTATGCTATGCTATGCCATGTCATGTCATGCAATGCAAAAGAAGGGTTTGAAAGACGTTAGAACTTTAGATATAGGTGGTGTACCGAGTATGAGTATTGAGTTATATACACCACCCACTCTTAGCAACTAACACCTTGTTCTTTTAAATTTCTATCGAATAATAGAAACTTCAATCGCGAAGCGATATCGAGAGTAAAAAAGGTCCAGATTCGATGTGTAAAGTGTTATTTGTTGTCAACACCTATCTATGCATTGTGAAATTTTCATACCCCGGTTTCCCCTGTTTTCCCCAGCTTTTTTTTTCTTTTTATTTTTGTTTTTTGGGGGTCTTTTGATGGTTATAGATGGATGGACGGACAGAGTAATAGGTTAGTTAATATGTACATCGAACAACCCAACCAGATAGATATATCAAATAACCGATTATCATCCAAACTTACTATTATGCATACATATACATACATATACATGCATAAACATGTACCAAACATAGGTACCTACCTACCTACATAGATACCAAACATAACATAAAGCAGGTAAAATCATAACGATCAAACTTGCCCGTGTGCACCGATTGGTACCAAAAACACATATATCACCTACCTATATCTTTGAGCCTGAACTTCCCCTTTATATGGAGTATGAGTATGAGTATGGATATGGATATGGATATGGGTACCCTGCTTTACAACTAGCGATCAATGACCAACGGCATATCCCATATCTTTTTTCGAGGGGGGAGGGTTTTATAGTCCTGTGGTGCTGAGACTGAGTTATTTTTTTGGTGAATTGAGAGATTGGGTGAATGAAGTAGATAAATATAAATATAAATATAAAAAATTGTCTTTATATTATTATTATAAAAGTCTCTATTTAACATCTAATTATAAATCTATCTCGAGAGTTTAGAATATTTTTATATAATTTAAATAGCTCTTATAATAATATATTTCAAAAATAAATAAATATCTTACTCAAACTATATATTCATAAACCTTTCATCATTCAAATAACTCCTCAAAAACTACCTACATCTTAAATACCAAAACAGCCCACAGAACGAAAATGACTTACTTCAAAGGTACTCAAGCACAGTACATAAATATATCATCAACTATACTGAAAACATCAGAGTAAAAAAATAAGTCCCGCCAAACCCACCCGTTAATGCTCTTGAATTTCCCAACTGAGCGGGAAAATCATCCATCACATCAAGATCTGCTCTCCGCTCTCAAATTCACAAAGTATAAATAAACAACGGACGAACTATTAACTATATCCCTACTCTTCTACTGCATGTTCTAACTACCGACCTACCTATCTATCTATTAGATGCATGATTCGAGCTAAGATCATCGTTTACAGATCATCGTTTACAAAAAACGAAATCTATATCTGCAAAGAAAGTTCGCGCAGAATCGGTCGGTCTATATCGGAATCGGGGGTTTGGGGTGAGAAACTAGTGGAGCGGGTGGCGTGGTTATACATCATCTTTTTTTTGGTTGTAAAATCATTCATTTAGTGTTGAATCAAAAAGATAGATAAATGTGTGTTATATTCATCCCTAGTATGTATATATGTAATATATATAATATATCTTCCATATCATATTATTCATATCCCGTTCAAAAAATTATTCAATTCAAACATCATCAATCCTTTCGCATTTCTTTCTCTTCATCTCTTCACCCCATCCATCTCATCTCATCTCATCCACACTCCAAAATCTAGATAGCTCTATTGCATAGCCAGCACCACCCCAAACCCATCTCTCAACTAGCATATTTCTTGCATCTTAGATTCTATCTATTATCGACATGCCGCTTGCTCGATTGCCTGCTTGCTAGCCTGCTTGCGTACTTGCGTACTTACAAGCTAGCTAGCTTAAGGTTACTGCACGAAAAATCCAGGGGTCTTCCGCTCTCTCCCGAGAGACGATTCCTCTAGGAGTAATTCCGAGCGAGGCAGACAAACCAGGTACAAGCATTCTTGCATAAGGGTTTGGGTATTTACAGTTTTTTTATGTGTGTATGGTGAGGTGATCGGCGTTGATGTGTGTGGATTCTTGCAGGAGGAGGGGTCAGGAGGAGGGGTGTGGAGGAAGGGGTGTGGAGGGAGTTGTTGATCGGTTAGGTTTGATGATTTTCTTTCTGGATTTTTGGTTTTTTGTAGTGAAGTGTTATTGCTGTTGTTGTTTTATCTGTTGCATGCTGCTGTCTGTTCCTGTTCTACTGCTGCTAGCTGCTGTTGCCGGTGCAAGAGAAATCTACTTGTAGGATAGATGCATGCACTTAAAAGCTATGATATGAGGACGTGAAGGCAGCAGACAAAGACTCCCAATATTTCTCTGGTCAATTGACAAAATTATGTCTAGTATTCATATCGTCATACCTATCGTGATATAACACTTCGTCCCGGGAAATATTTGCTACTATACCTCCTTGCTTAGTACAGTTTCGAAAGAGGAGTATATATCACGGCTTGCTACGCTTCTGAATCTATGTAAAAGCACAGTTATATTCTCACGTCTTTCTATCAGACGAAGTCGATTCTGTATTGATGGTGCTCTCAAGAAAGATGATATCTATACCCAATCATCTCATGCGCATTACCTCCTATAATCTACATACTCGCTTAATGACTTACATATATATAAAAAATTTATCTTCTCCTTTCTTTCCCACACATACATCTCAACTCTCAAGTTTTCAAAGTCGAAATTCACAAGACGGCAGGAGAAGGACAAGTGCTTATTTATAACTCATCTTGCCTTTTGTATCAAAAAACTTCAAATAGTCTTAGCACTTTGCAAATATAATATAGCACTCTCAGATATTTCACCTCGAAGTATTTACCATCCGTTCAGGCCATGCCCTTTTCATATTTATTATTTTCTATCCCGCTTTCTAAGTGTCAAATTTTTGGTCATTTGTTACTCACTCACTCACCACTTTCTTCAAATTTGCATACAAATCTTATATTTTAAAGCCCAGATATACTTATATACAGCTATATTTCGATCTACTAAAGATCAACAATTCTCATGTCAAACTATCATACAAATCTGCGTCTTCCTGACAGTTTTCATTATCAACTTATTAGACTTGATATATTACATAGTTATCTATTGATTGGTACTGAGAGAGATGATAGATATAGATCGATGAGATCAGATAAGATGGGCTGAGAGGATATGGGATAGAAATGATGAAGGAATTAGAAGAAAAAATAAGAATGGAGTAATGAAAATTTTAATACTCAGCATTGAAATAATATAAATATCATTTCATTTTTATAATATCTTCACGTTTATATCTCTTCTCATTCACCACTATTCCTCACCCACTCATTCATTCCATTCCATTCCTCCACTTCATCTCGCTTTATTACCATTCTTTCCTACCATTCTATGGATGCTCACCATCCTGATATTCACACCTCTCCATTCCATCCTCCTAGTCTTAACCTCCACCCGTGAGTAATTCCCATCCCGTCAAATACACTAATTATCCCACTATGAATAGGTACCTACCCATCCATTCTACCCACAACCAACACCCTCGCTTCCCATACCCCGTCTAGTTAACCTTACTCCTATAGTCCTTACGTATGCCCCATGATCATTAACTACCTACTTCTTACCATTATCTACAACAGCAGGAGAAATATGAAAATATAATGACAATTTCATTTTGTTCTGGAGCAGCTGGTTCAGTTCAGTTATTTATTTGTGTATTTATTTGTTTATTATTACTAAAGATGAGATGGATGTAATGGGGAATTGGGTTGGGGGGTTGGATGTTTGGACGTTTGGAGTAGGATGGAGTGGGATGAAGCGGAGGATGAAAGTGAGAATTATGATTGGATGGATAGGGAATGAATGGCTTTTAGAGGGTTAGATTGGAGGTGGAGGGGAAGGTATTGATTGATATAATTCTATTCTCCTTCCCCTTCTCCTTCCCATCCCCCTCTATCATCAACCATTAACTCTTATCACTTTAAAAATCTCAAATTCAAATTCAAATTCAAAATTAGATTCTTATACTTATAATCATTATTTATATAAAGAGATTTGAATCTAATATCTTTACTTGTTGTTTTAATATAAAAAAAAGTTTTTGATTCATTTTTTTTAATAAATCCTTAAGAATTAAAAATGTAATTTTTAATAAAAAAAGATATTAAAAAAAGATATATATTGAAAAAAATATTAAAATATAAAAAAAATTAAATATAAATTTTTTTAAATAAAAAATATTTTTGTAAAATAATTTTTTTTAAATTAAATCAAATTATATATTTTATAATTCAATCAAATAAATAAATATTTATAAAAAAGATAAGTTTATTATTGGATATTCTCTTATAATTAATTAATTCTCTTTTTATTATATTATTTTTTCTTCCCCTTAATACTAAGATCCAAACCCAAAAATAATACAAATATATACTTATACAATCTCGGTCATTATAAAGATATTATTACAATTATTTCATTTTGCTGTTCTACTTCTCTAATATCCACCTCTGCCCATCATGTCCAGAATGGAGATGTGTAATATATATGAATATATCGCTCTTGGAATGCCAGAGAATTTCTCCATTCATTTGCTCTTGTTCTCTATTCATTCCAGACATTTACCCAGATAGAATTTCTTTCCATTGTTCTCCATACCTATTGACACATGTTCTGCGCCCACGACCTTGATTTATTCCTCCATTCTCTCTCTTCATTAACGCCCCGGTATAGAGCACATAATGATATAAGCCAAGCCCAAGCCCAAGCCCGCCTTATGGAAATCAACTGAAATCGCCCCAACAAGTCGATACTCCTGTAACTGAAGCCAATGTTGAAACTCCATGACAGTGATGCCCCTAATATGTAATTCATGAAATGCTATCCCGTCGATATTGACCAAAAAAAATAAAAAATTGAAATCGCCTCACCATCCTGGCATCGTGGGGGCCGAAATCTTGATGTTATAGGAATATGCCCACCCATCTATCCTTATTTTTGACGACCGATTCACAGTCCTCAACTGAACAGAGGATGTTCTTGCTTCCACGAAAGGAGGATAATTTTTTATTCAAGCGATGTTGATAGCATTTATTGCAGAACACCTAGTTTATATTAGTGATGTTTGATTGAGATGGAATAAGTAAAGCTTACATGACCACAATCCTTAACAACCCAGAAAGGATGTTCTTCTCTGTCTTTTCTACTAGGTGCCCCGCGAGACTTCTTTGCGACTGACTCATCACCATCTTTTTTATGAATTAATTCTTCTTCACAGCTTGGGCAAATCGCAGTATCATTCTCTGTAGGTGACCTTGTAAATCCATCTCCTACTGGCGGAGGTGGAACATGTTCAGGCTTATTTTCTTGCAACGCCACTCTTCCATAATCCATACCATTCGGCATAGCTGGGTAGGCACCAAAGAAAGGAAGTCGTCCCACAAGTTCATCACGATTCAAACCCATTAAATAAAGAGCTCTCATACCACTCATGGCACGCTCACCAATAGGGAGGTGGCGTTCTGGCGGCGGTCTTTCTGGTACCATCTGATCTCGATCAAGATGATAGGTGCCATGAATCGTACGAACTCTTATTTCCTCTCCAAATGGAGGTGTTATTGATGGTAGTTGTGGTGGTCGGCCACGGGGAGGAAGGGGTATAGGACGTTCTCGAGAATGGGTTATAATGATAGTATCATCCTCATCATCATCGTCCGCTGTAAGATCCACAACCTGCTCTAATCTTGCTTCACTCCTCCCTAAAGTCGGTGGTCTCGGAGAAGGGGCATAAGTATGAGCTGCGCGACGATGAGGGGCTGGAGATGAAGGAATATCGTCTTGGTCTGATGTTAAATCGATAATGATTCCGGAGCTAACTGCTGGCCGGCGTCGAGGAGGTGGCAATAAATCTGCTTCCATTTCTCCCGAAGCCCTAAATGATCGTGAATGGCGATTGGATTGACCCGAAGGATTATGAGAATTTGGTGTTCGTCCTCGCTGTGTTTGAAAGCGTCGTTCTCGAGAAGAAGAGGAGGCAGTAGGAATATTTGTCAATGGTGCAAGTATTGGAGAGGAGTTACCGAAGTTCGAGGGTCTTTCCTGAATTAGTGCTTGTGACGATAAAAGTCTTAAATTTAACTGGGATATCTCCAGATGAGATCGCTTTAAGAGGATAAAATATTGTTAGTAAAGAAACAACTAGATATTCTTTCTATTCACAAAAGTAAAAAAAAGCGAGCATTGGCTCCTACCTTACGACTCTCTCGGGTTCCTGTCAATTCATTCTCCATAACCAAATGAATTCACCGGTGGCGGCAAAGGATCCTGCCTGTACTTTCGATTGCTTTTGTGGATAAAAAAGGAAAGTAAGAACTTTTGACAAGATCCTTTTGTTTGATAGATCAATGGTATAGAATCGAATGGATTCCCTTTGTAGCGAGCGGGGTGTTGTGTGTTGTTGTAATAAGATGTGGTTAGATCGGAGCCCAATTTGATATGAATGGTATCGATATGAATAAGCGATCTTAGGTTATTTCTTTATCTATAATCTCCCGAAGAATTCAATTGTATATCTTTGCTCTTATTCGACTGGTATACAATTTGTTATAAGATTCAATGAAATTAATATTATAATCTTTTATAAATGAAAATTTATTCTACACTAAAAAATTGTCTTTTGTAGTTTATTGTTATACTTATACTCGGGCTAGTCTTTGAAGAGGGCCGGGGGTTTAGCCCAACACATTTTTACACCAAAAATCACCTATTTCAGAAATTTTTATAAATTCAATAAATAAATATTTTTACATCAAATTTAAAGAACTAATAAACATTTATTAAATATTTAATTTCTTAATTTTTTTGATTCATTAAGATATATTTCTTCTAAATTTCAAATATATTAAATTTCAAATATATTAAATATTAGAATCTTATAATATTATAATTTTAGTTTATTAATTAATAATTAATTATAAAATAAAAAGCTTTTTGATTAATATATAATTATTAATTAAATGAATATTAATATCGCTTTGAAATATCAAATCAAAATATTGAAAATTTGAATTAATATATATTTTTCAAAAGGTCAACGTTTGATAATAAGAATTATAAAAGCTTGGACCCGGTACTCTTCAAAGACTAGCCCGAGTAGTATATATTATATTCATGTAATTGTCGGTACATCATGTGATTACCGTACTGGAAAGGAGGCTGTATCAACAAGCGGGCCCTAGCCCCTACCTCTTTAATAGAAGTAGGTCCTCCTTCTCACAAATAATAATGAACATACTATAATAGTACTATGCAAGTAGTATCACCGGAGTGATACCAACAATAATATAATAAATAGTAAATATATTTCAATTTATATTCTTATCAACCCTTGAACCTTTGATATACCTAGGTTAGGTAGGCATTACTCTAATTTCCTAACTTTCTTCATCACTCGCAAATTAATATTCTGACTCCAAGTGCAGGTCGGCATGTGCCACCAATATTGATCATTTTAGGCATTGCGAATACGCTTCTCTCCTAATATTACAGTAATGTGAAAAAAACTCTTCAAATTTCTTGTTCCTTTTCACATCATCAAACGACCAAACTCCCATGATATTTCCACCCCATCTCCATGTTTTGAAGACCCCATCATTCAGGAGGTACACCAAGAACCGTCACGACTCCCTCATTATCAACAGTGATTAAACTCTTCGCCTCCTCACCCCACTGCACTGCAGTTGCTGGCAAAGCTAAGCTTGTAGCATCCGACCAGGATTTTGTAGATTTGGTGTATTGAGAGATGGTAAGCCCTCTTGGTCCCGAGGCTGCCAAAAACTGACCGGTATAATCCCACTGAATAGCATCAACTGGTCCACCAATTTCTAGAACCTTTGCCTCTGCAGCCTTTCCTTCTTTTCTAATGTCAAAAATCACGACACTAGTAGATCCTTTGGCAACAGCGGCAAACCATATACCATTCTCAGAAAAGGCGACATCTTGGACAGGCCCATCTATTTCGAAATTTACACCAGCACTCTCTCCCGTCTTAACATGGAATAATTTAATTTGGCCATCAACACCGCCAGCCGCAAAAAGATGACCATCTGGATGGAAAGCCGCCGTTTTAAGTTCTATCAAATGTTAATAAGGATCACTTATAAAATTTCCAATGCCGACATACCTGAATCTGTATAGATTTGAGTGATTGCCTTCTTCTCAGCCAGATCATAAAATACAAAGCTCTTGTCGACACCAACAGATGCTAGAATTGCACCACTCGGATGTAATGCAAGAGCATTGATTGCACCAGCATGCGATGTAAATGTATGTTCTTCATCTCCCAACAACTTTACAACTCCCTTTGCAGTAGACACAATAGGCATGCTGCTAGAGAAAGCAGCTCCTGTGACTGGACCTCCGGCCTCAAAAGACTTTATGATCTTTTGTTCCGTCAATGAATAGATACCTACTTCTTTCGATCCACCAACGATTAACTTGTCTTCACTTTGAGCGAGTGAAATGCATCCAGGGTATAAAGGTTCCGAAGTAGAAGTGATCTTAAATTGGCCAATATCCTCTACGGTAGCCCATCCTTTTGGAACAGGTCGCTTTCGACGGCTTTTGGAAAGCCTATAATCTGATTAGCAATTGATCTCATAACTCTTCCGTTAAAACTCGTACTCGGCTTGTGTAGCATCGACCAGATTTGCCAAGTTTTCTGGGAGACCCTGAGTATCAACCTGCATAGCATCACCATTTCCAGAATTTCTAGCTCCAATTGAAACCTTGCTTAACGCATCTCTAGCCTCATCTCTCTCCTTCGTCAGCCGCGCAATAACCCTCACGGCTGCATCATGTTGATATAATGCTGTTGACAACTCCTGTCGAGTCTGATGTAATTGTTGTCGTAAAGTGAAGCTTTCCAGCGCTAATGCGTCCCATTCGTTTTGGAAAGTAGAAAGGAGAGAAGGAATCGATGTGAGAGTCGGAGGTCGAGGAGTAACGATTTTGGCGGATTTGAGGTCGATTAGATCTGCAATTTCGAGGTCTTCCCCAGTAACTGGATCTTTATGATTTTCTGCTATATATGATTCAATAAGTCGTTTTTCGAAAATGTTACCTGAAATCTGTTATTTTTACATCCATTGAAAGATAAGTTGTTTTCCAACGTACCTGATTTCGATGAAGCAACAGGTTGCAGTGGAGCTTCTCCAGATACTATAGAAAGTCAGTCGCAAGTCATAAATCAATTCTGAGAGCTCTTTAAACTTACTTGAGCACAACATGTTGATTCGCGTTGATATGGGGTTTGAGGCTAGAAGCTCACGGCGCGACCCGACAAAAAGATATTTTGAGGTCGCGACCAGCTGCAGTTAGGCTAAGCTATTTTTGGATTAGTTTGTGGCTCGAAAGCTCCCGGCGCCGGCCTTGTGGGGAATTCATATTCATCATATATATATGTTATATGTTGATATATGTTGCTATATAAAACTCACCTGCAGCTAGCTCACACATTTTCTTGAATAAACAAACAATTTGTTTGTTAAATCCTATCTTTAATCCTCATTAAAACCTTTTCACAATGAATTCCCTACCTCCCATCGCTGGACTTCCCTCCCTGTCCACTATTGAACGATCCAGTGTCCTCGACACTTTATTCGAGCCATGTATTGCTCTTCATACACTCTCTGTGGATCTACTTCATACCACGACATTCGAGTCTTACAATGATCTTATCGCAAGTGTCGGTGTTCAACTCATTGAATTATCAGAAAGTACATTACCAAGTGATAAAGAGTGGCTAGACAAGATTCTTGGTTCTCATCCTAGACTAGGCGAGAAGAAAGTAGATAGTCTACAATCAAAGGCTGAACAAGCTCAATTGAATACTGGACCTACTGAAGAAGCTGAGAAGTTAAAGGGTCTGAATGGGGAATATGAGAGGACTTTTCCAGGCTTACGATATGTGTATGGACGTACCTATTGCCTACAGTAGATAAGCAAGTGCTAATCATGATGTTAGTGTTTTCGTGAATGGGAGATCGAGACCTGCGATTTTTGAAGATATGAGAAGAAGAATATCTAGGGGAGATATTGGACTTGAGAGAAAGGAAGCTATTCAGGTAAGATGTGTGAGATTAAAATTGATTTTGTAGCTAATTCAATGAATACAGGCGATGTGTGGTATTGCAGCAGATCGCGCCTCAAAACTCCAGACTTGAAAAGCAGTATGAAAAAAAGGCTTTGAATCTAAGAGATCTGGCTGCCTATGCTTATCCTTTTTTGGTTATTTTTGATCACCCTACCATACACACGCCCACGCCATGACTTCGACCATTTCCTGAAATTATCCAAGATAGCCTCCAATTTAAGGTCTTATAAATCCTTCGACAAGCAACTTTGCTCTGCGAAAATGGATAGTTCCGAACTTTCCCCTTCTTTTCACATCCTGTTACAACCCCTGAAAAATACCTCACAACCCTCCCAACCCTCTCCAATTTTCTCTTCATGGCGTGTCGAAACCCACCAGCAATCTCATTTACGAACCCCCAAGACATACAAAATAGCTGTCATCCAATCTCTCCTCCTTCAAATTCTCCATAATCTTCTCTCCCTCCGGCGGACTCGACGGCTGTTCCTGCATATTCTCCAGTGAAAGACCATCAAGTGTATCCATATACTCATAATCATCCCCCTCGCCGGTCGGACACATGACATTGAAATCACTATAGATTTCCTTCTCACACCCATCCTCCAATTCATCCATAAGCATATCATCTTCAGAATCTAGAACCTCGTAGTTCGATCTTCCAAGCGGACTCAGCGGACTCGGCGGCAGCACAAATTCATTCCACCTTTTGTTTTCTTTTTCTGTCACCTTCACGATCTCTTTGAAATGTATGCCCACGTCCAATCCTAATCTCTCCTCCTTCCGCTCACTCTCACTCCGACTTCCGCGGCAAACACTTGGAACTTCCCTCCCGCCATGTATCTGCATCTGCATTTTCAACCTCACCCTATTCAATATTGCAATTTTCCTCAACACATTCTTTCCACTCCCAATCCCAACCTCTTTCTTTCCCCCATGGTCTCCGGATTTCCTTTTCCCTCCTAACACGAAATTCTTTGCATAACCCCCTCGACATGCAATATTTATGTTAGTAGCAGGCACAGAAAAAGGCCGACTTAATCGCGATGTAACAAGATGAAGACGCAACCTTCTCTTTTTCCGACCTTCCTCGACGGAATTCCCTTTACCATCGACGTCTGAAAGGGCTCGCGCACGTTTGTAGCGGTAAGGAAGTGATGAAGGTGCGAAGGAGGGGAAGTAGGATTCGTTAGGGGGATTGGCGATGAGTTTGAATTGAAATGGTTCTTGAATCTGGGGATGGAGTGAAATGGCCATAGAGTGGTGAAGTGGTACCATATCCACATTCATTTGTATGGTTTCTGATTTGTAGAAAAGGTTGGAGGAGAGGCCTAATCAAAAGGATATCTTCCTCATTTCCTCAAGGAAGGAAGAAGAATAGGAATCGGACTTGGATCAGTCATTTGGTATATGCTGTGCTGGTTGGTAACAAGAAGCAACTTCACATCTTCTGCTGTATTGTTTCGTTGAGTCCCAAAGATCAATCAAGTAAAAGTAAAATAAATCGTATGAAAAATTGATCTTAAAAAATCGAGGATCATCACATCACAAACAAAAAATAGAAACAAAATCACAGAAAAGATGAGCCGCCATTTATCACCCCATTATGGACATACATTTCATCCACCTCACCTCACCTCTCGTACAACCTCTCTCTCCCCTCTCCTCTCCACAAACAAAAACCATATCAATCCATCCTGGTCCATCCATCCATTAATCTCCGTTCCACAACCTCTCCACATTCGCATGTATGCATACACACATACATACATGCATATTCAACATATTTGCGGGGAAAGGTCATTTTCCTATCCTTACCTTAGTTACCTTAGTTATTATCTCCAGCTGGCTGCGCACCACACCAATTGCAATACTTTCTTTTATAAACTTCAAGCCCAGCTCAAGCCCAGCTCAAGAGGCTTACTGAAGGCTTGGAGAAGGCTTGTTGAACCCTGTTGCTGATGCAGTTATGTGATCACGAGGGCACTTGTACATATTTTGCTTGCTTGCTTGCGTGGGTTATTGATGGGTCGTAATGTATTGTAGGTTGTTTGGGTAGTTTTTTATTAGTTGTTTAGTTGATTGATTAGTTAGTTAACTGGTTAGCTAAATGGGGAGCTAGAAAGGGAAAAAGAAGATATAGCAATGAGAGAGAATATTAAGTAGGTAGGAAATCTTAATTTAATAAAATTCCGATATAGATTTATATTAATTGATATTTATGTAGGTATTAGGTAGGTATATATCATAGAGAATCAGTAACTACCTTACAGACAGTGCATTACCCTTAGCTCTTTCATCTATCCTTCTCTTCCTTTAGAAGATAGAACAACTCCCAAACCCAAATATCCAAGCCCCCTGATCCTCATTCTATTTCTCATTCTGGAAACCTCAAAACTCATATTGCGATTAAAGTGCTTATCTAATAGGCAGTCTAATTTACTTAACCTACCATCTAAGCTACCAACCCATCTAGCTCACCCAATTCGATTCGATCCAATACAATACAATCTAGTTCAGTTCAGCTCAGCTCCAGAACCAGAACCATATGCATCCATCCATCCCAATTCGCACTCACATCCATCCACCAGCTTACCATTACCCATCAATCCATCAGTCCAAAATCCAATCAATCCATCTGTATACACATCCCCAGTAAGTTATAGAGGGCAAAAGTAACCACACACGACCATTTCCCCTCCCCAAAGAAAACAGAAGGAGTAAGTATCGAGTACCTCTTCCGTATCGAATATCGAAATACATGTGTTTGAAATGGAAGAACCAGCCGGGGTTTTTTATTTTTCGCATCTATTACTTAATATGTAAGATTACTAGATCTAAGGTTACAAATACTACAGCATCACACCCTGCCCATACTCCAACTCCAACTCTATCTTCAACTCCATCTCCCACATAAACATCAACACCGAATTAATACTCGTGTATAACTGCACCTTATCACAGAGTACTACGTACTCGAGTATATCCGATCGTAAATCCCAAAAAGGCAACGCATTATGCAATCTATAACTATATGAGCATAACCCTAACCATAACGATACCAATCGCAAAAATCGATATTTTACCAGCTGGTCAGGGGAGAATGCACTGGAAAATTTCCGGTGCTAGGCTGGGTAAGGTTATTGTGGTCGATGAATGGATGGATGGACGTGATATCTAGACCTGGGTGTCTATTGGTGCTTAATGTGACTGAATACACTGCATACATCTACATGCGAAACAGTCTATCCGAGATTCCGAAGGGAAGTACAATAGATAACAATGTTAAACTTTTTTTCATTATCATCTCTTAGTTCTATTTTTCGTTTTTCTTCCACCTCTGTTCTAAACACTAATCGTCTTGAAAACATTAAAGTTCTCTCCTGTTCCCACCAATGCCCCAGGAATCTGTGGATGCCAATGTGCTTCCTTAACCTTAGCCATGTAATGCACAAACAAAAGTTGTGGCGGTACATCATTAACACCACCTGTATCTTTACTTTCCTCATCATCCAATTCTACGGCCAAATCCCAAAGTGTCAACGTATCATCACCAGCAGCTACAGCCACGATACTATCATCCGTAGGATGCCATTCTACACTTGTAATTTGTTCTTTGTGGAAATTGAAACTCGCGACTGGGGTAGGTTTAGATGGTAGAGAATTATTTGTAGGTTTCCAGTTTCGGAGATCCCAGACTGCCCATACTCCATCGTCGGCGCCGGAAGCGAGGAGATGAGATGTTTGATGTGACCAAGACATAACGTTAACGTCCGTCTCGCTTACTTGGACTGTAAGAGCTGCAGTTCGACTTTTACTTCGTACATCCCATACTTTGATTGTACCATCGCTAGATGCGGATGCGAAGACATTTTTCTCAGAAGGACTCCATTGTAATTCTTCGACACTTCCAGTATGGCCTGTAAATGGACGTGAGTCCACTGCCCAACCTTCTCCAGCAGTTCTTGTAGTGACATAAATTTTGCCATCATTATCTCCTGTTACCAACTTTCCAGTAGATATCAGAGGTGACCAATCAACGGCATAACCTTCCGATTTGTGCATTCGAAGAGTAGATAGAGGTTTATTTTGCTGTGGAGTGATAACAGTGCCGGGGGTATCAAAAGAGGATAAATGAGGAGTAATATCGTGAATGAGAACCTGACCAGATTCACTCATTGAAGCAGTCAGAGTAGTGGGAGGCCGCGACGAGTCGGACGCAGGTGTCTGGTGTGAGCGTATTCTGTTTGTTGTAGCAGTGAGGGGTATCGAAGCCGATTCGAGGATAGGATCCGAGTCTTCATCTTCATCTTCATCTGAGTCTTCCTCGCCCTGTTCCCTCTCCATTCTACTCAATCCACTGAACTTCATAACCATCAATTGATTTTCTTTTTCCCGTTTACTTTCTGCCTGTGTTCCTGCGACTGCATACATAGTAGCGGGGTATGTTTTTCTGTTGTCGCCCAAACCATCCTTAAGTATATCGAAAGAAAGACAAGGCCAAGGAGTACTCAGAGCGTGAAGCATTTCGTATGTGGAAAGATCAGGGGATAATGTCTGCCCTGGTTCTAATTTATTCCTACCAACTATGAAAGTTTGTTGATCGACTTCCATGGCCTCTATAAGCATATTAGTTAACTTTCCAGACATGCGCACTTGAAATTGCTCCATAATTGCTTCTACGAACCTGCTTCTTCAGCCTCCCTCTCAGCATCAGGTCTTCCATCTACACCTGCTTCCAAAATCTCATCTTCACTCTCGTACTCGTCCTCGAATTCGTCCTCGAATTCTCCCACTCCATCATCTAACTCTGGTTTTTCCGGCCTTTCCCCTGCCTTGAGCGAAAGTTCCATGTTCTCATCATCAGCTGGGCGTTTCGACATTTTGTACAATTTCGTTGTAGATAATTTTTGTATATTTTTGGTGTAGATAATTTGCGACGCCTCAAAAAAATTACTGAATAGATTGTGGGGGTTTTCTTATCGACAATCACAATCGCAATATTTTTTTATTCATAAAGTTAGCGTCGGCGAATCTAAATTCCGGTTGATTTGAACAATCTTGAAGTCGAGACTCACCAGTATCAAAATTCGAATGTAGCCACCAAGATGTTGTATGAGCTCGTCGCAATTGTAAGTTTATTGCTAGAAGATAGAATGCATCAAAAGAATATACAGTTAACAGGTCTCCAGGTCCGACCCGGCAACCTCGTCGAGGTCAAAGAGTAAACCACCTCTTCCCTTTCCCCTCCTACCCACCTCAAACATCGTGGCTAATTCTTCCCTCTTCAACTACAGAATTGCCCGCACAGCTGGATCTCTCGTCCTCAGATCCGGTGGTACCATACGCGGTATACGTAACTGGGGAATTTCTAGTTTACCCAAACGAACTCGCAAACATCAAGCACAATACCATGAGGGACATTACTTTGTCATGAGATATGACGCCTCCAGCAAGACACAAGATGATGTACGAACGACTCTTGGATTAGATCCACGGATGATCAAGTTTAGTTCGGTGAAATTGGGAGATGGTACATTGGAGAGTTTGAGTAAAATTGGTTCGACAATTCCTTGGACAATGAAAGAACAGTTGAAAGAGAATTCGTAGGCGTCAGAAGGGAAACCCAGTCAATATTTGCATGCCGCCAGGGTATGGAGGTTAAATTTATATTAAGGGGATGAGGTCTTGGTATTCCTCCTCACTTGCTTATGTGGTGTCTGAACGCCAGTGTTGCTACCTAGAACGCCATTGTGCAAATCAGAAATATGCTTCGCTGCAAACGAAATAAATAAAAAGTGTCGGTTCTAAAGCTTCATCATGCCTTCTCAATCAGTCTCCATTGTCTCTCCAGCTTCCGGATCGCCCCTGTTCTTCTTCACCCATGCTACGAATTCGTCTATGACGCTTGGCCATGCTCCATCTTCGTTCCAGAAACTCAGACTTTCATCCCCCATTGTCTTTGCATGGAATTGGTATGTTTGGTTCCATAGATCTTTATTTACACTCTTCTTCCAATTCTGTCCGAGGAATTCCAACCATAATGCGATCCAATTCGTCGAAGCAGTCTTCCAGTGCCTTCCTGGTGCATTGAACAAGAGTTCCCAATATACACTGGCAAGTTCCAATGAGAGGGCTTTCTGCCCCTTTTCACGAGCACATACAAAAGTGTGTTTGTATACTCTCTTGAATAGCTCTGAATCAGTCGACAATGATGCTACGGCCTTCGCAATGTGTGACTTTTGCTTCGGTATCGTGTCAAGGCTTTTGATTAAATGTCAGCAGCCGAGTGTAAACCAGTGTGAGCGGGGGTTATTACCCAAGCTTCTTCCATCCTTCAACAAAGCCCTCTTTAGACATCTCTCCTATTGATGGCACTTGAATGATTTCACAAGGGATTAGAAATTCAACACCTTCGAGATTGACGCCCAAATCATCTCCGAAATATTTCATAGTGCCATCGACACCAACCATATCAACATCATCACTGAATGCTAAATTGCTAATACTCAGCTTCTTTCGTATGAAATAATTTTGGGGGGGGGGATGTGCAAAGTACATACTGCGGTAACTCTCGAAAAGCTTCGTTAAAGTCTCCTTTTCCTTTGCTTGAGCTGAGGGAACGGCATTATGATTTGCTTGGAAGAAACTGTTATGGTTGAAATGTCAGGATAGATCAAATATTTAAGCTGTAACATGAGCTGGAAGAGCTTCGACCATGAGATCGAACCGTCAACACCAAGCACTGATGATAAGGAAGAGACCAGCGGTTTTCGGCTAGAAGTGCCGTCTGCGGTTGAAGGCAAAGGATCACTTTGAAATAACCCCGAATAGAATCGGGCATATCCAGATCACAGGAGGTATAGTGAAGTGGAGTATCGATGGATTCAAGTCGAAGAAAGTCCTCTGGCCCGGTAATCCTCCAACGCATCGGTGTTTTGATGAACGAAGTAGCGGATAGAAGCATATGCCCTGAGTATTTCCTACCCTTGTTCCTCGCAAGTGTATCCGCCCATTAAACTTCATGTACAGTGACAGATTTGACTTGACCAGCCATAAATGCCCCAAGTAATTCCAAAAGATGCCATCGAAAATCCATATTCATATCGGAAACCGGGAGAATCGTTGATCGTTAATCAAGTGTTGTCCATAAGACTCGGTATTCGTCCGGCGCAGCTTGCTACTAGCTATAAGAAGTAAATGTTCGCTCACCTGTCGCATGCTGCCTCTAATCTCCAGCCTGTTCCTTTGAGGATCTGCAAGACCAATATCTATTAGCATGTGGTTCTTTTGTATACAATGTGGGAAGAGCTTGAGGCAGCAATCACTCACTTTTGTGCCATTCCTTTCTGAAACGCCAGTAATTTGCATGAACTCGTTAAGCATGGACCGCTGCGAGCCAGTTAGAGGCATGTTGAGAGAGTTGGTAACTCTAACCTCTAAATTTTGGGTTTAGAGAATTGTCTAGAAGAAGAAGATGGCGGGGTTATGATGTTAAGAAGTCCGGTCTTATTACTCCCGCAGCCTAGCGCAATAAATAAAGTTTATGGGTAGAACTTCATGTTAAGATAAGAGAGTTATCATAAGCGATATTTCTTCCATGTTTGATTTTTGACAAAAGGGGGAGAATGTTCAATACCTAGTGTCTAAGTAATTTATAGTATTTTCACAAGGGACTTATAAAACTTATTCCGAATTTCTTTAAAAACATCATTCTTTCAATCTAGAATTTTTGCCCTCAATTTGTACAGTTTAGTTAGTTGTCTGATATACTTTGAATGATTCTGATATACTTTGAATGATTCTGGTATACTTTGAATGATTCTGTTCAACTTTGAAGAGGCTGTTCACTTCAATCACAATTGGTATTATTATTTTAAGAATCATTACTGGCCTCCATGGACTTCACCACACACACCATGCCTCTTCCCATGCCAACATTCCAAACAATATTTATGTATACAAGTAAAATTGACGCTTTGAGTAAATGAACCCCTCCAAGATGAATGCTGCTAATGGTATCTAAGTAAAGTTTTCAAAAGGACGCAATGAAAAGTAGTCGCTATGCACTTCCTCCTAATCCTCCCCAATCTGCACACCATCAAGCTCCTCTTCCAATTGTCTCCAGTTATGCGCTTGAAGCTCTGAGTACTTTACACGTTCTTGTGCCCAGTCTTGATTGAGTCGAATGATATTGTACTGTGTTGACTGAAAGTAAATGAGCTCATCTCTGATGCACTCTTTGATGAATATCCCTCGGGCATGTTGAGCTACAATGGATTCCTTGTCCTACAAATCATTAATTCTTGTGAGCTTGAACGAATCTGTGAGAAGCTTACTTTGATAATGGCTTCCGTGACCTTCTCAATTTCTCCTGGCTTAACCATATTTTCTGGCTTTGATCGTATTGTGACTAGTTTATTCTCGTTGTTCTCAATCCTGCGTTCTAAATATGGTATGTTGTCCTTGTCATAACGATCCCGTCGGTCGAATAAATCTCTCATGCTGACAAGCGAATCTCGTTGTCTCTTTAGATCTTCTAAAGCACCTTGGTCCCAGGCTTTAGCCTCATCTTCAAGAATACTTTGGCTATTGGAAAGATGCTTCGCGGTAGAATGGAGACACTCGTTCAATAATGGCACATCATTAGTGTCGATTGCGTAGGTGTCTTGAGAGACATCACTGAGTGATTGCAAACACAGCGCCATGCGTAAATGATCCGCAGCAAGTCCTTCGTTGCGTTTGGCTAGACGATCCATAAGATTACACATGTTAACATAGGCATCTGCAGATCTTCGAATACCGGTCCTAGTCTGAGCGAAGAGATCGTTCAATGTGGGTGGCAGGGAATCTTCCAGTCCTGGAGGTAGTGGTCGCCCAACAAATTCCTCCTGAACAGATATAGTAGCCTGCTTTCGCCAAACAGCAAGCTCCTGATGCTAATTAGCCTGTACTTAGCAACGATATATGAAACTTAGAAGAAGTGGATGCTTACGGTTGGAACAGTCAAAAACATTATGACTAGCTGCTCTTGACTAAGAACTGGGTGCCTGACAAGTGCATTGGAAAACCGTGCAAGTCCCCTCCTCCGTTTCTCCATAAACGAGCTTTCCGCAGCCAAATGGTTTCCATTCACTAAAGAAAACTTCTTGTTAGCAACGAAAATTTCCTTTGGCTGTTCAGCATACCTGCGACTCTCTTTGGCGGCAAAAGTGGTAATTGTCTGAAAGGATATCGCTTTTGTAAGCAATCTAATAGCCAGACAAAATCGCTGTATCTTCTCACAACCTTACTTCCCCTACGAACAGAAGAGACTTGATAGTTATGATGTTGAAATAGAAACATTCCCTCTTTCTCAGCCAACAAAGTGACGACTATATTTTCTTCAACTCCATTGCTATTCACACGACCACCACCAAAGGTGCGGGCTGGTGGAGCAGGTTCTTCCGGTCGCTCCCCTTCTCCACCATCACCACCAAACCCACCGCTTCCGCCAACTGGGGCTGCTGCCAAATTATTGAAATTTGGATTCGGGTCATAAGAGCCCCATCCCCCACTTGCAGGCTCTGTAGGAGCAGTTCTTGATTGTTGATGTCGAATTTCATTTGATCCACCAGTAGAAGCAGTTGTAAAGCCACTTGTAGTTCTCACAGGTTCGCGTGCTCCATTTGTCGGCGCTCCGTTCGATCTGGGACTAGCATGATTATGGCCTTTATGAAGAGCCGGGCTGCCCCACGGATCAGCTTCGGGAAACTCGAGGGAATCCTTTCGTAGCATTCGAGATTGTTGTGGTGAAATTGAGCTAGGGACAGACGGCGGACTGGTAGGTCGTTCAGAAGACTTTGCAGCTAATTCATCCGTGGTGGAGGACCCAAAGTTTGAGGTTGATATTGTTGTCAAGCTTGTAAGCTTGGGCACTGGGAGATCTGCGCATTTATCGGATTAGAACAAGCGAAATCAATTAAGAAAAAGCACTGACTCCTTCGTCGCTCATCTACGCCATCAAGTGTAACATCATGAACGTCTTCTTCTTCCTGAGCCAAACCAATCAATGCCAATAGTACGTTGACCTCGTTCCGCTCTAGATCTTGAAGCTGTGCAGTAGGGGCAATGATCTTCGAGATCCAACTCGACTTATCGGGACTTAAATTTGCAGCATTTAGAAGTTTTGCGATGCCGGTTTTACTGAGCTTTCCATTAGAATCGTTGCCATCCTTGAGTACATCGTCAAAGATATCAATGTAACTTTCCGGCACGTCAGATGTTGGAAGGAGAGTTTTCAACAAGTCTCCCCGATCTAGTCTTTTTGGCACTGATGTATTCCATGGCGAGCCTCCCGAGACATCGTCGTCATCTGCGAACAATGAAGATTTGGATCCTGGTGTTGAACTCGGTTCGTCGTCGAACAGAGATAATCGCGACTTCGGGGGGTTCGTTGCTTCGACAGGATCATCGGGTCCTCCAAATAGAGACATCGTACCAGTAATTATCTTGAGATGTATAACTATGTACAATAAGTCAAAATGGAATAAATCGGTATCGCACCGTCGTTATCATATATGATTGTTTTAGGGATTTCGAAGCTTGGAAGCTCCAGATGCGGAAAGCTTGGACATGCGATCTCATGTAACCGCGCATATTTTAGTGTATTACCTAGGTGGGACTGCGGAGGTATGGATCCTTAGTGGCAGGAAACCCGAATGGAGAGATTGATATGAATTTCGAAGAATTATCAAGATCATTTTGATAAAGTCCATTTTACGTCACAAAATAGGTACTACATAATTTTTGGGATTTAACTTCAATTCATTAGTGTAGTCACGTTTATACAGCCGGTGGTGAATGAAGTCGTCTGAAATGTGAGCCCCTTTAATTCATGCAAAAGCTCAATGTGGATTTGCATTGTTCTAATAGTGGTTAGGCATGGAAGTATCATATTTACTCATAGTGTTGGTAATGCAAGAATATTCGATTTGGAATTTCACAGAGATGTTTTAAGTAGAAGAGTATGATCCTGGAGACATGAGCAATATAAGATTCTACAATTCTTCATGTCTGTTGGCGCAAAAGCAGTTCGCGCGGGGCATTCTTTCGAAACTTTCCAGGTTACTACAAATGCATCGCGCTTTCATTTCTTCGCCATACCTGACCTAGATCCAAAGCTTCGAGCCATACCAGAACTATAAATGAGGCCAAGGCTCAAGCATCTTGGTCTGTCTAGTTCTCGTTGAATCGTGATATGATATGCCTGCAGAGAAATGGGCATAGTTGCGAAAATCGGAATGAATCGGCGCCGTCTGCTGCCCTTGACGGTCGGTAAGACAGAGCAGAAACTTTAGCCTACTATGAACTGCAAACTACTGTTTGATTCACTCTGGAATACGACACATGCGTTCCATGAATTTAATATACAATAGCATCGTCTACCAGATCCTGTTTTCCCTCGCCGCAGCAGCTGTACCTGTTTTCTTCGACTTCTTCTGGAAACTTCCAGTTCGAGGAGCTCTAAAGAACAAACTTGGTCCTTGGCCCTCCTCCACTTGATGGCTTAAGTATCCCCTATGCGCCGGATCTCTGTAATATTCAATATCTTTACGACTCGTGGGATCAGGCAAGCGGTATGAAAAAGGTGACGCGGCAGAAGCCGCTGTAAGGATTGGCGAGTCGCTGACTAACTGGGCGTCGATTGCTGAAAGTGGGACGGAACTGGAGACAGATTCGCCTGCCAAAAGTCTCTTAATCGCTGGTTTTGTGTAGAATCTGGTTGTAACTGTTCCTCCAATCGCTTCCACTGCCTCGATTGCCGCTGCCGAAGCCCGAGATACCAGAAGATTGATTGGTGTCTTCAACTCCTCCTTCCCCCTCGCTAGTAGTTTTACACCGTCCTTCACTCCGTGTAAACATCGAGAATCTGCCAACTCCTTCAAAGTGATAGGTCGTGTGGGATCGAGTCGGCCCTGGTCAATCCAATCTTGTATGCGATTAAGATTTATCGGGGACATGTCAACAGAAAATCTGAGAAATAAATTAGTCTTGATCTGGCATGAATAATTCTCGGAATGAGTGGTGAATCTCAATTGGGAATAGAAAAAGTGGGAGATTCGTACTGATTCTCAAATCCCCTCACACCATGAACGACGTCTTGTGGTGTTTGACCACCTTGAAATCGTGCTGGTACCTTTCCATGCTGCTTCTGACCCTTGTGACCACGCCCTGATGTCTTTCCCTTGCCCGATGAAGGACCTCGACCTTTTCGTATACGTTTATTATATGCCCCAGGATTATCCGACAGAGTTGCAAGAATCGAAGCGCTCCGAGCTTGCATAAATGGCGCAAGAAATGCAGCCAAAGGAGTGGCCAATGTCGGCGCTGAGCGACAATACGCGGTAAGTGCTGGTAATTGTGGAGGCATGATTGTTGTAGAGGGAGGAAGAAAAGTGAGTAGGCTGTGATGTCTCGAATGATATCAAAATCGAGCCTCGCTATGAGTTTCTGAGTGAAATTTGATGGTTTGATTTCTGATTGGACGTTCAAAAGTAGTTGCTGCTTTAGCTTTTTAACAATGGATGAGAGCTGTTTTTCCTCAAAGTTCCAGCTAATTGGATGTTCAAATGGTTGCTGCTTTAATTTGCCAATATCGAATTGTCTTCCCGAGGGGTTCTAATCAAATTCTAGGCATCTCATCCCTGAAGACAGCCTGAAATGAGCGCCGAGCTCCGCCAATTTAAGCTTCTTTCAGGGTAGAAAAGGTCCATTTTCCACTTTTAGCAGATCAGATCAGGGGCGTGAACCTTATCAGACAGACCAAATCAATAAATAATCAACTACTAACTGACCAACTAACATTTGAGGAATCGACAATTTCTCTTCTCCATATTGTAACCCAAGAACTTCATCACACAAACTGCAGGATACGAGTTTCCAAAGAAAGAGTCCTTTTCTAATGGCCTGTTCAATGCTTTTATCATTTAAAATACCTTTATGACACACCCACCTCTAACATATTCGAATGCGCGCATCCATATCTATAAACGACATTAAACCTGAGAAGGTACACCTCAATTCGGCACCATGGGACTTGATCGCGGTCAGCGGCGGTTTGTTCTCTTTCTAGTCGTCACTGGCCTTATAATCCTCCTTTTCAATCTTTCTATGATCTCTGGCACGGATGTGCAATCGAATGTGAAAAAGATTCCTATCCCAGGTTTGAAAAATAAGCCGCAGTCTGATGTTAGTATTTTTTGCGCCTCTACCGAAACAAACTCCCCTGACCTGGCTAATTTTATCTTGTGTAGTCCACAGAATCGCCCTCATCGCATCAAGGTCAAGAGGTGGTGGGTGTTATTGTAGACCAACATCCTATAGCTGCACTTATGAAGGAGGCAGATGAAGCATTTCGAGTTTATGACGAAAGCAGATCAAAAACTTTCAAGGAGACTGTTTCAAAATATAGAAGGAAATATGGAAGGCATCCACCGCCCAAATTCAAGGAGTGGTATAAGTATGCTCGGGATAGGAAGATCTATAATATTGATGATTTTGACCAAGTCATGGATGACCTACGTCCATTTTGGGGAGTCGATCCCGTTATTATTCGATCTCAAGCAGCACATCTCCATGTCAATCATGATGACGGAATTTCCGGAATCCACATACGATCTGGGAAAGTTTGGAAGTTGAGCAATGAAAATTGGAGGGCAGAGACTATGCAAGATATGATTAAGCCCTTTGTTCAACACTTGCCGGACATGGATATTGCCATGAACAGGTTAGACCAACCACGGCTAGCGATACCATGGAATGATTTGCAAGCTCTCCTTGCCAATGAAACTGCAAGTAGACTTATGTTGCCGGAAGCTGTCGCTGATTTCACTAAAAATATGTCTGGACTGTGGCAAAGGGGTGCATCCTTATTGAATGAAGGGGAGACTGAACCTCTATTGAAAGACCCAGAGTGGTTCAGAGCGCCTGGCCAGCAATATATGTTGATCGCAAAAGAAGCCTGCCCACCGGAATCTCATGCCAGAGAGTCACTATCTAAATCTGCCGCAGAGGCCACCTATAAAACTCCAGAGGGAGGATTTATTACAAATTTCAATCTTTCTTCTGATCTCTGTACAATCGGCCCCGAAGTTCAAGATTTGCATGGGTTTTTATATGCAAGCAGCACAGTAACGGCCAGTAAGCTTCCACTACCGGTATTTGGAGAATGTAAAGTGAATATCAATAATGATATTCTTTTTCCTGCGAACAAATACTACGAGTATGATGATGCTCGATATGCCTACAACCCGGCAGGTGACGTAGGATGGGACGACAAGGAGGATAGTATGATTTGGAGGGGTGTCACTTCTGGTGGGACTAATACGGCAGAAACTTGGAAGAAGATGCATCGTCAAAGACTAGTTCTACTCACCAACGGCACTGTTATGAAAGATACGAATGTGGAGATTATGGCCATGGATTCGAACAATCCAGGTACATACAAACCTTACGACCAATTTCAACCTAGCGAATTCGCCACAAAATATACGGATGCAGGATTCACTGAGCCCGCTTCCTGTGTACCAAATTGTAGCTTTTACGACGATGTCTGGACTTACAAGCCCGGTGTGGAACTTACCAACCAATTTCAAAGTAAATATCTCATCGACGTTGACGGCCATTCGTTCTCCGGCCGTTGGCACGCATTTCTCAAAAGCAAGGGACTGGGTATTAAAAGTACCATATTCAGGGAATGGCATGATAGTCGGTTATTTGCATGGAGACATTTTGTTCCATTAGATAACCGATATGACGAATTGTATAGTATTCTCACCTATTTTATTGGATTGGGAGATGCAAACTCGAAAGGCAAAGATGGGAAACCTTATGTACAAAGACATGATTTCGAGGCGAGAAAGTTGGGAAGACAAGGAAGAGAATGGGCGAATAAGGTTTTGAGAAAAGAGGATATTGAGGTGAGTTTAATCCATCATTTAGACGTAAGTCATAATGGATGGATGGTGCTAATCGAAGTAAAACATAGATCTATCTCTTCAGACTCCTAATCGAATACGCCCGTGTAATTGACGATAATCGCGATACGATAGGGTACTCTGGGGATGGTAGGGAGTTGGACAATTACGATGATCAAAATCCATTTCCAGAGCAACTTGGGTAATGAGGAAAATGAATTAAAGAGAGCATTTGCATGAGCGTGGCGTTTGGGAAGGGTTTTTTTCTATGATTTTTCGTATGGCAGGGGAAGCGAGAACTTAGGGGTTTGGGAATGGACGAATGATACATTGTATATCAAACGCGTATATTAAATGTTTATGTCAAGAAAGTTGATGAAGGATGGCGCTTAAGATCGATACCTCCTGCATTAGATTTATTCTTTTAATTATATATCTACTTAGAATTAATTCCATGGCTTGAATAATAAGAATAAGAGAGGTGCTAAAAGACTAATAAAATAAAATAATTTCACGTTAGCGAGATTTTTTACACAGAGCTATCTACTCGAGTAATATCATACAACACCACTCGAGCTCTCTCGAAGAAGAAAGAGGATAAGGGCGTATACGACAATCAGTCTTATTTTTATTCTATATAAACACTCATTAAGTAGAATTTTATATACATAAAAAAAGATAATATAGCAAAGCATAGTATTGCTTTATGATCAAAGAAGTAGGATTTTGCTGTTAATGTTGCTAAAGCTGTTGAAGCTGTTTAGTGTCGATGTCGATGTTGTTCGTTTAAATTATGTGCTGGTGCAGATGTGTATGTAGGTGCAGCGGTATTGGGATTGTGATTGGGATTATTTGGTAGCTTTTGGGAGGGGGAGAGGGGGAGAGGGGGGGGAGTCAGAAGTATTGTTTGGGGTTATGGTTTTGGTGGGTGAGGGATATTTGGATGGATTGATATTTAGATGGCTTGGTGTTTGTTCTTATGATGAGCATATTGTATGAAGATGGTAGGCAGATATATGAGCTCATATACCCTATTAAATATATTATTATATATACAGAACCAATACTATTATAATACAACACAACCATCCCCTCGAGAGTCGAGTATGAATAAAAGGAACAAAATCGCAACATTGCAGCCCCAACAATGTAAAAAAAGTGCCGATCTGCCTGCCATTTCAGATGATATATTATGATCCACTGACTGTCATCGCATACAGTAGAAGAATAGGTATTTAATGATTATTTAGCTCGAATATCAGGATATAATTGTAATTGTAGGTAGATCAGATTTGCAGTGAGATTATATTCATCCTTGATCATCGGGGGACTTGATAGGATGTTCCATCTGATTTTGGGATTACTACTAGGTATAATTAGTTGGTTGGTTCATCAGTGGTTTGGATGAGAGCTTCCAACCCGAGCTATTTTGCCGAGAAAAAATCGATACAGTGTTCATCTAACGTGCATAGGGAGTTATAAATCCATTGAGAACTAGTATCGTGGACAAAATTTTATTCGCTTGAATAGATATAATGTTTATCTCACAAACTGTACAAGAGAGCAATATGAAATCCATTGGGACGGTTTTATTGTTCACGAAGACCCCCACGCCTTCAAACTGATACATAGATATCCATAATGAACAAAATGATATAATCAATCATGAGAGAATTGAACCTCTCTATAAAAGAAAGCAAAGTGGTATTTTAAAACAAACATCAACGCCATCCTTTCCTTCCAAACCACTCTAGACCAAGCCCTGACTTATTTCCTTGTACTATTGCCCAATCAAATCTCTCCCACAAATGTAAAATATAGAAGCGAGTAAAGAAATTCTACGTAAAAACGACACGGCATTCTAATCGGCATGCAAAATTCTCCCTTTACTTATCGCCTTCTCCAGTCTGATCCACTCATCCGAGTACCGAGGGGTACTAGAAAACCCATGAGCACCACAAGGATCGTCTCTTTTTCACATCCTTCAGGACAGTGGTATCTATGACCTGTAGGCACAATATCCCATCTAGGAGTCCTAGACCTCTCTTGGCGATTTTTCACTAGCATTTTAGCGAATCCTTCCATTCGTATACGAACCTCGGATTGATCGAGATATGCAAGTGTTTGTTCTCGTATCGTTTCAAGCATCATGTTTTCCTTATTATGAATACGCCACTCCCCAAGATTTATATCACCGAGCCCGCCGTCGACATTGAGACGCTCATAGGTACATCGACCCGAGGTTAGGCCCCTAACATATTCATGGACGGGCTCCGAGTCGGTAGTTGTAGCTGCGGTATATTTAATCATTTGCCGATAACGATTTATGAGTCCACTACTTTTCCTGGCTATCGGCGCAACCTTTGTAGGTCGGCCAGTACCGATGCTAAGTATGAGGGCGGTTGTGCCTTCGCCATGAACTTGCTTGACCTCCGAAAATGTTCGCCAGGTGGGGTTATTATAACCATATCCGCCATCTACAAACCGTTCTTTGTTGATTTGAGATGGTTTGAAGTATGTCGGTGCTGCAGTTGTTGCTCGAGCGATTTGCCATATAGGTATATAGTGAGGGCAGACTGCCAAAATCTGGAAGCAATCTGCCTTCCAAGGCAGACTACGTGAATGAATGATCAGCTTTGATGTGAGAGAGTGAGATGCAGCGGTGACACCACAATATATGCCCGTGGCCAATTTTCGATAATCTGCCTTACAGAGCCTCTCAAGGCTTTCACAAAAAATCCGGTATATTGTTAGAAGAGTTCCCCTTTCTCCCACGGTCAAAATTCGATCAATCGGATAGTCGATCTAACTACACACTGAAATCGCACTGTGATACAACCATTCACTATACACGATGCCAACGACCTCAGGACTCACTGAATCGATTAGTTCGACGAACGATTACACTGATAGAAAATCCAAACAAACAAACAATTGGGAGACGAGAAATGCAATTGTCTATGATGTCTCCTCACAAAAATTATCAAAGACAGAGCGTAAATTCACTGAAGGTATGTGCTCGGTTTCGTTCAAAGAAGTGTACTGATATTATCTCAGCCGACCATACTCGTATCAAGATTCCCAAGCGCTCTCTAATTCCTTTGCAGAAGGACAATGTTCGCATTACCATACCATTGAGCTCAATAGCAGGGTCGGATATTCTTGCAGAAGTCAAGTTGAGCAGTCTTGGATTGAAAGTCGCATTCGAGCGGTATCGTGGTAATATCGACGAGATTTGGATAAAGGGTATTCCACAATACGCGCTTTGAAGAAGTTGAGAACATGTTAAGAGCAATAGGGCATTTGGAAGATATATGAGGATATCTCCGCATGTATTCGAGTGCCGTGTATTACCATTTTTAGCGCTATCGTACTAAGAAGGATGTTGGGACTTTGCCGGGCGCACTAGACACTTTGATTTTTTGACATTATGGATTCATCAAGTTTACCGAGACATGAAGACTGCACACAATGCATATCTGGTGATCTCATGGAAAAGATATGGCTCAAGGCTGCTCAAAGAACTTAGTATTCACAAATATCGCCGGAGGCCGTCGTGATAACATGTAATAAACTCATATGGAAATTTTCCGTCTTCGAATCTAGTCGGCAATCGAAAGGCTCACTCCGGGGTTAGGAATGTAGACGATTTGAATTCTCGTACTTGGAAGCAATAAAAGCTTTGTAACTGGGCCGTGTATTCTGTCATCCCAGTTTGTCCAGTAATCGTCTTCGTCGTCTATCGACGAGCTCTTCCTGAACTTCTTCGCTTGTAGGTAGTCTCCATCCTATGCCATCGCCTGCATCTCCTGGTAATGGCTCCCAACCATCCGGGGCTTTATTGTCTTTGCCTTCCAGAAGGTTCTCGTAAGCCTCCTTTTCCTTTTGTATCTCATAATCTAGTAAAGTGCCGTCTTCTTCGTCAAGGTTGTAACCATAATACGAAGCATCGACTTGTTTTCGCAAGTCTACTCTTGATTCTAGAGGTTGGTCCTCGCGAGGTTTTATCGTTGCAGCTTCAAACATCTCTTTGACTCCAGGTAGCTCTCTAGCACGCCCAAAATACCTAGACACGGAATCCACCATTAGCATCATTCGCACATAATCCAGAATCACATGGATACATACCTATAACCCTTCCCACCACCTGGTATCTCTCGTCCCTCTTCGTCATAAACTTTCCCTCCTCCCCGCATATAATTAGGACCCCCTAAATTCTTGATTTGGACCTCCCACATATATTTTTCCCTCATGGCCTTGTTGATTTCATCGTTCAAATCTCGAATCATAAAGTCACTTAAGCTTGGATCCTGGATCTTGCTGACTTTGCGGGAGATCTCTTTCAGAACCTGACCTCTCCACTTTTCGCATGCCGGTATGGATGAGACTTCCGTTATCATCTTTGGCCGTCGCGTCCTCCCAGCATCAATGATACCTAATTCTGCTTGTTGCGCTTCTCTGAAGCGGAACAGCATCGACTGGGCTTTTTCTGAATTACGCGCCTAGAAATGTTAGCAGTCATTATGCAAAGACTTGAGGTGATAAACTTACCATGATTGTGATGAGCCCCTGTGGATAATATGATTGTAACTGAGGCTTTGAGGTTGCGATATGGTGGAGTAACTGCGTCGAGATATATTTATTATATTTACCCTCACAGGTTATAACCTTAACCTTGTGCAATTAAGCTTGGACCCACGAGTAGTGCATTTCCTAGTGTGTTTCTAGCCTAGCGACAACGCGTTGTGTATATCAGCACGCGCCTGGAATATTAATTTCTTCTCAACAACAACAACAACCTGCAGTGACGAGAACACTCATTGAGCTTACACTACTTAGCATTTTGAGAAATCAGAAGGTTAGGAATGTGTGAATGAATGAACAGAAATCTTAGCAGGCTTCCAATTTCTTCACCTCGATTACCTTTGTTTTCTTGTACGGCGCTTGCAGGTAATGCTTCTATTATTTGGATCGAGCCACAATGACGACAATCAGCTCCTCTTGAGATGTTCGCTATGTTCTACTGCTTTGATCATTCGCCGGTTAAGTTATTGAGAGATCAGTAATGAAGGCCGTGGACATTCATTGTGGTGGTACATTTGCACAAGAATTATCGCTGAAAGTGGAAAATAGTTTTCAATCGGAGTAGCTGGGTAAGAACAAACCCATTTCATCTCTTACCCGCAACCATATATTTCACGCCGCAGATTTGATTAGGATCTCTAGTTTTCCAAATGAAAAGTCAAGGCCGTGCTAACAAGATCCAGTTTCATATTTTCAATCATTCTTGTGACCATCCGTTACAAACTTCGATAGTGTCGATGTGGGAGCTTAATGGGAGTTTATTTCTTTGCCCGGTGATGACCAAACGTGTCCAAAAAGCCAAATTTGCAGGCCAACCTACTGTCTTATAACTGCCTTGCGGCTATATAAGATGGAAAGTGTTCGCAATGAGAACTTGAGAGCTTATCTGAGGGCACCTTTAATTTTTGTTTTTGTTTTTTCTAGGGAACTATTCCTACCTGCCCTTTTTTTTTAGTTTTTCGTCCAAAGCGCTAGTAATTCATTTCAGCCTTATTACACATTAAACCTCCGCTTTTAGTGCAAAATCATTGTGTTCTTTTCGTACAGTCACAAAAGAACGAGGCTGGCCATCTATGATCTGGGGAACAAAGAACTATGAACTAGTTTGAAAACACTCCGGACTTAATGGTTTGAGCGATGTCTCACCTTCAAGACCTCGTTCTGAGAGTCGAGGAGTTTCGTCGTCTTTCACAAACTTGATTCTTAGCCATTCTAATTGAGTAAATATATTTGAACGTTAGGCTGCCATGTTCTCGAGGCTCTCTATTAACTCTCATGATTCTAGCGAGCGACCCTCACTCTTGACGTCCTCATCCTCAACTTCTTTATTACCCGGAGGTGCGAATCTATCAATAAACACTGCAGTTGAACCATTTGAAGCTCCCGATTATGCTATTACATGCGTTAATGGATTGTCATCGGCTGGATTATTTGAGGACGCGGCAGTCATTGCCCAGGGATATTTACATGAGAATCCAAACCATGCACTACTTCTGAAGCACTTGGCTAAAGGATTGTTCGAAAGAGAACATTATAGTGAAGCCAGCCAAATATATCAACGTTTAGAAGCAATGCCGGGTTTGGCCAGCGACGTAGAAAAAAAGCTTTGGACCATCGAAGCACTTCTAAACGATCATCGACCTGGAGCAGCGCTCGATATATTTCTTAGAAACCCATCGCTGGAGGAATGTGCTGAAGGTCTCTACTTTCAAAGCCGTGCCTTGCGGAAATTGAAGCAACCAGCAGCAGCAAAAGTTGCCGTTGATCGAATGGTAGAAATTGCCGGAGAAAATACTATTGACGATTTTTGGATTGAGTATGGATTGGTCTTATATGATTTGCAGGATTTTGCTGCGTCATTAAAATATTTACGTCGAGGTGCAACTGAGGACGTCATTGAATCAGCCCTGGGACTAGCTGGTCAAGCAAAGGAAGCAGAAGATATGTTTCTTTCCCCGCAAAAATTGAATTTATGTCACCGCCGTAAAATTATCAATGGCCCGGCTACCGACTGGGAAGAATTTACGGGGAGAGCAAATTGGATGAAGACACTTCCGGAACTACGTGCCCTCGTACAAGTTTCCTTTCAAAATTCCCTTCCAGGACCAGGCGACTTGGCCAGCTGTTTATGCATATTAGGTACAAGACACCGAGAGGCAGGCGCTCACGAAGCAGCCTCTGCGTGTTTTGAACTTGCACTTAAAATCGATTGTACATCTGCATTTGTGTTGTCAATGGCGGCCACAAACCTGCATGTCAATGTACCTCGCAATGAAACCAGCGAAGCTCGTTTTGCACGCCTCCAAAAAGCGGATGATCTCTGGGAGAAACTATTGCAAATTGAACCATACATTGACGGCACCTTCGAAATTCCACATGCCGAAATTTATCATCGACGCGCAGAGCTATGGAAAGGTACCAAAACACCACTCTACGAGAAGTATTTATTCAAATATGCGGAAATCATCAAGTCCCCTGGGGAATTTATTTCAGTAGCAAAAGTTTTAAGGACCAATCAGAAGACTGATGGAATCAATACTATTGCATACAAAGAACGTGCAGAAAGAGTCGATCGATTATATTATGAAGCGTTGCACTCTCCAGAATACTCACCTACTCGTGCCCCTCAAAAGGCAGCTCAAGTATATGGATGGCGTGTGGACAACCTTGCATATGGCGATATTGATCCGGCACGACAAGAACGATTCCTCCGACAGAAGATGGAACTTGACGGGAATCCTGACCGTCTATTAAACTTTTTAGGTAAAGCAGGAGGTCGTGACTATGAGGTATTACAACTACTCGAAATCGCAGAACGTAGATTTGGTGGGAAATATATTGCACTGGCCAAGGATCAAAGAAAATATATCAAAAATCTCGAGAAGATACGAAAAGCAAATGCGAAGAAGATACCTGATGATACTCATAAACATGATCCGGTTCAGAGAAGCATCAAACAAACAAGAGTAGCAGCAGGTTGGCACGCTTGGAAGGCACAAAAGTGATATTAGTGGCTTAGTAAGCTAAAGACTAGGAGAGGTTTGCGGTATGTAAGTTTAGTGACAAAGACAGTATTAAAGGTTTCTCACGAGTTTTTAACCATTTTGTAAGTCTAGATGAAGCATTGCATGCCGTGAATTTGAGTACATCTACTTGATTTTGACAAATCTATTACATATTTGAGATTTCGTATCTTTGATAATCGAAAGTTTATTTGTGCATGATGAAGGTGAATGATTACAGAGACCTCCATTCCTGATTGATATAGAAAAATAGGAGTATAATCATACATTTTGGTTCACCATAAAAGACGGGTGCCTGATTTACAGAGGGAAACCATGAGATGTGAACCGCCGCGCTGAATTACGATGTAAAGCTGATACCTCGATTACGTTAATATTCGATGAGAACAGTAATGGAGTCATGAATGTCAATCTGTCTGCAGAGAACGAATTTTATAATCTGGTTAAGGATTAATAGTTAGCTGTCTCGAGGTAAAAGAGGGATTATGATAGGAGTAGAATAGATACAATGACCGGGCACTGATAATTAGCCGAGGAGGGGTCATTTTACACCCAAACTCACCTATTTCACTAAATTATAATAATTTCATTTATTGAAAATATCTATTGAAAAATTAAATTTGATTTTTAAGAATTTTGATATTGAATAATAAACACTCGGCAAAATTTTTAAAGACGCATAGGCCAATTTACCTCTCAAAACACAATAATTCCAATCTTTTTTCGAGTTTAATCTTTAATAACTTTCTGAAAAATGAAAATAGGAAAAAAATAAAATAATTAATCGAAAACCAATATTTCAATTAATATATAATACGAATTTAAATAAGCAAAGTTTAAAGTTTATGAATTTATTAAAATTCAAAAATAAATTAGAAAATCAAAATATTTCAATTTAATTTATCGATTTTAATATATTATTACTTCTTTATTATTTAATCAAATTATATAAAATTTAGAAGAATTATAAATCATTTATAAATTAATAATAATATAGAATTTTATAGAATTTAATTCCAGATTGAAAAAGTTATAGGTGTTTTTAATTTTGTCTATGCATCTTTAAAAATTTCACCGAGTACTGTACAATCTCAGCACTTCTGAATTGCATTCGAAGTTTAACCCACCGGCGCCGATTGGAAGGAAACAAAAGAAAGATATATAAAACTGTAAATGCAGGAATAATTTGTAGAATATTTGATGTCGTCTGAATAGTATCAAAAGAAAAAGGAATTGGTATGAATATATATATATATCATGGATAGAAGTGGCAGCGTAGATATCATGGATATCATCGCATCAGGCCTATATCCATATGTCGCAGCCAGGTGTAGCATCCATTCATTCTCCAATCACATACATACAGCCCTCAGGACCAATCCATACTTCATGAACCCCTAGCATCAACATCAATTCTATCACCAACACCATATGTAACCTTTTGAGCACCCTCTTCATTCGGATAGGTAATGGCAAGTTGACCAGCCGTCATGGGAATGTGGATTATCATGAGAATCTCTTAAATGAGGCGAAGTTAAAAGTTAGAATCAGCCTTGTTATGGAGTATTGTGGAGTCATTGAGGCTGTGTAGTAAGGTTACCACAAATTAAAACCCTGAAAAGCTTGTTGCTCTAGCACGAAGGAGTCGTCTGTACTCTGTAGATAATTCCATGTTTCAAGAGTCATCCCGCGGTAAAGTTGTGCAGTTATCGTTGGTTCTATCGAATTCGAAAAGCTTAACGCTACATTGTACGAATCACTCAGCAGCGCTTCAAGAGGCTTGCTTTATAGCCAAGGAACACCAGCAAAAAGGGACGGCCCGGGTGATTAGCTTTCACCAAAGAGCTCTGAAGAATAAAAATAATCTGCGACTTCAACGTTAACCACCCATCTCCCATAGAGAATTATCATCATGAATCAACCATCCCACTATTCCCATCTACCCACATCTTCCCTCTATAACATTCGCTCCGATCTTGTCTCATCATTGCACATGTATCGTTTTGATATCATGGCTTTCCCTCTACCCGTCATCACCTACTCCTAGCCTGGTCAGCATTTAAGAATAGTAACAGAATCATCGTACTCTTGTCCCCAGCAGCTGAATGAGCCTCGTCTTGGCCCCGGGGATAATCAAGAATCCATTCCCTGCTTCGTAAATCATTCAAAGGTTCATTCATCGTACACTCCTCATGTAGCATTCATATCAACTTCGACAATTCATGCCAAGGAGAGAGAGATGGTTTCGTTTTTGAGGAAAAAGTTCCAGAGGTAGGTTGTTTCTTTTTCCATCCTGTCTGTCTATCTTCAGACTTCCCCCCACCACCAAGGCTACTGAATAAGATCGAAACACGTCAAGATCACCGTAGTATTGGCCATGTTGATGAATCACGATGGATCAAGAAATTGCCTTGTTAGACCCAGTGTCTTGCATTCATTTGTGGCCCCAGTGTGTTGGATTGGGATTCATTTGCTAATACTATCTGCCCTCATAATAGAATATCTACCATGCCTCTCCTCACTCCCTCCGGAAAGCAATTCTCTCTTCACAAACTCGTAGCCATGTCTACAATGCTCACTCCTGGCCATGCAGTACATCTTCCCTCGCTCAATAATACCACCGCAGGGGATCCCCCACGACAAGTCTATCTTTCACATGAGATTCAAGAATATTTACGGAAGCTTTTCGATGAATTGAGAGGTCCGGAACCATGCCTAGGAAGAGAAAAATTCGAAAAGTGGTTGGCAGATGTTCAGGGACATACAATCACCCTGGAAAAAGACACGTACAAATTCGAACAATTTCTCGAGTCAGTGTACTACAGTCATTCATTAGAGGCTATGAAACGTATGCCGGAGTTGGATCAGTCAAAACCAATCACCAACTATTACATCAGTAGTAGTCATAATACATATCTTGAGGGGAATCAGCTGTCATCAAGGAGTTCTACAGAAGCATACAAAACGGCAAGTTGGATTTGACACGATGAAGATTTTATGCTAACTGACATCAGGCCCTCACACAAAATTGTCGATGTATTGAAATAGACGTACACAATGGAGAGGCGCCAGAGAAAGATGACAAATCAATATTTTCGAATAAAACCGATCACAAACGGCAGCCCTCTGGAACTGGAAGCACACTTTCTAGTCGAGCAGCTGCAGCTATATTGACGGTGGAGGAGAAATTAGAGAGTGCGAAAGAGAAGTTGGAGATTGCTAAAGAGAAATTAGAGGGTAAACACAAAGTTTCAAAGACAAATACGGGTGATAAACTTAAGGTTGTGGATGAGGATGAACATGGTGGAAGGCCGGCCTCGATACGATCATCGATGATTGGAGAACCTTTGGTTTTACACGGTTGGACATTGACAGCACCAGTGGGATTCAGAGCTGTTTGCAAAGCCATCCGGGAAACCGCCTTCACAACGAGCCCACTCCCTATTATCGTCAGTTTAGAAGTTCATGCCGATCACGAACAACAGGAAATAATGGTTGATATCATGAAGGAAGAATGGGAAGGTCTCTTACTCGACTCTCCATTCGAAACATGCAATCCGGAAGAAAGGGTTCCTAGACTTGAGGAGCTTCTTAATAAAATTTTGGTCAAGGTCAAGAAAGCTCCGGAGCTGAAAGATGCACATGAGCATTTGAACGAGCTCCCGAATGGATCCACGAATGGATTATCTCCCACAAACACGGACACTCTAGAGAAGAAGGCGTCATCCAACACATTAGTACCGGTGATCTCAACAAAAGATGCTGAATCTGGACACTCAGGTTCTGAGGACGACCGAGCAAGTTCAAAGAAGAAAGCAAAGATCTGCGAAACCCTTGGTAAACTTGGAATCTATACTCACAGCGAACATTTTGTGTCGTTTGATGTTGGAGCAGCCACAAAACCTTCTCACATTTTTTCCGTCGGCGAGAAAGTGATCTTGGAACTTCATGAATCAAATCGAGAACAAATGTTTGCTCACAATCGCAATTATTTCATGAGAGCATTTCCAGCTGGGAAACGATTCGATTCATCTAATCTCGACCCCTCGGTCTGCTGGCGCAAAGGCATTCAAATGGTTGCCTTGAATTGGCAGACTTTGGATGAGGGTATGATGTTAAATGAAGGAATGTTTGCCGGATCACAAGGGTGGATGTTGAAACCACCAGGCTACCGCAGCGAGGATGTAACATCCGAATCTTGTGCAGCTATCCCTTACAAGACCCTTGATTTGAAAATCAGCATATTCGCTGGGCAACAAATCCCCTTTCCTCAAGGTGAGACGGAAAAGGGCTTCCATCCATACGTCAAGTGTGAGCTGCATGTTGAAAGCCAAGAAGAGCTCGACGGGCAACCAATTGAAAATGGAGGCAAAGCAAAGGAGGGTGAACACAAACTCAAGACGACTTATAAATCGGGTAGCAAACCCGATTATGAAGGCGAAACTCTTCACTTTGAAGGTATCAGGAACGTGGTAGAGGAGTTAAGCTTTGTGAGGTTAGTACATGTTAAACTACTTTTCTTCAACATTTCTCTATTATACTTCCGAAGGTTACACAATCATATATCTAGACCTTGTCTAGATATGTGATTTGATGATGATATATTGACATGTCATGTGTCTGCAATTATGTCAGGTTTTTGAAAATTCTACCCAAACGCCTGGTACATACAAATTTCTCCTCGGGGCTTTCTTCCTTCAAGTAGCTCAACGGTCCGGAGCCGGCTGGGCATGGCTCGAAGGTCTATGCAGATCAATTTAAGGGTGCAGTAGTATCAAAGCCTTACCGACGCTTGGCTGCTCGGCTGTGGTTCCCCAACATTCATCCTACCGAATCATTCAAATAACTTTCAGCCCGTTCCATGCGACAAGTTCGGCTCCTTTCAATTCATGTAGTACATGGCTTTTTTCGACTACCTGTTGTGCTCGTCATTTCCATTTCGTTGAACTTGTTCTTATCATTCCACTTTCTTTCCATGTCTACTTCATGTATGATGTATATGCAATGTTACCTCAATAATTTCTTTCTCTTATTTCATTAATCAAATCAAATCAATCAATCTACCTCCGCTCATATCATGTCATTTTACTAACTCCTCTTACACCTATAGATTTAAAGTTGAAGATTCCAATTATTCAAAAGATGAATTAGCAGCATGGGCTTGCATCCGACTCGATCGTCTTCAACAAGGATATCGATTAATACCTTTGAAAGATGTCAAGGGCAATTCTACAGATGGTTTACTATTGGTGAAGGTTGAGAAAGTCTTGTCTTGATTTTACGATGACAAGTTTTAATGTAATGTATGATGTATGTTTTAATTTGGTTGTGAAGTTATAGGAGCTTGGCATTGGTTTGTATGAATAGGTTCATTTCATGTGTGGTCCGATCACTTTTGATCGACAAGAATTGAGATGTGCGAAGAGTTTAGTTGGGTTGTGTTGGGCTGCGTTGCGTTGCGTATTTCTTGAGGGAAACGGGAAAGATTAGTGAGGTGTAGAAAAGGTGAAAAGAGATGAGGAAGATGAAGGAAATTAAATAAGGAATCGATCATGGGAAAGGACGAACGAACTGGAGGAGAGATAACATGGAAAGAGAAGATACCCCATTAGGATTTCACATTGTTGGTCATATCATTTCTGGTTTGATTTTTCAATTTAGTTTAGTTTGATTTGATTTGTTTGGAGCGTAGGTGGATGGCGTTCTTGAGTTCTTAAGAATTCTTGGAGATTGAAGAATGGGTCTTGGAATTGGGGGTGGGTTGGTAATGATAATTGAGTAGGGGTGGTAGAGGATATATGGATGGTCTGATTGTGGATGAATGGTGGATGATTTGCTTGGATCTATACCTGGTAGATGGTGTTATGTAGATGATATTAGATAGATATCAAGTATAGTATAGTATACGGGAGATAATAGAGTTAATCTAATTGATTGATTGATTAATTGATTAGTTGATTTGATAATATATCAATTTTATAATCTTGTTACATTTCAATAGATAAATATCTTGAATAGATTATTATTTCAAGATAAATTCAAAATTATTTATATATTTATATATTTAATATTTATATCTTTAATTCAAAAGAAAATAAATAAATATATTAAAAATGTTTTATTTTTATTAAATTTATTAGTTATTTTTTTTATAGATTTTCTTTTTTTATGTTTTTTATGTTTTTTATATTTATTATTATTTTCTTTTTAATATTTTCTTTTTAATATCTTAAATACTATAAACTATAAAGTATTTAATTGTAATCTATTCACCTATTATTTTCTTACATGAATATTTTTAAAATCTTTAAAATATCTTATATTCATCTCAACTTCTGCAAATCTATATTATATTATATCTCAGATCCAGATTCTAGATCTAGAATCTAGAATCTGGATCTAGATTTTAAATGGGATTGATTTTTATTTTTATTATTATTATTATTATTATTATTATTATTATTATTATTATTTTATTAAAATCTTAAAACTATTGTTTTATTATTATCCCGATTAATATATATTATTCGAATCAGTTAAATATCTTGTCGTTGTTTTTATAAATAATTTGTATATTTATATTAATACAAAGAGAGGGAGGGATTATATATAATATCCAGACAAATATAAGATATTAATTATTGATTAATTATTAATTATTAAGATTGATTAATTATTAATTATTAAATAATTTTTTAATTCTTGAAAAGAAGGATAATATATATTATAAAGATTTAAATGAAGAGTTAAAGATATTTAATAATATAAAAGATAAATATATATATATAAAAATACTTTTTTAAGAATATAAAATATAAAATATATAAAATATATAAAATATATAAAATATATAAAATATATAAAATATATAAAATATATAAAATATATAAAATATATAAAATATATAAAATATATAAAATATATAAAATATATAAAATATATAAAATATATAAAATATATAAAATATATAAAATATATAAAATATATAAAATATATAAAATATATAAAATATATAAAATATATAAAATATATAAAATATATAAAATATATAATTTTAATTTAAAATAAATAAATAAATAAATAATTCATTATAAATAGATGTACTAATATCTTCACTATCTTTATATAGATATAGATCTATGAAATAAACCAAACTTAGAATTATAACACATGAAGCGCAAACTATTTTCGGGGGATGCTTATACAATTCAATACTACTACTACAACCTACTACCTACTACTATTACTACTACTTTACCAAAAAAAAGCTACATTCCAGCCCATCCAATCCCCTTCCGCTGATCCAGCGATCATACTACCGTAACACAGAGCAAGGCGAATTGATTGATTAATACCACGCTATGACATGCCAATCCATCCATCCATCCCTCCATCTATCACACCCATCCAATCCTACACATCCCACCCATCCCATTCATTTAAAGAAATACTCAACATCAAATCGCATCTAGACCATGTAAAATCCATTTAGTTCTAGAAGCATCTCAGTATCTCATCATTTAACAAACAAACCAACCAACAAACAAAACCCTACCTTTGTGCTCGCAAGTAAAATCCCCTCCTTCAAATTTCAATCTAATTCCAGTACTCTGCCTCTGCCATGTGTGAGAGAATAATTGGTAATAATTCTCTTACGTACGTTTTTGATAATGCGATATCCATACCCATACCATACGATTCGGAAACGAAGACGATGCAAAAAATGAGGTGACTCTATCTGTGCCAATAAGTTAACGACTCGAATCTTGGTTTTTGAACAATGTAAGTCATGCAATTCAATTCTTCGACGCTAATTTATTCCCTTTCAAAAGCACAGCTGGAACCCAATAGAAATCCCAACATAATGGGTTCGTCCGTCCAGTCCACCGCCACTTCGGATACAAAAATAATAATAATAATAACAATCGACTTCATCTGCATCTACCCGACTCGATATATTAAGGACATTAGTGATGATTTCCGAATCAAAATATGCTCCGTAACATAGGAACGTTATTTTATAGATTAATGTAGCCTCGTGCATGCATGCCAATCCGACTCGGATATCATACGATTAGAGAGATCGGTTTTATGTTGGACATCTATGTTCACGTAAGTGGGCTAGAGATAATTTGGTGGCTACTTCTGCAAAGTTGCATATATCATAGAGTGGATTGCGTTACCATGTTAATATATCGATAACAAAAATGAACGGAAAAGTATAGAAGACATTATGTTGTGAGATGGAAGATTCAGAAAATATCAAATTCTCTCATAATGATTGACCTGTTTCGTATTTAAATATGAACAAATGACAATAAAATTGAGGGTTTGGAAAATGCGTATCTATGTACCTAAATACCTAGTAGATATGAAAATGAATTATCGTCGTGATATGATATGATGTCACATCTTCCTGATGTATTTAATGCACTTTGATGTGTTGGCTTATGTTGCTCGAACTTTTGGTTTGGCCCAATAAAACATACAGTAGACTTATATGTGTGTAAATGTAACACAAAAAATAAAAACCTTTGTATCGAATCAATTTTTGAGGATAATTTTCAAATTTGCATGTCAATTGCATGGCAATGTCTACTAGTGAGAACTTTCTCCACTGCTTCCACGAGGAATAGAATTAATTCCGGATGCAGTCGGACCACTCCGTATGTTGTAAAATGTAACACACAGATCCTCCTTACACAACGCACACTTCCTAGTCCCGGGTATCAAAAGACTCAACAAAGTCCCTGTCGATCTCAACTAATTAAGAGATTGGGAGAATTTTGTTTTTTGCGTCAAGTGCTTTCCATTTTAATCTCTTTCGATGAGCGCAGATTGTCGGTGGATGATGCGTTGAGTTGATAGATATCAAATACTGACATCTTTGTTGAAAGTAGTTCGATTCATATGATTGTGCCCAAAATCTCGGGGGCGTGACCAGTGCCGGGTGGTTTCATATCAAGAACATTCCGACGGTTTGGTAGGCCTAGCCACAGATGCATGCATAGAAGCCAACTGCCGTTCTTGAATGGAAAGATTATTTTTGACGTGTATCATCCGATACACGCCGTAAAAAGTGACAAGTCGGAAAATAGGTTCCCATTTCTATCAGAAATGATCTATCACAAAGCTCCACCCACGTTATGACCCCCAACATAATTGAAAATGGGGTTTTAACCTTCCAACCACTAGTTGGGAGGCACAATGAATCGTTGTATTTGGGATAGTTCCGGCAACATCGTTGATATAATATTTTCGAGTGCAAAAATAATGTGCGGACATGGATTCGTTGATCTCTGTCTGTGTAATGATCCCTTAGACTTGGGCTGTAATTCGGTTAGGGATATTTCGAAATACAAGGACAAAATGACTTGGCGCCCACTTGCAAGCTGCATGAAGGGTCTGTCGCTTAGTAAAATAAATTCTTCAACTGTTGGAATTTTCCGAACACGCTCTTGAACCATGCAAATTTCTTTATGCCCGCAAGGATAGTTGCAGAATATGCAGGGTCATTGGATTGAAATCGAGAAGCATTGATGCCTGGTCATATTAGCTCTTAAGAGTTGGCCCGGTCACCTTCAGGTACGCTCTTTGTACTATTCGCTGAGCGGCCATGATAACCTGGTACGAGATTCCTTGTTTGTAGCCAAGAAGATCGACCTATCAACATCATTACTGACCGAAGATTGCTGCGTTTAGGTCAAAAGGAGAATACCAATGCATGTAATAGGTCTGCTGACTTACCTTACTTTTGATCACTAGTACCATTGATAACAAGTGTCGCTCAAGTTTCCCATCATGCGGTGCTGCAATGTTTGGATTTGTTACTGTGCTCAAGAAAGGCACGAGTGTTCCTAGTTTCGGATGGTCCATTTAATCTGGGAAAGGAATTGCAACTACCCTTTTGATTAGTTGCAGATGCATTCGACGATGCAGGCAACCGCAAAATCATAAGATAATTCATCTTTCCTTTTGTCAGATCAAGTTCGAACCCCTCTTGACTCGTTCCTGAAATTTATATAATGACCACTTCCACTCGACTGAAGTTGAAGATCATCAATCCAAAGAACCTCATCAAGCCAAACAACTTCATTATACCAACACACGATCGTCTCATATTTGTTCATCAAGTCAAACATTCTTCTCAATCAACTACAATCAAGATGCCTTTTCAACCAATTCCATTCGAGACCATCTTTCAAGAAGAGAGGAACATTCTCCCTCCCATCGAGCCACTTTTGATGCCCTTGAGTGAAATTCCAGAGTCCTTTGGCGTGACTGAAATGCCCGGCGTAAGATATTGCACCTCATATAACTGCCCTTTGATTGATACTAAAAGAGAACCAGATGCCCGGTGTCAGATGCCCAACTTGCCTTGCCGAAGGGCGGGAAGTTTGGGTCATCCCGGGAAGAGCCTGCGGCAATTGTGGCACTGGGTGTTAAATCAGGTACGGACGTAACTTTTGTACCGTGCGCAATGTTACTAACATTATCACCAGCTTGGGTTTTCAGTCTGAAAAGCTTCCGGCACACCATCGGGGCGAACGGCCATTCGAGATTTGGAAGTGACTGGAAGGTTAGATGCTGACTCCATTGGAAGGTCAAGAAGGAAAAGTTGTGATTGAGGGACGTAATCGGATAGGTTATGCTTTGCCGTTCAGTCTGAAGGAGATAAGAAAAGTTTTGCCTTTTTTTTAATCTAGCAAGAATACCAAAATTTGCGGCTTCAATACCACCTCAAGCGTGATAAAACTGCCATGTGATGTGCCTTTATTGTTGTAATTGCATTCCTTAGCTCCATGAAGTCAATGTGTGAACTTGAAACGGCTTAGGGAGTGGGAACATTGACCTCAAACCTTTGATAAACAGTATTTGCCATGGATCTTAGACACTGACAGAGGTTGTAGAAATTCTACAGTAGTCGTTCCAGATTAAGGAAGTATGCCGGGAGGGGAATAACGAGCGAAATGAGTCAGAAGGGTTCGAACAGATTGCAGTCAAAGGCCCCTATATGCCAGAAGGTGTAGTTGAAGAAATTGGGGGCGGAGCATTTTCCAGCAGTAAGCTGCAAACTCAGACGTGCCATCGTTCCTAATATAGCATCCAGGAAGACCCAAGCATTGTTACTTGGTTGGGAAACTAGTAGTGCAGTAGCACTAGTCAAATGTGCTTATGTAGTGTCTCAATATGAGATTGTGATATATCAGAAGTGGAAGTTATCTCTCGCAAGTAGATCAGAGGCTAATAATTGGGCCAGGAACGAATTTATGTAAAATCAGATCCTAGGCGGTCATGGAGTCTTCGCCGGCACTCTGAGGTACCTGAGCAAGTTAAATATATTAAAGTGTGCCTATCGACCAACATGCAGTCAAATTTAAATTTGCACCGACTCGTCAGGAACATGTTTGGACCAGCCTAAGGGATGTTCTCCAAGATATCCCGACTGGAGCTTAGATGATGATTGATACCCAAGAAAATCAGAATTCGGGTAATTCTTGGTAGCACAACGTAATGAGTTCTCAGAGTACAAGCTCTCACAATCAAGGGAAGAGTACTTGAATGAAAAGATGGACCTTAGGGACACGAAAGTGGGAAAGAAATTATCAAGTAGATGAAATTTTGACGGAAGGAGCCACAATACCTACTCATGACCTCAGCGGGTCTCGGATAAAATATTTTCCGACCGAAAAGGAATCCTTATGAACTTGCCAATATTGATTTTTAAAAATCCTCCATCGAGTATAGAATAGGAACTTTCCAGATTCTTTCGTACAATAATAAGGTTAATATTAGTATCATTGAGGAGGCAGCAATAATCCCCGTTTTCAGCCTCCATTACAATTCGATTTTACATGCTTCGTACGGTATTTGTAGGCACAGATGTACACAACACGACAATTAAGTGTCTACACACGTGGTCCAAATGGTTATGTGAAACTCGAGGTTGATCATAACAAAAATGGTTGGTTGAAGATCTTTCAAGTAGGCATCTCATGCCATAGTATATCACAACGTATCTCACTCATTCTACTAATTAAGACTAGCTAATAATCGGAGGAGCAATTTTAGAATCAACTAAAACCCGAACAACAAGCAAGCCAAACTAGCTAGGAATTAATTTATCTTTATCCTAACAACTCTTCAGGTTGGGCGAGGTGGTTTTTCGGGTGCATAATAGCCGTGTTCAGTTGCACCACTTCCTTGCTGTTGTGGAAACCCCAATGGAGGCGGAGGCGGATAGTAAGCCGGAGGAGCCTGCTCTATGGGATTTTCACCTTGATGAGGCGGGGGCCTTGGAGGTGGAGGAGGATAATATAGGTCGTTACCCTGCGTATATCCTGGATACTGCTGCTGTTGATATCCATGCAATTGTTGCTGAATAGCATAACCCTCGGCCGTGTTCGGGTTTCCATACTTCTTCTTTTCATCCTCACTAGCCTCTCCTGAATGTACAATCTCCACATCTGCAGGAGCTGGCTTATCGTAGACTTGCTGCAAGACAGCCTGATTTAGATTTGGCCTTCCTTCAGCATCCTTCACAACCTCCATCAATAATTCAGCCGTTGGTGGAAGTGACGGGACTCTTCCTTGTAAAATTTGTGCCACTGGCAACCTTTCCCCGTAGTATCTCGCATTCTCATCGTTGCGCTCAATAATTATGGTTCCATCAACCTGTGCTCCTGCATACAAACCTCTGCTCTTCATGTAAGAGAACAAGGGCTTTCGACTTTTCAAGAGCTCGCTCTCCAAGATAGCCCCACTCCCAATTGGCCCAGCGACAACAGATATCTCACCACCGAGGGAGACACGTAATTTACTAAATGCATCGAGAGCCTTGCGGTCGTTGATAACAATGACACAATCATAGATATCGATTCCGGCCATGAATCCTACACCCAAAGTGTGGACGAGAATTCCGGACGGTGGTGACCATTGCCCCTTCTCATTCTTGGCAATTAGAACGCCCGATCCACCTGCTCCGGAGACCCATAATCCAGAACGCATTGTGGTGTAAATTGCAAGACCGACACAGTTCTTGATAACCTTTTGAGGGATTTTGACAAGTACTTTTGGTGGTTTGCTGGGTCCATCTTGGACCTTCTTCTTAGTCTCTGGATCTAAGGATGCATCTTTTTGTTGTTCCGCCATAAATCCATCTTCTGTCAAATTGTTAGTGGGTCTTTTGCAGTTGAGAGTATTGCACAGACGTACTACAGAACGATTTGAGGATTCGAGCAGCTTTCTCGCATTCCTTCTCCATCCCCGTTGGCCAGAAGGCCTCAGATCCAATCTTATTTGTGAGCTTATTAACCGGTCCTCCTAACTTCTCGAATGCAGCCCATCCTTTATCAAAGGCAGCCTTACCGCCAGTCTTGGTTTTCTCCCAAGCTGACGGTTTAGTAGTATTATTTGATGGTTCAGTCATGTTGTTGCTGTGATAAAAGGGTTATGTTGTTGTTGTTGTTGTTGCTGTTGTTGCTGTTGTTGCTGTTGTAGAATTTGTTATCTGTGACTATGAGGTTGTTGTGGGGGGAGTGGAAGGTGGAGTTCTTCGAGAGGGTAAGGAAGTGAGGAAGTAAGGATGGTTAAGGATAAAGTTAAAATCAGACGTGAATGTGATGTTGAATGGCAGTTACAAAGATGACGAGCACAAGTGAATGTGAGTGTTCATATAAGTACCTACTTTGTAATAATAATCCTGCTGGGTGGTTACTCGTGATCCGCTTGTGAATTTTGAACTGTGGCTTTGCCATGATTGCATCATGGCTGACGAGGCATAGCCATAGCCATAAGCCATCCTCTGAAGCAATGGCAATGGCAATGGCAAGTAATGTCCTACCTTACGAACACACCTATCATTGCACAGAAGAGACTGTACGATTTCCGATTGATTGGGAGTGCGAATACGAGATACGAAATACGAGCATGTAGTCCAAAAGCTTGTTTTGTTCTGTAAAGATCTTATGTATTCTGCAGGCGGTGAACCAAGCCAGCCAGCGTTTCAACCTATCCTGTTATTTTATGACATACCAAAGCTCATCAATTCTTCGGCGGCACAACCTCAACAACATAAGAAAGCTCTCAACCTTCTTAATTCTACCCTATCTGGCAACGATGTTTTAAATACGCCCTGGCGATTGTCGAAAAAAATGTTTATGCGGTTGGAGAATCCTCAAATGAGCTGAGGAAATTTAACCGTCATTCCTCCTCCGTCTCCTTCAAAGGTCGAGATATGTTTAGAATCTTAGTATTCCCGAAATCTAATTCTCAAAGTTGGCCGGATATTCGGTAAAATATACTATACACAGCCGACTCTGAAGAGGGGCCTTGTCTCTTTCCCGTGCGAAAGATCAGACGAGAAGTGTCCCATTGCTACGACTCACTCGAACAGTGGCGCCGATATCCTCCAATATGCAATATAAAACTTACAAAATGGGCGGAATTGAAGATTCTTTGATGCGCATGCTGGACCATCCAACCGCTACCGGAGGAGCATTCATGAACATCTGTGTCCCTTTCTAAGCAATCTACAAGAAGCCATTCTCCGCCTGCACATTACGAAGTGATAGCCATCACAAAACATCAGGCAAGATGGCTCTGAATGTGTAAGAGAGTAGAGACTTTCTAGAGTATAAGCCTCGATATCTGCTTGGGATATACTGGATCCTTTAGGCAGGACCTCGACAGGCTTCTCAAAGCGTTGCCTAGCTTGCTTCAGCATCAGTGTATGCGTGTACCATACATAATTTACACTTTGCGGGTTTATGGTCTGATAACAAAGACAGTAAGGTTTGCCATTCTTACATATTCATCCATATGGGGCACTGGAATACTCTTGGTTAGTACCAATGAGGCATGCATGATTGTTAGACGTTAGCTATCTTGTTCCCAAGTATTTTTATCTTTTCATGCCTAAACCACCACTCTTCTAGCACCAAGTCTCGCGCAATATAGTCGCATGCCCCGTCATCTGCATGATTCAATGTGGGTATTTCTCCCCGCAATGGCCTCATATCCATCGTCTATGGTAGTACTAGTTGTATGCTCATGTTTGCTGGCAGCATCTGCAACCCTCCCAACCCAGCTTTTGTGTCTTGCAATAGAGGAGAATTCTGTCGCAAAATTTTGCCGTGTAATAATAATTTCAAATCGAGTTCACAAGCACAGCGTCAGTTGTTGTCTTTTATGGACCTCACATGACAATTTTTCTAATGTTTATCATATTAGCTTTAGCCCCTCAAATCCGGCTGATATTGCTACCCACCATCTTATCAACCGGATCCTCTCTATTCGTGTCTCATATAAAGTGTTATCAAATTTTTTGCTGTGGCGGATGTTTGCCGGATCTTTTGTGCATGAGAAATCACGAGTGTGCCATTTTCTGAACCCCTGTGCAGAGATAAGCACCATCACATGGCATTTGCAGCAGACTTTCATGGCTTATCCACCACACACTAAATTGTTTTGACTTGCAGAATCGACAGATAAGGACATTAGTGTAACAAAATCAGAACGGGGATTTTTTAGAAGAAAAGAAGACTGTTTCCTCGAGATTTCAATGTTTGGTTAAATCAATATTCAGAGAATATTTTCTATCCGCAGGACCATATCACATCTGTAAATTTCCTCATCAGCTACCCTTCCTCGCAACTACGGATCTATTCTTTCCATTTCAGGACTTCAACCTAATGCTTCACCTACCATACCCATTTCCAACTCCCGCCAGAAAGATGGAGTACAAAGCTCTCCCAGAAAATTCTTCCCCAGAGGAATCCAAGCCTTCCAGCATCATGGTACATCTTCATTCCTTGAATCATCATGTACCATCCGCTAATCACTCATACATAGCAACCATTTGACACCATCGATATTGAGAAGAGCGCGGTGGTTTCATCGTCTGGATACGGCACAATCTCACCATACAAAAACAAAGAAGGAGGGCTGAGAACTCTACGGAAAGAACAAGGTCGAGGCATTTGGATAAGTTTTTTTCAAAGCCTGGTAGCTGTTAGCATATTTACGGCTATGGGGGTGATTCTCGTTTTGGCAATTTTGTAGAGGAGCTTGGGGCTATTTTATTTAATGTTGGGGCTTTATACTTGAGATATATGTTTAGGACGCATCACAGTTCGATCGAATTTGTTTGCAGGCATGGGGACAAGACGGTATTGGATTACAGAGCTAGAGCTGTCGTTTCTCTTGCATTGTTTGTTGTGTGCTTTGCCTTGGTTTGGCTTGCTTTATGAGGATGAGTTAGATACCTTTGGAGATTTGGATAAATAGGTTTATACCCTAGCATATTTGATATATGTGCTTATAATGAACGAGTAAAGATATATAAAATGAATTTCTTTTTTCATATATTTGGTATACTCACCCAGTTACCAGTCTCTCATTCATCCTCATCCTTTCTTCAATAAATACCCCGTAAACATCTTTCCCTCTATCCACGAAAAAGCCTCATCAAAAATGTCTAGAGGCTAACTACTGAACACGCTGAGATCTACTTATCAAGCATTTGATTGATTGAGATAAAGAGGAGAAAACAAGTATAAGTCTCTTTTCAATGATATGTTCTTGCTAAGGTTAGTTATCTAGGTAGGTAGATAGGTAGGTAGGTAGATGGGTAGGTAGGTAGATAGGTAGGTAGGTAGATAGGTAGGTAGGTAGATAGGTAGATAGGTATTGTTATTGTGATTAATGAATGAGGTTAATGAAATTAATGAAATTAATAAATGAGCGGATGGTGAACGAGTAAATAAGGAATTACTAAATTGATATATTGGGATCATATTGTATTATAATATAATATAATATAATATTTTAAAAGTAAGAGGTCGAGATACATACATCCTGATAGTATATTATGAAAAGAAATAAGAGTAGAAAGTTGTATAGATTATATTATAATTTTATAATTATTTAATTAATTAATAATAAAATAGATTTTATGATAATTTTGGGATTAAAATAATATAAACACAATAAATAGTATCAAAAAAGTTCATTGATCATAAAAAAAAAGAAAACGATGATCTTTTTTTATATCTAATTATAAAAGATTATATAATTGAATAATTGAAAGCCTTTATGTATATGGTACACATTTCCAACTTTCTCACAATGTAATATAATATGAAAGAATAGTTATTTCTCCTGTTTATTTATACTATTCTTGGAATAAATGTAAGATCGTATATCTAAATCTGCACCTCGACTCCATTCCCATCCTTAAAATCCCATCTCTATCTCTATTTCCATCCCCCCTTACTTTCTTTCTCTCCCCTCCACACAAAACTCAAAACCCATCAAACCCATCCCAACTTACCCCTCCCTCCTCCATCTCCTCCTTCCTAATCCTACAAACAAAGATGACAGCTCCCCTCTGCTCCCACTCCTCCCCTCCCCCGCCCAGCCACACATCCACATGCACACCCACTTCCACCCCCCATAAGCACCTTCTTCCTCACCGCCACCCCCGCCACCACCGGTCCCAAAATCGTACATAAAACCAACGCCCAGATAATAACCAAGAATATCTGATCTTCTACCACATTTAAATTTTCCAGTCCTCTTTTAAATGTATCCGAATTTACCGAACTTTGCAGGTCAATTCTGCTAAGATCCTTAGAGTGTAAACCGTGAAACCGGTGTAAACTTAGTATTCCGGAACTCTGCGCTTCAGACGCAACGAGGAAGCCGAAGCCGCCGCGGGCGATCATCGTGGAGCCTACTATGAGGGCGTCTAGATGGGGTGGTCTGGGTGGATTTTTAGTGCTGGTATTAGAGGTTCCTAATTCGTGTTGGAAATTGTCGAGTTGTGGTTCAGAATGTTGGATTTGGACTTGTATCTGCGAAAGGGATTTTGGTGTTGTGAATTTTTGGACCAGGAAATTCATGTAGAGGATTAATCCTACGGATGCTTTGGCTAGGAACATGAGGAGGGCGTAGAATATTCCTTTGTAAATTATGGATGGGGAAAACATTTCCGAGATGGGGATTGAGAAGCCGATTGAGGCCTAGACTTGGATGAATATTTATTTTGTTAGATGGGTGGGAGATTATACATCCTTAGTTATGGATGGTATAGGTAGAGTAATAGTAAGAAGAGCACTTACAAAGAAAAAAGGTACGAGTATGTGATCCATGATTGGTTTGTAGTACTCTTCGAACATGAGAGTAGGTCGATCGATCTCCACATCCATATCCATTTCCATATCCAAATCAACACTTTGCCACATATACCTGACGATTGCACCCGCGATAAATGCAGAAAGTAGAATAGATCCCTCTACACACGCAGCAATAGTAACTAAAAGTATAAGTATCAAAGTAGAAAGTATAAATCCCATATGTCGCGAAATCCCCTTTTCCGTATCATAACTCTCGCCGAAAGTACCCCGGTTAACATCTTTCTGGTTTGTGAAGATGGAATGGAAAGTTTTGTATATGGGTTTGATTAGAAATGGCACCAGGAGAAAGGTGGCAAGAACGAGACTCAGGCTTGAAATGGCCGGTCGAGCTATTCTCCACGGATTTGATTGTCCTTGTCCGAGTGCTGTGACGATTTTAACCATTACAAGGACGAGGATATCGTCTATCATGGCGGCGCCAGCAATCAATGTACCAGTTGGAGTTTTCTGTAAGTTTGCCGACGAAAGTATGATGAAAGTAGATCCTAGAGAAGTGGAACATAGTGAGACACCAGCTGAGAAAGCAGCCAAAGCGGTGGGATATCCCGAACCTTCGACTGTGTCGAATTTCATACCCATGATAAAAAATGACAGAGCCATAGGCATTAGGATTCCAATTGCTGCTGCGGAAAGTGTTACCCATATTGTCTCTCTCAACATTTTAAGATCGGTAATGAGTCCGCCTTCGAATACTAGACAGATGAGCCCGAGATATCCGAGATATTGTATTGTTTCTTGCGTTTCTATACTGAGCCATGATGTTCCTGTGATGGGCATTCCGTATAGTATACCGATGAATATCTCTCCAATGAGCCCGCAGTAGAGAAAGTTGTCGAGAACATCTCGAGTGATGTTGAGTATGAAAATAAAAGTTGATAGTGGAAGAATGATTTCGAGTCCAGGTTCAACATAGGGGAGGTAAGCCATTGTGAAGGAGTTTGAAGCGTTGGCAACTTGGAAAATATTCAATCCAACGATGGTAGGCTCTCAGATCTAATAACAAGTTGAAAGTAATCTTACCTAAAATTAATCGTATCGGAAACTACACAAATCCATTGTCTTGATCATCGTAAAATGTATCCTCGTCAAGTAGATCCGTACCTTAAAATCTGATTCGGTATTATCTGTCATCGTGTCCAACACTCTACAGGCTGAACACTCAATTCCTTTTTCCCGTATCCATCCTCTTTTTATATTTAACACACGTGCAGACCGACCAACTCACCACACAAGGTCTTCTAACGATGTTGTCATTGACTCACCTGAGTGATTTATGATACAATTACGACCTATCACCTTGTACAGAGACGTACCATCTTTTTAGATGTTAAACGAGTTACATAAGGGGGGTAGGACAATGAACCCTTGGGTCGAAAATTATATGCTGATAGCCTGGCTATCTCCGTCGAAGAGTGTCAGATTTAGTTGCGTTATCTGATCGTCAGTATTGTGGGATAAAGTTTGGCTAAGTTAAGCCTTTTGCATCTGTTATTTCTTGCTTCGGTCGAATAAGAGTCCTGGAATCTGACAAGTTTGGTGTCATTTGAAAATCTAGCGCTGAGCCTTGCTCGCTGGGCTTCCATAATGACGGTAACTCACTGGAGGTTACAGAAATTACAAGTCTCTGATTAATTTCCCGATCGTGGATACTACCAGAAATTGGGATGTCGCAAACATCAATGGCATTTTCTCGACACATGCGAAAGTTTCAAGGGGCAGACGATAACTGGAAGAGAGGCCGAAACGAAACTGACTTGCAGTGCGTCGGCCCATATTACTTAGTTATGATTTTTGAGTATCAATATGACGTCCCTTCGACTGTAATTCAGCTATTTATCATCTAGTATAGGAGCCAAAGATCAGCCAGGAGTTAAACACTCCGGCATCCTCAAAGTCCATAAGTAAGCTCCGTCTAGCTTTGTGACCCGTGGGAATTTTTCTCAGCTAATGAGTATGTATCAAACTCGTCCTCTCCGCTTTCAGCTATCTTGTGATGAAAAGTACAGTCATGGTAAGTAATAATGAAGATAGAATGCTTCCGGTGCCAAGCAAGAGTTGTAAAATAGCTGGATTTGAATCGAAATGGTGGAGAAAAGAAATACAGAAATAACATCGTTCACCTGAATGAAATGATAAGGAGTATAAATAGCATCACCGCACAAAAATGTTTACCGCTGTGGGGCTCATCGAAACATCCCCAGGATCAAAAATACCAAGCAACTCCTCTCCTCTCCGTCTTGCATCATTCAAAATGATCACCGATAAAAGAACTCAAGTGAAAAAGAAATGCAAAAGAATTAAATTTCAGCTGCCCGTTCTAGGAATCGAACCTAGGATCTCATCATTAACCTATTGGATTACCTTTCGGATAACTACTAGTGATGCGCTTTACCGCTAAGCCAAACGGGCTGTGATTTGATGAGAGATGAAGAGGTTATCTGACATCATATAGGGCGTCAAATCAATCGTGTCGTATTATCAAAATTTGACGGGATTTCGATGACATGAATGTTATCCTGTGTCGTGATATGTGATATATGATAGGAGAATAGAGGAAAGAAAAAGATAAGTAGAGGAATGGGATTAGAATGTAGGTTCTGGGTTGAAAGATACTTGCAGATGAGTGAATGTTGTCTACATGGTGGTTGGATTGTGGTGAATGTTAGTAGTAATGGTTCGTTGAGTTCATAACTTGAAGCATCAAGAGATAAAATAGCAGGTGCTATGAACAGCAAGATCTTCCATATCAAATAGGAAGGTAATATTAAATTAGATCTACATCTTCTAATTCCATATACATTTTCTATCAATTTTTTTTTATATACGAGTTCCGCATTCCAACTCTTCATCACACCACCGCAATTGTGATCTTTACGCTTTATAGTACTGTACGGGGAAAGGCGGGGTAGCTTTATTGATGGGTTCCAAGCAAGCGGACGGTCGTTATTTTGAGATTTCGATATTAGAAACTCTTTTTTTTTGGAGATGGATTTAATTGCTCGAGTACTCTTTTTATACAGCTCTATTCAGGTAAGATCAATCCTGAATTCCCCGAGCTTCATATGACATCAATCTTTCATTCAATCGCTCTTTGGAACATCCTCAAGTAACATATTATAATTGCCATGCATATCAGATATCACATTCAGACGCGAAACGCGTCTTCTATCAGGACCAATCAAGACCACCAAGCCCCACAAGTACTATACCTTCCTTGAAATATCCCATCGGCATGGGAAGAAGCTTTATTCACACCTCTACAATCTTGTCAATGAGGTACCCCAATGGATACCAATTCTCCTTCACAGTGCAATGCACTGAATGTGTCTGATGAGAAACGCTGCTTGGAGACGGCTACATCTATAAATGGTCTCTTTTGTAGCTTCCACCTTAAACAATGTCAAGGTATTATATTCATAGAAACGCTCCAGGAAGCTCAACGATATCTAACAGTCTTTAGGTCTCTATCGTGGATACAAAATTCGCACAGCTCGTCTTGAACGCCTAGACAAAAGTCCTCCTCTGTACTTTGCGAATTCGAAAACTGCCCTCGGCAATGAGACGTTTGAGAGCGTAAAAACAGAAGCAGAATGCAAGGAAGTACACGATTGGCTATGGGCGAAATATCAATTACTGGAAAGAGTAATAAGGGCGAGAAGGTTGCATCATAGTAGATTCTTCAGTCAGAACATGGACTATGGCCATGCGAAATTTTTGGATCAGCTCACGAACCAGAAAGTATATGTTACCAAGGCTTTAGAAAGACTCGAGAGAAGAACCGCTGAGGTTTGTCAACTTTCGACAAACACCATGGACTCTGTGCTAATCAATTCTTCCCAGATCTTGTATAGAAATCAACAATGGTTCAAATGGGTGCGAGAATGCCAGGACGACGAGGAAGCAAATCGAGAAAAGGAACAAAAGAAGATAAAGCAAGAAGCACAGTTATGGCAAAGAAATTGGAAGCAAGCGAAACAAAGAATGGAGGAGAAAATGAGAAGGGAGGAGAAGAAAAAGCAAGATACTTTCCTGGAGAAAATTTATAAAGAGAAGATGAAGGAAGTGGAGGAGAATGAGGGCACGGATGATGATATGGAGTGGGATCCTATTGAAGATGAACTGGAGGATGGAAGAGGAAACTTGATCGGTATGTTGATTTCACTCTACAAGTTGCATGTGCACACTTTGAAGGGGGGACTTCACGTCACATGCTCATTCGAGAAAAACTGACCATATCTAAAAGATCTCATGCGACATTTTTTATGGATGTCCTCAGAAGAAGAACTCAAAACCGAAGAGCCAAAAGTGGATAGACTACCCTCAAATGAATTTGACAAAAATGATTTGATCGACAATAATATAGAATCTCAAGAACCAACCCTCGACGAACTTGTATCTCAAATTGAGTCCTCTACTATCTCCAAAAAGTCGAAGAAGAAAAAGAAGAAGAATGGAGCAGCTACAACTACCACTCCTTCTCAGACGGCAAAGGCAAGTAAACCGATTGCCAAACCGCAAGAGCTCCCTGATAAATCTCTCATCGAAACCCGAAAGGACATACATCATAGGTTGGCTCATGGAATCAAAATTGACCTTGGTGATGTTCATGGGGTAATGGTGACTGGTACAGTAGAGAATCCTCACGTCCAAAAAACAACTCGGACCTTTACAGAATTTGAAATCCAACGACTGCTCGGAGAGATATCAAAGATCAAGCACTTACTGTTCTGTCGGTTATTGCTTGGGCACGCCGCATTACTCCCAGCAGCTCTTCGCGCTGATAGCATTGAGGCATTCTTTGCAGATGAGGAAGTGACTGGTACGGCCCTGAGAGATGTTTGTCTCAAAATGGAGAGACCTAGCCTCCAAGAAATCCGTGATGCATGCGCAGATTTCTTTCGATCCGGAGAAGAGGCAGAAGAGCGAGATGAACGAGAGGCTCCAAGCGATGACGCTCATGGTCACGAAGACCATGAAGCCAACCTTGCTGACCCTTATGACGTAAAGATGAGGTTGACACGGGAAAAGTGCGGTGATTTACCTGGAACATGGCGTTCAAAGCGAGAAGTTTCCCGAGAAAAGGCGGCTGAGAGTATGCTTGGGATGATCCCCGGGATGGTTTCCATGAAAAAAATTATGGGAGGTGAGGAAGGGGGGGCGATTGATTTTGGTAATTCTAATAGCATTCGGGAAGTACGCAAGAAAATCCGCGTAAAGATTTGTGGTAGGATGATATGGAATTATCCCAGTGATAAAGCAATGAGTCGTGGAGGGTGGCTACATTTCTCCATCATTGCGAAGGACAGTAACCTCAATACTGCAATCGAACTTTGTCGGAATTGGGAAGAGTTTTTTGAGCTAAATATCCTGGCCTGCTGGGGCTACTTCCCTGCGTCAAATTGGGCATCATGGGTTGGAAATCGGCTGAAGCAACAAGTACTGCAACTGGTGAGTTTCATTGGCCTTACTTATGGTTGGTCGACTGATGATAAGATGCCAGGGCTTCATCATGTACTACGAAAGTTCAGATCCGGATGCCAAAGAGCTCAGTGTCAGCTTTTCACAAGGAGGTCGTAGCAAACAAACCCGACGTCAACATGCTATATTCCAGGCAAGAAACGTGATTTGTGCCCATATCAAACGAGACGATCAAACGAGTCGCCGATTCATTCAATATCTATCCATGCAGAGTCATCGTCTGGTTTTACTTGTTAGAGATGCCGAGAGTGGTAAGTTGTTGGTAAAACCTCCAGAAGAAGAACGATGGTTATGGCGAGAGAAGACTGGTCTAGGACGAGCTGTTAAAAATGACTGGAACGTTTTGAAAAGAATCGGACCTGAATTTTTCGAGGAAATGGATCGTCATCGAGAGTGGAACTTTTCCTTCAAAGATTATTATGATATTTATGTTTGGGATCTTGAACCTGGGGAAAGCTTGGCTCCACTGTATAATACTGTTCAGCAAGTAAGTTAAACCCTTGAGAGAACTTATCAACCCCTACTAACCGAGCTCAGATGCTTATAAAAGCGCTTCGATGTGGTAAAGGTAAAGACTTATACAAACCAGCGGCCCCTATATTGAAGACGCTGTATCGTGATGAAGACAGCCATTACAGAGATGTTAGACCGGAAGATCAAGAACGTTTCATAAACCAATGGGATTATCTTCAAGATGGGAGATCAAAATTCTTTTATAGCGACATCGATGGGCCGAATCAGCCACCGACTGAGCCAACAGACCCATGGCCGAGCAATCCCTTTTATAACGAGGCAGATGCTCTGGAAGATGAGGTATTATTCCCCGAAGAGCGAGCTCAAGAGGCACTTGATGCCCAGGTATCTGTTGGTAAAAAGGATTCACTGAGAGCATTTGAGGAAGAAGACTTTTCCATCAAAAGATTCGTCGAAGGAACCTGGAATTGGGAATCAGAAGATTCCGAAGATGAGTCTCATGGAGGTGCGATCGATGATGAATTTGAAGATGTGGATGACGATGATGATGATAATGATGACCCCTTTCCGAAAGATTTTCCCAAGGAACTTTGGCCAGTTGTACACAGACTTGCAATCGAGAAAACGCACAAAGATGACTTTCCTAATGAGGATTTGGAAGAAGAGTTTATGAAGTTTGTCGAGAAGACAACATCAAGAAGTATGATTCCGGCCCTCCTCTCACACTCCCAAGCAAAACTAACTTCCTGAGTAGATTCTAAGAAAGCTTGGCATCAAGCTGACTTTACTCCCCATGGGCAAGAGCGCTATCGAGAAATGAAGAAAATGACCCATAAGTCCTGGAGATATAATCGTTCTCGGAGGCCCTTCTTCAAAGGATCTTCAGCCGTGCTCACTTTTGAGGTGATGGGTTGGCTCGAGGTCACAGCTGACGACGTGAAAGATGCAGAGAAGGCGCTGGCTAAAATATACCCATTTTTTGACCCAGAATTCCTGAATTCCGAAGAGGGAAAGGCATTCAAAAACTCTTTAATGTTCGACCAAGAGGAGCGAGCCAAGATTTATCCAGATATTAGAACAGACACTTGTACGATCCATCAGCCCGAAGAATTTTACGCCGATCTCGACAAGTATGGAAGGCAAATGAAGTTCACGGATGATTACGCATCATTCCCCCTTGAATGGGATATGACAATTCGACCTATCATTGCAAAGCGTAAGAACGCGCTCCTTTCCTCTATTCTCAAAATCACTAACAGACCCTTTTTCAGTTTACAAGTCTGGTATCATTCGAAGTCATGCATCAACAGAAGCCAGTTGTCAAGCATTTCAGGGTACAGAATCCATTCGTCCTTCCAAACCCGACCTTTTCGTCGATTGGCGTACACTTATTCCTGACCTCGAAATGCCAGGCTGGATGGAAGATCCCTCTAAAGTCCCACCCCTCTTGAGCACTGCCAAGAAGTTCTCAACTTCTCACCCCAATGCCAAATTCGCTCTACTTCGCTTATGGAGTGCTCCATATTTCTATCCCCTAACGGTTGGTCACGATAAACGTGACAGATTTACCTTCTATGATTTAACAGGGCGCGTGTTCACTTGGTTATTTGTTCCAAAAGATCTGCTGAATTCAGAGTTTAGTATGCATGTAACGTGTAAGAAACGGATAGAACCTTTTCAGAGACAATTCGGGAATAAAGTGGTGCCGAAGAGAGATAAATATTTGGTTATGGCGACGGATGAGAAAGAACTGGCTAAGATTGTGGCGGGTGTTACTTTTGCGGTTCAGATGAGACCGTGGAGACAGGAGGTGGATTTGTGGAGGAGTTTTATTAATGTTGATTTGAAGTTTTTAGAGGGCTTGGATGAGAGATGGTGGGAGTGAGGGAGTGAGGGAGTGAGACCGTAGGGGAGTAGGGATGGGGTATGGTTTGTGTATGTGATGAGTTGTGAGCATGTTAGATTAGCGATTAAAGGACAACGTTGGAGCTTTAGGATATACTCTAGATGGCATCATATCATTCGACAGACGAGAAGCAAGGAGGTATAGCTCAGATACCAAAGCCATTTCATCGACATAAAATGGATCCATTCCTTTATGACAATGGCTATTTAAATATTGAATTCAATCAAAGAAAACAAAAGTCACAGATCATCAATTTGACAGTGGAAGTACTCACACGTAACAAACATTTCAGTACGGAGGCAAACGGATTCGGCACCTCTTCGGAGCGTCAAACTTGCCATGAATTGCCGACGGCTCGCCCTGTTCAATGGGTGGGGAGTATTACCATGCATGGGAAAGATGGGGGCGGGGCGGAAGTAAATATCAAGCAAGACTTACCTTTTATATCCCGTCATCCTGGGACTCTAGCGACAACAAGATATCGATCCCCCGGTTTCATTAGCAGTATGATTTTTAAAGAATCCTTAATTACCTTTGCTTTATCCTAAGCTTTTGATTTTATACAATTAGCTGCTGTGGTTATTTATTAGTGGTAAAGAAATCCCGGGCAATTATTGCCGTTATATCTCGTAACTGTGCATTTTCACCTGGCTCAATACGTAGTCACTGATCATCATGGTACCCCGCAATTCCCCGCATATATCCTGTCTAACCTTGGAATATGTGATTTGTCTCCATCACGGGAAATTCTACACCGAAAGATCGTTGTAAGTATATAAATCTCGGAGTTTTTACTGTATATATATATATATAGAAGGTTATGTCTATCATGCTTTATTCTCCCTCCTCTAGTACCGCAAAATGTTGCCTCATATCCTTTTTACAGCGTTGAGCTTTCCCGCCCTCGTATTTTCCCATTCTTCCCCAGATGTCTTCGTCCCAGAAGTCTCCGTTCTCAAGGAAAAAATATGCATAGTAGAACCCTCTACAGACGGCAGCGATAGCGCCCCAGCCATCATCCGCGCCTTCTCGGAATGTGGTCACAACGACGGAATCACAACCCACGGAACCGTGCTATTCAAAAACACAACCTACAACATCCAAACCGTAATGAACACCACAAATCTCTCCAACGTCAAAGTAGATCTCCACGGTACACTACTATGGTCACCAAACATCACGTACTGGCTTAATAATTCTCTTCCAGTCGGCTACCAAAATCAAAGCAGTGCGTGGCTATTCGGCGGTCGGAATATTCATTGGGATGGTCATGGATATGGGACACTCGATGGTAATGGAGAGGTTTGGTATGAGTTTATTAATGGGACGAATAATTATCCCGGGAGACCGCATCAGATTACCTATACTGGGGTCACGGATTGCGTGTTTGAGAATATTAGGTTTGTGCAGAGTCAGATGTGGACCATGACGTTGATTTATGCTGAGAATATCTTGTTGGAAAATATTTATGTTAATAGTACGGATGTGAGACCGGTGGGGTTTGAATTTAGTAGTTTGAATGTAGGTTCTTTTGTTTTGTTTTGGCTCGATGTTCTGGAGAGGAAACTAATAGGATGTTAGACTGATGGTGCGGATACGATCTATGCGAACAATATCACGTTTCGTGGTTGGACGGTAGATAACGGTGATGATTCCATCTCCATGAAAGCAAACTCTACCAATATCCTCATCGAAGACTGTGATTTCCACACCGGGCTCGGCGTAGCCATCGGAAGTATCGGTCAATACGGTAAGTTTTTCAACCCCAGAATCCAAAACGAACTCAAATTAATCAAACCATATCATCTCAGAGGGTAGATACGAAATAGTAGAAAATGTAACCGTCCGTAACATCCGCTCCTACAACATGCGCTATGGCGTCTACATGAAAACCTGGACTGGTCTCTCGACCGGATATCCCCCCAACGGAGGCGGCGGTGGTCTAGGTCACGCGAGGAATCTCTCCTTTACCAATTTCACCCTCCACAACAACACGGGTATCTTCGCCATCACACAATGCACATCCTATAATTCCGCAACAGGGAATTGCGACACGTCGCTCTTCCAGTTTTCGGATATACGACTGCAGGATTGGAAGGGCACGGCGAGTAGTGATGTGGTGGCGGAGTTGCAGTGTAGTGGTGCGGCGCCGTGTGAGGGGGTGGTGATTGAGGGGATGCGCGGGATTTGGGATACGGTTAATGCGACGAGGCCGGTGCAGTTTCTTTGTGATGGGGTGGTGGGTCAGAAGGGGTTTAATTGTACGGGGGTGCCGTTTGGGGAGAATCCTAGGTAGAGTGGGTGGATGGAGGGAGGAGGGGGAGGGGGAGAGGAAAAGGGGCAGTGAAGGGTAGGGGAGGGATGCATGGATGGTTCTAGTAGCTGATGCCACAAGTAAAGGTATTTCTCTAAGATAAGTCTTCCTGAGCTTTCGAGGAGCTTATTGAGGGGTTGAAATAAACATTCGCGCTCAGAATTCCAGTCGCTAAAATGGCATTTGTGGTTAGTTTTTTTTCATATCGTAGTTGAGGTACCATGATGCAGGAAAGAAAGAGGAGGATATGAATAAGAGGACTGTTGTGAAAATGGCAGTGAAAAGATGACGGCCAGACAGCGAAAGAGAAAGTAGACAAGGGGAAAAAAAAATTGATATTTCAGTATTGGGAAGAATGAATTTGTGAATTATATGAGTATATTGATATACAATTGAAATGCTAATAGTTTGAATATTAATATGGCGCAGCCTTCAATCCTAAAGTAACCGAGTACCCAACTCTCTAAATTCCCCAATACCTATGACATCACACCACCATAAATCTAATGAAACGATGATACTCAACACGGTGAGTTACATACCCAAGGTCATGACACGATACCAGTCATAGAAAAGGTTTTTTTCAGGAAGGGCGATAAATATGCAGTAATATGACGGCTTTTTACTTTCCACAAACAATTTTTGCTGATCGAGAAGTTTGAGGGTGGGGCATTTACGGATTATGTATATCCCGATCCGGCTCATTTTCCGAGAAGATTACCCGAAGGGCAGATCAGGGTTAACCTTATCATGTTTCCTTATCGGTAGTATCCACTCCTTGATATCTTTTTTTTTAAAAAAAGAATCTTCAGCAAAAGAGTCGGTCCTGTAGCCAACATCTTCTCTAACCTCCTGGCCGAAAGAAGGACACTGGGAATAGATTGAAAAGGCAAAAAATAAGCCTTTACACCTTAGCAAGTCCCAGTTTCGATCTGGGGACCTCCGGGTTATGAGCCCGGCGCGCTTCCACTGCGCCAACTTGCTTATTTGTGCTTGTTATATAATAGCGACTGGCGATACATTAGCATATATACACAAAACATCAACGTGAATAGGATTGTGGAAATAATTAGTCACAGCGCAAGCCAGGAGATGAGAGTGTTGTGATTTCGCTCGTAGGATCAAGTAGGAAGGAGGGCCACTTTTCGGATCGATTTCGGGATCTTCATCTTGGGGAGATGGAGAGATGCGTCCGTAGAAAAATCCACGGGCCGCTGAACGCCTAAGCCTAATTAGGAGACATGTACATCTCAGCGAGTTCCATCATTTAGGTACTTTCGAATTAGATGTAGGCTAAGTAGGTATTTTCTAAAGTGAGTCAAGATCACGTGATATCAACCTCAAAAGAAACTTGGAATTCATTATTTGACACAACACTGACTGACCATCCTTAGGGTGTTCTTGTCGCCTCATCATTCAACTTATTCGTACTCTCCATTCTATAGCGTCATTTTTTCTTATCACCATCGAAGGTCTGTGTATTGCTTTCCTGAATTCTTTCATCACAACACTACTAACACCAATATGTTCCAGCCTAGATGGTCGTACAAGAAGATGCTCTTCGACCAAGCAAAGCAGACACGGAACGCATGCTAGCAAGAAGCTACCATACATGACTGTCTTATACTGCGAAGACGAACCTTCAAGATGGGCTCCAACCGGACTGCATCTTACTTCGAAACGTCCTTGGCAGAGTTCCAGCATTCCTAGCCAATGGCTTCTCTAAAGACTGCGAATCCCTTAGGCTCAAGCTTAGACACTCTGAATCAACCAGCAACAGTTCCGCGCTATACATCAACGGATGGTCAACATGGTGTATATCGGAAGGCGGCTGCTCTCTTAAAGAGAAGATCATGCACCACCAGCTACTCCTTGACCTCCAAAGTTCAACACGGTGTTGTTTTGCGGACGGTTCCCCCTTCTCCGATTGGCCCGGGGTTCAAGGTGAACAAAAGATTCCTGCGGGAGGTAACTGCCTCGCAATTATATCATTTGCTTGGGCATACATTTTATCAGCGCTCTGGGTGGAAATGCAACAGTTTAAGGGCACCGAACCCGCGCCGGCCAAGGAAGATGACCGGATATACTATTTGTGTTCCCAAGCTAAATGGACGTGCGACGACGATGAAGACTTACCTAATGACCTTGCGGTTGATCTCGGTGATGTAGATGATGATGCTGCACGATGGTGGACTGCACTTTTAGCCAACGGTGAAGGCTGGCGAGCGACAATTACTCGAGATAGCAAAGTCTATCGCTCGCCGTGGTCCATTTCCCTTGCTCCTAACCGACTTCTGTGTCCTTCATAATACTCGCAGTCAATCTTCCGCAGCTTTAGCTGCAACTTTGACCTTTCCATTTCTCAGCAATATGACTGCGACGCTACCGTTGCCAAAACTTAATTCCTATCCTATTCCAAGCAAGACGATGTCTCTAGCATTACTGACGACTTCTATCTACCCCAGCACGCCGCCATTCTCACCGACAAGACTAGAGACTGAGATTGTTTTTGAAGAAGGTAAACTTCTGCCTTACTATATGACCTTAAGCTGCCATTGTCGCGGGATGCAGTCGCTCCTCTGCGGCTCATTCTTCGATCCCGAGGTTTCTTGTAACCTAGTTAGTCCATGGTTAGAACCAATATTCTCGATCATTGACCCAATCATTCAAAGAGGCGATTATGGAGCGCTGGCTATGGTCATGGGTAAACGTCAACCCAAACTTGCCTCACTATGGCTAGGCGCTTTTATCAGTGGGATGGCGCAAATCATCCTCTCGTACGTTCGCAATGGATTATTATCTGTCGAACTGCATGCCTCAAACGCGGTGTGCTATTGGTAATAACGAAATATCTCGTTCTGAAGAGTGCCGCTTACTCTATCTCACGGAGGCCGAGGGTCATTCGAGAGTCCCTGTTTGCCCTTGGAAGCCGTTTGGCACTACATTACTTTGTGATACTGAGATCGAAGTTCGCCAGCACGCAAACTGTTCAGGGCATTATTTGCAATATCTAAGTTGGTCTTGGGAGCTGGTCGATGGAAAAAGCTCCATAGACCGTGGTTTTAACACCGAGATAGAGTTTACAAAGATATCCACCAATTCAGGTGATGTCGTTTCAATGGCGCGTAAGGATGGAGAACTGAAGTCTGAATTATTGTCAGAGTTAGCAACGCGAAGTATCTTTGAATGGCTGCGAGTGACGGGCTATCCACGATGTGAGCAGGATATTTACCGGCACTCATGGATAGACCTTGACCTAGAAGAATCGGATGAAGAAGAATTGGACGAAGGTATTAGTGCTAGCGGAGACGGCTCCCGAGACGGCTTCCGAGATGCCACCAATATACACAGCTGGATAGATAGTGCACGTGTATGACTTTGTGTCTTCTATATATGCAGTACGAGGGTAGAGCATTGATGAATTCAAGCACTAAAATTCATCCTAAGCGACTACATAAACAGCATCACCTTCACTATGAAGACCAACATCACCAATGATGAATCAGTAAATGCACTGCTATGACAGGTCCACATAGCTATGGAACCGATCAGATCCACCTGCAGGATGATTGACGCATTTCATGCAGATGGCGTATTTGCCGTGAGCATTGCTATGGGCCCCAGTTTGACAAATTTTCCACTGCTTTCGACAACCAGACTCCTTACACCGAAACCTGTTATGTTCGTTGTTGTGATGGCCGCATTTCACGTCAGCGCAAGTCATTCAGCAGTAGAATTAAAGTCTTGCAGTACTTGAAAGAAGCAGTGCTGTGCTGCGCATCTGCCGTTATTCGAGAACGTCCGGGAAGTTTGGGCTGAGACTGAGTCAACAAAAAATTCTTCCCCGACCGAACTAGCAGACTCACGATCAGAAAGAGCCCAGTTCACAGAACAAAGTGGTCGCCGAAGTAAATATTCTGTTGATACGCAAAGCCCTTCTTTTTAAATACGTCGGCATTGTAGGTGGAGAAAAAGGGTTTTTGTATCAGGTCTATTGCAGATCAGCCGAAAATTGTTGAACATAACTGTCATTGTTTTGCAATGATTCGTCACGGTTTCCCTTTCTAATAGGAAACTCCAAGCAAAACTGCAGTGAGCCTAGCAATGGTTGGCTCAAATCAGATTCCAACTTTTGCTCAATAATTTGGGATGCATGGTCCGTGAGAGTCACACATGGAATGATAATTACTGCATTCAGAAAAGCCTGCAGCCCATGATGCGAGTGGCCTTCGCCGGTCTTCTAAGCAAAACATGTGAATAGCTTTTACGTTTACCCCGCATAATACCGAGTACGAAGCACATTGAGCTGTAACCCACGTTCTAATGCTTATCACACACAGGCAGGAGCATCTAAATGCTCCCAAGCAGGATGAAAAGGCTTGAACACCCACTGTTACGCCTTTTAATTGCCTTATAAACCACCCCCGAAGTACCTCATAGGGTTTGTTGCATCCACAAATCATGAAAATTCGATTTACAGCCACCGGATCTTGCCCCTATCCCCAGATGGTTTTATTCAGCTCGCATGTATAGCTTGAGGGTGACAATTTCCAGCACTCTTGTCCGACCTAGATCATTTCTGAGCCTTGAATATCACGGAGAGAAAGAGCTTTACCTAGATTGTCCTGTTACTAATGCTGGGCAACTTCTATGAGTAGTCTTCTATTCTGTGCACCACGCTAGAACAATATATTGAAATATGTCTGTATGAGAAAATGAGCTTGATGGATGCAATCACACATGGTTGTATTTGTAACAATTGATTCGATTTTCGAGGAATATCGTTTCTCAGGCAAACTCTATGCAATAGCATCACAAATAGAAACAACCGTCGTGATATAAGGAGGAGAGGTAATTTCCAAAGGACATACAGTTTGAGAACAAATCTGATAAAAGACATCGGGAATCCTCGACCAAATAAATTATTTTGATAGTTTAATAATTCGCTTAGAATTATATTGTGGTGTGCAGTTTATTTCGGTCCATCGACAGATTGCACACGGCAGAAAATTTGCGCTTCGGAACTTTTGGCAACGATTATATGACTAATTTGATTCACTATTTATGCTTTTGCAGCGCTAACATTGAGTCATTTAATGGAACCAAATACGTTGGAAGAGAGACAGAGAGTTCCTCCGTCACGACTCTATTTTCATGGCATGACGAAGGAATGTTTCCTCGGTGAGAGGTGGATGCATGTGAAGCTTTTTGACTGCGTAACACCAAAGACAGAAGCAAATTTTCTTGACATCTTTATCATATTCCTACTCAATACAGAATGGTACAGTCTATTAATCAAATCCCCAAAATTATCGCTAACATTGCATCAGGATATGATGACATGGTAATAGCAAAGCCACATTATCCTTCAAGAAAACCATCATCCTACTAGCTCAAAACACTCCTCACAATACATCCTTCTACATCCATGCACTTCGAAATCCACTCAGAGCCTCTCCACTCATAAGTATCTTATGAGATAACAGTGATATTATCGGAAAGCGGCTTGCAATTCATGGGAATTGTAAGAACAGGCGAAAGGGATTCAACAGAATCACTGTAACGATATCCAGTGTTGAATCCAAACAACTGTCCAACAGTAGTATGATACTTCTCAGCCAAATCCTTATACACGCCATATGTGAACTGAATCGGCTGTACAGTACACTCGGAAGGGCTGCATTGAGGCACCTTCATCAGAGTCCCAGCGGTAATAATCTCATCGACCGATGAAACCTTGAGCATGCCAATAGTAGTACTGGTTGAGAGGACCGAAACATCAACGTTGAATTTCGTAGCGATCTTGGTGATAGTATCATTGCGCACAGTGGTGTATGTGTGAGGTCCTCCATATACACATGAGGTGTTATCGTTTGAGGCAGTGAGGAGACATGATTCGTTGTCGGGATTGCAGACTTGAGCGGGAATGAGAAGTACCATACCGGTATCGATGTACTCAGCATCAGGCATTCTGCTGGCACGTGCAATATCACAAACACCACGGTTGGTGGCGGCAGCAATGCTGAAGATGGTATCGCTTTCTGCGACGGTCCAAGTGGAAGCTGTAGTGTTGAGGCTTGAAGTGCTACAAGTGGTATCCTGAGCTAAGGCAATTGAGGCCAAACCTGAGGCGAGGAGGGTGGTCTGCGAGATCTTCATTATGATTTTTGGGTGCGATGAAAGTTCGAAATGTGGTATTTATAAGAGATGAGCTGATGGATTGCTGGATGAATAGATGAGAAATGTAGGGACGATTAGAAGTTCTTATACTTGAAGCTTTAACCTGTTCGACAGTTTTGTTATGCTGGCACTTGTGGCATTCTGTAAGTGCCGTGCAGGCTATGCGCGGGAACGAGCGTACTGACTGGGGTATTGTGAATATGCCGCAGTCAAACAAAGAAAGCCACTGGGTTAATCAAGGGCATTGGAGAAGCGAGTCCCTGAAAACTCTAGCTAATCCTCTGTTGTTCGTCAGAAATATCACAGTAGAGATGGTACGTACGCCCCTGCCATATGCTGATGCATGCATACAAGATATCTACCTAGTAGTTATCCAAATACAGAGATAAAGAATCAACATCAGTGCACATCGAAACGACGGGTCCGAAACAACAACAATCTGACAGCTCAGATTTGCAGACACACTTAACCTGGAAGTTAATCAAGTTGATCAAAGCGAATAATACCTTTAAAGAACATCATCGTCGTATCATCGTAATGCATTACGAATCTAAAAAATTATAATATAAGCATAAGGGGGGAATTGAAAGTTCCACGCGAGAATAATTGTGGGGCCCCGCATTTGCCTTGCTTGCAGAGTTTCGGTACCGAAAGTCTTGGCGGTACTTCTATGGAAACAAATTAAGTCTGGTCTTAACAACTGGGGTTTATGTACGGAGTACGAGTACGAGTACCGTTGATATGCCGAGAATTGTTAAATTTCATTCCTAACTTCCTAAGCGGGAAGTTGATGATATTTCTCCTTTAGTCGGTCCCGACGATTAGCTGGGTCAAATTGATGCTAGGGAGGAGTATCAAGTAGTGAGAAATGATTTTCATCATTTTGGAATGCCAAAAGAGTGCTTCGAATGTATACTGCGGTGGATCACCGCAGATGTATCATAAACAAAATGTTGTGGTGTCGTTGATGTTTGTCTATTTCTTTGAATTATTGACAGTTCAAATTCCTAGTAGGATTTGAGATTGATAAAGAGATTCCGTGTGAGGCAATTGAAACACATACATCTGATCAGGAGAGATAGCTAATGAGTTACTATTGTAATCTTATATTTCACAGAAACACTTGTCATGTAGAAGAATATAAGAACAGGTCACGATGCTACATAGATATTTTGCGCCAGTATACTACGGCCTTTATGAGTTTTCTTTTTCCACCTTGTATTTAGTTTTCCAAAATAATAGTTTCTCCGCAACTTATGCTTGTATACGCGTTGAGGCGGCATCAAGTGTCAAAAGAAAGGGCCCTCATCTTGAGCTATCTGCATTTTCTCATCATTTCCGAGTGTCTTGAGGTGATGCTGTCTTTTGAAGGATGGTATTATGTTCTAGTAACCCTTAGACTGTGCAACGGGTACCCGCGGGGCGGGTTTTTGCTTTAGTGGGTAACCTACTAGCTACTCATTGATGAAGCGGATTATTGAAGAATCTGAATACATATCTATAGGTTATTCATAGATTATCTATGATTATTTATCAAGATAAAGTGTAAAAATTTAGATGTAATATATTAACTATTATCTATACTAGATATGATGTATATAATCGTTTCCTTATTAATCAACCTCTTACAAGCCAGAGAATGGTACGTGATAGAATAAAAAAATTATAATTAGAATATCTACTTCTACAGTATTTATCAACATGACGGGGCAAGCATTACAGTTGTATTTGATGACATCATCGCTTCACCATTAACAACCTTGCAATTGCGAAATTTAATATAGATATTGATTGAAGACTTTAATTTTATAGAAAATATCTATTTTACTACTAAAGTCAAAACTCTACTTTTCATTTCACGATTTATCAATCTTCAAATCATCCATATGAACCCATACATATATTATCTTTTCCAAACATAGAAATTTTTCTCCATCACATCATATCCAAAACCTACTGCTTCACACTCCCGCACAGGTAAAGAGTCTAAATATCCCTTATAACCGAAGGCGCTAGAAATATCGATTCGGCATCCACTCTCTGTTTAATCATCGCATACACGTCCCGAATCATTCTTCTAGATAATAGACGTAGCCTTCCTGGACACCAAAACCCAGATGGGTAGAAAAATCCATGATGTGCTGTTGAGGTATTGCGACCTCCACTGATACCACACAGAAAGGCGTAGTAGTCGTCGCCTTTGCTCAGCCTATCGAGGCTGAAGAGGGAAACGGAAAAATCAACGATCAGTTGACAATGCGACCAACCAAGATTAGATCTCAGGCTATCAAGGCTCTCGGGTTGCAAAATGACTTTAGATTAGGACATGATTCAACTGGATAAAACCCATATAATTGAGTGTGAATTTACTTGTCTCCGTGGCGAGCTTCCACGCTTGGCCCTCGCAAGTCGCAGAGCATGGTTCTTATAGGCAAAGTCGTTGTGTGCGAACTCGGATGTGGATTGATTGAAGCTAGAGCCGCCAGCATTGAAAGGAGGATAAAAATAAGTATCGGATTTGCTGGATGATCATTTGAGGGCGGAATTCGGAGCGTCCAGATCTCAAGTAGTGCTTAGCTAGCGGAACTCTTTCCTTGAAAGATTCTAGCTGGGGTGGAACTTCATTCCTGATAGTGTACCTACAGTCCCAGTATTCGTCCGTATAATCGTCATCCAGCCTTTCTCTTTTGATACTCTTCTGCTCCTTAATCAAAAATTCTCGGTGCGGGTCTTCGATAACACCATAGTGTAGCCACTTATTTAGCATAAGCATATAAGGGCGACTAGCTTCCTTCAATAATGAAGTAAGTATAGCGCGGGCTGCAAGATCACCCGACATCATTTCCAGCCGCGTTGTAAGAAGCTGTAGAACATTTCCACCTATACACAATCGCTCTTTTAGGAGACTACCCTTGCTTAGAATTCCACCTGAACGCAAAGCTTCGAGGATATTATCAACATCATCAATTTCACTATCAGAGTTATCTTCCGAAAGTGAATTTTGTTTCAATATCTCTCTTCCAAGCGAATATATCTGAAATAACATGTGACTTGCTGATAGAGTCCTTCATAGCCCATCAGGACAAAAAGAGGATCCTCAATATGATAGCCTCATGTGTATCAAAGGGCAAGTCCTCCAAAGGAATGGGATGTTTCCACACTGTCGAGGCTAAGGGTGGGCAGGATATTCGAGATTTAAGACGGGATGTCGTGTAATGTAACAATGTGGCTTTCGGATTCCATGGTACTATAGTGACGTCGTCAATCTTCTATTTTGGAAGAAATACTTCCAAGAACTCTTACTTTGTGTTACGCCTGCCTTCTTCAACACCTCAATAGAGTTTCCAGCTGCAATTTTTCCCGCATATGTTCGTTCCATCCGTCTGGTGGGCTGTGTCGCTGATCTAGGTCGTCTTCCGAGTCCTGCAGCGTCCTCTCTGATTGTGATTAATAATCTCTCGCGTTCAGATAGCCTTCTCCCTTCTGTATGTTTTGTGGTTGACATATTGTTGTTGTGATCTAGCGGAGTAATTAATGCCAGAAATAGGAATTGGTGAAATCAGGGAGTCCTCCGGTTTCGATCAGGCGCGTCCGACTGATCGGCCGAGCCGATTATATTATAGCTTTTGCATACGAGGTAATTGCACCATCATTTCTTGAATAATAAGTGTTTGGCCACCAAGTTGTAACTTATTGTTATCTCAGGTCAATTATGTGGCGCGGTAACAATTTACTTGACGCGACGGTAACTTTTAGAGCTATTCAGCCCTATCGTGTTATCGTAAATAAGGGTCCACCAGTGGATCTGCTTAACCTTAAAGCACTACGTAATCTACCCGTGGGAACCTACCCGGAAGATCGAAAAATAGTGCCCTTGCTAACAGAAGTGGAAAGACTAAATTGAACACTGGAAATGAAATGAGTAGTCAATACAGGTATTTGATTTGGCTCATTTTATCTCACAAGTAGTAAACAATCTCGTATTCCCTTGGGAAAAGCTGACCAGTTGGATCAACAGCAGGCGCACGGATTCATGAATCGCTTCCACTATTTAACTTTTTAACGAGTTTATTATGTGATTATTTGTTGTATTAGGCTATACCCTAATAATAAAATACAAAAGAGATCTTTTCCAAAGTATCATTATATACAAACATCACTTCATTTCATGAGTCCTTAACGTTCCACCTACTATTGGATCCGCAGCTTTAGTCGAGTGCTTTTGTAACCATAGCCTCTACAACATGTCCAACCTCGAGAACGTCCTCCTCGATTAGATCCACCAATCTAATTCAATATTAGCGTCAACGATACGTCAGACACGCAAAGACAAACTTACTTATGAAATAATACTTCGATGAGTTCCATCATGCGCCGAGTATCAAATTCAAGACAATAATGGGGAAGAAAATGAAGATTCTTTCCAAATGTGCATTCACATCAGCCATAAAAGCGAAATCACCACCTGCGCTGCGCAGCTCCCCCTTTAGTGACACGTTGATGATATCTACCAGCTATCTCAAAAGTTTCAATGCCAGCCTATGAGACTCTACAATGTTCCTACCCTATTTTGGTATCCCAAGTTCACTGCCACTGCCAGAACACAAACTGGCACAGTCAAGCTTTATCTTATTATACCATCTAGATCCACCAATTATATTAATAATGACTGTTCCCAGCAGAATGTTATCAAACGCGTAAATAAATAAATCTAGTAAATATTTTCTGATTGAAAATTGAACTTTAAACCTCAGATGAACAAAATCAATATAAGGTTCTGCACTAGTGTTAATTTCCTACAATAATTCCCATTAGACACCTACAAGATTGTGGGTCAAAATCTCATCATGTTGTATTACTATTTCTCGTCCGCGTCAAGTAGCTTCCTTCATAGATCCGTCCGCTCATTTGGTGGACGCAATAATGCCGATATTCCGGGACAATTAGCAAATACGCAAGCAGTGGAAAATCTGGCACTCTGGACCATTGCAACAAATACTACGATTCTCGGGTAAGTTTCCGAAAGAGACTTACTTAGCGTGAACATGGGAGCAATTATACGGGCTGAGAACGCCGACTTATGGGCACAAAATGTTCATCAAAAGGTATGCTTCCAATGCAAAAGTAACCTCTAGCGATCAGATGGCCAGCTTAAAAGCTACGACACGATTGGATCACGCCTCCAATCTGACTAGCAGAATTTGAGGTGATTTGGCCTCCCTTTGGTTTGATCACCACTTGGTGAATAAATATAGGGTAAGAATGAAGCAGCAAGCCACATATGCATCATGTATATCTCCCCAAACTTTTTCTATCAGTAGTCGAGTTAAATGACAACACACCAACTAACTCCAAGTTCTGATGGACAATTATCAAATGCAAAGTTTCCCGGGCATTCGATTGCAGAGCGCTATTACAGTTAGAAGGTGAGTTGGATATCATAATGGAGGAATTAATATACGGACGGAGTAGTCTAGGTAATGATGAAGATGACGTTAGTGATGATGAATTCATTGATGGGACCAGCTTCAAGGCAGAAGGAAGAAGAGGGAAGGGGGGCGATGCATAGAGGAATGAATGAAGAGGACGATTAGACAGATGATGAGTAACACACTAGAACTTTCCTGTATCAGACTTTGACGGAAAAGCTTAGCCTCTTGGCGCTACCGTCACAACGGTCATTCGTTGGATAACATTTGATTCTTTTCTAGGCCTAGTGCCACTTCATATCATGTATAGCTGACCCTTCTGGCCCTTATTTATAATCATTATTCGCAAACTTTGAAGCATCAAATTCGATATTTATTGAAGTAAAAATAAAAATTTGATATTCCAGCGAGGAACCATTGTATAATTATTTTGAAAATGTCAGAAATTGAAACTTAGATCATTATACAATATTCATATTACTGTTGTATATCATTCAGATATCTCTTGATATCAAATTTTAATTAAACAAAACTTTTAGCTCCGTATAATGAGGTCCTACTATACATGGAATTGAGCTGAAGGCCTTGTTTATAGGTGTCCACTAGGACACCACACCCAGTGCTCACTTCTATCAAGTCACCCTCTATTAGATAAACATTATTCAAACAAGCCCTCTCATACTTTGCGAGTCCCCAAGATGAACCTCGTCCATGTGATAAAAACATAGATATCATCAACCCAGGAAGTAATGCGTTCAAAGCAAACATGAGAATGCTATAGCACGCGATAGAAAACCCGGCTATGAGCTCAACCTTCAACTGCGGAGGCTCCATTGGAAAATTTCCAATCAATTATTCGTATTCGTCATATCAAACTCTTCCCCTTCATATTATCCACATCTGCACACTCGGTTTCCCTTTAATCCACTCATCCTCCCCATGTTCCACCTCCCACTTCACCATCTGTACATAAAACTGACACTGGGCAATTTCTCTATCAGTCGTTTGTCCCTCAAACAACATCCTGCCACCCAGCAATTCCCTGCTCCTCGCCAATCTACTCCTCTCAAAAGTTTCTCCATGAAACTGCTGCTCCTCCTCATACCGCCTCATAAACAACGTCAAATTCCGCAACCCATGTAAATATTTAATCTCCGAAAGAGCATCGAATCGAAACAGCCTCAAGATTTCCCATAAATGCACATCAATATCCACCCGTTGAATTAAACTGCTCTGCGCACAATTCTTAAAATCCGAAGCCAAATCTCCTATCGCTGAACACTCTTCGTGGTCGAAACAAAGCGTATCCAGGGAGAAATTTATGTATATTGTGGAGTTGTAGGAGGGATTGAGATGGAGGAGGACATAGTGTTCGAGGAATAGAGTACGGGTTTCGGAGGAGATAGATAGGAGGATTGAAGGGGGAATAGGAGTAAAATAGGATTTATTGACTCGAGAATAGCGGATTGGAAGGGTACGAGGGCCGGGGAGAAGGTTAGACCATATTTTGAGGCGGAGCTCGGAAGGAAGGCTGAGGAATGAAGGGGCTGTGGTGGTTGTGGTGGTTGTGGACATTGTGGGGTTTCGACAATCGCGATTCCGATAGAATATAAAGATTCCGCAAATCAGGAGATGCTAGTACAGGCGACTATTCTGGAGTGTTGATTACAATAGATTTGGAATTTGGTGGTGATTGTGGAAGATAATTGTAATTGCAAGTGTAAGTGTAAGTGTAGATGTAGATGTAGATGTAGATGTAAGTGTAAGTGTAAGTGTAAATGTAAGATCTCAATTATATTGTAGAGTTAGAGATATTATTTCCGTCTTCAGTCTTGTTGTCATTCGGGACGATGTCGTAAGTGGTAATGATCATTTAGTGGCTCTTGCTTAGTGCGAAGCCTAATTCTTAGTGGCTTACCCTGGATAAAATGCTTGGCATTCCTGTTCGCTTCTCCTTCACATCGTCACATTTCAGTAAGTATCTCTCTAAGGACCCGTATGTTGCTTTGGGCTTTGACTATCTACGTGATTATATGTATTTATAGCAATTGGGATACCCAATATCCACATCACATTTCCGACTTGCTCTTGAGATACTATCAGATTAGAATCAAGTCAGCAAAACATTGCCTTCATGACAGCTAACCTTAGCTCATAGTACCGGAGTTTATGGGATGAGCATTCCGATTGCACATAAGCCAGACATTATTACTACATCATACCATGTATACGTAGTAGATAAGTTGAGCTAATCTCCTATACGAAGAATAACTAGAACACTCTCAACTCTGTCATTTGAATGGAAGTATCAGATGCTAGTGCAGCTGTGCTATTGGGCCGAGTGATCGCCCTCGCCTAATATCAGATGACCTTACTATTTCATAGGTGTCACATCTAGTCACGAGGAACCCGAGTTCATGTAGTATATAAGCTTTCAATATGCTTCCCCGATATCCATCTGTTTCTGGATACTCACCTTGTACTATATGTCTAGTCAACATACACAAAATCCACAAGCCTATCGGATGTTCCACCGTAGCACAACTAGTGTTTCCTTGTTTATTGGACTTTAAAGGACTCGTGTTCGAGTCATCAAACAGATATTATTCACCAAGTTATAAGCAATTATCTTCCAGCGAGCGAAGAAACTGCTATGTTCAACACGAATGCATTTTCTGACCTGTTCTCTATACGTTCCCCAGCATCTCCTTCTCCATCCTCATGTATTTCCGTCTCCTTGTCTGCTCATTGATAGCATTACTTCTCCTTCATATACACGGCCAAGAGTGATTTTACATGCTGTTTGTTCTTAGAATATCTGAAATTGCTTGTTGGTGAAGGCATCATTGCTGCCTCAATCTTTGAAATGGGAAAATTCATGATGTAACATTGCCCAAGAGAGTTTTACTCCTCAAGCCATATGAAGGTTATTCGCAATCGATACAGAATTGAAAGAGTCCGAAAACACCAAAAGAATGAGACTGCATAAAGACACAGAAACACTGACTCAGGAGAAAAGAAGTTGATCTCCCTCAGTTGACGTTCTTGCTTGGATGATAAATTCACGATACCCTGACTGCCATATCTTTCGTGCTTACTTTCAGTAAATGCACGAACGCTTCAACCAGTCTCTCCCACAAGAGCTTTGTGGTCAAAATTTACTTATACATAAAATCTATCATCGTTCTGGCATTATATATCCAACTAGAATATCACCATCCAGAATTTGTTTTAGAAACAAAAGATAAGTAACAGAAGACAAATAGAGGTAATGGGAATAAAAGAATCGCCCTAACGACTACTTTCGCAATTCCTCGAGGGATCTACCAAATTTCCGGAATGTAATCTTATGTCGATGATAGAAGTCAAAGCATGACAATGAACTTGATACTCTCAATTTGCACGCTTTCAAGAGTGGCGATATCATTTCGCAACGAAAGATGGTATGTTTATCACAACAAGCCTACCTTACTCCATACCAAAGTCGGTGTTTCCTACTAAGCTATAAATATATTTTCAATGGAAGTCAAAAAGCTCTAGAGCCAGTATTATTAGTAATAATCAATCAGTCTTCATTTCAGAAGAAGCTTGTTTTTCATGTATGTAGCTCATGATTGAGAATTGACACTTTTCCACCCAAATCTCAGACTCTAGATGTGCGGACAAGGAAGAACTTTGCGAATATTCGATGGATTTATTTAATTAATTTGATGTTGAACTTTTAAAAAACTAATTTCTGAGGGAAGTCCATTCTCGCAGCAGGAGAGGGTAAGATTGACTATGGGATTGCGTTGGCGAGAAAAAGAAATTCCTCTAAATGGGAATAATCTTTTCTTGGAAAATATAAATATATATATAAATAGTTTTTCAGAAATATATATCCAAAGCCAGAGGTGAGAAGCTATAAATTCTAAAACTGGTCTTTCCACTTCTATAATCATTATAATCAATACTGGTAAAGAAACATAGTTCTGTAAACCGCCAAGATCGAAGGCAGTTCAGAAGAAGAAGAAAAGAAGGATGAAGAAATAAGGCATCTGTGGGTGACATGTACAAAGGATGAATAAATTTCACTTCCCAAACTGAGAGTATGATATTGATATCAGATGGAAACAAGTCCTACTAAAATATCCGATCCACATCGTATTTCTACTCTTGTAATAGCACGAACTATAAGCACATGTGCGAATGCTTCCAAATCTGTTCGTCGGGAATCAGGATTTTGCCACGTACACCTCGTTTTTTGAGTTTCTTCTTGAAGTGGGATAGATAGATATCACTCCACTACCTAATTACTCGAAGTCTTCTATATCCCATTAAAACTTGAAAGATTTCTCTGCTCCATCCTCAAATCATGACATTATCAATCTCTAAATCTGTACATATATATAGAGTGATAAAACGATGCAAAACCAAGAGTCATTTATAATAAAGTTTTGAAAAAACAGAAACAAAAAATAAGACTACGTATAAATTATATACAAACTTCAATTTCATCCCCGTGAAATCCTTACTAGGATAGAGAATTATTTAGAAAATAAATAAAAGGAGGAAAGAAATACTCCATCTACCGAGATGGAGAAATTAGTTTAGTACACTGATATGGGTATTATATTACATACCTAACTATAGCTGTTATAGTGCTAGAGGAGAGTTGAAAAACTATCTAATAATCTTATTAGATGAGAATAAATCAAGGGTGAGGGGTTGTGTGAGTACTAGGTTCGTATATTGTTGACTAGGTAGACAATGCTGGGGAAAAGAAAGGAATTGTTTGGTATTTTGGATGAGAGTGGAAGATTGTAGGAGTAGTAAAGTGTAGATGAGGTTTAGATTGTTATACTCGTATATATATTCCGGGTATAGCACGTACTGAGATCCAATAGAGGCTGACAACACAAAGAATTCGAGTTGATACCCCTAAAACTGCGCGCTAAATACTAACAATCCCACAATCCACCAACCAACCCCCAAATCAATAAGCCACACCCTCCCACTTAACCCCCCTCAAAAACCTCATCACAATCCCCCCCACCTCCTCCCCCCGCTCCTGCTGCACCCAATGCCCCGCCCCCTCCAACACCCGCACACCCCTAAACTTCAAACACACATCCTCCATCTTCTCCAACACGCCCGGTTCTTGATACATACCCCAATCCTTCCCTCCACTTACAAACAAGAGGGGAACTTCTATTTTCCTACCCGCGAAAAGCTCGGTATCTTCCATCCAGGACGGATCAGTTGTAACTCTGTACCAATTTAACATTCCCTGGAATCCAGTGCGGGAATATTCATCTACGTAGACGTTTAGTTCTTCGTCGTTGAGCCATTTACTCATGGATTGTTGGATGTGGGATGCGGATTCGTTTTGCATGGATTGATGGACTACTTCGCGCATGGAGGAGTGGAGAGGCATGATGTAGTAGGGAGGGAGATTTTGAAGTTCCGAGGAGGTCCAGGAGGTTAGGGGGTGTGGGGTGTTGTGGGTCCAGTGGCCGGATTTGAGGTAGAAGTATCCGCGGAGGAAGGGGAGGAGCTCGGATTTGGGATGGTCCATTTCGGAGGCTGCGGTGGGGGTGGAGTAGTACCATTTGTAGTGTTTGCGGGGGGAGGGGAGATTAGCTAGAGCTTTGTGGATGTCTTGGGTTGGGGATGGAGGTGGGGTTGGGGTTAGAGGTGTTGGTCGGGAGGATGGGGGTTCCTTTGAAGGGATGTGACATTATTACAACTCTATATTCCCGTTAGGAAAGTCTGCATTCCAATCACCAATATTCCAAGGAAAAAGAAGAAGAAGAAAAAGAGGGAAAGATATACGATTTAAACAAATCCGGACGAATCAAAGCACACCAACTCGCGACCACCGCCCCAAAATCATGACCCAGCACACATTTCACATCTTTATAGCCCAGTGCATTAACCAAAATCACCGCATCGCGTACAAGTCGTACAAGTGTTGTGGAGTTTAAATCAACCGAGGAGAATGGTCGAGTATCCCATCCTGTGGTTCTTCCGCACCCGCGTTGATCGTAGGCTACCACGTGATAACCTTCTGCGGCGAGGGCGGGCATGATTTTACGCCAGGAGAAGGCGAGTTCGGGGAAGCCGTGGAGGAGGAGGAGGAGTGGGTGGGAGGGGTTGCCGGTGCGGAGGATGTGGTAGTGCAGATTGGGGGTGTGGATGTAGGTGGATGTTATTCCATCTGGGAGGGGGAGAGGGGGGAGGGGTGTGGACATTGTTGATGTTGGATGTGAGTGAGATGATTATTAGAGGGGAATGATTTGTTGCAATGGCTTTTTTGAAATTGTAGTATATAATATATTTTTCTTTCCTCAACTGTTCACATCTAAATAATGTAGCGATACTGATGAGCACCAAGTTATTATTGCGGAGAGAGATCGATCTACGAACGACATCCTCGGTACTTTGTCGATCCAAACAGATGCATACAAATCGCCAAGCTTTGGCCAGAGCTTCTTGGTTTACCGGTTTGGATAATTTCATATGATGGGGATTTTCACATTGTTTATGATGTTTATTTGATGTTGGAGAGATTTGTGAAAATATGTATCGTGATATCGGAATTCTACACGGGAGAAATGAAAGGGGAGAGATTCGTACATTACTAGGTAATCAGTGTATGAGAAAAGTTCAAGCTGTGAAGTAAACGAATACAATAAATTTGTCAAAGGAAGAATTGTTTGATTAGGTATTGAATTACGTCATAACGCGTTACATACCAGGTACTTGGATATAGTGATTGGGATGGTTTGAGTCTAGTCCTTTTCAACGTAGTGTCTAGAACGGATCTTTTAGTGACCGAGAAATATTTGTTGATCCTTTGAATATCTGAACATCTGAACATCTGAACATCTGAACATCTGAACATCTGAACATCTGAACATCTAAACATCTATCCGTGATGGTTGTTTCGTAGAGAAGATCAATGATCGTTCAATATGTATCAAGCAACCGGTGTTTCAATTGAAAAGGTAAAAGGTTGAAGTTCATAGGAATAACGCTACCGGTAGTATCGCCCTCTGTTGTTCACCAGTCTTTTGTGTAACATTCTTCAATTATCTATCGCATTAATAAAATCTGGGAGAAACCTTGGAAAAGACCCTTCAAGCCGTCTCAAATCTAGCCCAACTCACGGACGCATATCATCAAAAACCTGCTGGTAAGGACAAGGAAGGGAATTGTATATAAACTTTGATCTTTGAATCATGTAAACACTCGAGTGGCTAAATATCGTGATATTTATTGGGACATTCCAAATAGATCTTGGATATTCAGCTTATATGGACAAGTTCAAAGAAAGCGGCTGATGCAAAGTGGAGTTGGGAAATGTTATGTTGAGTTGATCGATGCATGCGGTTGGAACTCTTATTTCATTGGTAGTGAATGTAATTGGGAGAACGAACTTATATGAATGAATTCATTGGAACTATTTCCTCTGTGCTGTTACGAATATATTTATTTTACCTACGATATCTATTTACTAAATACAATTTTATAATACAACTTTATCTGAAGCTCATTCTTATTCAAACGTCTCAAATCCTCTCGGCTTTTTATTCACGTTGCTGCATCCTTTCGTTACAAGGATTCATTTGAATATTTCATTGCCGTCTTCATAATATATCTATGTACTGAGTATACAGTATTGTATTGCACACAACTTTATTTAGACCTCATCTCTCTTGAAGGTCCACTACAACTCAAGAACTCCATCAAATACTCCCTGATTTTGATCCTCCTCCTCCTCCTCCTCCTCCTCTTCCTCTCTTTCTCCCTCTCCCACATTGCCGCAGTGCATATCCTCAGTATCCACCCATAATCCATTTCAAGTATCAAATTTCTCCATTTTCTTGATCTACCACCTGCCGCCCGACCATAATCCACTGTTTTCCTGCATACAAGCATCACCAGCCACAAATCAATTCAACCAAACACCGTACGAGAGATCCAAAACATCCCAGTGATTCCGAATTTCCTCGCCTACACCACCAGTCATCATCTCGCATCTTGCAGTGAATGGTGTTACCGGATCGTCATATTATTGCATCAAGAAGAGGGAAATCCATCAGAAAGTCATCCTTTCCATTTTCTACATCATTTTCTCAATGCGATATTATCCTCATTAGCCCATAGTTGGCAGAGGTTTTAAAAGGCCACTACGCCTACGACGATCAATATGTTTGGGAATAGAAGGAGAAGAACGACTTCGAATCCGGTACGTGATTTGCATTCCATCCAACACACGTTTCACGGATCATAAGTTGTGAATGTTGCGCGACAGCTTGATCGCATTGGTCCGGAGATCTTTGGAGAAGACATGCAGCCACAATTGTCACAAATGCTAACAAGTTTTGACTTTACAGCCAATTAATTCCAATGTCAGCGCATCGGCCGCGACCGCCGCGGCTCAGGCATTTCTATCCTCTCGAGCATCGAATAATTCCTTGTCATCCGCTGCAGCTGCCGCCGCATTACGATCTAGACCAACTACACCTACATCAGTGGCAGATGTTCAGACCAAGAGAACGATTCGGAGAAACGGTTCAACCTCTTCTGCTGGAAGTTCTGTTGGTGGTTCCGTACGTGGTCCACCAGGATCTGCCCTTGTGAGAAGAGGAAGTTCCGGTTCGATGACTGAACGAACTTTTCGTGATCCATCACCATCTAGATCTTCACCAGTTCCCAGTGCGCATGATGCGCCACCAGTACCTGCGATTCCAAAGAATATAAACACAGCTGGTGGTAAATCGTCACGGAGATCTGCGAGTATGGATGCACCTGGATTGAGAATCGCATCACCACCTCCAACCAAACCTGGTGGGCGTGGTTCGAGTCTAGGACCATCGGCGACAGCATCGCTAGGGATGGGTCCAAGAAACCCAAGTGTATCAAGTGTATCTGGGATGAATGGGGAGAGTAGAGGGTCCGTCAATTTTTCTTACCCTACGAATACAAGGGCAATGTCTCCTGAAGGACAAAGACGGCTAACATGTCATCAAAACTCAAGTGTAAATCCTAGAATCGTTTCGCCAAATAACCAAAATTTAGTATACGATCCTAATACAAGGCGTTTCTTACCCCTGGCAGATATTCTAGCCATCGAGCAAAGACTTAATGGAATTGCTAATGCACCAGTGAAGAAGAAGAAGAGAATACCGTCAGCGCAAGGTACACATCTTGCGGCTGGAACGGTGGGTGGGAGAATAAAAGGGACGGCAGTGGATGCATTGGAAAAGGAATCGAATAAATCAACTACACCAACTGTACAGCAATCAATATCACAGCCTACTCAGCAATCAATATCACAACCTACTCAGCAATCATTATCACAACCTACTCAACAATCATCATCACAACCTGCTCAACAACCCACATCACCGCCTATATCAAAAACTACCACTATACCGAAATCCCCACAAGCACAAGTCGAAAGTCCTTGGGAAAATTCTGAGGCCAGACCTGTTTCAGAATCATATACCCAACAAGCATCTCCGGTGACAGCTCCACCGAAGAAGAAAAAGAAGAGGGTCATTATCAACGACTCTGATAGTGACCAAGCATCAATTCTACCATATTCATCCGCTGATGAGAGTGATGCGCCATCTCAAACATCTGATTATAAAACTCGAGCGGGCGCGTTATTAGTGAAAAAGCCATCCGTCGTTCGTGAAGATAGAGAAAGGGAGGAAGAAGAGGATGATTCTCCGTTGCGCCATGGACAAGGAGGCCTTTCGGCTAGTTGGAATGAACCTCCACGAACTATTTCTCCATCACCGTTACCTCGGTCGGCTGCTGGTAGGGGTCATGGTCGAGCACAAGCATCGGCAAAATTTTCGGAAGAACTTCAACATACTAGATCTACAAGTCAACCTCCAATGACTTCTGTACCCACCCCTGCGATGAATGGAGAATCCCCTCGCGGTGGCCGCGTGCAATCTGTGAGCCCTGCGAGAACTCCACATTTTATGGCAACCCCCGAAACCTTGATGGTTAGGCATCAGCCACCTGCACGATCTGTGTCTCCTCGAAAATCTGCTTTGAAACATTCTTCTGTGTCCTCGATGGAACCGAGAGGGCCATCACCTTCTGATGGAGCTTCCCTTCGACCTAGTGAAGCGTCTAATGATGAGGACCAACCAAGAAAGAAAGGAAACAGAGTAAGCTTTGATGATGGTGGTAACATGGTTTTAGGTCAATCGACAACAATTGCTTCTGATTCGCCTGTTACTGCTAGTCCACAATCTAAGCGTGGTTGGTTTAATCTTGGTCGTGGAAAAAAGAAGGATATACCCGCCACGGATGATGACGATGATGAAGTAATGAAACCAAGGCCGGCTCTCCCATCATTTGGAAGCGTGAGGGAAAGAAAAAATCCTCGAGAGACAGAGGAAAGACCTTTAGTCAGACCACCAAAGCCAGTGGAAATCGTTGCACCCATCAAAGCTCCTGCATCACCGCAATTCACATCTCAAATGGGAGACGTGTCAGAATTTCCCATGGGACAATCGAATGATCATGTAGCAGGTGCAATAATCGCTCAAGATTCGACTTCAAAGAATGCAGCGAATATCTCAAAATCTCGTGAGCCTTTACCTCCTAACGTAACATCTGTGGAAGAAACTGGGGAGCTTTCAGATGCTAGCAGCACTTATAGCATGGACACAAACACCATTGGCATTGCTAGAAGTAATAGTGTCAAAGTTGGACCTGAAGATGGAAATGTTGACACATACCGAGACTTGGCAAGTCCAACGAAAGACCAATTTGATGATCACGACATGTATGAAAATATTCCGGAAATTTCCGTTCAGATTCCTAGTCCAAACCCTGAAGTTACGAAATCCGGAGAATGGTTGGATATACCTGGTGGTTTTCCGAATTCAGGCGGCTCAAGTCCAACTTCTGAGGGTCAGCTTAAAGATGAGGGTTTTCGCGGTGCTGATGAGAATGGTCTGGTCGGCTGGGCTACGATGACGGAATCAAAGACTGATGACCCTAATATTTCGGAATTCGATGATAACACCCGACAAAGCTCAGCAATTCATCCCGCGCCAATTTTTGAAGAGTCGGAAGAGGATTCTGAGAATGAAAGCATTTATAGTGATGCTGCCGAAGAATTCGATGAAACAAATGACGGTGGTTTCATGTCCTTGGATGCTATGGTAGAAAGCCCTGTGATGAAACCGGCTGTCCTAGCATCTGACGCTTCTATACCGGATAGTCCAACGGCAAGATTGACGAAAGAAAGGGCGCATATGTCAAGTCAATTACAAAGGAAAAGTAGTGAACCTGATCCAGAAGAAGGATGGGAAAAGGCTCAGCAATATTGGACGAACCTGTCAGTGGACAGAAAAAAGCAATTGGAATTAGAGGCACAAAAAGATGCAGATGTCGAAGTAGAAACTGAAGAGGAAAAGCCAGCTCCAAAGTTAAAGAAGGCAAAGAAGAAGTCGGTAACGATAGAATCGCCTATTTCTCCTATTATGCAAACAATGCAAGCATCTTCATTTCCAATAGTTCAAAAGCAAGGCAATAACGAAAGGAATTATATGGTTCAGCCAGGGTCAAAGGCAGGTCCCAATGGCCACGTTCAAACAACTATGCGGTCATCTCTGCGCTCGGAACCTCTTCACCCAGAATCGGATGTTCAAATGAGAAAATCGATGAGAGGATCTGGTTCAACAAAAGGAGAGACACGGAATGGAACAGTTCAATCTAATGGAACACTTCAGAAGAAACAAAGGCCTGCATCCCTTCCTGTTGGTGAAATTCGAACAAGTTCTCAAGCTGGGAATGAACATCTACGACTTATTCAAGGTGCGGCTGCTACTGCTGCTTCACCTGTTTCTCAAAGGCATATTACAACAGTGGCACCAACTCCTCTTCGACGTAAATCATCAGGCGATAGTGATACTAGTTTCAAACGTGCTAGACCTGCAACAGAAGGAATCGGTATGAGGCGATCCATGCGTCGTGGCAGTGAAACATCAAATAATGGTCGTCAACAATCTCCTTTAAGTTCAAGTCGATTTAGTCTTCGATCAGCATCACCTGGTGGACCTCCCCCAGTTACCATGCGTGGGACGATGCGAAATTCCTTAAGAAATTCCAATGAGTCTACTTCTCGGGCAAAATCTCCTATCCAAATTCCTGGTTTCGGCAGAAGTTTATCAGCTAAACCAGGACAGAAGTCAAAGTCAAGCAGATTCGCTGATTCCAGTGATGAAGATGAACCCCGTCCTGGTTTTAGAAGTCGTTTTGTTGATTCGAGTGATGATGATGAACCAACACCTATAGTGGCTAGACCTATATCATCAAGGGGTACACCTCTTCGAAGTATACCTCAACCTGCAGGTTATCAGGATGGAGATTCCTCGGATCTTCCAGATAGTGATGATGAGAGTAGACCACCGACAGCCAAGAGTATCAAAAAGTCTCAACAAAACGGTGTTAGACCATCATCTCGAAATAAAGCTCTAGCATCTGGAGATTTGCAACGTTCTGGTTCTGGTCGCGAAATGCTTAAAGTTGTTAATGGTCAAGGTACAATTGTAACTTCTCCTGTGGCACCAACTCATGCTAGACGTGGAAGTATATTATCTATTTTCCGCAAAAAGCCAGATGCCAGTAGCAAGGTGAGGAAATACAATGGGGAAAGTCCTGCGAGAAGAGATACACCACTTGAACGTAGTAGATCGGATCTTGAAGCCATTAAACGACAAGACTCATTAGGTAATCCATTATCACCTAAATTATTGAAGAAGAATCCAAAACAAAATAGTGGTTCATGGCCTCTTCCTGATGAAAAGGATGATCTAGGGCTAAAAGCACCATTTGAAGAAGGAAGACCTTTTTCTGCAGATACAGGAGGTGGGATTGTTGGTGGCGAAAATAAAGAGGTTATTTTGGATGCGAGACCTGATGTAGGAAATCGCAGATTCACAGCTACGGGATTGAGTGATGTGGATATAATGGCTCTTGGTGGACAGAGGAAGAAGAAAAAGTTTCATGCTTTGAGGAAAATGTTTAGGTTGGATGATTGAGTAAATGGTGGTTAATTGTAATTGGTAATTTGGTGATGGGTGATGGGTGATTGGTGGTGGATGATGGTAGGTGATGGATGAATGAGGAATTAATTGTACATGCACTATGTTTTTTTTTTCCTTTTCTTCTACTTTGTTATTTGTATCTGTATCTGTATTTGTATTTTGTATCTTGCATTTGGGTTAGGATTAGGATTAGGATTAGGATTAAGGTTTCGTGGCTGGAAGGGGGGATAGATACCATTGGGATGGATGGACTCCAGGCTTGGGATGAAGGATGAACGGATGGATGGATGGAAAAGGCTTGGAGATTAAGAGATTGAAGATTACAGATGTGTACATCTATTTATATAAATAAATGTGTATGTGTTATGTTTATTTAGAAGTATATAAAATCTTTTTTTATTCTACTGTATTTTAATATGTATGTTTTTTTATTTGGTTGATATTTGTTGGTTTTTTTTGTTTGTTTGATTGTTTGAGAAGGGGGGAGTGGGTAGGGTGGGGTGGGTGAGGATGATAGTGATGATGATGTGATGTAGGTAGTTAATGACAATAGAGTGTGATAGTAGGATATTGTTTGTATAATATATTTTTCAATGATAAAGTATTCTATTCTTTTCAAACAAATATCAAAGATTATCTACAAAAATTTTAATATAACAATCTCAAAAATTTTGTTCTGAAATTTCAACAAAATCTATAATTTCATAATCTTAATATTCATCGATAAGATAATTTGCCTTTTCGAAAATAATATTAAAGGATATTTATAAAAGTTTTAAGGTTTAATAACTTTTTAATATTAATAAATTTTAAAATTCTAAAGTATCAATAACTTTATAACTTTAATATTTATTAATAAAATAATTTGTTTCTTCAAAAATAATATTGAAAGATATTTATAAAGATTTCAAGATCTAATAGTTTATTAAAATCAATATATTCTTCAATAATAAAATATTTTATTCTCTTTGAAGATATATCAAAGAATATCTACAAGAACTTCAATATAATATAATATATATAATACAAATTTGGGTTTTTTTTTAAAAAAAATTATTTATTATAATATTTTATTTAAATAAATCTTTCAATTTCTTTTTTACTTTTTTTTTATTTTCTTAATCTCTTGATTCATAAAGATTTTGATAATTATATAAAAGTTTTTTATTAATAATATTTAAAATGATTTTGAGATCAATTTTAAGATAAAATTTGAGTTTATTTCGAAGGTTTTTTGGAGATAAAATTTGAAGGTAAATTTGTATAATTTAAAATACTTTTGAAAGCAGAAATGAAGATATTTCGATTCTTCTTTCGAAGGTTTTTCGATTAAAATATTATATATTTTTAACAAGATCTTTAAAGAGATAGAATTTTATAGATTTAGATAATTTTGACAAATTGAGAAAAAATGAGGTTATTTATAACATAATCAACAAATTGCTTTTATAAAATAAAAAGAATTATAAAAATTATATATTAAGAAATCAGTTATATTTAAATAATAAATAAATAGATTTAAAGCTTTTTATTATTTCTCTTATTCTATTCAAGAATCCCTTTATATAAATGAAAACTCTTCAATTTGATATAGAGTTCGGCCCCCTTTCGACTAATTAACTCTCTATATTCAAAGATCATAATAATAAAATTACAAAATATAAAATTCAATAAAGAAATAAATATAATTTCTTTATATTAAAATTATTATATTTTTAATTATTATATAATAAATAGAAAGTCTGAAAAGAAGTAATTAAATTTGAATAAATAATATATAATAATTTAAAAAAAAACCGGAATACAAAAATATATATAATAAAAGAAAGATTATTTTTATATTTTTATATTTATAATATTTATATAATATAAATTTTGATATAAATAATTAATATTATTTTAAATGATTCTTTTAAAAAATGATTCTTTCTTTTAATAAAATTTATTTATATATTATATTATATTAAATTTAAATTTAAATTTAAATTCAAAAGAATAATTAATTAATTGATTGATTTTCTTATAAAAATAAATTTTAATTAAAATTTTTAAAAAAATAATTAATAGAATATTTTAAATCTATATATTTATATCCGAAGGAAATAATTACATTTGACTATTTTTAATTATTAAGAAATTGAAAAAATTAATTTATTAATGTTGAAATTATATATATATATATATATTTAATCGATTATAATTATTTAGTACAAGAAATTTTGAATTTGTAAATATAATAAGATATTTATTTTGGATATATTTTTCATTAATGAATTATTATTAATATACAATTATTATATATAACTAAAATAAAAACAATAAATCTTATAATATTAAACTTTTATCCATCCATTTATTTATTCATTCATTCATTCATTCATTCATTCTATATAAACCACTCAACTCCTCACCCACTCACTCACTTACTCACTCACTAATTCATCCACCTACCCCCCCCCCCGAAAAAAAAAAGCCAAAAAAAAAACAAAAAAGATTTTATCATATAATTAGATCTCATAACATAATACTTATAAAGTCTGATATAAAAAAATAACTTTTATATATATATATATATATATTTATATATTCCAATCTTTCTTTTATACAGATTATTATATACTATCTATTCAAACCCAATCAGCCCTTCCTAGACTTTCCACTCATGATATAACAGCTAAAGGTATAACATTCTTGATTTAAACAATTCATATCCATCCCCTTACTGAATTCTCTATTTTGTAATTTTACAATTATAACAAGAGATAATCGACTCTCGATTCTCGACTTTCTTTTTTTTGTATCCTACAAGAAAACCTTTTCCACCTCTCCTACACCCTCAAATCTATAGTGAAGATCATTAATTAGATATCCAATATAGACTTATACCATTGCAATACATCCCCCTAAATTACTTATATTTGCCAAAAGTTCTTGTAAATGATTAAAAACTATTCAAAGGGTTCATTGTAACGAATTAGGCAGATTATCTTCGAGTTTGTATCAAATTAAGTAAAATATAAAAGTGTAAGGACTTGTAACTATAATGATTTGGAAAACAATTGAATTAAGAAGTTTACCGGGTATCGATTGGGCCTGGGAAGGGGTATATATACCCCTGGAGTAAACTAAACTAAGTCTAAATCACATATCTAAAAATATGTGCCTACACCTCATACTAATCTTCACACTTCTCCTAGATACTTTGCACATGGCTGTTGTCCGTTTCGATCAAACTTATAGTCTCCCCTACCTAGAAAGCTTTTCTGCTTCGCTAATTAAATCTTGCAACAGCCACTTTAGCTGGGAGAAAAAGATTGCCATGACGGTCGAAGGTTTATATATAGCCGAGCCGAGATTGAGACCTTTCACCTAGTCCATGTTTAGGGCAACTGCTAACAGGACGTATTCCGTGATGCTTCTTCCGAAAGTAGCGATCGAGATGTGGGATAGCCTGACTTTTGTCAAATATCGTATTGATTACTACTTACATGATCATAGCCATATGAATCCACTTTGTGCAAGTACCTAAGCCATCTCACGCTAAATACAGATAACATAGCACTCCATTATGAGCACTCCACTCTGTTGGACTCGTTTTCCGGTGTACATACCCAAATCGAGGAAGAAAGTAGTTGCATCACCTATGAACTTCATCAATAAATTGAACAGGACAAAAAGGTATCCTCAGTTGTGTACATATAAGACAGGAATTTGAGCTAGTTGAAACGGAGGTAAATCAGGCGAAAGCTAAGTCCAAATATACGACGGGATAGAATTATGTGCGCCTCTCGACCAGATGAGAATCCTTATTTGATGAAGATATCTTCTGGTTAAGATTTACATTTTTTTCCCTAGCTAGGTAAATCATCAGAAACATTCGCGAGAACACTAAAGTAACCCCCTACATCGCCTGACTTGAAAGTTGAATGGGAAGTAGAAAAACATGAACGAAAGACAATTCCAGCAGTACCCAACGACTGTTACGGTAAGCGTAGGACAACAAGTCGTAGGTAGAAAAAGACATTGATATTCCAACATGTCATTTGACAATAGAACTAAAGTTACTTAACGGCCAATGTCCAAGTCCAAAGTAGAAAACCTCGAGAGCTGTTGGACCATTAGCATTAGATCAGAATTATATAATGACTCTCTTGCGCGACAAGGCAAACGATATTCTTGTGGGCATATTGAAATTTCTGGCATCAACTGCGGAAACTTTCTGATATCCATGCAGGAAGACTCGATTTTATTTTCCACGGCGATGAAAAGACCATGTGCTATTGCCGCCATTCCTAGAGATGTAACAGCGAATGGAATTCTTACGCGCAACACACCAACTCCAGTCGACTTTTCTGAAGTACTCAAACCCTATGTCAATCGTGCAAGACATACTGACATATTCTCCCCTTTTCCCTCGAGGTCTGCTGGCCGCATGTATCATTCATGTAAGCTTTCTTCCCATGACTAGCAAAGAGATTTTGATCAAGCTGACAAGAATCTACCGACGCGGTTTCAATACCATGCTGGCTGCAATGATAGCTGGCACATTAGTCAAAGGTCAACACGCAGAAATTTGTAAGTCCAATGTGACTGATAGCAAAGTAAACAATGATTCATCTAGTGATGTCAATCAACATGCCTCGGCTTAAGTCTTAAGCTTCAGCTTTCTGAGTTGTTTTCACAGCAAAGACAGTGACTGCATCACTGATGGAGTCTCTTGAGTCTTGACTCTTGAAGAATGGATCTACTCCACCTCACCACACCGAGCAAGGTACGACGACGTGTTTTGTGGATCCTCGGGTATCGCCCGACATCGTGCAGACCTTGCGGCTCGCTTCTCAAGCTGGCACGTCAACAAACGGTGGTACCGAGTGCTGGGTATTGCCACGAAAGCTGACGGATGTTAACACGGTGAGTAAAATACGATGGCTGTGGAAGGTAAAACGAGTACGTGCAGATGAAGCCATGGTACGAGAATAGTCCCAGCTTGTATTGCACGTTCAGACCTCCGAGGGAACCAGTGTTTGAAAAGGGCGGGGGTTGGGGTGGCTCTGCCTGAATAGTTACATTACACGGTAAGAGTGGTTGAAATGAAACGAAAAAGAAATTTCGAGGGAGAAAAAGTGCAATTGATCCGCGATGTTAATGTACATTGTACACCTTGTATCGCGTCGGCAGCACCGACCTGCAATTACCGTAGTAGCACTCTAGAGTCTATGGAGACTTTCCTGCCACCTCTTGAAGTTTCGGAGTTTCGGTACGTGTCGATACAACACTGACGAAGAATAGAAAAGAGAGATGGCTGGAGAGTTACGCTCGGTCAAATGGTCAACAGAAAGAATTGATGGTTCCAGAATCCACACTGCCACATGAAATGAAAAACTTCGGTTGGATCAGAAAAATTCAAAAGGTCGGATCGGATATTTTTGCCAAGCATTTGCGGAGTAGGGTAGCTTTGACGCTAGTGGGTAAGCTAGTCTCGGACGGGAGACGGAAGCGGGCGCTGTGTGAGAGAGGACAGAAATTTAAAATGAGCTCGAACAAGGTACCTGAACCTTAACAGGGTTGACCATGGCAGCTCATGAGATAGCTCGATAACTTTGATAGCAGCGGAAAAAGACCCCTTACTAATTTGAAGCTTGGACGGAGTGAGCGTGGAAGAGTGAGGGAAGGAACAAGAAAAAGAGGAGAACCGAGGTGTAAATTAAATTAAATTAAATCAGAGGAAAGGAAAGGAAAGGAAAGCTCTCAGATCGCTCAGATCACCCAAATTGCGTCTTTTTCCTTATCAACCGACTCGTATCAATCAATCATCAATCATCAATCATCAATCATCAATCATCAATCATCAACATGAGATGTTGACCAAATTATCTAATAAAGCTTACAAGTGTGACGGCTTCATATGCAGCTTCGTATGAATAACTCCAAGTGATTGATTGATTTATGATCATGAAGCTCTAGATTCATGTCCCTTCTGCATCGTACCGAAATCTGAATCGAGTTGTCGGTGTTCTTTCACACATGTGAGAACTTGGGACGCTCGGGTAGACCGTAGAGGAGCGACAACAGCAGGCAAGCCCACGCTCAGCTTACACTCCATTTTATCCTATCATCCAATGAATGGATTCCACGACATGAGTCAGGTCAAGGATGTCGCCATTTGTGAGGAGCTGAAGCTCAAGGGAAATTGGTTATGATTTCTGAACAGACCACTTAAATTCTTAACCATGATTTCAAAGAGTTATGGAAACCTTTGACTTATCCACATTCGACATGGTCCGAGGAACACGGCCAAATGGTGAGGCTACCTAGATCACTTTTGTTGGTGGTTGTGCTTGCTTGGATTGGCAGACAAGGTGACCAAGAGTCCAAGATATCCAACCGGAGCATTCCTTCTATCGGAAACTGACAGAGTTCGGAATACCCTACATCGTAGATGGCTGGGGGCCGAGAACATGAACACGAAGATCCACTGATGCTCCCTACCATATTCAGTAGGGAGGTGGAGTCTAGAAGAGTGGAGAGGTGTCGATGTGGAAGGACAAGAAAAAGTCAAGACTTGAAGACGAGACCGATTACAGCAGAAGCAAAGAAATGGGAAGTTCTTATGGATGCCACAAACATACATGAATTGTGATGATATGCTTTACAGATGATATGTTTACACATATATGTTGATATGTTGATATGTATTGGTGAACACTGAACACCAAACTCTGGAGAGACTCCGTAACACTATTGTCGGTATAGTTCAAAGTGTACCTGGTCGATTTTGTTCACGAATGGATCCAACTCGGTGTTCTGTTAGTATTGATGTTAAGACTATCTGGGGTAGCTGAGGTACCTGGTGCAGACCTTACGACACATACCATAAAGAGAAGGTAGCTAAAAATGCAAAGAAAAGAAATTGGAGCGTACCAAAGTTCAATCAGTTTCCTAATTCATCATTCATCATTCATCATTTATCATCCATCATTCAAGAATCAAAACAAAACAAAAATTCAATAGATAAAATGAAATATTATTTTTCTTTATTTCCGTTTCATCACACGAAAGGTCACTTTTATCACTCTTTAATCTTTCATCCACGCATCCATCAATCCATCCATCCCTCACCCACCACCCACCTATTCATCTGTTCATTCATCATAAAACAACCCTCTTCCCTACATTTTTCAATTTCTGCATTGTCACTTGGCTTTACCTTGATGTAACTATCTGAATCAGCAGGTAATTACTCAATATAGTTAGTAATAAACAACACCAGCCAAAATTGAAAGTAAACAAACAACCAAACAAACCAATAAATAAATCCAAAAAATTAAAAAATTAAAAAATACTGTATAATTTAAAATTGAATTACCCTGCGGGATCGATACACAGATTGAATATCCAACCACCTTGATTTTCTAAAAAAATCTTCTCCCACCATCACCACCCTTCCCTCAATCCCAATTTCGAGACTTTCTTCCATCTTTTCCCACCTCCACCCCACATCTACACAAATACAACCTCAAAATCGCAATCCCCAATCCCCAATCCCCAATCAACTTTGTACACACACCTTTTCATACCTACCTACACTACTATTTTGCACATCGCAATAAAAATATACTCTTGCTACTTTTTGTTCACGTTAACGACCTCAATAATTTTTTGAAATTTGAAAGTCGAGTAAAGAAACGTTAGATCAATAAACGTTTTCTTCCCTCTTCCTTCTACCTCAAGAAGTAGAGATCCTTCTTGTGATATCCTTTCGGTCCGCTGAAAGGTATTCGAGAAGTGTTCTCGCATTGAAAGGTCGTCAACCTGGACTTTGACGCTAGAATCCCGATCCCCTTCAGCATCTTCCCGTCGTCGTATAGAAGCGACGCCGCTGCCCAACCCATTCACATCACCGAGACTCACGTCGAAGGTGAAATCACTTTACCCCATCATCACGAGCGCGTCGGACGGGAAGGTCAAGAAGAGGACGCTCAATCTGTTTACTCACAACATCAACATCATCAACTTGAACTTGAACAACAACACACCCTTCCTCATCCACCCCCTCCTGAACACCAACACCAACATCATCACCACCATCAACACCAACAGGAGTACGTAGAAGAAGAAGTTCATATCATCCGTGAAGAAGATCGACGTTCTGAATACCGTCCGAGCCGACACGAACGGGAACAAGAACTAGTTGAAGAAGAAGAAGTTTATATTCGTGAAGAACGCAGCAGGTTAGTAGTAAACATCCATTTCTTTACCCTTCAATCAATCTACCATTTCCCCCCCAAAATCCACCGTCCAAAAATCAAAAGGAGAAGAGAAGAGAAAAACCATACACATACTCTTTCCAAATCGACTTGCCCAAAAAAACACCCACAAAATATCTACACCTACATTTGCACCCCTTCACCTCTTTTTCACAATTTTTGTACCATTTCCTCTTTTTCTCAGTTATACAACATTTTTAGATCTGGCCATATCGGAAGGTCCCAGTCCCCAATTAACCATTAATTGGGTCCTTCTGAGACAAATTTGCCAGCTTTCTTGTTTTTTATTACGACGCACAGTCCAACGATCTTCGGTTTAGTCCCAGCCCCCCCTTTACCCCAAAATACATGGGCTATTTTTTCTATTAGTGTTGACACAGTAACGCTCACCGTTTAATTTTCTTCATTAACTGACCTTTGGTTTTCTTTACCTTCTTTTAGACCAGAACACAAACACAAACACCACTCTGCTTCCTTCGATCTTAACACCCCACACCATCACCGACACTTCGAAGCTTCTTTCGACAGAGAAAGTGATCATCACCATAAACACACCGAAGTTAACATCGAACTTCCCCGTCGTGAACATCATCATCACCATCACCAACGTCGTCCATCTTCCGAGGCAGACTTCCAATTAGAACGCACACGTCAACCTCGTTACGAAGCTTCCGAAGTTGAATCTCAATACTCTGTTCCTTTAAAGAGTCCTACCGAGACCAACATCGATTTCGTCGAACGTCAATACCGTTCTCGAACTCAACCAAGCTTCAAGGAAGACTCTGCCATCGTCGACCCTCCCAAATCTCGTGCTTCTGAACCCAGATACATCGAGGAGACCCGCATCACCGAGACTACCATCGTCCCAGCTCCTAGATCTACTCACTCTCACAAACCCAAGTCAACCTTCCACGAAGAACAATTCGAGGAAGTTCACGTCAAACAACCTCGCACACCAGCTCGATCTACTTTCACCGAAGAAGTTCGTGAAAGTCAACTCGTCAAGTACACTCCACCCGCACCCAAATCCACCACAAGTTTCAAACCAGTCAATATCGAAATGGGTTACTACGATGAAGAAGGTAAGATTCTTTGTTTGTTTTTCTCTCTAACCCCCTCATGTACCCTAAGAAAAAAAAATCAGGGAATTACCACTCCTTGCGTGGGGAATATTTCCATGGACACGGGAACGGGAAGGATATTTACCAGGACCCAATTGACTCTCTCGATTTAGCCGGAGCCCCAGCCGTTGCTGCTCCAAAGCAACCTGCCAACACCGTTACCATCCCTTGCCACCACATCCGTATGGGTGACCTCTTGATGCTCCAAGGACGTCCTTGCCAGGTTATCCGTATCACCACCTCCGCTGCCACTGGCCAACACCGTTACTTGGGTGTCGACCTCTTCACCAGACAATTGAATGAAGAGTCGTCTTTCATCGCCAACCCAAGCCCAAGCGTCGTTGTCCAAACCATGTTGGGACCAGTCTTCAAGCAATACCGAGTTCTTGATCTCCAGGACCACAGTGGTAAGTTTTCTATCATCTCCTACATGAGTATCTCATCCTAACATTCCACCAGTTGTCGCCATGACCGAGACCGGAGATGTCAAGCAAGCCATTCCCGTTTTGGACCAATCCAACCTCTGGACCCGTCTCAAGGAGGCCTTCGAAGGTGGACGTGGTAGCATCCGCATCATGGTCGTTGCCGATGGAGGTCGTGAGATCGCCGTTGACATGAAGACCGTCCACGGATCCCGTCTATAGATTTCCTGTACCAGTCATACCATGGCGTCCTACCGGCAAATATCCAGTGGCCTTCCAGGGTGGAGTCTCTTTTTCTTTTTCATCATGATTTCTTTGTGCATTTTCGGAGGGAAAATTTGAAACGTATGATGGCGGTAGATATGGATTCAGATTGATTAATGAGGGATGAAGTTTGGACGATCGGGTTTTATCTGGTCTTTCGGATTATTTAGTTTAACGACGTATTCAAGTAGTCCTTTGATGCCATTCATGTTGATACTACCTTGGTGGTATTAGCAAGATGGTTGAGAGGGTCCTTGATGCTGAGGTCTTTTTCTACTTTGTAATTGTGTAAATAGGAGAAGACCCAGAATGAAAACACGCTGCTTGTCTTTTACTTAAATTTGGTTTTGATTGAATTCTGCGTGACTGATGACGGGTGAATTTTGAAGAATGTAAATTTAGCCATGTACGCAGCCATGATCAGGAATGCACATAATCGACTCCCTCGCTCCCTCCCGATCGTGATAATCATAAAATCATAAATCCATCAATCAATCAAACGTGTCACGAAAATGAAATCGGAGGGTGGGGGTTAGGGATTATCACTTTCCATGTCTAACAAGTGAACACTTCCAATACCTTGATGGTTCGCACCGGATGTACTACCTTCTCTATCTAGATAGATATGCAATCGTGCACCTGATACACATGATACCTTGATAAGTCTTAGGTTCTAACTCTGTTTATTTCCCCGCTCTTTGTAGAGGGAGATTGATTGATAGATAGATAAGGTGAGCGATTGATTCTTTTATCTACAAGGAAGGTTATTGATGTGCTCTTCCTTCCTATTTATTTATTGATATAATTTAGATGTGATTTATGTTTATGTTTGTGTTTTTGTTTTGAAGTTCTTTGCATCGGTATCTACCTGTCTGGAACCAACGTTATATCGCAATCACGACATATCACCTCAGCTTCCTAATTATAACTCACAACTCACAACTCACAACTTACAACTTACAACTTACACTTCACACCCAACTACCTTTTCACCTTGGTCATAAATCACAAACCTCACCACTTCACCATAAACCTCACAAATCAAATCAAACCCCCTAAAAAAATTTAAAAAAAGAATTACATAAAATGGGCTCAACACATTCAATCCCTCAATCTCCAAGCTCTACCTCTCCAACTTCTATCTCCCCAACAGAAGCCCAACGAATCCTCCTTGAGAAGATTCGAAATATGGAACTCTCGGATGGTTATGTTTGTGTGGATGAGAAGGGTGGTTTGCAGGCTCAGTCTTCCCGCGCACAGTGGACTCCATTAAGTGCGGCGCGGGTGGAGAAATGGGAAGAGGAACTTTTGAGTGATCCTAAAAATAGGTATGTTTGATTTCTTTGGGGGTTTGGGGTTTAGGGTTTAGATTTTAGGTGTATGCTTTGGCTGGAGGAAGGGGAAGGGGAAAGGATTAGAAGAGAAGAGAAGAGAAGAGAATGAGGGCAGAGGAGGAAGGGCATATTGCTGTCTGCATACTCATATACTGACAACCCAACCAGGCTCGCCCTTAGTGCTCTCAGCTCTGCAGATCCACGAACTGTCTTGACATCCCGCTCAACACTCAATCAAGATCAACAAATTTTCTCAATTAAAATTCCATTTGAAGGAGCACCAATTACAAATCAAAGACAATCTGGAAGATGTTGGTTATTTGCTTCTACCAATGTTTTTCGAGTTGCAATCATGAAACGACATAATCTTCAAGAATTTGAGCTATCCCAGGCGTACTTGTTCTTTTGGGATAAATTAGAAAAAGCAAATTGGTTTTTAGAACAGATTCTTGATACAGTTGGAGAGGATTTAGATGGAAGATTGGTGCAGAACTTAATGGGGAGTCCAGTTAGTGATGGAGGACAGTGGGATATGTATGTTTCTTCAATATATGATCTAACCTTAACCAAGATTCTAATAATTTGCATAGGGTTTACAACCTTGTCGATAAATATGGACTCGTACCACAAGTCCTCTATCCAGATAGCTTCAATGCTCAATCATCCTCTGTGATCGATAGTATCATCACAACCAAACTTCGAGAAGATGCTCTTAAATTAAGAGCTGCTGCTGCCTCAAATTCTCCACATACCTTGAACAATATTAAGGAGAATATGGTTCGCCAAATTCATCTCATTCTTACTCTCGCTCTTGGTCCACCTCCTCCCTCTGATACTGCTTTTACATGGCAATATCTAGATAAAGATGGCAAATCTCAAGAATTAAAAACTACACCTATCGAATTCGCCAAGGAATTAAATTCTCCAAAATCAATTCGAATCACCAATTCTACCGTCCATGATATGTTTTCTCTAGTCAATGATCCAAGAAATGAGTACAATACTCTCCTCACCGTTGATCGTCTCGGTAACATCGTAGGTGGTCGTCCCATCACCTATGTCAATGTTGACATGTCCACCATGAAAAACGCCTGCATCTCCATGTTAAAGGCCGGACTTCCAATCTTCTTCGGATCCGACGTAGGAAAGTATAGCAATTCCCAAAAAGGAATCATGGATATCAACCTCATCGATTACGAATTAGGCTTTAATGTTAAACTTGGCATGACGAAAGCACAACGTCTCATGACGGGTGAAAGTGCAATGACTCATGCGATGGTTCTCACGGCGGTGCATCTCGATGAGCAGGGAAAGAGTGTAAGATGGAGAGTGCAGAATAGTTGGGGAGAGGGAGCCGGTGATCATGGTTGGTTTGTTATGAGTGACGAGTGGATGGATCAATTTGTTTATCAGGCGGTCGTGGAACCGAGGTTTGTAGCGAAGGAGGTTAGGGATGTTTTGCGGTTGGAACCGAAGGTTTTGAAGCTTTGGGATCCGATGGGTGCTTTGGCTTAGGGGGAGGGTTTGAGGGAGGGTTTGGGAAGATAGAAAGGATGGGGAGGGGGAGAAGGGTTATGAGATATGATGATGAATGGTATGCACGTTTTGATGCTAGATTGACTGGTGATTATGGGGTTCAGATGAGGGCTGGAGGAGAATGAATTCTTTGTTTTATTCTATAAATGACTATGGAGTTATTTATATAAGATTACTTTATTATATTGATATTTTTTTCTTCTTTTTTTCCTATTCTCATTAAAATTGATAATCGTGTTATATGTCCTATTATTTATAAATCTTGTATTCGTTTATTTATTTTTTACATCTACACCTCACTCACTCTATCTATCTATATAAATCTTTATACCTCTCTATTTAAATTTAATATTCTACTTTCTTTCAACTTTATATATCTTAGCTCTCAGGGGGGTTGTGGATTAGATATCAGATATGGGGATTGATATTGATATTGACACTACTATTACTCTATTGGATCGATCGTGTATGAAAGAAACGAGGAAAAGGATTTAAAATCTTACAGATATAGAGAAAAAATTGTATCTTATGTGCTACATAGAGATGATAGTGTGATATCAAATAAATATCTAAACTAATTAAATAAATCAAATTAATTAATAAAACTCCTCTCCCGTTTCCTCTGCTCAAACAACGCCAAAGCATCTCTTAATTACCCCAGAAGTATTCTTCAGATATACATTCCTCGGCGCACCCCTGCAACGATGATATACCCAAACAGATAAGTGGAAGATTAAAATCCGCTCCAAATTGGAGGAGCAAATTGACTATCTCGAGACGTTTTAGCTGCATGGCTATTTGTTGACTCTGCCACATGGGATATCTGTTTTCAAGGGCCTTTCATGCTCTCGACCGATGTCGTGGTAGCTGATATTTGCATTTGCGCCATTTGCGAGTAGTATTCTCGTGGGTTCTGTGTTGGCTACAATGACGGCGCGTAGCGTACAAGAGGTGGTGTGAATGCTCTGGCTCTTGCTCTTGCTCTTGCTCTTGCTCTTGCTTCTGCGGATTTGCTGGTACACCAATCGCTAGCGTTTTTGAAAGGTTGTTGGTCTCCATTGATGAAATCGGGGCAAACGCCATGGTCTAGTAAGATGGTGACAATTGCAATGTTCTTCTGAGCTACAGCGAGAAATAATGCTCTTGTGGAAAGAAAGTAGTCGGTTTGTTTTGGGGACTAACAGTTTGATTAATTTTTCGTTTGCTTTCTCTACAGTTTTTATTAATGCTGGATTTCTGATGAAGGTAGCGGATGTGAAATTTGCATTAGCCCCTTTGCTTAGGAATAATTTTACTAAACTAAGATCTTCATGCTCGGTAGCCCATTCGAGTGGTGTTTGAGTTTTGGCGTCGCTGGAAAATATAATGTTTAAGTCTATGCTGTAATCCAGGAGTTGCGAAATCGCGGATTTATAACCGTTTTTCAACGCTACCTCAAGTGCATCTTGCGTTTGAGTTTGATTAGGCAAGTTTCGTATTGGAAGAGATTTAATTCGAATCTCATTTTCTGGGGAGTGTGAAGTTATGATGGTGGAGTAGACTTCGAGCTCCGGGACTCGAATATTTCCTGATTGAATAGCACCCGTGTAGTGGTTACGGAAGTAAAGGTTTTGGGATACATTTTCCCATATCAACTCCCATCCCTTACTTTGGTCCGTGCTTATTTGAGCGTGAGAAGATGAATCTGCTCTATCTAGCCCTTTGGATAACTTAGTTGCTTCATTCTTCTTTGAGCTGGGATCTTTCATGGGGATTGCTCTCCAAATAGCTCACCGGAGCGTGGCGCATCTTCTCGAAAGACCTCTTTGATATAACTAGGCCGAAAAACGGGCTCATATTCTCGTCGAAGTACTTTGTGCCAACCCATTCCATGGAAGAAAGGATGGCTTTTTATTTCGGAAACACCCTTGGTCCCTAGTCTTTGCTCGTGGTTGCGATTAAGAAGCTTGTTCAGTACGTCTTGGGCTACTGGAGGAATGAGGTTTGGTCTTGGAAATTCGAGGGGCTCGAAAAGTATTTTGCGATGCTTTTCAATAATGTCTTCATCGTAAAAAGGGGGTAATCCTGTCAGAAATTCGTAGAGAAAGATTCCTAATGTCCACCAATCCACAGCCTCCGTGATTTTTTCACCACGCAATTCTTCAGGTGCTGGATATTCCAAAATTCGTGATTCTGGAGCAATCGTAGATTTTGACATCAGGAGACTAAAATCGCATATAGCAATATGTCCCAGAGTGTCCAAGAGAATATTTCTAGGTTTTATGCGAGTACAGATGATGTCGAGGTCGTGTAAATGATCGAATGCGCAAAGAAGCTCGGAGCAATAAAATTTTGACCTGTTGATATTGAAACGCCGCTCCTTCTGAAGATGGTAAATAAGTGCCCACCACTGGCAAATGGTGAACAGAGAAACAAATCTCTCGAATTCTGGAAAACACATATGAGTGGTATGATAAAAGGGTTCGTCTTAGTAGAAATAACCGTGCAATTCACATCGGCCACAGAATTATGCTCCTCTGTAACCTCTAACAGCAAATGATCTACTCATCCCTTTCATTCTAACCCTTGACACGGTGAAGCCCACTCCGCCTCTGATAATCTCCATATAGTCGAAAGTTTCCGATGGATGGAAATATCCCACACTTGGATGTTTCCTCTCATGGAAATCAATTCCGATAAGGATTTTACCAGCCCCATTCTGAACAACCAACCATTTTGGAACAGCACCGTAACTTTCTTGGCCCAAACTCACAGTAACGTTTATTTTATCATATTTGTAAACCTCATTAGTCCAAGGATGCAATTTTACGGCACCTAGGAAAAAGTCCTGATGACCCATGAAAGCTTGCGGATTCCTGAGGTAAAGAGAAACCGTCAGCTCAGCAACCCTGGACACTTTAAACCTGTATGAAGTATCCTTTCCTGCCCATAAAGGACTCTTTGCGGTTCCTGAAATTGCGTCGAGAATCACTTGCGAATGCTCAAATTCCAGCAGAGCATACGGTAAAGACTGATGATTTGAGTTTGAACTGCGAAACCCCATTGCAGAGCTTCCTCACACTCATGAGGAGGCTCGTGCTCCAGTCTACGGAAGATATCGCGATATTGGTCTACCATGAAAATACTGGAGCCTTCATACAGAGTAACTTTCAAAACGCCATATCGACGATGGTTCTCAATTTGAGCCGGGAGATCTCCGGAAACTATTAGAATGATATCAAAGTTCAGTAGATGGATCTCATTTACATACGAGCTCTTTGACCAAGGGTATGGGTATCTTCATTAGGTGTCGACATCTCCCTGACACCTGTGGGTAATCATCAATCTGTAAATATTGGTTTCATGAAAGGGTCGAATCGTGAGTATCTTTAGCCAATTTGTATGCAATCAAGCCGCAATTACTTGGGATTAGTGAGGGTAGTAGGAAGCTGAACTGTGAGGCGGCCGATACAAAGGTGGAGACATGATGACAGATAGTCACACGTGGAGGAAGTGTTTGAAGCCTCCCTCACCTGCTTTGGGAATTGGAGGATAGTGTTTCGACACGCACCACACCCTTATCAAGACATTACGTACCCACCTGCTCAGAACTCTTTCCTTCCGTCCTCAGTGATCGAGAAGAAATGCTTCGAGGTTCTCTTAAGGGGAAAAGAAGTCTTTCCACTTTTTCAAGTATAGACCGTGAATTTCGTTGCTTTCCTGGAGGGGAAGTTGTTTAGCTCTGTCTCGAACTGATGCAGATTTCATGTTTCCGTCTCGCAATCACGTGAGCGCAAATGATCACACGCGCAAACGCGTTGGCTCATTTTTATCTCGAGCGACAAAATGACGAAAAATGGGAGAGATAGGTAGGTAGTGGCAATCCGACTTTCGTCTTCACATGTTGACTTACATAGATGGATTGAGAAATACTTCTCCAAGGTACCGAAATCGGCATCAATCTCAAGATGGTTAGCCTGCAACCGGATCTCGGCTTCAGAACTTCTCTCTCCTCAAAACCGTTCTCATGCTTCTTTCGGAAAATTCTCTTCTTGCCAACAAATAGTTGGTTAATTTTCTATAACATTCCTATTTCCAGGTACTCGAGTATTCTGCCCCAGCTTACACCCATAAAAGAAGCTATAAGGGCCGGGCAGCTGCTAGTTTGAGATCTACACCCGTTATCCTTGGCAATCAGTCCCCTTTCAATATCGATTTGCATACTCCATCCGCTACATATGATGTGTGGTAATACTGGTCAAGTATGACACTCCGTTATGGCTGAGCTATTGGAAAGTTCCAACAAGCTTCCATTTAGCATTATCCCCCAAAGCACCAGAAGAATGATCGGGGGGTCCGAGGTTGCTTTGTCGCGAAAGGTTGGGAAATATGAGCTCACTAGTGTTGTTTATTACTGTCAAGTTACTCGAGAAGAATTTATGACATAGCACATCTGCTATTAGCCTTCCGATTTTCAGGTCACTTTAACATCGGCTCGATCTAGAACCGGTACGAAGGACCGATATGGTCGTCTCCTGATGCTAAAAGTTACATGGTACTCACGGTATGACTAGCAAAATGTTACTTCCAGAAGTGTGGTCGTTGTAGGATTGTGAGCTGGAGTAGTACCGCCGAGAATATGTGTGCCTTTGCAAGCGTTTGATCATGTCCTCTACTGGCGGAAATAGCATATGTGATCAAGATATTTTCGGACCTCTAAAGCTACTTGACAAAAATCATATCAAGGAAGCTTTAGTATTCTTCACACTAGTGGCATCTATGCATCATCTTTATACATAAATAACCCAATACATATCTTTGAAAGATACTTTTAATCATCATCTACTCACTTCCTCTTCTCAGCATCCAATAAACCTGTTCACTAATTCTTCTACATTTATCTAACTCAAATCAACACAATGGTTGCTATCAAAAATATTATCCTCTTCATATCCGCAGTTTCTGCAGCTGCTATTTCTCGTCGTACACCGGCTACCATTCTCTCTGATATAACCACCATTGATACCAACGTCAAAGGTCTTACAGCTGCCGTGGACAACTACAATGGTGGATTCTTTGGCTTGATTCCAGTCAGCAGTGCTGAATCGACTCTAGAAACTTGTGAGGATTAAGCCGAGATACCCCGATATCAATTAAACTAACTCTATACCTCAGCTATCAAAAACGCTGCCACTGATGCCAGCAACACATCTCCTCTTTCCTCAGCCGACTCTGAAAATATACTCGTCGAAATCAACAAACTAAAGCCCGATATCGATCAGGCACTCGATGCACTAGTAGGAAAGAAATCTGAATTTGTCTCCGCTGGGGCCGATTCAACTGTTGCGAGCGACCTAAGAAATTTGAAAAAAGAAACTGATGCTTTTGGAAAGGAACTCCTTGCCATTATTTCTTCTGATGTAGAGTCAAGATTGACTGAGGATTTGAGCACGATTGATGCTTCTTTTACCAATGCACAGGGTCAGTTTTAAGGAAGGGGTCATGGATTCAATGATAGCATTCAACAATTGTATCAGGGAATGGAGAAGTGGGTGGTTGGGTTTGAAATGAGTCGGTGTTTTGACATGACTGATATTTATGGTCATACTTTGTTGCAGAGGGCCATATCAATCAAAACATAACAGTACTCAATCAAAACTACACTGATTGATATTGTATTTGGACCATGAAACCATGACCTTGTGCTTGTGAAGCATAGCCTCTACTGTCCCAAAGAGAAAGTTGAATGTTCAATATCTAGGAAGCAGGAGCCTATCAATAAATCCTTATAATCTACATCCCCATAATCCATTACCACATTCTGAATATTCAAATCAGCATAATATTAATGCTTGCTTTCTTCTCCGAATCATTCCTCATTCCACACATCATGCCAAAAATCCGTATACGTATATTAAGAGTAGGCTCACCAGCCCCAGACTTGACATGGTTCATAGAAGAAATGATAAAACTACCGAGGTGTACAGTACAGTGTATTCTTACAATTTTTAATTTTGTAAAATTATAAACAGCAGTCTTATTAGAAACCGTGAATTACAAATAAGACTCACTTTGCTATTAAATCTAAAACACACATCGTATTTAAGGGGCCCATTCAATGAATTATCATTGGCTTACTGTATTACATAAGCCGAGGCTGATGACATCGGAAGTTGAGAACTGGATGTCCCTCAACTCAACTGGTTTCTGAAGAACCAAACTTCTCCAAATAAAGCTGTATTACCAGCAGATACCATGAACAATGTTCAATTTCTCAAGTTTTGTGCAGAAGGCTCAATCATTTATTGACCCAACTCAAGCTCTCAATATTTCTGCTTCTGATCGAAACCCTGCCAAATCTACCCTTTTCCGCAATCAATTCAGATTACCAGATTCCCAAACCCCTCTACAGGAAATCACCGCCGAACTTACAATAGCCCCACCGAACCAATACTCACCAAATGCCACGCAGGGAGAGAAGGATAAGGATAGGGATAGAGGCTTTCATTATGCTGGAAAGTTGCACTTGAGTGAAGCATACCTATGTTTCTCAACACAACCTACAAGTTTCCTACAAACAGCAAGTACGGGTATATCTTCCGGATTCAATGGACAAACCCATGGTGCTGGACCTGGAGGAAATGGATTTACTTTGCCTTTATGTGCCATAAGGCGAGTTGAGCGGCTTCATAGTCAATCCTACCAGGTATGCATCCCTTGTTTTCATGCGGTCTACTTGCTGACATCGACCGAAGTTCGCCCTAGCTATTACTACCTGGAATGGAATCGCAAATACACCAGCAAAAGATGGCTCGAAACAGCCCTCATATCAACAAAAAATTACAGTAAATCTTGCCGGAACGCGCCAAACTTGCGAAAGGTTTTGCGATGGTTTAAAGAAAGGACTGAAATCAGGAGTGGGTGACGTTGCGAAGATGAAACGTGTTGTCGCAGAGTGTTATTCTGAATATCTTCTACAAGGCGACAGTAAAACGGGCGAAATCCCGGATGCGGGACTTGGAATGTTGTTCAGGTATCCTGGTGATGTTCGGAAATTACGGGACAAAAGCAAAATGAGACTATGGGGGGAGTATCTTCGAGAGAATGGGCGAAATGTTACATTGATACGCCAACCTACGTTTCATAAGTTGATTCGAGTTGGTTTACCGAATCGACTACGAGGAGAAATATGGGAACAAACATCAGGATCGTTATTTTTGCGTTTGGAAAACCCGACGCTATATACAGACACCTTAGCGAAGTTTGAAGGACGAGAGTCCCTTGCGATTGATGAAATAGAGAAGGATCTCAATCGAAGTTTACCTGAATACCCTGGGTTTCAGAGTGTGGAAGGTATTGACCGATTGCGGCGAGTTCTCACAGCATATAGTTGGACCAACGAAGAAGTCGGATATTGTCAGGCCATGAATATCGTTGTGGCAGCACTCTTGATCTATATGTCTGAATCGCAAGCTTACTTCCTTCTATCTGCGCTTTGCGACAGGTTACTACCGGGATATTACTCACAAACCATGTACGGCACTCTACTAGACCAGCGCGTGTTTGAGTCTTTAGTAGAGAAGACTATGCCAATATTATGGGATCATTTGGTTAAATCGGACGTCCAGCTATCAGTCGTTTCTCTTCCTTGGTTTTTGTCTCTGTATATTAATTCTATGCCTCTCGTATTTGCATTTCGTGTTTTAGATGTTTTCTTTCTAGAAGGTCCAAAGGTTTTGTTTCAGGTTGGGCTCGCCATTTTACGCATAAACGGAGAAGATCTTTTAGACGCTACCGATGATGGCGCTTTCATTTCTGTGCTGAAAGGTTATTTCTCGAAACTCGATGAATCTGCGCATCCAAAATCCGAGAACGCCAAATTACGAGCTGTCACGAGATTTCAGGAGTTGATGGTTGTTGCTTTCAAGGAATTTTCGGGAATCACACAAAATACCATTTCAGAGCAACGCATGAATCATAAAGATGCTGTCTTGAATAGTATTGAAAGTTTTGCAAAACGAACTTCGATACGAAACTTAGGCCCGGACAGCAAGAAGTTGAGTGTTGAGGAGTTGGGTGCTTTGTATGACAGGTTTTATGGTGTATTATATGAGAGACAGCAAAGAAGTCAGATGATACAGGAAGAAAAAGAAAGGAGAGCAAAAGCCAACAGAGCCAGCGTTATTTCTGGTTTAGGAGAGAATCAAAATATTGAAAAAGGTAGAGTGGGACTTGGTCCAAGTCCTACTTTGATGGATTATGATTGCTTCCGAGAATTCCTTGCTGGAATAACTAGATGGGCTGTATCCGATTCGCCATCACCACAAGAAAAGGAACTCGAGAAGGAAAAGCATTCCTACTTTGGCAATTCTTTCCGTCGTAAAGATATTTCACTTTCTCCTTGGGGCTTTGGTAACCCCGAACCAGCCGATCACGAATTTATGCAACGATTGTTCCGGAGATGGGATGTGGATATGAATTCCGCATTGACATTACAAAATGTTGTAACGGGATTGGCTCACATCAAGGGTAAGGGTGATATTATGGGAAGCATTACTTACTTTTTTGAATTGTATGATGATGATGGAGATGGAAAGGTTGATAGGGAGGGTATTCTACGAATATCTGAAGCTTTACTATTTCTCTCTCGAAGAGGTTTAGATGGATCTTTAACACCTTCACCATCTATGGTTGGGTTGAGTGAATATGAGGCCGGTAACCCTGCACAATTCAATAGTCCACATACAACAACACAAGAAAGATTTTTGAATAGCGTGAGCGCATTCATCAGACGTTGTTTTGAGTATGCTGATCCGGATCATCCACAAAATGTTGGGGATGAGGAGGAAGATGCTGAAATTGAGGAAGAAAGCGAAGACAAAGCAGAAGATGTCTCATATGGTACAAATGGCCTTGTCGATCCTAACTCATTTGCTGTTGGTGATTCGGATGATTCGGATGAAGAAGAGGAAGAAGATCTCTTAGATCTCGGTACCGACTCCAAGAAAACCAAAAAGGAAATTGGTCTTCCAATTATTCCTCCGCCATCCAATAAGCCTAGTAATCTTTCCACACCTTCTCGAAGTGTTTCTAAAGCACAATCAGAACGAGCTAATGCTGCCCTGGATCCATCAAAGCCACTTCACATAACTCTTCCCACTTTCCGTATGGTTGTTCTAGCCGACGAACTCCTAGAACAATTCTTCGAATCTTCATTCCCAGCTTCCTTCCGTATCTTAGATAAGATGGCCTCAACTTCAAATGCCACAAATTCCTCCTCTTCCCTAACCACATTTACAAGTATTGGATTTGGTAAATCAGCAGCAAATGCTGCGGCAAATGTTGTCAGCGGTCCTAGTTCTGCTGGTGTGGTACCACCTTCAAAAGGACTTAGAGGTGTATTGGATAATATCGTTACTGATGGAATGAGAGTTGCTGCGGAGGTTAGGAGAAGAATGGATGAAGCTCAAAAGGAATTGGAAAGGAATGCAGTTCATAGACCTGGTGTACAAGATGAGGATGAAGAGGAAGAAGATGATGGATTAAGAGTTTCAGGTGGTTATGGTGGAGATGCTGAGAGGAGAAGTGTAAGGAGTGAAGATAGAGATTTATTGGAAGGATTGGATGCAGAGGCTGGTAGTATTAAGAGTGGTGTTGAGAAAGTTGAAGCGACCGGGATACACAATAAGAATGGAGGTTTGATGCCTAGTATTTCAGGAGATTCAAGGAGGGATAGAAGTTCTAGTTCGGCTACGCAGAAAGTGTTAGAGTTTGAACGGTAGGATGAGGTGATATGATATGATATCTGTGCTATGGTAGGGGAGTGTGTTTCTTCAATAGTCACGAGCTTTTATTGTAGCTCTATATGATTAGGATTGATCAGATCTTGATGGACGGAATGGAAGTATTAAATGGCAAGACGAGAAGATTAGAGAAGAAAGAAAGAAGTTGATATGCATTTTCGAGGCAAGCGAGCGAATATTTTGATTTTTGGTTGCTAGGGTAAGCAATAAGCGATGACCGAATGGATTTGATAGGTGGCTGGTTACTGGAGGCGTTATCTTTTTCGTCTGATCTGATTTGGGTCTGGGTTTTCATTCTTTGTAGTTTATTTTTTTGAGTTGGGGGAGTGAGTGAGTTATTGGGTTGTTTGGTTGTTGTTGTTGGGTGATGCGGGTATTGATATAAGTAGCCGGTAGTTTATGAAATTCATGTGGTTGTTATGTTTGATTCAATTCAATTCAATTCTATTTTATTTAATCTGTTTGATTTAATTCATCTGGTGTTTATTTAAGGTGTTGAGGAAATGGGAAATGATTGTTGTTTTAGTGTTTTAGTGATTGAGATAGGAGAGGGGTAGAGATAGGAAGAGAGGGGTTTATTGATGTGGGTATAGGGTTGAGAGGATTACGAGGGTAAGGAGGTAGATGGATGGATAGATGAATAGAATGTAGGAATCTTGTAAGGTTTTTATTGATTGGGTGAAAAGATTATATTATTTATTACTTGAGTCGTCGACTTTAAGACTTTATAAATAAATACTTTATATAATATGATAGTATGATGAATTAGAAACAAAACAGCCTACTTTTCAATTATAAAAAAAGAGATAGAATATATATAAGTAATTATATTAATTTATATAAAAAAAGATTCTTGAATTTTTTTATTAACTTTTTAAAATAATAAAAAATAATACATGTTATGTTTTAACTTTTAAATATTACTTATAATAAATAATATTTATTAATTTAATTATAATAAATAATATTTATTAATTTAATTATAACATAAAATTAAAGAATTATTTATAATTTAAAATTTTTTAATCATATAATTGATTGATTTATAAAATTCTATTTAATATTTTAAAAAAAATTTGATATTATTTATATATATATTTATTTATAAGCGTCACTGATTGACCGAGTTCTAATAGATTTATAATACTCTAAATGATTTATAAACGGCTATTGATAAAAAGAAAGGGCTGAACAACTAAAAAAGGAAGTGAAAGAAAGAACACGAAACTCCAAATCTAAAACCAAAAAGATAAACTCAAAAAAAACCCCTATCTTATCATCCATCCATCATCTATTCTATCTATCAATAGAAAATTCTAAAAGGACAGAAATTCCGGTACGGGGAATTGAACCCCGGTCTCCCGCGACCTTATTTAATTCTGTTCATCAGAAAGAAAGTATGAGAGGCGGAAATGCTAGCCACTACACCATGCCGGATTGTATCATATTGTATACATCAATGAAGGTAAGTGGGGTATATAACATAGATCTTAGAAGGAAGGAATGATGGATATGAGGTGGGGTAGAATATTTTTGAGTAAGGACACGAATGAGAGGAATTATGATTTAATTCATTGTTTTGTTTTGTATAATGTTATTTTATTTATAAATCTTATTAAATAAATAAAATGATAAAAGATTGATTTTGATTTATACTTTTATATAAAAAATTCTTCAAAATATATATATAAATTCGATATTAAAAATAAATAAAATATTTTTTTATATAAATTTAAATTCTAAATAAATTTAAACAATTCTCTGTCTTAAAATTCTTTTTAAAAGAAGAAAGGGATTTAAAGATGAATTAAATTCTTTAATTGAAAGAAAAAAAATAAAGAAGAAAAAAGAGATATAAATAAGAAAATATATATAAAATATAATTAGATACCTATAGAGTATTGCTTAGGGTAAGAAGTTACAGCTAGGATGTTTTTGGGGTATTTAGGATGTGTGTTGTTGATGAGGTTTGTTTGATTGGTTGTTTGATGGATTAATTGATTGATGAATCGAATGAGTAAGTGAAGTTAATAGGGAAATAGTTAAAATGTATTTGTTTACCCAGAAATGTAAAAGAGCATCGCTATATTATACAGGTATGAGTTGAAAATGTATAAGACTAGCATAGTGGGTGATGTATTATATTAGCAGGGCGTGAAGTAGTGGAAACAAAATTTCATTATTATATTTAGACCATATTTCAACTTTTCCAAGTTATTCAGAATCTTGGAAACTATCACCGAGCTCTATATTCATAACCCTAAGTGGTAAAAACAAGCAGATGTGTCATCTATCTAGATCAAACTTCATCTCCACGTAAATATCCTGAAACGTCGCCACTCCTGTAGTCTTCAATACATCTACATGGCCTTCATATGTTCCCATCTTAATAAACTCTAGCAATTAATTAAGGCAAACTGAGAAACAACTGCAACAACTTAGGATAATTAGGAGTTCCAAGACCAGTAACAGGATCCCACCTACAAGACACCATTAGCAAGGCTCTTTCACCAGCGGCTAGAGGAAGACATACCCAGACACAGCACTAAACCCAGCAGTACCACAATTAGGATTACTTCCATTAGTGATATCATTCAGAACATGAGGATTAGAATAGAGTACTGGATTGATAAATCCGACGGTAGATTTCCCAATCGCGAGACGTTCTTCATTGATCTATAGTTTCGTTAGTACTTGTTAATTGGAGCGTGGAATCTCACATACCAAGTTAATGACAGAAGAGAAAATGGGTGTGCCTATGTGAGATTAGTAAATTTGGAGGAGAAAGAGATGGGTTGAGAAAGACGTACTCGCACTTGTACCCCCATTCAAAGTAAAATTTCCTCCTAGAAAGTTTGCGATGTTATCTCCGTTTGCAGAAACATCTGGAATACCTCTTCCAGCACGATTGTAAAGTCCACCATTAGCCCCCAGAGTCACATTGCTAACGGCAGTTGCCTCATAGTAAGGATAGGGAGGGTTGTGATGTGCGAAATATCTGCAATGATTGATTAAAATATAGCAATATACTGATAAAGTGAGAAACTTACGCTGCCACTGCCTCTTTCTGGTAAGAAGGTGTTTGGTAGACATTGCTAAATCCTCCACCAGAAGAGTATGCACGAGAATATGGTTGACCTTTGAGGTCGTTGGCTGCACTTTCTGGCTCGAAAACTGTATGGCCTGGGTAGACTTTTGTGGCACCGACTGCTGTTACGTATGGACAACTTTGAATTGTCAATATTGAATCATGGCCCACATACAAAAGGCTGTGTTATAGATCCGGGGAAGATGGAATTGAGAATACATACTTAACAGGAAATTGAGGATTAAAAACAGTTTCCTTTGGACCCAAACATCCACTTTCTGTAGCATCACCAGGATATCCACCAACACCAAAATCTCCAGAAGAATAGAGGAAAGTGTGTCCTTGTAGCCCAAGTTTCAGGTATCTATCTCCTTGTAAGCATTTGATCACTAAAAATATGACAATACTACACACTCGTTACACTGTCTCTTCATATAGTATTCGGGAAGATCTATCTCTGCTTCTCCGTAGGATGTTGAGATTACATTTGTAGGTTTGTAAACACCACACATCAATTTTCCTTTATATCCATCACCTGCGGAATCCGGATAAGTAGGATCAAGAACAGGATCATTCCCAGTCTCGCCATACGCTGAGTATGTACAGTAAGACTAGTAGAAATGGTCAGTTTCATGCCTGGAATTGAGGATTGAGAATACATACCCCATCAATAGCATCCAGAAATGTGTTGAATGCGCCTACGGTAGGATTTTCATTGGAGTAGTTGATATCATCCGTTTGATATAGCACCAGCTTCTGAGGATATACTAAAGGATATGCCAATTCAAAATCTAATAAACTTTCCCCACCTGCTTGGGAGATAGGAACTGGAGCCACAGCGCCATCCACAAAATTAGGAATTGGATGTGTACCCTGAGGAATATATGGGGTATAATTAGCAAAAAATAAGTTCAAGTCTTCTTGATCGTAGAAGTCTCCCGATTCCCAAATGCCCATTGCATTATTAGGGTTTGCTTTACTGGCGAGAGGTATTTGATAGAGTGCTTTGACACATTCTGGAGTGATAACCTCATCGCAAGTCGCTAGTGAGCTTGAATTGTAGTGCGAGTAGGCTTCGAATGAACTTTTTAATCGTCGCAATGGTTCATGACCCTTGCCACTTCCCGCTTCAAGAATGCTACGTTTGGATGATGCTGTCTTCTTCGTGGAGATTAGTTTGACACCTGGAGTGATGTAATCCACGTGCGGTTGAACATGGGCTGGAAGGTGGTATCTATGGTATTCTGCTTAGCATTTTCCCCCGCGGTTTAACACGAGTTGAATCAATAGCAAACTTAAATTTGAGAAATCAGAGAAAAGAATATCTTACTCGTCACATGCAGCAGCTATTTCGTCAGTTGATGAATGCTCGTATGTATAATACTGAGTATTGAGTAATGCCTCAAGCTCACTCGTTGTGGCATCAAATGCGTACCATCCCTTTGTATCAGAGTGAACAATTCGGCTAGCGGAAATCCCTGAGTCAACCAGCCAATTCCGAACAGTATCAATCGCTTCTTCTGAAGGTGCAAACATTTCATGTACTTGTTCTGCTGTCCAGTGTTTGCCATAATTTGAGGACTTTGGATGTGAGCTGTAAAGCATTTAGTACAATAGAATGATACAGAATATAATACTCGGATCCCCTGTATCATAGACTACTTACACATCCATGAGGAAGTCATGTCCCTTCTCAAGGTTATTTTGAGATAAACCAATACGGACAGGAAGTAAAGTTGTGCTGGCAATTCGGTCGCGCTTCATCCATCGTGTACGAGGGAAGTTTCGCTTCTCATGGGAAACAAGTGATGAGCGAGAGGCATGAGTATTAACACTCGGAAGAGCAGCAGCAATGATTCCCGGAACAATCAGCACAACTGAAGCAAAATAAGGAAAATGCATTGTGATTGATTGAATGAGCTTAGCAAATAACAATGGCAGAACCTACGGTGATATGTCCCGTTTTAAAGATCTTTGAAGATATGAGGGCATTGACCAAATGATGGACAGGTACCACGAACCCTGCAACACTTGTTGTCAATCCGGAAGGTCACTTCATCTGCTCATAACGGCATCATGCAGTGCTTATGTATCCTTCTGAATTGGGAAGTTTAGTTGTCTTTAGTTCCTGATCATCTTGCATCATTGAACCAAAGAGGGCCCCGACAGAATTCGACGTTGTCAATAGATAACGGTGTTCCCGTGCCAATCATTAGAGTTTGCTAGATCCAGCAGATCATCAACGGGATGAAAAGATCTCGATGCTATCGTGGCATTGAATCGCAAGACACGGAATGAAAAGTTTGTGTTCATTTATCGCTCAATACCCACCATGTCGTCCGCCCTTGAACATTGAGATGTAGCAGATTGCACTTGATCATTGCTCCAGTCATTGTTAATCACGAGGATTACCTGGTAGATCCAAATTCTCTCCAAACAAAGTTTTCTCTTTAATCCCTTGATACTTTAGAATATATTTTGTTGATTTAAAAGCTTCATTGTAAATAAAAAATGGTCAAGGCTGGATCTCGAAAAGAAATGTGAAATGTGAAATAGCCCCACCAATATGATGCAATGGATCTTCTGGAATCTGTAGTAAGGAATACGGTGTACCTGGGACACTTTGGCGCAAAACTACATCAGCACTTCCCCCACCACGGCAAAGAGGTAAACATTGAAGAAAACACAATTATCACCACTACGACGAGATGAAGCAAAGGTTTTCTTCTATTGATGTAAAGGTAAATCAATCAAAGCTTTAACAGAGTTCTTGCCCCTTGATTCCATCTTCTAACTTCCGCAGGTCATCGCCCATGAACTTTCAAATGCCTTGGTTACGTTGCGAGTTTCTAATATTTACGACCTCTCATCAAAGATTTTCTTGGTGAAATTCGCGAAACCAGACAACAAACAGCAGATCCTCATAGATTCAGGATTTCGATGCCATCTCACCGACTTCTCTCGAGCGACTGCTGCTGCTCCTAGTGTATTCGTACAGCGATTAAGGAAATACTTAAAGACAAGACGGGTCACACAGGTTTCTCAAGTTGGGACGGATCGCATAATCGAGTTTCAATTCAGTGATGGTCAATACAGGTTATATTTGGAATTTTATGCCGGTGGGAATATCATTCTCACAGATAAGGAGCTAAACATCTTAACCTTGCTCCGAGTGGTCGATCCGGGAGAAGCCCAAGAAGAATTACGTGTGGGTCTCAAATATTCTTTGGAAAATCGACAGAATTATGGAGGAATTCCAGATTTGACTAGAGAACGCCTCAAAGAAGCTTTACAAAAGGGGGCAGATAAGGGGGACGATGATTCCGGGAAGAAGAAGAAAAAGCCTGGGGATGCGCTACGAAAAGCTTTAGCTGTGTCCATTACAGAATTCGCTCCGATGTTAGTAGATCACGCAATGCGTATCACGAATTTCAATCATTCTCTCAAGCCGTCTGAAGTCTTGCAGAGCGAAGATCTCTTGGATCATTTGATGAAATCACTTCAAGAAGCCCAACGAGTTGTTCAAGAGATCACTAGTTCTGAAACTTCAAAAGGATACATAATAGCGAAGAAAAAGGACCCTCAGGTTACCTCAGATGATAATCAGGCTGAGGATCGAAAGGGGTTACTTTACGATGATTTTCATCCATTCAAACCACGACAATTTGAGGACGATCCAACATTAGTCTTTTTAGAATTTGAAGGCTTCAACAAAACTGTTGATGAGTTCTTTTCCTCAATCGAAGGACAAAAGCTTGAATCGAGACTGGAAGAGAGAGAATTGAACGCCAAAAAGAAGATTCAGGCGGCACGAAATGAACAAGCTAAACGTCTAGGCGGGTTACAGGAAATCCAGGCACTCAATGAACGTAAAGCTAGTGCTTTGCAAGCTAATGTTGAACGGGTCCAAGAAGCCAGAGATGCTGTCAATGGCCTAATCGCGCAAGGCATGGATTGGTTCGAGATTGGACGTCTAATTGAATTGGAGCAGAAGCGCAAAAATCCGGTAGCTTCAATGATCAAATTACCTCTGAAACTTGATCAGAATACAGTCACTCTTTTGCTGGATGAGGAGGTTTTTAACGATGATGAAGATTCAAGCTATGAGACGGACAGTGATGTTTCCGACAGCGAAGACGAAGAGAAGATTGCTAAACCCGTTGAGAAGGAAGAAAAAGCTACAGAGACACGACTCGCGATTGATATCAATTTATCATTATCACCTTGGGCAAATGCACGTAATTACTTTGATCAGAAACGTTCAGCAGCATCAAAAGAAGACAAGACCTTGCAATCATCTTCCAAGGCGTTGAAAAGCACCGAAGCGAAGATTGCTCAGGATTTAAAGAAGGGCTTGAAGCAAGAAAAGACTATTTTACGACCTGTGCGGAAACAGATATGGTTTGAAAAATTCATTTGGTTCATATCCAGCGATGGATATCTCGTTCTTGCAGGCAAAGACGCACAACAAAGTGAAATCCTGTACAAGAGATATCTTAGGAAAGGGGATATGTACTTACATGCAGATATAAGCGGTGCAGCCTCGGTCGTTGTGAGAAACAACCCAAAGACACCCGATGCCCCAATTCCTCCACAAACCCTCAGTCAAGCTGGAACCTTGGTAGTTGCTACATCAAGTGCTTGGGATTCTAAAGCTGGTATGTCTGCTTGGTGGGTTAATGCAGATCAAGTATCGAAAGCAGCTCCTACCGGTGAATTTCTTCCCGCCGGTAAATTCATGATTCAAGGGAAGAAGAACTTCTTACCTCCTGCACAGCTCCTTCTTGGCTTTGGTATTTTATTTCAAATCAGTGATGAGAGTAAAGCTAGACATGTCAAACATAGATTTCAAGATGGTGAGCCAGTGGGTGACTCGACCACGGATGCTGCCGCTGCTGGTGATTCTATTCTTGACGATGGAGGTTCCGAAGACGAGTTGAATCAATCTGACGAAGATGAACCGAAACCTGGAAAGGACGTTGACCAGGTTGATCATCAAGATAAGGATGATTCAGATGAGGACGACGTTGACTCGAAGCCTAATCCTTTACAAAGTGAAACAGAAAAAAGTCACGAAGCAATTTTACAAGAGAAGACCGAGACTCGGCAAATCGACGATAAAGTTGCTCAGCCACCGACCTCTGAAACACAAATAGAGGAATCGGATGAAGATTCTGTGAAGGAGTCGCAGTCTACTAACCCTGGTAAAAAAGCTACATCTGCTCAAAATCAACCTAAAAAAGGACCTGCACCAGCCAAGCGAGGAAAGAAAGGAAAGGCCAAGAAAATTGCACAGAAATACAAGGATCAGGATGAAGAAGATCGGATAGCTGCTCAAGAAATCATTGGAGCTGCCGCTGGTCAAGAAAAAGCCGAAGCCGAGGCAAAAGCTAAAGCAGCTCGAGAGGCTGAACTTGCTTTCCAGAAAGAACGTCGAAGAGCACAACATGAGCGTACACAGAAAGAAACGGCCGAACACGAACAGATGCGTAAATTGATGCTTGAAGATGGTATCGATACTCTTGAAGATAACGAGGCCGAAAAGATGACATCTTTAGATGCATTTGTAGGTCTTCCTTTACCAGGTGATGAGATCCTAGAGGCGATACCTGTTTGTGCACCATGGGCTGCGATGGGAAAATATAAGTATAAAGCGAAGATTCAACCGGGTGCTCAGAAGAAGGGAAAGGCTGTGAGAGAAATTTTGGGGAAATGGATTGCGGCTGCTAGTGCAAAGAATGTTTTGGATGAATCGAGTATGGATATTGAGAGAATTTGGCCGAAGGAATTAGATCTTATTAAGGGATTGAAGCCGGAGGAAACTACGAATGTCGTACCCGTTGGGAAAGTAAGAGTTATGATGGCTGGTGGATCGGCCGGTGCGGCTGGGGCGAAGGGTGATAAGGGGAAGAGTGGTGGGGGTAGTAGAGGTGGTAAAGGTAGTAAGAGGAGATAGATTATGTATAGTATAGTATGGCTTAGTATAGATGTTGTATATCCATCCCTATAGATTTTGATTCGCAAAAGATTTTGATAACCGATTTCTGTATATCATATAAGATTATATCGTATATTATATATTATACTCTATACATTATAAAAAATAACACCCGACAAATTAATAACTAACCGAGTAATCTAAGATATTATAAAATTGACTTTTAGCTATCTACCTACCTATTTATATAGCCACATACTAGATAGATTATCAAAGCTATAAATAATATTATAATTAAAGTAAGCTTGAGCATAAAATCTCAATTTGATAGATTTGTATGATTTAATATAATATAAATAATATGATAAAGTATGATATAGATTGAGCTGGTGATAAAAGATATAGAAATAAATATTTTTATTAGATTGGTATTATAGAATATAGAATATGATATGATAGGATGTTATGATTTTTGATTTGGATTTGGATTTGGATTTGGATTTTGGATTTTGTTGGGTGATGAAGAAAAGAGGAATTGGAAGTTGGAAGGGAAAAGAAAAGGAGACGATGAGCGAGAAAAGCTTGTTTTGATGATTGGATTTTGATTGGATTTTGATTGAGTATTGGATTGGAATTGTGAGGCTGATGATGTTAGTAATAAGTGAGTGAGTGAGGTGAGCGAGTGGATGGATTGAAGCCGGTAGGTACACCAGTACCGGCGACTACAGAAGTCAAATGATATAAAGTTAATAGTGGAGCGATTAAAGGTTAATAAGATAAGTATTTCCATTCCATTCCACTCCACTCCACTTGCGAGCCGTGTCTCTCTCTCTTTCTCTCTCTCTCTCTCTCTCAAAGTCTAAAAAGAATTAATGCTGACTCCATCTCTTGCCGGCCGGGTATTTCCCGCTTACATAATTCTTACAATATACGGAGTACACGTACCTATACAGAAGACAAAAACCCTCCTGTTCGTTCGTGTCCTTGCAGCAAAACCTACTGCGTATCCAGGTAGGTGCTTATTTATTAGATCACGCGCCTTTACTAGCGAAATGCATGTACATATGATATCTGTACTGTACCTCACTCGGTCCTTCAATCATTCAATGGCATTATTGTAGAAGCTGCGCATGCGGAGCAAATCAAATCAAATTCTCAAATTCTTAGACAAAATCGGGCTGTAACGGCCTGGTAGACCCACTTTGCTGGAAGGAGGTTTGTGGATAATGAAGATAGATATCGATGGATGCTCTTGGGGAGATCTTGATACCGAATCAATTCAAGCTGCTTTTAAGATTTTCGTTTTTGTTGGAGAATATAATATATGTGTATATATATAAATGCTCAGTTAGTGATAATCTATCTATATCTATCTATATCTCCATCATGGCAATGCTCATAGCATCATAATACCATCACGTGATAAAACCAAACGATCTGGGAGATTTCCACCACCATCCGAAGATCGAGTCCATTTTCGCAAGGGAATAAATGTCAAATTTGCCCAAAGGAAGCTTATTATTAAAATCGGGCGTTTGGCAATATTATCTCTCTCGCAGAACAAAGGGCTCTTCCGAAAAAAAAAAAACTAAAAAAAACTCAATCGATCTTCTCGGGATAATCCTTGTTTTCGTGGTAGGGATCTGGGGCACGCGCTTGATGAAGCTGGGCGAGCGAGAAGCAGGAAAAATAATAATTAGATGAAAAAGATTAAACGGAATTACTGATGATTTATTCTGTATACTTACTTTGAGGAGTGTATGCTGGCTTTGTATCTATATACCTAGTTGTATACATACTCGCCGTACGAGCATTGGCTGGTTGGTATAGAAGGGATTGCCACTGACTGACTGACTGTCTGACTGTCTGTCTGTCTGTATTCTGCAGTGAAAGTCTGGAAAGAACGTTGAGAATGGTTCGTTTGAATCGTTTCGTTTCGGATGGAATTCTAGGAATCTCCTTGGTTGTTGAAGTGAAGGTTTGAAGCTCGTATATACTTGACTTTGATATAGGTATGGGGGGTTATATAGGCCACGTTAGTTTTTTGATTAGCTCTTTTGTAATTTCTTCCGTAGAAAGAGAAGGAAATTGGATGGAATGATGTCATGTTTGTGCTTTACTCGAGTAGCAGAATTTGGTAAAGAGAGTGTCAAGGTATAGGTCTCAGACTCTCCATGTCTAAAAACGGGAGTGTCCTAGTTTCCCCCACGCCGTCGAAAAATCCATTGGGTTACGGTAGTTGGAACTTATCCGCAACATCAAGAAAAGAACACACACCAAGAACCACTGCTGCAGTTAGTTGTATGTATACTCGGTGAAGACTTAGTAGCGGGGCAAAAGGTTTCAAAAATTTAATATAATAATCTCGTTCGATTTGATTTTCGGAAGATTTCTGGATTGATTGCTGTAAGGCATCAGAATAGTGGGGGGACATCTGCAGCCCAATGAACTGAGCCCTGCATGAATGAATGGAATGAAGAAACCCCTTGGAGACTTCGCCCCGTGTGATGATAATAATTTGATTCTGGTATGGAAATACTAGGTAGATAGAGGACTCGATTGATATGTGTGGTAGGACTAGGCGGGTAGGTATAGAAAAGTTGTATCTATCTCCGTACTTGTGCCTGATCATCAGAAGGGTACCTATGCGGAGAGATTAGGTTCGGAGAGTAGAGTAGGAAATCGGTTGTTTAGTCGTTCGTTACTCGAGGGAAAAGGAAAAGGGGGAGGAAGGATATCTGAAGCGAGAAGTAGTTGTATTGTTCTAGATCTGGTATATGTATATGATGTATGAGGTATGAGGTATTTTCCATGTTAGATTGAAGTAGTAGAAAGAAAGGTTGTGAAGATGATAAAAGCCTTTGGATTGATGGATGAATTGCTTCAAGCATCACTACAATCAGCCGTTTACTCTCATGCTCATCTATCTCATCACTCACTAGGTAGGTACCTACTTGTAATCCCTTCCCACACCTCACTTCACCTCACTTCAGAATTGAACACGGATCAACTTTCGGTTCCCTCGTCCAAAAAACGTCATGGTCAAGGGTTCAACGAATCTCAATGTCTGTAATCTATGCATCTGTGCGCAATCTCATCCAAAAAAGACCCATAACAAGCCATAACAAGCCATAACAATCCATACCAATCCATACATACGACCCTCACCACTCAACCCGTCCAATATCACGATTCACAAAAGAAGTGACAACTCCACATCTTGAAGACTAAAAATCTGGTCGCAATCAGGTATACAGTATACTTTCCTTCATTTTTCCTGAATATAGCCAAAGGAGTTACTCTAGGGCGAAAGCAGAAGAACATACCTAGCGCTCCCTCCATACCCGTTTCGCAGTCTTCGAGAGCCTTCTTTTCTTTTCAATCATTGGATTGTATCTCTGGGGTGAACAGGAGGACGGACTACTATCAAATCACTCTCTTTATAATTCCTTCGTCTTTACAGAGTACTTCCCTTTACCCGCATTCTCGAGTTCATCTTACATACATACATACATACATACATACATACATACATACATACATACATACATACAATACAACCTCTACAATAAACCAAACCTCGTCGTCCTCCTTTATCTTCTTCTTCATCCTTCACACACCCAAAATTATCTTGGTTTGTGCGACCTCGACCAATCCACGAAACCAATTGCAAAAAAGTCTTACTCGGCGGGGTTGATCATCCAAAACACTCCAGCACTCAAACACACACACCACACGCACCACACACACCAGGCAACTGAAGCGCCACATTCTCACCCCTCAACTTATTAACCCTACGACCGATTGCCCCATATCTACTTTGTTTCGTCGCCTCACTGCCACTCATCACCACAAAATAATATATCTGCAAAACATAATTCAAAACTTTTGGCTGCAGTCAGCATCTTCATTCTGCAGCTATCCGTCGACTGGTCATTGGTAGCCTTAGACTTCCAAGACCTGCATCCTCGACTTTGGACATTTTGTTTTGCCACTGTTAATGTTTGTTACTACCACATCTTGAAGAATTGAGCTGGCAGCCGCGTTCATAATATCTTGATTAGCTAACTATTACACTGCTTCTCGCTAGTCCAAACTTCCCGAAAGAGCTGACAATATCGAGTCAAAGTCGAGTCCAAATTTCTGGCGGCCATTTTCGAGTCATCATTCCTCCCACTTTTTACTCTTATCTGTCGCTACATCAACCGCAACTTCAAAGGTTGTCAAATAAATCGAAATTCAAACACCTGCATACCACATAATATTAGTTCAGTACAGAAATAATCCAAAATGAGTGACCGATACACCAGACATACACGACCAAGGTCACCAATATACAATCCTGCGCGAGCAAGTCTCCCAGTCGACTTGTCATACAACAATCATTCCTCGGGATCACATACTCACCATCATCATGTCGTACCCTTATCTCGACACGAAAACCCTCGGAGCAGCAGCTCAAGCTTTAATTCCTCTAATGTTCCGATTACTACCACAACATATAAAGTCAAGCCTGATCATCGTTCTGGTAGTCGCACTCGGAGCAATACGGTTGATTCTCGACCTAATGCCCATACCATCTTCACCTCAATTCCAAAGCATCCAGCGGTTGTTCATACTTCGAGTGTGAGACCTGCCAGCCCATCCATCAAGAATCCCTATCGCTCTAGCCAAGAGGAATATTATACAATTCCTGCTTCATCTCGAAATGATAGAAGTTCTCACCACCACAACAGATATAGTGCTTCTATGGATAATGCCGATGTGAGCAGATTGGCCAGAGAATCCCAAGGACACAGAGACCCAAGTCATCTTCGAATTGGTATTCCTGGTAGCAGAGACATTCCATCGTATGTTCCCACCCCAACAACTTCTTCAACATACATACCTACCCCAATAACTGCATCAACGTATACCCCGCTATCTACTCCAGCATACGCCACAACAACAACCACTATTACGAAACCTCGTGGGCCAATTTATACAGGAAACTTGGTACGACACCCTGATACCGTGGCAGATGATTATGGTGAGGATGGATATGGATATACAAATCCTAAGGATTTGGTTCAGTACGATTTAAACAATAGCAATCCAAGACATTCCCGTAGGGACAGTTTCGATACTAGATCAGCTAGACCCTCTAGTGCTAGCATGGCCAGTTCAACTGGGTTTGGTGAGACTGTTCAGTCCCCAAGATCTTATGATACCAGAGAGCGCGGTCCGCCACCGTCTACTCGCGGTTTTGACAGAATTCAATCATGGGATACTCAACCAGCTGCCGTTCGAATGCCCGTTCCTCATGTCGCACCTATTGAACCAGTTCAACGCCCAATACGCATGGATCCACCTGCGGGATACGAGAGTGAAGGATCTCAACGACGAACTTCCACCAGGCGACCAGTTTCTACGTACCAGGAGAGAGATATCAGACATCCCCCCAGAGATGAATACTATGGATCACGAGATGAAGAAATGCGAGAGCGAAGACCACAGCATAGACATGAGAGATATGACGATACTGTTGAGCAACGTGGTTTTGGATTGCGTCCTGAGAGAACAGAAAGACCAGCCAGTCGAAACGAGAGATCAGAAAGACCAGCCAGTCGAGCCGAGAGATCAGAACGACCAGCTAGTAGGGCAGAAAGAACAGAGAGAATTGAAAGAAGTGAGAGACACGAAAGATCCGATAGACACGATAGATCTCCAAGAAATGAACGTGAGGATGATCGCCGCGAGAAGAAGTCTAGTACCCATGAGAAGATTGCAACAGGACTTAGCATTGCTTCTGCTGCTCTTGGTCTGGGAGCTATGGCAAATACTATGATGCCCGATGACCGTGATGACAGAGACGATGAAAGAAGACGCAAGGATTACAGCGACGATTCACGCAGAAGACGTGAACGTGTTGACTCTCGGGATTCCTCTGAATCCGATAGGCCAGATCGCAAGGAAAGGAGGGAGAGAATTCATCACGACGAGAGACAGTCTAATGAATCAATCGGTAGAGAACCCAAGGAGAGACTTCACAGAGATAAAGGTGAGGTTACACCACCATTACCTCCACGCCCTCGCGAAGAAGAAGATTTACCTCAACCGAGAAAAGAAAGAAGTCGAGAAGAAATTTCTTTCGATTCACATGACGTTGCTAGAGATGGCAAAGATAGACGATCGCCAGACAACGATTTTGTCGACTTAACTGGTCGCAATCCTAAGGAAAAATTAAACTCGCAAGATGATCGTCCTCGTAGTGACGTAGCATCAACCGGTGCTACCCAGGATATTCATTCAGACACCTCTGATGAAGGAACGAATCATCATCGAAGACCTAGACGTATATCTGGAGCTTCAACTGCACCATTTAATCCTAGAGATACTATGGATCTAAAAGCATTAAAAGCTGCACTTGCTGATCAAGATACTCCTGCTGATAAAGAGCCTGTACCAGTACTGGCTCCTAAACAATCAGCTCAAGAACCTACTTTGGCACCAGCCAGTAAGCCACTGGGTAGAAGATCTATCACCAAAGATATGAGTGAGGTAGCAGAATTGAGAGCCGAACTCAACCGTGAAGAGCGAGGTCGACGTGAATCATTAGCACCTACAACAGGTGAAAATAAACAACTCCGAGTCGTTTCACCACCACGAGAGAAGGTTGAAGAGAAACCTGAAAAACCTGCCATCAAGGGTATTTTAAGACAACCACGTGAGAAATTTCCCGAGGATCCTGCTCCAATTCGTGAAGGTGTCGCTCCATTGAAAGATGCCAAGAAAGATGGTGTACCTCCAGATGCACGTTGGACTAAGATTGCCAGAAAGTTGGTTAATCCAGCTGCATTAGAAGTTGGAAAGGAAAGATTTGAAGCTAGGGATGATTTCGTGATTGTACTTAGGGTTTTGAGTCGTGAAGAAATCCAAGCTTACGCCACTGCTACTCAACAAATTCGAGGTATGTTCTCATGAGATTTATAGATTGAGTAAATGACTAATCATCTTTACAGCCGCTCGAGAAGAAAGAGAAGAAGAAGCAGATCGTGCTCGTCGTCGTGCAAAACGTGAAAATCGCGAAAGACGTAATCGTAAAAGAGAAGAACATGATCGAAGTCGTCATCACCATAGCGAATCCGAGACCTCTGAATCATATGAAGATGATAGACCAAGGATGTTAGAAGCTGCTCCACCTGGATCTAGTAGGCGAGCTATATTTGGAGATGATGCTTTGATGAGTGGTGGATATGGTTCTGAGAGGGATAGAGTTGAGATTGGGAGATGAGGGATTTGAATGAAGAGGGATTTTTAAACGAAGAAATGGAAAATGAAGCACTAAAGGGATTATTATTGTCAGCATTCAGCATTTTATATGGCCATATCATATCATATCATTTGCATTTTCAAGACTAGCGATTAGGATTTCGGGTTTTGGCAGGTTTTACGAATGGAGATAGGATTGGATTGGGCTGGAAGAAAAAGTGTAATGATTTCAGTTAGGGAGGGGAATGGGGTCGAAAATATCAGACAAATATTGATGGGAGAGAATTGTGTATAAGAGTGGAATGAATATTGTAGTATATAAGATAAGAATACTTTTAATGATTATGAGCATGGTTATAATTATAACTTGAATATGATTATGGCTATGGGATTTAATAGGGATGAACGAAAAGTGTTAGGCTCATTATGACAAGATCCATTGTGGTGGGTCTATTGCATATAATTATAAATTATATTTTTAATATTTAATAAAATAATCAATTCTCTATCTATCTATATATAATTATAAATTATAATCATAATTCTTTTAAATAGATGGGATATGGATATGAATGAGATAGGAAGAGAGATAGGATGAGGATGAGGATTAGTTAATAATTAATAATTAATAATTAAATCCCCTACCCCACATTCCGACCACTTTCCTCATCAAAAATCACGAAAATCAACATTTGTAACTTTTTTATTTATCGATCTAATTTTTTGGAATTCTGAATATAGATTATTTACCTATGGAATAGTAAGTTTTGAAAGTTTCGGATTTTTTGTAATTTTATTGATTAAGTAAGTAGTTGAAAATTGAAATTATGATTTTGGATTTATATAGGATTTATATACTTTTTGGAAATCTTGAAAATCTTAAATAACTTTTCGAAAAGAATTTTTAATTAATAATTAATCGAATAGATTTGAATTTTGAATTTTAAATTTTAAATTACATAGAAAAACTTTTATTTATATTTCTAGATTTTATAAAAATTAAAAATCTTTATATTTTAATTAAGATAATTTTAAATTTTTCAGATTAATTAGTATTTTTGTTAAGGATTTAAATTATAATGAAGAAAAAGAAAAAGGGACAGAAGAAAAAGGAGGGGAAGGAGGAGGAGGAGGATTGGTAATTGTGTTGAGGTGAGGTGTGTGATATTTTAGGAGGAGAGGAAGGGGAAGGTATTAAAGAGGGAGGGAGGGATAAGGGGGGTTGTATGTGGGGGTGAGGAGTAGGATGTGGATTGTGGGTTGGTAGTTGTTAGTACGGGGTTGGAATGGATAGGAGAGAATGTGTGAGGATGTATGAGATGTGATGGGATCAAATGGCTTCCGGGACTTTTGTAGAGTGTATTACTCTATTGGAGTTTGATATTAATGAATTGGCAGATTAACAGAAGATTAATGAATGGAATGGATGTATTCTCATTGCTTCTTACAAGTACACACTGTCTAAATTCAAAAATCAATAGGAATTATACTTTAACTCGACTGAAATCTCAATATGACATTGACTTGTCTCCATTTAAGCGCAAAATTACGATATTGAAGCAAATCGTGCCAACTTCGCCAGTTCATGAGCTGCTGTTACTCGGCATGATTTCTCCTTATATGGTCTACGCAATTCCAATGCTCTTTTCCGCATCGAAACAGCTTCTTCGCTATTTCTTACTAGTTTTAAAAACACACTACTCAGTTCTTCTGATTTCCACTAGATTTCATGTTAGCATACTTCGTAGACATAAACGAATAAGGATAATGGTGAGCGTGAGCGTGACACTTACAAAAGGCGCTGCACCTCGACTACCCCATACCCCTACACCTAGATACTCAACACGGATTGCAAAATCATACAAATCAACCCACATTGGTAGAACGACTTGAGGAATTCCAGTCCCGATTGCTTCGTGGAAACAATTTGCGCCTCCGTGATGAACTGAGAGGATGATATTTCCTGTTTCTAGTAAAGCGGCTGGATCTGCTTTTATCTAATTTGTCATTCTTACACGTCTGGATTGGAAATTAGATGATAGGATATCGAGAAATTGATTGCTGAATTCGTGGCGTTTGTTGAATTTCCATAGGACTTGGACGGTGGAGTTGTCGAGGGGAATTTTGAAGGCTTTGGCCATTTCTGTTGCGGCTAGCCCGACGAGAAAGCTGGTATATAATTATATTCATCATATAAAGGAAATACAGCACAAAACTAAGGATCAAAATAGGAGACTGAAAAGCAGAAAACCTAGTCAGAATCTAGATCTGTGTAATGGAATATCAATCCTACGCTATGATCAAGACACTCGCGCTATCAAAAAGAGCTAGCACCATTATCGACCTTGTTTTTTCATTTTGGGTTGCCAGCCCAGTTCAAAACTGGAGAGGATAGACGTTTTTTGAGTCGGCACTCTCATCTTATTCCTTTTATCTTCATACTGATATTCATTACCACACCACTCATCTGGTTTATAGTAAAAGTCTTTTTGCCAAAAGCTTGGTATTCGAGTATAATATAATGCTCGCAATTTAAACAGGGGTAAAAGGGGTCAGGGAGACGGGTGACGGGGCTTAAGGAAATTTTATAGCAAAAGGGAGCCGAGACACAAGGTCCACGGACTGTTCTCATTGGTGGTCTACGATGAGGCTTCAAGAGGACTGCTAATAGCGCACTCCACTACCGACAATGGAAGACCGAACCTTCCATCCATTCCCAAAGCTTCCCAAAGAGACTCGACTGTTGATATGGAGATTGGCATTACCTGGTTCTCGAATCGTGCTGATGCGGCTGGGGAGATTAGAAAATGAATCTGGCTTATGTACTCGAGTGTGGTCAAACAAGCCCAATGATACTGAAGGAAAGGCAAAATTCTTCGACTGGACGGAATGGCCTTATCCATATCTTCAACGCCTAGACACCTTACACTTTGAATGTGGTCCTCTACAATCTTGTCGGCGTGCATATTCTCCCTGCAAAGTACCAGGACTACTTCTTGCTTGTAAGGAGTCGTTTGAGTTATGCTCAAATATTTACACCCCTGCGTTTGGAAACGACTTCGTTGCACAGACATGGCTTGATTTCAAGAAAGATACTTTATATCTTGATTTTGGGGCGTGGAATTCTGCTTATTGGATTAGAGCCTTTTATCTCGGACTTCTAGGCCCTGACATTGCACGCGTGGAGAATCTAGCCATTCGATGGCATCGTTATGACTATGAAGATGAACTTCAACGCCAATGCAGCAGCAGCTTAAGCTTATTGATCTATCCAGAAGATTCAGATCGAATTTTCAAAATCATCGCACCATTTTCTGCATTAAAGAAACTCACTTTCGTACCCGCATATCACGACGATACAGAAATGTATGATCTCGTGTGGATGGATCTCTTCCATGTTGCTCTGCAACTTGAGTACTATGAGAGGCCTTACAATTCTGGTGACAAACTCCGCTTGAAAGAATGTATTAGAGACAATAATAAATCTTTGGACCCTCCGACAATTGCTGTTAAGATTGGTTTGCAGAGAACGCCACCATTCTTGACTACTAGACCCGTTCATCGACATGAAGGGTACAAAAAGGCTCATCCCAAGTACAAGATTGAACTCAAGATTATTACGACTTCCCAATTCCAAAAAAGATTGAACCGGCTCAAAGTTCGACATTTCGAAGAACAAAGAAACTTCACCATATCTGTTTGCATTAAGCACCCATGCTTCGGAGATCTTATTCTTAATGTCTCGCGTATCACAACGTTTGGAAATTTGATTGAGATTTACAAGCAAGCGAAGGAAGTTCCTGAAGAGAGGAAGCTCTGTTTAATCAACTCGCTTGATATTCTGCTCCTTAGCAGATATCTTCCAAGCCCCGAAGACCGAGTTTTCAACTTTCTGCAACCAGCCATTTTTTCCCAGCCAAGAGCCAATTTCAATGTTATATGATTGGAGAGAAATACAAAGGCGGATAGGATATATCTAGTATCGTTGGTTTTTTTCGTCGATTGGGTTTGATGGGTTGAAAGTTCGTTATGTTTACATCGCTAAGCTATGAGTTCGAGACACCATTCATGCTTTTTCAAAGCTTTTGCTGAAACGGTTACTATGATCATTCGAAATCATTGATTTTGTTCTTGCTTTTTATGAATAATTTTTTGGAACCAGAGCGCCCACTGAGGTTTTCCGAAGTTCATTTCTTATTTTGGAGGAACTGCATTTGTTGCACCCTTATTTGATGGTTACTTTTTGTAGGGGTTTTCAAGCCGAACAGTTTCTTTCTTCCAGCCGCGAATTTTCCGATTATCTATACGGTATTTTTAGATGTCTATTATTCCTTCAATCGCTACGGCGTGGTGTGGCATTCAAACTAGATTTCATGATTTCTTTCTATTTCGCTGGCACAGCGGAAAACTAACCTTTTGAATGAGGGGCAATAACATCTTGGCCTGGTACTTTAATAGCTTAGTTGCAGCTGGCCTGAAATGTCGTTCACTGGAAAAATACGTAATTTTATCGGTTCGAAATTTGTGTAATCCGTAATACTTCTAATTTACCCATTATATTCTCTTGTTCAGTTATAAGAAGTCAAATAGTAGGCTCAGGACAGATAACAGTTAGACTTCGTCCAGCACAGGTAATTTGTACAAGTAAAACATGAGGTGCGTTGATTGGTCAAGTTATCACGGTGATTTTGGTAGGGACGGTAGGTCACTAACCTCCAGATACGAACTGGGAATAGCATAGGATGATTAGTCTCTAATGATGAAGTAAAGTTTAGAGCTTTCACTCGCCAGCATAGGTAATAAAAGATTGCCGAGGCCACAATCTCCGGTCAAAGTTGACCAATAGAGCGAGTGAGAAGTATGCATTACGGGCTTGAAAATCGGAGTTAATGACTTGATAACTGGAGACGCTCATTTTTTGGGAAGGCAAGTTTGAAGAGATTTTGCCTGTGAATATTCAAACGATAATACCTTCAGAGTTTTCGAGTCTCAGGGACTCGCTAAGGTGAAGCGATCCGCACATGCGGCCCGTACCTCGGTTGTCTAGTTCGAAACACAGAGACTACATTCTTCGCTGTTTTCCTAGTTTGATGGAGATGTCCTTAATGCTTAGAGACTACTCCGAAGCCGACGAAACAGACAGTCTCATTCTTTTTGAGTCGATTTTCCCCTTACTGGCATGTTCTGCTTTGATGTTTGGGTGTCCGGACAATTTCAAAGATCTCAATAGTTATGATTACAATCAAGGTATGAACATCAGAGCAAAATATCGCAATGTTCTTAATCCCCTTCTTGGCGATATACCTGCATATGAGAATCTCGGGAAAAGAATGGAGACCCCCCTCTCAGAGTACCTGACTTGAACTCTTTGTTCACGAAGATTATCATTGAATCTTCGCGGCAGAAAAAGCTAGAAGATGCACGTCAAAAGTATCTTAGTGGTCCTATTGAGGACATGGATGTCTGGGCACACATCGCAGCATGAATAGACAGTGGGAATTGATTCTCTCTGTCAAGTTTGGGTGGAAGAACAGCAGTTGAACCTTCTATTCATTTAATCTGGCTCCACTGCCATGCCTAAGATTCCTAGAATTGACCCTGGAGAAACATAGTCGATACCGCCATTGTATCGAATTTCAGCATCTTTTTCAGCTGCGCTCTCTCCGCAACCGTAACCTGAAATATGGAGGTAACAGATGTGAAATACGATCCGTACAAACCAGCCGTGGAAAATTGATACCGGCCTGTGTTCAAAGGACTATATAACTCAGTTCCAATCAAAGTAAACATAAGGTCATTCTCACACGAGTTGATAAAAGGTGCAGTCTGGGCAAGGATATATTTTGCAAAACTAATTCCACACTTGCCTGCAGCTAATATTGAGCCGCTTACCCTTCATATAACCCCTCCATCTTTCATACTCTCTTGGTTCCTTCCCTTCTCGCGTAGATCCTACGGGCCATTCGGCTAAGCAAGGTGGACAGGTGCCTGCTATAATCTTGGGCATAGCATGCCAAGCCCATCTCGTCTCTCCACCCATTTGTATCACATCACCACTTCTGACCCGTATACAAACCAGATCCTGTTCCCTATCAGAAACATGTTCCTCTCCTTTTCTAACGTCCCTACTAATAACAAATAACCCGTCGCATCCGAGCGTGAAGCTTGCAAGACCCCTCTCGCATTCCTCGGAAACATCTCGATGCACTGGCATGAAGTCTTTGGTCGAGTACATTAGTACGACTCCTGATTCCGGAGTAAAAGCATTCTGAAATAAAGTGGTAACAAGACGAGATACATCAGCTGGAAATGGGGTCGGAGAAGATGAGGGGTATGCTCGGGTGTTCCAATTATATTGTGCGCCGAGGGTCAGCCAGCGGAATTTCTTCTGCAGGGCTTGAGCAGTATTTAGTGGTTTATGCTTGGATTTTGGATCTTTAGGGGCAAAGACTTGGTATTTGGCTTGATGGGGATAAGTGAAGAAGGAAGAGTCAGTCGGAGGGTAGGGTATGTCATAATCATCGTGAAAGTTCGTTTTGTGCAGAGGGTTTGACAGCTCACGATGGAGGAGCCGGGAAACAAATAAAGACTGGCATTCTGGTGGTAGAAGTGCAGGAAATATTCTCAAACCTGTACAGAAGTTAGCTAGTACTAATTTGCTTCTGATTTAAGCATACCCGGGAATCCGCTATGCTCGTAAATAGTACAGGCGGGTGGAAGTCCGGGATTATGTTCAGCTCCAGCATTCATAAATTCCTTCTGGGCTTCAGCAATCAATTCCGAGGGAACGATACCCACTGGACTCAACGTCTTTTGTTGCTCCGAGGTCAATCCACGATTGAAATCCACGATATCGAGATCATCATTCACTGCCGCATCACTCATTCCTTGATACTTTTTATACGCATCACAAATAGCCTGAGGAGGCATAGCATGTGTATCATGGCCATGATGACCCTACAAACGTGTTAGAGCCATCTAGCAAATTCCGAGATTAGACCTACATGACTTGGACCATCCATAGTCACGTGTGGAGTGGTCCTCTCACGAGATCTGTATAATTGGCCACTGCAAGTTTTGCTCTTGATAAAATCTCTGAGACTAAAGAGCTTCCTTGGTGGAGCAATTCTTCGACAAGTAATCATGGACCCTTTGTGGTTCTCATTTGATATTTGTCTGATTTAGTGATAAAAAAATCTCGGCGATGCTGAACAGTGCGGCCGCTCTCGCTAAACATCACACTAGTCCATTAGAGGTAAGGTTACAGCTGAATAATCACTCCCGAGCGTTGGACCACCGCGCATTTCTTCATTAGCAGACGTTTTGGTCATCTCTCAAACTACCGATACCTTATTCTTAAGGGTTCAAGCTGGATTCTACGTCCTAATAACTAGATTTCATTCGAAACCCTGCAAGATGGTAACATATTTAGTTTTCGGAACATATATATTCGCATTTCTGTAGACAAACCAACGACATATTGGAACTTTTCCAACCCATTAGTCTTTCCTATAACTGACAGAACCCTTAACAAGGTGACCGGTATTTCCTTGTACTTATCATGCTACTTCTTTCATTACATTTCCTCCCATTCCTCCATTCCTTTAATTCCTAGCCAAATTCTTTCCACTTTCCCCTCATAATTAACCCGGGGTGGAATACCGTCATGGTTGTGGTAGCCAATATCATGACAGTACCCTCAAGTATCATGAAAGGGATCTCTTCATTGGCAAGTTTCGACTGGAAGCCCTTAGCCAGTTCGGCCACACGGAATATCGAACGGATGAGAATAAGCATGGTTGCTGTCGCCAGACCTACTGTTTATCTTGATTGCGGGAGAGTACGCCTTGAAATTAAAGAGTGAAAGTAGTCGAAGACAGGCAGCCGATTGGGCGGCAGGCGAAGGAAATGAGAGAAAAGATGAAAGGAAAATGGGATATCTCTGCTATGGTATGAACAGTCATGGCGTCCAACTTCACGTCAATGCGTCATAATCACCGTCCTTCTCATCTCCTCTCTACTGCCTCCAATACATTATTCTCAAAAGCAACTAACCTTGCCACCATGTTTTTAGGATTGAACCGACGTACTTCACTGCCTGCCTGGTTAGGAGAACTAAAGATAGCAACACAAAGATTGTATGTATCACTTCTGGGAATCGAGTCTAACACAGAGAACAGAATGCTATTTATATATGATTCACCATAGTTCGAAGATATCTAGGAGCTGGATTGTGAACCTTTCACTGGCACGTTTGCAGATCAAAACATGAACGTACATGTCTGACTGTCCCATAATTGGTTGCCTTGATGGCGCGGAGATTATTCACGAGTAAAACACTGGTATTTCCTCGGTTCAGGTTTCTTCGATCCCATGGGAGGATCTACCGATAGGGTCCTTACGAGCGACAGTATCGCAAGACCCTTACGATTTATTAGATTAGCCATGTGCAATGTGGCCCACATCAACTTCAACGACCATCAACATCACGGAGCTATCATTTTTCCCCCGCTACGATTTGCCGTAAGATCATGGCCACCAGCACGGATAGGACAATGGAAATAGTTGGGTCACGTTTGAGTATTCGTGAAAACAACATGTATTTTAATGTCCTTGGTGACTCTTGACACTGGAATATATCTTCGCTACAACAAAAGGCTAAATAAATCACTATTTTATACAATAATTTGGTAATAACCCCTCAAAACTCCATAGATTCCATCCCAACCTTCCGATCCCTACGCAGAACCGCCGGAGGCAATTAACTCATCTCATTTGCGCGTTCCTCCCATTATCGCAAACACTCCCGATTAATTTCCTCCCATCGACCGACATCACCACGATACCTTTCACCCCAACCCCTGCAAACTGTTTCCGTACGCTTAAGATACCACACAACCCCCAGCACCGCCATTCTTCTCCTTTTTCTCCGCCTTCTCCTGCTTCTTCACGCAGCTCTTACACTTCCCATCTTCCTTGGGCTTAGACACATCGGTCCTGATCAAGCCGATTTTTGGGTGATCCAAAATCTTGTCGTCAACCTTAAATCCCTAGTTCACTGGATTAAGGTCGCCCTTTCTCCTAATCAAGCCCTTCACGTTTCCTGATGTATCGGGTGAAAACATCTTGACTGGTTTGATTGTGTTGTTTGGTTTCTTCGGTTGGAGAGTTTTGGGTGTTTGACAGGATTGTTTGAGCCTCTTTTCGTTTGGTATAATGTGGTTTGACTGTTAGATGATGCTGTGTGTTTATTTTTCTCTTATCTGGATGAAATCTTGTGTTTTGGTCCACGGTCTGTGAACTTACATTGTGTTTGTTGAAATCTTGGGCGTTCATATAAGTATATCTGAATCACTTCAAACTAGATGTTGTACAAGCCATTGTTCACAAACTGTTTAGTACAGTTTGGCTGGATGGTACATGACTGTGGAGTACCATAAATATTATTTCCGTATAACATCTTCATTCAGTAGCGCAGCCCATTGTCCTCTCACTGGAGAATATCCTTGTGAATGTGTACTTTTAGTGGAGTCATTATGAATAACCTACTCAGAAATCAGGACATATACTTTCGTCAAGACTAGCTTCAAATCCTGACATCTGATTCACGGTCAATGTAGATACTCCGATATCATTTGTGATTTGGTGGGTTACGTAAGGTGTTCCATAGTAGACCATCCTCTTCGTGGTAGTGTCACGACCTATCTTGCTAGGCTGTTGCAACTTCTTCTGCTGCTTCAATATGCTGGTAGGTTCTCTTGGTCTTGGTAACTGACGCGGCGTATATTGTCATTGCTATCATCACTTAAGGTTTCAAATGCATCTGATCAATAACAGACGCGTAGAATTACCGACTTGCTAATGGCCCATTCACGGTAATATATTGATATGTTTCCACGCTTCATGATTCAGATAATCATTGATTGTGTTAATTGAAGCCCTTTGTACGGTTATCTCTAAAAGTAGCTCATGCTGTCCAACTATTAATTCACTGCCATTGATCTCGAAAGCCTTATTCGGCCACAGCTCTCTCTCTCTCCCCCAGAAAAGCCATAGGAGATGACTCTACGTACCTATCCAATATTGGAATATATAAAACCGGAAACTTCAATTGGAATTTTCAGAATCTCAAACTAGATCTTCCGAACCAATTTCCGATGTTCAATTTCTTGAAATCTCAAACATACGAAGATTATTGTGAGGTCTATCACAATATCATCTTACCATACAATCCTGAAGTATCTTAGATAGGATATACTTTGAACTTTTCAAATTCCTACCTAGGTAGTTATCAGTAAAAGAAAATACAGTGAAGGTGTGATAGTTAATTTGCTAGTGTCAAGGATTTAAAGTCGTGGTGATGTTGAACTACAGTTTGATATTCAAGAGAACATTTGCTCACATTTACGTGCATATATTAAGATTTGAGAGTTGTCAGTTTTGTTACGACTTCTGTCTATCTGGGATTGGATGATATAGTTCTTCTATAAATCCTGGACACCAGCCAAACAGTAAGGTCTCTTCTCTTTGGAATTTCCTGTATCTCAAATGCCTTCATAAAAGCAATTCCACATTCCAGTCCGGTTTCTTCTTTGCCATGTTCCTTTCTGGCTTGTCTATTCTCTATTCCCTTCAACAAAATCTTCTATCCCCTCCACCCTTTAAAATTATCACACCAATATCTCTCAATTTTCAACTGTTTTAAAACTTCGAGGTCCTGATCTTACATCAAATCAATCTCTCTCCTACTAGGCAATCTTCCACCATCCCCCACTTTTGCTTGGCATCCAGTCATTTCCTTTTCCTAGATTTTTTCCCATTGTCTGAGTAGTAGTTTTTCTCCTCTTGCCTCCAGTATCCTCATCGTCATCATCCTCATGACCTCGCTTCTCTACCAGCCACGGAGATCGTACAACTCTGGTATTCTCCTTTACAGATCCGTATTTTCTGCCACCAACTCGATGCATCTCAAGGCGTGCCGAAAAGGATTGCAATTGCTGAGCTTTCATAAAAAGGTTGAGCTCAGATGGTGGTGATTGCTTCTTCAAATCATCATGGAGTTGAACAATATTCCGAGCCAATTGCACTGCCGGCCATTTATTATTCAGTTGAGTATCCCCAGACAGGTACTCATGTGCTGACTGGTAGTTGCGGAGGATGAGAGACCATATAGTGTAGGTCAGTGGGGCATACCGGTCAGCGTCGAAGGTCAATTCGACAGGGAAGAAGGCAACTGGAAATCCCAAGACCCTAACACCGGGAGATAAGTCTCTCAAGAGCTGAAGGCGGTCTTCCATCAACAACCCGAACAGATTCTTGCGCTCAGAGAGCATGTGAATGAATGACCAAGATTGTTGGCAAATAGTATCGAACCGATTTTCGGCAGTCATATTTCCAATTGTGATTGCTACCTGGTCTAGCAACAGACTCTTCCGGATGAGGTCAGAATAGTCGAGCGAGACTTTAGAATCTTTCGGTATCTGTTCGAGGAGGATGTTTAGGGCTTTTATAACCGCGGCATCAAGGCTCTTGTTGTCTCCCTTGTATGCAGACACCTGCCGATGTTGAACAATGGCATCGTCGACGGTACACAAAGCATGCCATACGACATGAGCATGCCCATAGAAACAGGAATATTCATGAGGAGGTTTCTCACATGCCATACAATTCTCAGCTTTACATCCTGGACATCTGACAATCTGAGGATGTGTGTCTTCATATGGCATTCGAAGACATCGCCGTAATTTCCGCTGATAGCCAGGTACCCACAGAGGATATCTTGAGTAGTCGAAAATATCTCCACAGTTACGACATTCTATGAAGGTGTCTCCGAGAGTAAGTTCGCGCTGAGCACCAATAATCATGGACTCATCATCATCATCATCGTCATCCGTGCCGGAAGCTGAATCTTCACTATCACTATTTTGGTCTGTGATGTCTGTCTTGAAGCTGTTTTGCAAAGCCTGCACACAGTGACTTATAGTTCCAACACCAGTATCGGTATTAGAACCAACGGAATCATTTTCTGAAGAGGAGCTTGGAGGAGCAAGTGCCTTCCGTGAGTTTTCAAGATTTCGTGGATTTTTAAGATTGTACGTCAAGGTAAATGTCAACCCGGGAGCCCCACGAGCTGAATAATTTGATTGGGCAACGCTCGTGGCACCTTTTGCAGATGAAGAGCTCATGGCGTCGTTGTAAAAGCGAGGATCATTTGGTTTGTTCATGGTTGCGTGTATTTAATTAATCGATCGCTGTAGAGGAAATTAAGATGTCAACGGTTTTTTATTGGTAGTGGATGATGAGATTTTGTACTCTTTGTAGAGGCAGAACTCATGTGTCGAGAAAAAGTAAGCTGTAGTGGGAGGATGGGCAGTATATATATATATATATTCCCAGGTTGACATACGGTGTTGGCACCGTAACTTTTCATGGCCGTATCATTCTCAATAATTAAGCTTATCAGAGATTTTCTATGTCATATTAGTATCGCAACCATCCATACGGTCGTATGGTCCTCGCTTATAAGATTTGAAGAGGCCGTATCCCTTTTTTTTGACACTACTATTGCCTTACGGTAGTGCCGTACACAAATGACGGTCTCGGTAAAGGCTAGTCTTCTTCATTTTGGCTCCGTGGTCATCCATACGGTACTGCCGTAATCAATCATTTATCAGCAGAAGATGTACGTTCCTCATTTTGATATTGTTATCATTCAAATAACAGAACTGTACCCAACCTGTCGCAGTCACGGCTATAGCTCCAACAAACATCATGAATAATCCTAATAAGCGACATCTCGCTAGTGCAAACATTATGAAGTACGGTAGCAACCGTACCTTCATTGCCTTTAATTTGATGGCATAATTCTAACCAAACTCAAATAAATATGCATACATATTAATTATGCAGTATCATTCTGATTTTTATCCATCTTTTTCTAACGAAGGGGAGAATAATATCCGAAGCTCTTGAGGTCAAAAGTTCGGAGCATAGCAGGACATGAATAAAGTTATCACGGTGGTAGACAGGTTCTTGGTTAATATGATGATATTTTACAAAGAGGGAAAGAAGGTGCTAGGAGGAGCGTGGACTATATAGGGCGAGGAAGCCGTATGCTCTTATATAGGTTAACCAGAACGGGTTGAACCCGTGACAAAAGGGGCGGGTAGCGAGATCAGCATATTAATATGCTCAGCGTTCTCAAACATGAGAATTTTACCGACAGAAAAATTTTCATGAGTGTAGTAAGCATTAAACTCAAAGTTTTGTCCAAAGAAGTAGTTATAATGTTCCAAATAATATGTTTTGAGCGTCCAACGTAAAACTTCGTGCTCGTATACATTCCTTTAGTTCTGATCTAGATACCCAAAACGATCGTATTTTCAATTCAATTTGGCATGTACATGGCCATTGCTCACTATGTTGTACAACTTTGTGTAAGGTTCAACCCCGCATCTATATATCTAGGCTGTACAAAAATAATCTACAATCTACAAATACCTATAGATAATCCGCTCTATGGATGATCTATTAGAATTATAATTCATTCTGTAGATTATTTCATTTATTTTTATAAAAAATATCTTGAAAAGATATATTTAACATAAATATATTAATTTTTAAAATTATAAATAAATTTAACTTTTAACTTTGTAATATTTATTAAATAAATTATAAATATTGAGATCTTTATATTTATTTATATTAATAAAATACTTTTAATATTTAATTATTAGAAAATAATAAAAAAGATATATTATAAATTATAATAATATTATTTATTTTAAATTAAATTAAATAATTATAGTTTTATATATAACAATTGAGAATATTGTTTTCTCTTGTTATAGTTCAATATATTTTAAATGAAGTCTATAAGCCTTTATAATTGAATAGATGCAAGAATCGTGTCATTTTGATGGGCTTATGGGGTGGATACACCTAAAAAGCCTATAGTCGCATGCCTTTTCAAGGCGTCCTCCATGAATCGATGGATTATCCACAAATTGATAAATATCCAAAGATAGCTGACAAATAATCTATGGATTATCCATTCAGATTTTCCAATAATCCGCTCCACAAATGGACAGCCATAGATTATGCAGCACAGCAATAATCCGCCCCGTGGGGCCCCGTTGCGCTATCTATATATATATTTCCATAAGACATCGAAGCCCTTTAGATCTTGATCAGATTTCAAAGTTATACATCTTTTCATAGAAAGTGTAGAAGTTACGACTCACAAGCTCCACCTGTTCTTCGATAAGTATATACCATGTCCCAGTTTGCAATTGAGACAATGCGTAAGCATCTGCGCATGCCTATCGCTCAGCAATGGAAATGGTATGGCGGAACTGGAGCTATATCCCTCCAGATGTATGGAAGCCGCGCAATCTGGCTTCTGCAAGCGCGGATCATCGGCCAATTACAAGATGAAGATGCTTTAGCTTTCAAAAAGATGGCATATGATGAATGCACTATGATTGCCGTAGCTGGGAGCTTGTTTTTTTCATCATCAAGTCTAGATCTGACATGTACTGATAAAAGAAAAGGCTGCAATTGTTGCTCAAATAGCTATTACAGGCTTGTCGTTGGAATCATTGGACCAAGCTCATTGGACAGCAAAGTCTAGTTTTGTTATGAGTCTAACTTTTGCCTTGGTTGCGGTGTACTATTCTGTGGCGGAGCAAAGAATCCTTGGTCGATTGACCAAAGCAAAGGATGTTCGTGACTGGATTCGAGGAAGAAAAGAGGCAGTCAATCGGATCTTTTCCATCGAAATTGGACTCGAACTTGATCCTTGCGAGCCCGATGAGTACACCCCGAGGAGTTCGGATATTCGTGATTTTTAAGAAGGATTTTGAAAGGCAATGTTTTATTCCGAGTCATCTATCTGTCATTACATTTACCGCTCCTCAATATTTACTCTCGAGCTCGCTTTGTCTGCTTCTTATCGCGCTAGGAATTTATCTAGGAAAGTTTTGGATTCATGACCTAGATCCGACAGAACCATCTACCGATGCTAAAAATGTCTTTATATTATACCTCGTTGGATTATATATCTCTGGTGGAACGTATGTTTTATTAGGATGGTTTTGTGGCAAGGAAGAATGGTCAGAATCTGAAATCATCGATAAGTATTTGCGTGTATATTTAGCGAATCACCCTGATGCGCTGTCTCGGTGGAATGTTGACAGTCACTGGCGATTTCACAATGGGATTTTGAGACGTATTGATAGTACAGATACAGAGGAGAGAGTTGCCACCGCGCCCATGGAGCCGCAAGGGCTCAGCAATGTGTGAAAACTTTCTCGGCAAGATATAAACTCTGGGAGACTATAAGCCGAAAAGAAGATACATTCACACATTCACACAAAACATAGTGTAAAAGTAGGAGGTCAAGATATATACATCCCGATAACACATTGTGAGAGGAAAAGAGGGAAGAGAGCTGATCAGATTATATTATAATTAGTTATTTATAAATAAAATACGTTTCACAATGGGTTTGAGAACTGGAATAATATAGGTTCAAAAATAATACAAAAAGAGTTGATTAATTATTAGAAGGAGAAGGTGAAAGCCTCTCCTTATATTTAACTATAAAAGGTCATATAATTGGGCAGCTGTAAACCTCTACGTAAATGGCCTATAATTCCAACTTTCTCACAATACATACATACATTATCTAAATTTACACCTCATAACTACAAAATGTATCTAAACCCCTTATTATCTATCTCCGTCATATCCATCATACCCTTCTCCACCGCCTCTCTCGCTTCTTCTTCACTCATTTCTCCTCTAGCCGCTTGCTCCGCGTCTCTTTTCTTATTACTTGTATACATATAAATGTATAGTACGACAACCATTGCCAATTTAACCGAGTATCCCACCAGCATTGCTATATAAGCGGAATGATAACGCGCTTGCTTGGTGTTAGTTTCGCAGATCATCAAATACCAAGAAATTCGACAAAGGAAACCGAAAGAAGAAGAAGTAAATCCAAAAGCAAAAGAAAAAAAAAACTCACGAGCTTCCGACGCAACAAAAGTCTGCGGTCCAATAATATTCCCCACACAATACCCCGTAAAAAGCACCGCCGCCGTCAACTGTTTCTTCGTATATCCCGCAACATTACTACTCACCATCGTAAGACTCATGCTGAAACCCAAGCCCTGAAAATAACACAACCACAATGCTACTAAGCGTCCCCACTTATTACTACTTGGAAGACCAACCAAAAGTCCCGATCCGAGGATACATATCGTGTTAGCGACAATCATGGTGATGCAGCGGGAATTACGCGGGAATTTGGTACATATATAGCCTCCTGCAATCAGAGCGAGGAATTGTACTGCTCCGCCTGGAATTTGCAGGTATTGGGTACCGAGGGTATCGAAGCCGAATGTTTTAACAATGATGGATGTGAAGGAAGTGAGAGCAGAATTGGGAATCTGCGCACCGACAGCCATGACGAACAGGATCCAGGTTTTGGGATCTTGGAGAGTTTGCCAGGCTTGATAGGGTTGGAAGTGGTGGTTTTTTACTCCTTGACGATTGGACGCTACGCGGTTGATGGCGATGAGTCGTTCGTGGGGTGTGAGGAATTTGGCGGTTGAGGGGAGGTCTGGGAGGATGAGGAGGGAGATGATGCCCCAGAAGATGGAGAGGGCTCCGAAGATGAGGAAGACGTACATCCATTTTGGGAGGCCGGTGGTAATGTGACCAACGGCGTAGCCGATGAGACCGCCGAACATGGTTGCGATGCCGTTGGTGCAGTAGTAGGTTTCGAGGCGGAGAGGTTGTTCGGCGGAGGTGTACCACATGGACATTAGGAGGACGAAGCCGGGGTTTACGGTGGCTTCTACGGCGCCGAGGAGGAAGCGGTTGGTTGCTATTCCGCCGAAGGAGACGCATGCTGGGGTTGTGATGAGGATTACTCCCCAGGCGATGGTAGTTAGGGAGAGAAATTTCCCGATAGGTAAACGTTGTAGAAAGTAGCCTGATGGAAATTGAAAGAACAGATAGCCGAAGTAGAAGATTGAGCTATTTGAATAATTAGTATGATGTACTCCTTGAAAAGTATGGAATGTAAAAATAACGCAGCTGATCATCTTACCTTAGCCAGGAATACTGTTGTCCAACTAAATGTGTTCCCTTCTGCAATCCATACACACTTGAGAAGTTGATAGAATTCTTATCTAGATATTGCAACATATATGTAACGAAGAGAATGGGCATAAGCCGTATATCAATCTTCCTAAGCACCCTCTTTGCCTCTTGGGGATCAACCTCGATATCCCTCGCATTCTCGTACAGAGCATAGTTATCATCTAAGTGCGTTGAAACAGCTGGTGGTGCATCGTCTACAACTTCATTTGTTGATCTCGCCGGAGAAGACGTCACTTGCTTCTCATCATCAATTGTGGTTGCCATTTGCAATTGATAATATTGATTTAATCGCAAGTACTTGTTGCAATTGCCACAAATATCTTCCAGCAAATCATTCACGTGGATCTCAGACTTTAAAACAAATTCATTACAGAGTTGAGGGATGGTGGACATGGCATTGTAATAATTCAACAAATCATATTCCAAATAAGATCTACTTCCAAATTCCAAATAAGATCTACTTCCAAATTCCAAAATTTGCACATTATATCCATAAAATTTCAGGGCCAAAACACCCAGTTTCCCCTCACTTGAGGATGGGAACCAACCACAAATCATGATATCAAGAACTTCAACGTTCAAAGAGGAGCAAAACACCGAATCCTACATCCATTGAAGCGTATTGGAGGTTGATTCATCGTATATCTTTGGATAAAAAAGATGATGTGACACGGAAACCTTCCTATTTTGGCCAATGTCGTGATATTTAGTCCGTTTGCGCGATTAGAGAGATAGAGAGAGAGAGAGCATCAATATCATGGCTAAATCTATACGTGTAATATAGGTAGACAATGATGTATAGTAAATTTGATAAATATGTAAATGTAATATTCACGACAGAACAAGCAATACAAGAAGCAGCATCATGACTCAAAAACACCCATTCCTATCCCAACATAAACAAAATGTCACGTGATCACAACGAACCCGAGAATCCGCACCAAATAAAGCATGCCTGTCTCTCTCACCCACCAGCTTGTCACCAGGGTAAAAATACTCCAAGCAGAGCGAGCGACCCAAGCAAAGGGAAAGTCCATCCAGAAAAGAGAAAGAGACTCAAGACAAAAAATGGTACCGTGACACTCTGAAAAACCCCAGGTCCCCATGAAAAAAAAAACACATTAAGAAAACATTACTCTAAAAAAGAATAATAATTCAAACACCCAGCACGCACCCAATAGCCCAGTCGCCGATTCAACCCATCCTTCTATTCCAAACGGCTTCCCGCATCCCGTCTCGATAAATAATAACATGTGCTGTAACTTCACAGCATATCTGTCCTGCTACTTGCTACGTTTGCTGGATGAGATATGAGATGGTTACGCATGATTAGGTTGGTGAGGATATTTTCAGTGTGTGTATTTTCCAGTACGGTTCTACAGACATATCAGGACATGGCATGGCATTTCCTTGCAGTGCATTCATTCACTACATGTACATATACATGTACTACACACATATATACAGATATACATGCATGTGTGGATTTCAAAGGTATTTCATGATCCGTGATCCGTGTGCTCCATCCGATCTCCTCGTTTCCAGCTTTCGTAGCTTTCGTCGCAGGAGCAGGAGCAGGAGTAGGACCATACCTCGATGACCTTAGCAGGTACTTACTTCCGTAATACGTAACGAAGGATCCCAGGAGTGAGGAGATTCCAAGGTATTATTTTTAGGATTTCCTTATTTTCTTATGCGTGCATTTGGATAAGATATTAGTAAACCTAGATAACACGACATTTCGTGCTGCTTGCCTAGTTTGTATTCTTCTTTCATCACCGTGCAGTGTGAGGGCTTCACCGATTATTTTTCTCATTATAATTAAATAACTATCTTATTTATTATTCTATGTATACGTATAAGGGAGGTATTGGCGCGATAGATTGATTTATTTATTTAATTAATTTACATGAGTGATTACTGGCACCGTTTACGAGGGAGATAATTCTTAACATTGTATTTGTGTTTGTATTGCACCTAATTATAATACCCAAAGCGGTGAAAGATGCAAAGGGGGGGAAGTGCGATATGTATGAAATGATTTGTACAGACCTCGGGATAGATAGATACAAAACCTTCTCCTCGTTTGATGATGCGATGCGAGGCGATGCAATGCTGATTACCAACAATTCGGAAGTCTTGGAGAGATTTGATGCAAGTGAGAGGACCACTGCAGCCAAAAACTCGCTGCATTAGCCAGTTTTTCCAAACGCGGTAAACGGGATGGTATCTATCGATCGTTTGACTTGGTTTCTGTTTCTGTTTGATTTCTTTTTTTACCCGAGCTAATCAAAGCTACCGGTATCATTCCCCAGCCAGTAGTTCATCCGCTCGTTCTTTTCGGTTACGAAACCTCCGTCTTTTCCTAAAACTATTATTATTTTCTAAATGATACCTTATTGATTTCCGATTTTCCAGAGTGAGTAATGTTTCTATCAAATTTTATATTGTGGCTTGCTCGGTCCTGCGGGTCACGAATCCTTCCGTGTCAGCACATGCATGCTGCAGGAGAAAGGGAAGCAAAAAGAGAGAGAAAGAGAAAGGAGGATTTCATTGCGCTGCGCACTACTCCCAATTTTGCCAATGAATTATTGGGACCGCAAGCTGAGATATCTCATGCTGAGAAGAGGCACAGCACGTGGCGTAATCCCTTTTAGATTTGAGCAACTGCGAGATGGTTGGTGATAAGCCGATGGTGTGTGGCGATTCGGCGATACATCGTGTGGTAGTATTGATGTCGAGTACTACTGACTGTACTTGTACAGAAACGCGATAAGCTGCAGCCAAGATGGTGCTACTCTTGATCATTCTGATATCGTAATACGTATATATCAGCATCATCCATTTTGCATCCAAGATGCTATTGGGAGATGCTCATTCGTTCCAGGCGTTTCATTGCATGTGTTCTGAGATCGGGACTTGCTCGTCAAGGAGGGTATATCAGGAACGACATATAAGGCTGTACTTGTGTTTCATTGGTGCGCGGAACCTGGCCGTCGGGGTATGGGAGGTGTAAGATCATGTGAGTTTACATTGCTGCTTTTTGAGTTTGCTTTAGTAGAGCCAGTAGGAGATTTTTGCTCGCAGATTTTGAGATCATGAGCTGGATTATCCGGATGTCTCGGAGCACGACGTGGCAGTGTACTTTCTTTTCCTCTCTCATTAGAAGGAAAGTATCGCTTTGAAACTTTGAATGGTCGTGAGGATTTATTTTGTGGAGAACCATCACCAGAACGGTAACAATTATCCATCGTTTTAATCGTTTCTTGATCACGTCCCGTGTGGATTTCTTTTATGCACGAAGCAGTAGAATTAGATTAATAAAATCATTTGTTTACCAGATCAAGCGTAACTGCCGCCTTGTGACTCTGTAGGTGAGCTGTTGTAGACAAACCATATCGTAAAAAGGAAGGTCTAGAACTTTGTATGTGGAAACATGTATGTGGGGGTGGAAATTCAGGGAGAGGAGGAAACTCAAAATTGAGCCCCGTTTGTTGCCTGGAAGTAGATGTTTGATTATCACTGTACGGAGCAGATAGGGAAATGGTGGAGTCTTTAATTCCAGCCGTGCCAGTTCATTGGAGCACTCAGCACTGATGAGTGTTTGTATCTTTGACTGATGATTTAGATGAGGCGGGTGAGATTAAGGCATGCATTAAGGGCTCTCGTAAGTCTTCCGGAATGCTTGAGAGTTACATTCGGATCAGCTTCCCCTCAAGCGAATGTCTAGGATTCAGTAAAAGCCATAGGTGCTTGCTACCGTACGTAAAAATGCGGAAAAGTAGGATGGGAGTAAGCCATTGACGATACCTTCAATCTTGGGTAAGCTACATATCTGCAAGTGAGGATTTCATTCCGCGAATCATGCGGACGTTGAAATTAGTCTCGGCCGTCGTCGAGGCGCTTTACTCTTAGGCTTTTTTCCTCAAACGTCGTCAGAATCATTTTGGTTTCGCGACATATCCCTATCCGTCGCTCATCACACTCTATTTGCTCTCTTGTGTTCTTGTGGAGTTTGGTCAACGATTATCCCGCAATCTGAAATAGAAACTGTTTGATCTTCACCAAATCTATTAGTCCTTTTGCAGCACCGAAAATAGCTCGTGTTCGGATGCGTCCTAACCTGATGTTCTGTAGCTAAAAGTAATAATAGAGTGATGGTATGATGATACGGCATTTCCCATATGGCGATAACTTTACAAAGACTTATTTCATTTGATCATTCATCGTATTGCTCATCTCGGTCTTTCTTTATCAGAGATTGAAGACTTGGGAAGTACTACGTAAGAAAATAAGAGAATGTTATCTGGCAACTTGCAAGTAATAACAAATAATATGTCGAGTAATGCATTGAGGTAACATAGAGTCTGTTCGCCACGGGACTTGCCAGAAACCTTAGAACTTTTACTGATTTACTCGGGTCTGGTGGTGACCCGACTTTTCGTTTGAACGGCTAGATACAGAATGTGATTCCCGTGGCCCAGGTAGTAGGTTACTTGTACTTTGGAGCGTCCGATTGTCCAACATTACCCATTCATCATTATCGTGACTCAAAATTCGATGCAAATTCACATGATTTTGGTTCGCTGTAAGGTACAAAGTGTGTCCCATCATCCCATGCATATTTGCCATGAGGTTGATATTGACATTTCTCCCATGTGGGCACTGGGCACTAATCTAAGTGCAAGCAAGCAAGCAGGCAGGCATTAATGTCGACAAGGAATTAGAAGCTGTCAAACAGGGGCTGGTAAAAATGAAAGTGTGTAACGGTTTGTTTCTGTCTTAAACACGCCTAACAGGGGATGGATTCAAAGGGAAGTTTTTCAGGGTGCTGTGGCGTCCTCCAGCAACAGCCCAGCAACTTTTCTCGATCCTGGTGATAAATTGCCCATGCAAGCGCACAAACCAAATCGTCCATTAATCTCATGTAAGGATGTGCAATGAGAATTGCCCTTGAAGAAATGACGGGATGTTTTTTCCACGTAGCAGGAACTTTTGCCGTGAGGTTTCGGGCGATGCGCGACTTTTTCGAAATTTTGAATGATTTCTTTACTGCTATTGGGCCTGTGGTCGATGAGTCCAAACGTTACTTTGTGTGATTACGTGCCACAGGGGCACATTGAAAGAAAAAAAACCTCGGTGGCAGGATTGCATCGGACCTGAGTCCCAAAAGTTCATTTTGAATGGATGATCATTGAGATGATATCAGCGCAGTTGCGGCGATAATGTTCACTTTACGTCCGATAGGACAGCTTGACTGTAGTGGTGTATTCATTTTGTGGGTGTGTAGAGATTGCAAGAACCAAGATCGCCATTCCCCAAGATTCGAGAAGTGTACCGTGGCCCCCCTCCCTCCCGCTCTGACATGTCATGTTGGTGCGAGATGACATCCTCGAGGGCCGTTTCATTTTTACAGCGGTCTAATTCTCCGAGGCAGCAGGGCAAGAGACAACGTGCAAGGCTTTTCAAGGACCTTGAGGGTCTACAACCCCAACGCAGGCACCCCACGAATGGTTCACGATGCCGGTACTGGGCTCTTCAGCCTGGAAATCTACCATGGGTTAAAATAAACTTAATGGCTATCAAGATCCATCTTTCCAACGTCACTTGGTATGAGCCTCAACATCTGTCAATTATGTCGTGAATTCAAGATCCATCTTGAACGAGCGTTCAAATTTTCTAGTTCTCAAGCCTGGGAATACCTGCTGATGGAGGTACGGAGTAGAAGGAGTTGTTTTACGCTCCCCGGGTAAAACGGTTATCACTGGGATATTGATTGGTCATGCAGCTAGACCGGAAGCTGGAAGGCATGTCCACACGAACTTGAAAAGAAGTCCCAAGAAGGAAAGTAAATGAGATTTTGTAGTGGGTGGAAATGCGAGTTCGTAAAGATAGCGGACTCAACAACCACTGTCATTGGCAGACGGAAAGACCGAAAGCTGTGATGAAATTGCACTTCCCCCTTCATCATATCTTAACTTTCGGCATTTCATCGAGCGAGTGAGAACTAGGCGTCGTGCGATTACGAGCTTCACCGTCATTTTGTACAACTGGGTTTTCTTACCTCATCTCTTCTCTTATTCTGCAAATGGCTAAATAAGCCAAGGACTCGATGCATTCATTTACCGGCCTCCGGAGTCACTGGGCGTTGAAAAAACTAACGGCTTAAAAATTAGAACCTCCACTAAGTGTTCGTTAGCCTTTTTCTAGTCTAGGTAATAATTTGGTAAAGCTCTAGAGAAGGGCAAAAGCTTTTAGTGTAGAGTAGACCATTCGAGATAGAAATAAAAATATCTCTCTATTTTCATCTCCAGAATCCTTTTCCCAGAACATTTATTCATCCATCTGCATCCCCTATCAACTTCGGTTGGAAGGGTAAGCTATCGGTTGAACGAATTATTTTTTACATGCTTTGAAGTCTGAACCGATTATACGCAATTCATACGACATCAATATGATGAAACCTATTTCAGACCCAACGGACGAAATGCCACCACGATACGCCAAGGATAGCAATTCCAGCATTTTCATGCCATCTCGTACGACCCACCCACAACTATTAGCGTTTTTTTGGGAGGAGGGGGGGTTAAATCCTGCCACTGTCGATCACGTTCTGAAGCGACTGAATAGGAAGTATCTCCGATGCAAAGTTGCGCGTCCTTTTGGATTGGAAGAGTCGAGCCGCTTGGGCAATCAAACACATTTGTTTCGGAGTCGGTTTGATTGTGGCTTTTTGCAAATTGGAGTACTATATGCAGTTCATACTGGAACCGTTCATGCCTTATTTATCTTATCACCGGTATTATTCATTTCGAGAAAGGTCTAAAGTTCTGAGTGGGCGAGTGATCGAAGTATTGGATTTGATACTAAAAAAGGTTTAGCTTTGTGAATGGTTTCAACTTTGCATTGCATCCTTATTTTGCATAGTAATCCGTACGGTCCTGTGTAATGAAACTTTATTGAAAGTTCAATTCTCTCTCATCCCATGAGTTAATAGATTGCGATCGTAATGGATCTTCGTCGATACCAACCGTTGATTGGATTACACCATTTTTCTCAAGAGGAATACGGTAGGGCCTCAATTTTGGGTTGATCGATGGTGTGCGCCCAATTCCAACGATTCGTGCCGGCTACTTCGAGCCCTTTAACAGAATAGGTTAAATTCGCTTGTTGGTAGTGGTCGAAACGCTAATTGGAAGGAATAAGAACAAGTTTGAGTAAGTTTATGAGCAAATCTATGAGCTTGTTGATGCCGGAGTCTGTCCACTTCTCTCGTGCTTTCTCTTTTAGTTTAGTAGTCCAGATAGTAGTCCAGAAGTAGTCCAGATAGTAGTCCAGATAGTAGTCCAGATAGTAGTCCAGATATTCGAGTACCTATTGATGACTCTTCTTCCTGGGACTAGGACACATCTACTACTCTAGTAACTCTACAGACTACTACTTCTTTCCCTTGCCATATGATCCTGACACCTTCCATCTCCATTTCCATTCAAGGTTGAAGCTGCACACAGCTTTTTCTCTTCTATTCGTCTCAATTCATCCCTACTTTCCCCTCAATTTCAGCCCTCTTTACTTTGAGCCCTTGACCTTGCTGGCCTCATAACTTTAAATCTCACAAGTTTCCAGACATCTGGACGAACATTTCAATCATCCCAGTTTCTAAAAGAGAAGCCCTGCACTGCACTCGTCATTTGTTGACGGCTACAAGCCTACAACAACCTAGCTGTGTGAATCAAGCTTTTTCTGCAATCGACGACAAGGATCTCCAGAACAAACGGGTGTAATTGCAATCCTTGCTTCCGCAGAGGATCGTTGGCAGAATAAAATTATTCATCACCGCCTTTTTCGATGGAAAAAAAGTGAAGCTATTCGGAACTAGAACTGACTGATATTGAGAGTTTGCTTTGTTGCAGATTGTTCAATGCTGTGGAGTTCAATCTATTAAGGGAAATCTGAATCGTGAGTTACATCTCTTTCGGTTTGAGGATACCTGGCCTTTCCCTATGTATATGTTTTAACTAATAATAGTATTGCAAGTACGTTGAATACCTCCTAGGTATCAATCTATTAACTCTATATTCTTGAACTCGCCCCTTCCGTAAAACGCGAGTTCCTCTTTCCAATCTGATAACCCATTCATACAAACCATTTTACAATAAACATTCTAACTCGATCGAAGGCCAACAAGAGTGATTTGGTCGCACTCTTACCTTGGCAAAGATATAAATAAACAATAGTATAAGTTCATACACGGATTTCGATTCTCGGGATCAAACCAAAAAACATACAGCAGTATTTATTATATTGAAAGGTAAGATCCAATCGTTTGTTTCCTATTCTCCTACCGAGTCTCTGGAATTTCTTTCAAGTGAATTTGTCCAACGCCGCCACATTTGGTAAGAAGCGCGTCGCGGGCACATACAGTTTAGCGATTTCTTGCCGGTAACTTCTGTATACAACCCACCTCGACCTCGCGATATTTCATCCTGGTACAGGTGCTCAGGTTACAAAAGAGTCGCCAACTGTACAACTCATCAACGTGGAATCTCGTACAAAAGAGAAGACGCGCCGTTTTGAATCATAGCGCAGAGGTGAATTTTCTTGACCGCAATTTATCAAGATTTCATCTCGACAACCCCTTCGACAGAAACTCTTCCTACTACCTCTTCTGCCATCGTTGGTGCCATTTCTCTCAGCTGCATGCAAACTTCTTACGATGCTAACATTCTGTGTTACCCAGACTCGATCTGCAAATATTCCCAAAGATTAAGATATCCCAGTCAACTACTACATACCCGCCCACGATCTCCAGCAGCAGCCATCCACCCCCGAGATACTCGACGAGCATAAACTGTAACCATTCATCTGGGAACTTTCGGTCTGCGTCTGCAAGTTCGGCTAGAGCTTTGATTTCATTGGGACTCTCAAAATAAATTCGGAAACATCGAGAATCGGAAATCGGAGATCGAAAAAAACCAAAAAAATAATAATTGGAAAAAGCTCTGTCGCCGGATATATTTTCACGGCGCATCGCATATCTACCTACATCCTTAATCAATTCAGTAAGTGAACCCTCGTTCACTTTCAATCCAGCTATTCATTCCAAGTACGACTGCACAGTCGAGTTGTTCTCCAGATTTCTTCAAGTGATGTTCTTACCGCCACCACTCAATATTCAAACAATATTTCATATTTTGAAGGAACAGTTTGTGATAAGAAAATCCATATCGACACGCTTATCGGTGGAGTGGCAGGGGCCTGCTTCCAGGGTATCTTGCATGGAATAGCTTTCTAACTCAAATCCTTATAGTAAACCATCCGCCTCTACAACTTTACTCTCAGCTTTTTACGCATTAACCGGACCTTCATCCATATTTTGATAAGACATCTCACTGGTAAGCGTTCTAGATTTTGGATCCTATTGTTCTTCTCCACCAATCTCGATATTTTGTGATTGAACCATTGCTGCGAGGTCTTCCCAATCCTTACCTCTCTCCACCACCACACTATTAGGCGAAGGGTCATCCGCTTGCAAGGCTTGTTGCAGATGACCAGCTTTATCGCCCTTGTATGGAATGCAACCTTTCCATGTTTCTGTTGATTTTTGCTGTCTCCTGTTTACCAATCGATCTACCCATGTTTGTATAATATATCTGTCCATCCGCTCGCTCTTAGACCTAGTCTTCTTACAACGGTCATTGCTGTGCCTTGTTCTTCCGCTATCAGCCTCACTCACATTTTTGCGTCATTATCCGATCTTTGGTTCATCCGTACTTTACGCTTTATGCATGTAATCTTTTTATTCGCAGACTCGGTGCTTTCAGTACTCTACTGAACATGACTAACGCGAGATTCAGATCTTTTCCTTTAACATCGATTTGAACCATCTTACCGTCGCAGTTTATCAGGATTGTAAGTTCCAAACAGTTTTTTTGTTTTTGACAGCAAGTCATCTATCCTGTGAAGAGCATTCATGGTCCAGTGACCAGAGTATGGAGGAGTTAGCTTTGCGTACCGAGGGAGCGTACCCTGCGCGGAAAATGTCTAAGTTGCGCCGCCAAACCCTGTTGCGTCTAAATCCCTATCCACACCAACAATCTTTTTGGGATGGCCAGTGGTGTCGGTCCGGCCCATTTCGTATTACAGAAGAGGCTTGTCAGCTGCTGAAGATATTTTGGGCCTCTATTCGATCGCCTGCCTGATGCTCGCTAGCCTCGCAAGGACTGTGGCTCCTCACTGCTCAGGAACAGGAAGTCAATTGGTTATATTCCAACCCAGGTCCAAGAATCAATTGAATTGATTACCCTGTGGGGTTCTTGACTAGATCTGCTCGGGGATTTGACAACGGGGCGAACTTGACGACATCTCTTTTGCACAGCATTGCACTTTTGGGTACCCTCTGTTCCGACAATCGCATTGAATTACCTTGAGACAATATGAAATAGATAATAAAGGCTAATTCGGAATCCAGCACAAATAGCGATCTACACCACACACTGGACTCGTTTCACATCACATCCTGTCGCACACGTCAACCATCTTCGAGACTTCGAACCAAATCATCCGTTACCCGTCAACTGTAAGTTCGACCCTTTTTACTCCTCTGTAATCTTGCACAAAGCACGGATGTTGCATGGCATTCACATGGCATAATACATGATATTCCTTGTTTTACATGAACGACTATTTCCTGGTATTGTTTTCCAACGGTTGTTTACATGTGGCTGGTGTTTTATGTGGCTTGATATAACCCATTGCTGACTGAAATAGCAATCACTGCCCAAGATGTCGCATCGTCAATATAAGGAGGAGCCAGGTGTTAATGTTGTGAATAACGAACACGTAAGTACACAATTTACTGCGACTTTTGCCATTGGATTGCATATCCAATAATCGATCATATTAAAGTTAATATTTATGCCTTTGCCTTCTCGAGTGTTGAGATCTTTCCAGAAGTCGCAAGTTGCACTTCTTTGGATAAGATTACAAGGACAAACCTCCTTGCACATAACAAGAAAGCAAGGGAGTGTGGCTTCCATAATTTTCCAGAACAAAAAATTGAGCTGGACTCGAGCATCGTGGATTCGTAGGCTCGTTTCACAATAAACGAGGGATTTCATTTTCAGCTACCCAGTCCCACGCGAAGAAGGCGAAAAACATTTAGTTGGTGGTTGGGTCTGCACACATTTTCTGCACGGCCTTTCAGCCATTCGCTTGACGGTTAAGATCGTCAAAGACAAGGTGACTTTAATCTCTGACCGATTATTTTGGGGAGGGGGGTTTTTTTTTGGGTGGGTGGAACCAATGATGTTATCATTTTTGATTGGATGTTTTGTTTAAAATGAAAAATTGTAATGTTGCGCAAACATGCAGCTAAAAGCCCATGTCGATCAAAAGATTGGAGTGTACAAGCGGCACCTGATAGTTTTCGATTTTCACCATTATAATCATTCATCAGCCTCTGAAGTCAATTCTAAAGATGGTCGTATGGTTGATTGGTCGTGGTAATTCATCTTTTGCGTCGCTCCCTTCGTATTGGTTCAAGTTGAGCGATACAAAAACAAATGCGAAGAGGATTTTCAAAGCATGAGCAGGGTTTTTCGTCCTAGGCTGCAGTAAATCTAAGGAGACTTTTGGTATAGCGGCTTGCCAAGGTTACAACGCCGCATCAACAACTGATGGAGTAGTCTTTTGATGCTTCCTCCTCTTATTTCATCTTAAACCTTCTAGTAATATTCTGATACACGGCACTAAAAAAAGGCAAGTCCCTTTTAGCGTTTGGCTTTTACCATTTTAATCGCGAGTCGTATCATTTGCTATTATTGGGTAGTCTTAAGATTATTTATTTTATTAATTTGCCTCGAATAAATTATACACAATATACATAACATACATAACAAAGTTACTCGCCTCACTCTCCTAAAGGAGTCTAGTCACAAGCTTAGAGGATTTATTGTTTATTTCATTTCCGTACAGTGTACTTTTATTACTCCATCCAAACTGCGCAAAAGTTCATGTGGCTGGCCCCACTTTCAATTCATAAGCCCAGCCCAAAATTTCTCTTTGAATAGACTAGTTGCCTCCGCTCATACACACCGCTGTCTTTCCAAGGCCAAACGAAATCCGAACCCGACCCGGACCATTTTTATCTGTTTTTTTTCCTTTCCCTGTGCCATTTAAAAAACAGTTATAACTGTAAACATCATTCACCCCCACCCCTTGCCCCTAGCTCTTCTTTCATACCCCATCTGGTCTCAATACCTTGCAACGTCCGCGCACATTTTCTATATTTCATGCGATATAACCCTTGTCACGTTTATACCATGCGTTGTCCTTGGTTCCACTGAATAACTTACATTTCTGTTCCCCTTGCCCTCTTCCACATTTCTTTTGAATATCCCATACAATCATTATCAATCCATTCAAAGCCCTTGTTCTTCAAGCTTAATCTTCCCCCATCCAGACCACTCAAATCGCCCTGTCTATTTCCGGTCTTCCTCGTTACAGTCATTCATCTCATCAAAAGTTACATACCCTCGTACGTTTATCCTCGCTCAGATCAATCTTTTACCTACCCCGTTCTGTTATTATTCTCCGGTTCCTTCAAAGTCCTTTGTTCTCCCTCATCTCATAAGCTTTTCACCCTCGTCAGATCCACTACTTAAAAACTGGATCCTCGGACATTGCCTTCATCGCTTGCGGTCCTTGTCCACTCATCTGAAAAATTTCGTAATAGAAGCAAGGCATCTGTTATACTGAGGTACACCCTCGTTCTATTCCCTTGTCCCAGTCCCGCATCTAAAGATTTCTTACTGTTTTTCTACCACTATTATTGCACGCCGCCTGTCCTGTCAGAAGATCTCATTCCAGGTACCGCGCTGCTGCACTTGACCCTCGTCATCAAGGATCGACCACCACTTTCATACTCAAGTCTCGAAGTATACATCGCGACGCGACTTACTTTTCTCAATGGTCTCTACATTTTTAACGTTACATATATCACAAAAGTTGAAGGAACTATCACTAACAAATGGCATCAATGCAGCATCACCCCCACCACACGCCGCAAGGTCCTCCTCCACCTCCGCACCACCTACAACAACAACCGCGACCTTCGAGCATCGTGCACCAGCATCATCAGCAAGCTCCTCCCCAACCACAACATTCTAACGCGTATCCTTCAGGGCACGCGATACCACAATATCCACAAACTGCTACAGGACCCAGCGGTCAACATCAAGAACTTCCATATTACCCAACTCACCCAAGTCCTTATAGTACACCAAGCGCATCTGGTACATATTCATCCGCAGGTACGTAAACGCGTCCAAAAAAAAAAACGCGTTTTTCGTCACAACAGACTAAATACTAATTATCGCATAGGCCCAGAAACACCAGATATTATGGCGGCTACCCAACATATGACGCGAGCGCCATATCCTCCGATTTACCAAACTCCTCAATCCAACTCCCCCGCTTCTGTTGCATCGCCCGCACATGAGAACAGGATGTACGCGCCATCATCACAATTGCAGCAAAACCCGCAGATGTACTATCCAGGGCCACCGCAGCAGCAATATCCTCCCCCTATGCCCCAAGGAGGGCCTTCTCCATATGCGCAACAGCAGCCACCTCCGCAACAGCAGCAACATCATCATCAGCAGTCCATGACCTCACAACCAACACTGCTCATGTCGCATCAGACAAATCAACACCCAATGCAGCAACATCCTAATCAACACCAACAGCCAGGTATGACCGGTAGCCCAAGAACAAAGATGGAGCCACATGTCCCACAAATTGCACGACCAAATCCACCATTAGGAGCTCAGCATTCTGCAAATGGTACACCTCAAATGCAACCTAACAATGTGCCTGGAAACGGGGGTAGCGGGGTTAATCCAAACGCTGCGCCAGGTCCAATTCCAGCAACCACCCCCCTCGTTGTGCGACAAGACAACAATGGAGTTCAATGGATTGCATTTGAATACTCACGCGACCGTGTCAAGATGGAGTATACGATCAGATGTGATGTTGAGTCTGTGAACGTTGAAACCCTGACCCCGGAATTTAAAACGGAGAACTGTGTTTACCCGAGAGCGTGCTGCAGCAAGGATCAATACAGGGGAAATCGATTGGTATACGAAACGGAGTGCAACACTGTCGGGTGGGCCTTGGCAGAATTGAATCCTTGCCTACGTGGCAAACGTGGATTAATACAAAGAGCGGTCGATAGTTGGAGAAACAGTAATCAAGATCCACGATTGAGAAGTCGAAGAGTACGAAGAATGGCCAAAATTAGCAATCGTAAAGCGGTTCAAGCATCTACCTCCCACAATCCTCACATGACTGGTCCTAGTCCGACAGGGATGCCACCCTCTGCGAACATGGGCCCTGGCGGCGCGGGAAGCATGGGCAAACCTAACCTTGGCGGCATGGGTGGTCCTCAACTTCATCACCACCACGCTCATCCGGATGGAAGTAACCAAGGAGGAGAAGAAGTCGGTATGTTTCACCAGATGTGATGTGCGATTATTATTATTTTGTTATGATACCATTCTTGCGAATATACCTGTTGATTGGGGGAAATTTTGGGCCATAAAGTGACTAGTCACAAAAGCACTTTCATGTATAATACAACATTGCACTTTGCTTCCTGCCTTCTGCGATACCTACCCATTACCCCGCGTTATGTCTTTGTATTATTGTATTGCTCCCCATTGCTTGCTTGCTTTGTATTGTTATTGTTTTGCTTCCCGGATAAACCTGAGAGGCTAATCAATAAACCCATTTGTAGGCGACGAAGAATATATGGATGAGAACACTCACCATCACCATCAAGCTCCGATTGGGCAATCTGCCAACTCGGGAGATGATGTGCGACAAGGTCAAGCTTTCCCAGGCTTTTCCAGCAACTACCCTTCGAGTTCGTCAGTAGGTGGAGCTTCCATGGTTCCAGGTAACCACGACGGACGTCCATTACCTCGCTCGGCCCATCCAATTGCTGCACAATCAAAAGAGGAAGAAGATGGTGTTGATGTTTTTGGCAATGTTCCCGAAGCAAAAAAGCGCAAGTTCATCCTGGTTGAGGATCCGGTAAAGCAAAGTCGTATTCGTGTCAGAGTTACCTTGGATACGGTTGATATCAATGAGATTCCGGATTCATTCCGAAAGAGTAACTCGGTCTATCAACGTTCTTGGTTTCCATTGCAAATGCAATCGCCCCCTCCATCGGCTAACGGCAGTCAATTCTTCCAGGATGATGATAGCGATGATGAGGTTGATGGAGGTCGAGGTCGATCTCGACGTGGCAGAAAAATGGTTGCTGTTCAATTGCCAAACGGTGATGAGGGCGAAATTCCTATACCAAGAATGCGCAAGTCTCAAAGAGCGTTGGAGGTCAAGCTTAATGACCTGGGATATAGAATGACCTGGCATCAAAGCAGAACATTTGCGGACAAGTCCGTTTTCTTACAAAAAGCTCGTGAGCAATTTTCCAGTTCTTTGAATTGTCAAGTACTGCAGTGGATTGTTACTAATCATATGATACAGTTGATGCGTGGCGCAACAAGGTTAAAGAAAACATTGGAAATGCTGGAAGAGATGTCACTGCTATTCCTCATTTTGATACTCGTTCTGGAAAGCGACGCTGGTTAGAAAGCACCAAGAAACGCGAGCAACAAGAAACGGAACCTTAAACGACTATATCATAGGTTCTTTACTTCCCGGCGGTACGCTGTACCATTATAATCACGACATCTGCTTCCAATGATCTTGTTGGGTGGAAAGAAGAGAGTGTCTTCAAAATTCAGTCCCTTTCCGGAAGGCAATCCGCGGCTGTGATGAGATCATGATTCGGTTGAGCGGTGGAGTGATTTAATACCTACATTGCTTTGGAGTGTGTTTTTTTCTTTCGTTACTTTTAGTTCTTTTGTTCTTGTTTCTGTTTTTGGTTTTCTTGTTTTCCACTCTTTTAGTTCATCAATGAGTTATTTGCTTTTTTTTTCGGTCAAATGAGAAGTAAAATGAATATATTGATTATCGTTGAGGGAATGCATGATTTGGGGAGGCAACGTCTGTGCGTATTATTTTACGAATTGATTTTTAGGGGGGTGGGTACATAGATTGGAAGGAAGAAAGAAGGGATTCGTTTGGAAGACGAAAGATGTTTTAAGAGGTATTTGAAAATGAGGGATGAGGATAGTGGCTGGGGATGAGGAAGTGGGAGTGGACTTTGTAATTATGAATTGAGTATAACTTAGATTAGGAATGGACACTCTCGTTATGTCGGGGCTACTCGGTGAGAGTGTTCTTGGTTTTGTAAATGAAAAGGAAAATTGAAAATGGTTTGTTTTCGAAAGAAAATTTGGGTTGTTATTGTAGGTGTGAGTGAGGGTTATGAGCATAGCTACAGGTCTGATTAGGTGTATCCCTCTTTCTTATATAGGCCAATTTCAAATTGAATTATTCACTACGACTTTTTCATTTTAGATGTTCACAAGTTGTCACACAACTTCTAATATATAAATCTCATTTCTAAATTGAGATATTCATTGCCATAGGAGATTTACTTTTATAGGTGTATTTTTTGGGGTTTTTTTAATAAAAAAAAATTCTATTATAATAATAGGATAACTCTTGGTCTTTTTAATTTTATTTTTTATAATAATATTTTATATTCTTGAATTTACAAATGATCAAAAAAGTTATAGTATTATATTTTAAAGTTTTATATATAATATTTTGAATAATCAGTTTGGAATTGATGATAAATGATAAATCGTCTGCTTTCACTTTTGGCCTCCATGAATTGACTCCTCGTCACTGTCTTCATTCTCTTCCTCCGAATTGCCGACGTCTTCCTCCATACAATTATTCATATTATCCTCTTGTTCTTCCTCTCTTTCTTCCTCCCCTCTCTCTTCCTCATCCATGTCTTCATTTTCGATTGTAGATTCCGACTTAGGGATGGACTTTGGATCTAAACTTGGCTTCACAGCCTCCCATTCGAAGTCCTTCGCATGCTTTTTAATATGATGTCTTTCGCAATTCTTCATAACAGGAAATCGTGAAGAGCAATGTCCGCATTTGAATGGGCGCTTGCCGAATTTCTCCCTGGCGGCGGCTTCGAACTGTTTTTGCGTCTGGGTGGAGGTCTCGGGGTTGAGCTGCTTTGAATTCTCTGTGGTCTTGGCAGCTAACTAGATGCGCATTTGCCTCAGTAAAAGGTAAGGATGAGGTGATAAAGAAAAAGGAGTGTTGTAGACATTTACCTCAAGTTCAAGTCTCCGGATTTTAGATCCAATCTCAGATTCCTCTACCAATTCAATAGGACCTTCTTTGCTATTCCACGAAGTAGCCCCGGATTTCCTTGTCGAGTGAAAGAAACGTTGAGACAACAACTCCCTGTTGAACTTATCTGAAGCTTTCCAATTTTTGTAATGTGTAGAATACTCAGCAATAGCTGAGTTACCAAGCAACGTGTTTTGAATCCTACTGACATCAGGGGTACCTGTTGAGCCATCTTCGATATAATACCGGTGGTTGTGAGCTATTTCAGCTGCCGTCAAAGGAACAAATAGCGAATTGTTTTGGAAGTTTCGGGCCTGATTCTTCGCTTCTACCATAGCATACCAGGTAGCTTGATTTTCTTTGGTACCGAATGCCAAAAGAGCTTCAGGGAGTTTCTCCGGAGTGTTAGTCTTGGTATCTGGCCTCTGTCTATAAAGAAGAGGGGTAAGATTCCGTTGGATTTCGGGGGATTTCTTCAATATGTGCTCTTTGGGATAGCCAACTGCCATACAGCGAGAATTAACATACCTCGCTGGATCGAGTTCCTCGTCGCACTCTGGCATTTCGAAGTGCGAAGGCTTTCTAGTTGAATGCTCCTCCATTTCTGCGGGTCCAATGCTCAGATGGGGGTGCACAGCTCGGAAAACAAGGACTCCTTTTCCTTTGGGTGGAAAATCGGTGTATGTTCTGATGGATGTGATTGCTGTGCGACCTCCAAAGTAGTTAGATGGCATATTTGAGAGGCACAGGAGCGAGGTCCAATGGTTAGGGCTATCGTTCGCGTCAACATGGAGCCCGCCTACGTTACCGAGTGAGCTTTGTAGAGATGCCTGGTCAAGATCAGAGTAGTTGAGCTGCAAGGATGCTAATAGAAGGTTAGTGTGAGGTCATGAAAGGTTTCAGCTGGGGTAGAGGTCATATCTTACTAAACAAGTAGTTGGCAGCTGATCCGAATGTGAAGGGGACGTCGATTTCCCTCTGCATAGCAACAAGCTCTAACTCTTCTGCTGAAACAATGGTCTCCACGGGTCCGATAAGAGCTTCTGTTATCGATCTCAAGAACTCAATCACATAGGCTTGGTTCGCCAGCATGGCCTTGTTCACAGGGCCAGAGCCTGCCGCTAACGCTTGTGGATTGACGGTAAACCCAAGCGTATAGCACCTAGGATTGGCTCTTTTGCCCCCTCCGAGGATCATCTCAAGCTTACTCTCACTAGGTTTCTTGTAATCACGCTGTAAAGCCATCTTCTGTGCCTTTACGGCTGCTGCGTAAGCTTTGGGACTCCTCTGGTAATAGGACTTCGGGTCTAGGTAACCCGCTGTTGTCCTATTGTTCCTTTCCGTACCTAGATACACTGTCTCGTTTGTTTTCAGGTGATGATACAGCATTGATGCATTCTCGGCCTCTGTTAGTGCACCCTTGATTGTAAGGAGCCTAAATTAGTAAGAGTTAGCATTGTTCTTGTAGAGAGTGGCGCCGATGGCAGCCGGTAAAGGGGTATATGGGATATTCAGGTAGTGCTGGGGACTTACTTGGGAATCTCCGAGTTCCTTGCTATTGCCAAGTGTTTATTAAGAGGCCCAGAAGATGGAAAATTTGGCTCAATGAGGTATCTTCCATCTCCTTTGTCGATAGGAGCCTTGTAGTTGAAGGTTGGTGGTGTGTTTGTGTTCATTTTGAATAACTATTGTAGTTCATAGGCAAAACTTGAAAAAATGTGATCACAAAAGGTTAAAGGATAGTGTTGTAAGAAAGAGGGAGATTCTTTTGAACGTAAGAATTTCAAAGTTTATGTAGGTATTGAAAAACTTTCTCGCTTCGAACTCACTGTATTTTTGTACAGCAGCTGGAATCTTCGAGGTTGTTTTGGGCCAATTCATGATGATGAATGACTTAATTCAATTACCTCTGAAAATCAATTATTGTTTATGTCTCTCACTGGCTGGAGAAATTGATGATAACCAACGAATGATAAAAATTGAAATCTACTACCGTTTATACATGAGTAAGATGTTGATCATTGATGTTTTGGTATATTTATATATATAAAATTTTCAAAGAAGTAAAACTAAATATCATAGTCTTTCATTATTTGCCATAGTTCCTTCAATTTCTATCTCCTTTCATTCAATAATTTAAAAATCTACTATAGATTTCATTGTAAAATAGCTTAATCAAAGGAGATAAGAAATGCAGAATGTACATTTGGTATTCAAGCTAGAGTCTCATGCTCTTAGTTCTTTTCTGGTATTAGTAATTTTGGGAGAAAAGTTCTGGTATGGAGGATAATGAAAAGCATATACGTAGAAGTTGAAGACATTCAGCCTGTTCTAGACTGACTAAGAAGAAAAGAATTTATAGAGATAAAGAGCTGTGATATAAGATCAAAGCCCTAGAGGCACTCCCCATTCTATTATCAAATGCTTGACACACGCCCACTCATTGATCCACTAGCAACTACCAGAATTACCATTCCCTCTGTTGGTGTTTGCACCCCGACTCTTGTGTTTAGTTCAAGGCCCACTCATGTGGTCAGTCGTATTGTCGAAGCATTATATGCTACGGTAGAGATGAGGCTGTGTTGGTTCTGGTACCATTGTGTTACTTGTTTTTTACAGGTTGTAGTGAGAGGCTTGATTTGGTGCAGAAATTGAGGTGCTATGTTGGTTGCAAGGATTAAACTACACCCAGATTCTTCAATTTATGCTGTCTAGCCCTCTTCCAACTCGCGATATCCACTTCCACTATCCAATGAGTGATTATCCATTCAACGATGATTAGGTGAACGCTTGTGCAGCTCCAACGCCTGCACAGCTCAATCACTTTAGGAACCAAAAGCAAAGCCCGGCCGATCCTGGTTCTTATTTGTAGTTCAAAAAGAATATGAGTGGTATGACCAATTCGAACAAAGCTGATAATGGTGGCAATTTTATAGCAAAATAAAAGATCCCCGGGATGAGAGCTGTACCATATTTGTATACTAATCTCGGCCTTCACTTGTTTAATATTCTGAACTCAGTGGATAAATTTGCTATGAGACTCAATTCGATGTCTCCATAGCATTACTTCGCAAACTAAATGTCCATAATCATTTCAGCAAACCAGCTATCAATTAACGGTACAGTAACCTAATTCTCCCTAAAATTTGCACAGCCAGAATTACAATACAGATATCGTACATTCAAGGAAAATTTCTTGCAGCTGATTACAAATTTCTGCAAACTTTAATTGTATGTTGCTAACGATTGCTCCGACAAATCGTTGTTCTAGGTTATTTAGGAGCGTTTTATTTACCCCTTTCCTTCGTTTAATTAATCAAAAGCACCCACTTTAAGCGAATATCAAAATTTCAGCAGAGGCATGATGCAATATGTATCAGCATAGTTCATGGACCTATAATATAACACACATCAATAAAAACTAAAAGTTCATCAAATTTATATATAAATCTTATATAAATTGCAAATCGAAATTTCAATCTTTAATATTTCAATTAATAAAATTATCAAAAATCTGAAATTTTTAAAACTTATTATTATACAAATAATAAATATATAATTTAAATTTTATTTAATTATATTTATATATAACTAAAAAAGTTTAAAAAATTGATTTATGTTATTTTTGATAAAGAAAAATAATCTAAAAGAAAAATGATCTGAAAGTAGGGTAGGAGATTTAGTGATGGCATTTCTACAAAGTAGGCTTGAATTTCCTAGCTCCTTTAGAAAAGCGATTGTTATACTTTTATATAAGCATATATAATGCTATCGCATGCTATTTGTCGGGATATTGATCACATGAACCACTAGCTTTGACACTAGTGCCTCGGCAGGAGGGATCACATATTACATAGTTCCCTATAGGTCTAGTTCTTCAAGCAATCAATACGAATATGACAGAATATATTATGAAGCTTCACTTCCCCATACCACGCCACTACCGACAGCCAAATTTATAGTTATGGGAACTTTCTCCTTGTTCATTATTACAGCCAGATATTGTGCCATTTCAAAGATTTAATATGGTCATAGATGGTGAATTAATACGCATTTTGCAGAAATGATATAGTTATAAACGGTAGGCTGGTGATCTCAGCCTTAGATCAAATTGAAGGAAATACTATGGGAAGAAGGGAGGGAAAAAGAGGCAGGTGGAAAACTAAGAACTATTATTTTCGTCATAAAATCCCCTAATTCTGAAAAGTCTGAAAGGGCCGTTTAGCTTCTAGAAGTAGTGAATTCTACTTTGCTCCCTGAGAATACGGCCGACCTTTGCATGATTTGATTTATCGGGTACCAAGCGGATATTTTCCAATTGATATGAATGAGGAGACCACTGCATAATATACACATTTGGGACTTAGTTCTTTGGGTTTGTCCACGCAGTATATATTTAATCCCAATATTATCTCAGCATAACATGGAATGTGAATAAGCGTTACCGCTACCTCAGTTTACAAACTAGCTATGTCTAATTCACGCAATTAACATAAATACGAGATATCAATGTGCAAAAAGATATCCTTTACTTCATAACTAGGACGTATACAACTTACAGCCGTGTCTAATGCAGGTTATTTAATGTGTTAAGGCTTTTGATACGCAAGACAGCCTTATTACTTAAGAACTTGGCCGTATATACTTCACACCAAGCAAAATAATAAAAAATATCCGTAAGCAAACAGATATATCTCACAACTTGGCCGTATCCAACCCGACCGTAAGCGTGACACCTCGGCACCGTACTTCAAAAATCGGCCGTATACTCGTGGCTAATCAGCTTGACGAGAATACATGGATAAGCGAAATCACTGCCGTATTTAAAAATCAACTACAACTAATTCGCGCCAATCATCAAAACAAGAAAATTAATAAGCAAGGAAGCTACCGTACATCAAAGTCTGGCTGTATCTGATGCGTTAGTCTTGAACTTGTAACTAATCCGTACGGCTACTATGGCTTTGCATTATCCGAGCAGCGAATACCGTAACTTCGACCGACTTGATATAAGTAAGTCGAAGCACACCCCTCCGCTCGAAATTTTTAATCCTCTCCTTTCCGCACACAGAGCTTTCGAGAGATAGCATCTGAAATCGGCAACGACTTCCGAGATTTTACTGCCCATAGAACTTCTGTATTTAATCAACATAAGTCACGAGACATCAAATTCACCCCTTAAGTACGGTTCATCCTTTAAGATGCCATCTTTTCATCCCTTTGCCTTAGAGGGCACACAATTCACTGTGAACTTGAAGTCAGCCAAATTCCCAAAGAATACTCCCGTCCAATCAATTGATTTGCCACAAATCAACACTTGGCCATCTTTTCTAGATCCAGCCAACGCCCTTCCCGCTAAGCTCCAGGATTTGAAGTTAGACGAGAAACAAGCATATTTTATCGCTGCCAAAAACTCTCCTATGGATCCCACTCCAAATAACGTAAGCTCACAATACTGCCGCATTCTAGTTTACCTACTAATATACTGTGCAGTATTTTGAAGACGACTTCGAAGACGCATGGAGAGATCTAGAGGCTGATGGTGATGACGCAGCTCATCGAAGCAAGATTGCTCAGCGTATTGTGGAGCAACAAACCCGTCCCAGCAACCAGGCGAGCCAGTTAGGATACAATATTGCACCAGCAGCCGAATTAGGTCCATCGATTAAGTGCTACAAGTGCGGATGGTTCTCTCAATACCAACTTTGGGATATGTGGATTCCAGCTCATCAGCAACCCTATCTAGTTGCCCCAAATTCAAAAGCAACTCAGACACACTTAAACATTGCTACATGTTTTAACTGCAACTCGGGACAATGTCTGGCTTGTGGCAAACCTCCTCACCTTACGGAGTGTACTTTTGCCGATACTCGCATCGTTTGGCAAGCTCTCCTTTCCGTCGATACGGCAATGGTTCAGTTTCGCTATGTATCTCCAAGACTCTTAGAAGTTGATAATTCGAAAAAGATGTATCATGTGCTCTTAGAAGCTCTTACAACTATCCTGGTTCGAGTACCAAGAAGTGGGCCACTTACATTCGGATTGTACGAGCTGCTCCGTAATAGTCTGATTCTGGATCTGGTTGCGGATATCGTGAGAGATATGACGGTTAAAAATATCCAACTGTCGCCACTCCTTATTCAAACCTGGGAGTTTCTTCACATGATTGCCGAGCGCAGTGAACTTGTCGACTTGTTCTTCCAAAACCGACAGGTGCTAAATGGGGCGTCACCTGGGCTCCAGCAACTAGCTTTTCCTCTGGTACTTCTACCAATTCAGCAAGCCTCTAGTATCAATCCAGACGTTCACCCAGCTAAGAAGTATACATTTTGGCCGTTGTTCCAGAAGGTCTCCGACGTTGCCAAGCAATACCTACGAGCAAATCATGACGACGTTTGGTCTGCGGTCATGGTGGCACAGAGAGTCCTTGATGTCTATGCCATCGTGGCTAGTAAAATTACTCAGAGTATTCTTGTTCCCAGAAAAATACATCCTACTCAGCACGAAGCGGGATATGCGGCTGGTGTCAGGGACCTCTACCGACTTGGGGTCACCAGAAACACTGAAGCAAAAAAGAAAAGTGCCCAGGAAGATATCAGTATGGACATTGATCCACCTAGAAAGAAGCGTGGTGCCCGTCAAAAAGTCCAAGGTCAGGACCAGGATGGTAGGGGGGATGAAGAGGGAGGAAAGAGAAGACAGACTATCGGAATAGAGTGGGTTTGGACATTACCCTAAGGGCCATTAAAGAGATGAGAAGAATGGACGGTAGAAAGACCGTGGGTAGACAGCAGTGTGTGTTATCACCACAGGAAATCGAGATTAAATCTGAAGAAGGCTTTTCTTTTAAGATTGGGGATGAGGACTAGCTCATTGAGATATGTGTTTCGAATATGTGTTACCGTTGGGATTTACTACTCCTAGTATTCTAGCTGGATATTGTAACATTTCGGGGAACTACATAGAATCTTCAACCAATGAACTCTTCAGAACATTATACATGCAAACGGATGTGACCAAATGAATCAGCAAGTAAACTGTTAAACGTGAAAATAAATAGAATTTAGGGGTCAAACTCGATAAAAATGAAAGATTAATTGTCTATGATTGTCAAGTTAACGATATGATATAAATTTGTCTGAAATTTGAACATTGTGATTTTCACGGTGGCCAAAATGATTATATCACCAAACTTAACTACGGAAATCATGTGACTGACCTCGATTTAGCCACATCCACAACCCATCCATACTAGCATGCTATGCCAAGGCTATCCGTTGTATATCCCCTGTGAGTGCCGGGTCTAGCAATACTGAAGCTATAAGTGCCGAACATCCTCAGATATGCAACAGATTGACAGATACCGAAGATAGTTAGGAGTGCCAATATTTCAGACATGCAACCAAACCAAAAAAAACGAGGCTAGCAACTGCTTTCGGCACGTAACACAGCTCCAAGGATCGCTCTACAAGCCTGTCCCGACTCCTAGTAGATTGGCGTACTAAAGAAATGGGACTGTACACTGGAATTCTTAATTAAGGGTTTGAACACATTTCCTTGAACGGCAAGTTATTCTAGCTGTTGAATCAGATCTCGAATGAACGATGATAAATCACACTACAAGCATGAAATCTGAAAATCATGCTTTTCCCAGTAATCCACCTGTGCCGATTTCTAAAATTGTAATGGACTGTCTAACGTCTTCATATCTAGCTATGCATCAATGTAAGAGGGTCAAAAGCGGAAGTCGCAGAGAAGTGTAGTACAGACTGCAATTGATTGACAGATTTCAAGGGTTGAATCTTTAGAAGTGATTTGATTACAAATTGAACTTTCAAATGAGAGCATTACTGAAAAAACTTCGCTGCACAAACGCAATCAAATTCAAAGACCTTCCAAATCACTTAAGGAAATCTTTTCAAAATTCAAAAGCTACAGCCCGGACCATTTAAAACACTACCAATGGAAATTTCGTCCCTTAAGAGCTCTTCAAACTCTTTGAATGACACTACCTTCTAAATTGCACGAGTATGCGACTTGAACTTGCCATATACGCCTCCGGCCATTTAGTCAGTGCCACATCAAGAAAATTCTTACCTTTATCCTCTTTTGAGAAATACTCCTCAAACAGCTTTGCTTTCCTACCATGAAAGTGATAAGAATAGGATGACAGATCGTTTAGATTAGCTGAGGCCAAACATTGAACATAGCCGTCAGGGTCGTCGGGCAAAAGATATTTTATTCTTTGCGTCTCCTATATTGATTGAAATGCTTTCCGATCCGCAGAGCAGGGAGGTGAGTTTCCATATAAGCAATATTCTGAGGCTAGTGTTCAGCGCTTGGGTAGCTTCGCCAGCGGCCGCATTTGCCTAATCTAACCAGTCCAGTTCACCAGAAGCAGCAGATCGATCTTCCGCACAATCCCTCCGGCTATGCAGCCTTTTCTTCAGCCTCTCGAAAGCTTGCCGGGCAATGGACATTGCAAGGGTAGTTAAAAACATCATGGTGCGAATAGGGCTGATCAGCAAGAGTTTCCATGAGATTTCGGAGATATGAAACCAGAAGGGCGAGGATTTAATAAATGCCCCAAAACGAGCGCAAAAGCCGTCGAAAGATATCAGAGTTTGCGACACCGGAGTATCATTTCAATCGCGCCAGCAGCTTCAACTCTGTGGGCTTGTCTACTCCAACATCCCTCCTAGCGAAACAATACTCGAAACCAAGCAATCTAACTATCAGCAATCATTTTCACGCATGCAAAGTACATAGGGTTCCCGAGTAATCCAGGCAGCAGTTCAACAACGAAAGTCCTGGTTCTTTCAATTGATTACAACAATACGCACAAATTTTTAAATATCCACACCATCCTTAGCATTCAATCCATTCATTTAAAAGACCTCACGCGCGAACTTGACAACAAGTCATTCTTACTCACTAGAAGCTCTGTGGCCCATCTTGATTCTTGAACAGCACCTTTGAACTAAACTCACAGTTTTCCCAACTCTAGCTCACCTAAATGAGATGAATTAGTTAAAGACAAAATAAAAGCAGATGGAAATGTTCCAATGGTTTAGCATGACGAAAAAGGTGAGGATGATGAGGGTTCGGTGCAGACTTTGATATTTAGCTGTCTCTAGCTTTTGGGAACATATGACGCTAATTATCATTCCGATACCATGTTTTCAAAAGCTAGAGCACAATTAATAACGGGGTAATATTGGCAATGCAAGCTGTCAAAGATATAACCTTATTTGCTGATGTAAATTTTATCTACGCTTTGCGCTAACTTCAACGAGCCAGAAGTAATACATTTAAAGTCTATCTCAAGAGTACGAGCTACACACTCGAACCGATAGGACTTGAAAAATCATTCTTTGACTCCCCGTCGCTGCTTTTCTTTCCCTACAAGAGATCGCGCCATTGGGGACAACCAAATGTCGGGCCCTTGGACGTCCATAGAACCCCTATTTGCTTCGATCGTAGCCTCAATTTCTTTAGCAACAACACGGTTACTGCTGATTGTCGTTAGTCCAGATGCCCATCCGTACAGGAACACGGACTGATTAACACCAGTTAGAACATTTGAGACGTCGTTGACAACGAGAGGAAGTTTGGACACAATATTGGATATATTCACATCCATTATCGCGATGGGTAATTGCCATCCCGGAGGAATGCTATACTCCGAGAGCTTCTGAAATTCCCCCGTCAGCTGGTCTTTTGTTAACTCGTGATTGAAACCAAATATCAGTTCCATTCGTTGCTTTTCGGTGTCTGTTCCAATTATGTCTATTATCTCTTGAGCTCTTGCAACTGCTTCACGAGTGCATACGAGCTTCCTGGACCCGCACGCAGGCCAAACAATACTAGGTAAGAGCTGGTCTTGACTTTCCATTTCCATCTGTTTGATCAGAAACCGATGATGCCAATCTTTTGGCTCAACACGGCCATGCGACAGACTGAAGATTTGGTAATTAGCAAAAAAGGAAATGGTTAACTGTTATTTGGGAGGTGGAAGCACCCATCACGGGATACAATATCTCTTACTTACTCACTAATAAATGCGAAGATCATTGTACAATCAACATTGAGTGTTTCGGAGAAATTCTCGAAAGGATCTGTTATCATACGTTGGAGAACTTGTGATATATCAAAGCTTGCAGGGATATCCTCATATATCTGCACTGTGATTCCTAATGCCCGAATTTCTTTCAAAACATTGGCCACCTGATTTGGACAATTTCGCGTGATCCTAGGTAGTACCATGCGTATTGATGGATGCCGGTATTTAGTTCTAGCCAACTTAGAGGCTTCTACAAGTAGCTTGGCTTGCTTTAAGAGACCTTCCGGCTCATCTTCTGTATCTAACCTTACAGCATCGTCGTCCTCATCATCAGTCGAGTCATCCTCGGCCCATCCAGCCTTTGCTAAATCATATATCATCCTCTTAGCAGTAATTGTGCTTACTTTGACCCATTCAAGATCTTCTCCGGCCACGATATCAACCTCCACACTTTTGATATTCTTCTGCACTGAGAGATCACCTCGCTTGGATTTGAGCAAGCTTTGACCAGTGCACCAAAAGAAACGTTTCCTCAAAGCCGTGATGCCCTTGCAACCCTTTGCAGCATTCCAAACAGCTGAATAGAACGGAAAATTGGAAGAACTGATTGTATGAGCAACTTTTTCGTTCTCTGGATCCAGATTTGCGAGTTTTGTTAAAGATTTGATCTCGGACTGGAGGTTCGTCGAAAAGTGCCTCAGTTCAACCATCTTCTCCTGCTTTCGCTCCCTCAATCCAGCCTTGAATTGTTCGAGCTCGGACATCAAATCTTTAGACCTTTGAAGTAATTCTGTCACTGATCTTTCTGAATTGGGCTCGGGATCTAATAAGTCCAAAGCAGCCATACCATTGGCAATGGCCTCATTATTAGATGTGGCCATACTAGTGAGATTTTTCCGCAAGAAAATTGCTCAGAAACTGGAGAAGATTTTTGAACAGTATGAAGAAGTACGTGTACTTCGGGGACATGGAAATAATAAGCATATGATAAGTATTGACTGGCCTAGTCAAAAGTGCGGAGTTCAATTCAACATACGTGTAAGGAAATCAAAACATGAATGACTCTTGCTTAACATCGACCAGGCCGGCTAAATGTCGTTTGCTCTTTCCTCCGGAGTACTAGAATGGTCCATTGAGCTCCACTAGTGGGGTTATTCATACCTCATCTATCAGGCCGCAGAAACTTTCTATCGCATTTTAAGGTTATTTTCCCATGACACAACATTTCTATCTCTCCATCACCAAACCCCAGAAAAGTTCGTCGCGCGAATCTACCACAAAAGCCACAACCACAATTTTCCAGCATACCAACCATCAAGATGCCCTCCGATGATCTCACAAAATGGATAACCTCCGAAATCGACTTCTATGCCCTTCTGGGTCTCACACCCGAATCCTTCACAGCGGACGAACTGCGACGGGCCTACCGTAAAACAGCCCTTCAATACCATCCGGACAAACTAGGCGCAGCCTTCGACGCCGACAAATACGAGCAATTCCAAGCCGCAAATGACGTACTCGCAGACCCTGAATCCAAGCAAAAATATGATAATTTTCGCAATGGGCGGATGCAAAGGCAAAGGGCCGCGGCATTATTTGAAGGGAAGAGAAGAGCTATGAAAGAGGATTTAGAGGCGAGAGAGCGCGGAGGTAGTTTAAGGAAGAGGAGTAGAGAGGATGAGGAGATGGATGAGAATATTAAAAAACTGGCGGAGGAGGGTAGGAAGAGGAGAGTCAAGAGGGAGAGTATGATGTCGGAGAATGTTAGCTCACCTAGCTCACCTATGTCAGCGCCGCGGCCGCCACCTCAGGCGCAACCGGAATCGCAATCACAATCTCAACCTCGACCACAGCCCTCAACATCTGCCACGTCAAATTCAGAAGACGAAAAGGTAGCGCGTCTTGAACGTCTAATTGCTGAAGCTACAGCGGCAAAAGCAAAACGAAAGGCGGATAAAAAGGCTAGGAAAGCAGGCAAATCGTCCGAATGTCCTGCACCAGATACTACTTTCAAAGAAGACTCGAACTCGGCATTTAATGGAGTGCATGCTGTACCTTGTGCTACACCCTAATATTACTTTCAAATTATCCAAATTAGTCCAGACTGTATCTTGTTCAGACATCCAACGGCGTTCAGACACAAGGGGAAGGGTTATGGTTGGTAATCGTTTAATTTTTGGATTTAGCATGGCGCTGGTTGCTCAGGAAAATGCTCCATATACGTGTGGGGATAATTAGATATTCAGACTATAAGCTATAAGTAATACCTATTAATACATTTCATTACATAGTTGGTGTGCAATACCCGATGTGATCTTGTGTGTTGACCCCAAAAATCGAAACCGAAAACCATTAGTGTATTCTACTATGTCTCGATCCAAGCAGGAGGAAAAGCTCTAACCCTGATATTCCTTACCTCTCCCTCCTTCTCTCCCTTCCCCTCTACCACGAACTCATCCACACCATCCGCTTCCTTCTCCTCCACCATCCACTTACCCATCTCATCCAACCTCGCCAGCCCCAACCCCAAATTTCCCACACCACTCAACCATTTCCCCACCGGTCTCTTTCCACCAACCTTCTTAATATTTTCTCCGCCATTCAGCCGACTCGCCAGGTTACCACCCTTATACTTCAACTCTCCTAACCCAGGCATATCCTCCCCGTCCGGAACCAGCACCATCGGCACAATCCTCTTCCTGATAACCCCCGTATGATGCGTCCTAATCGTCAATTCCTGCCCAACATAACACCCTTTTGTATAATCAATTCCACCCATAACATCAATATTACTTTCCTGCGGCAGGGCACTCTCCCTCAGAATCTCATCCTGACCCTCGGGCACCCCAATCAAATATCTCCTCACCCTATACACATCCTCCCCGTGCATCTGCACCTCCGCATCCTGAATATCCATATGCATATGCCAACCCTTATTCACAATAACCCTATTACCCATCCCGGGAGCCCTCGTGTCCGACGTAACAATCCCCTGTGTCGCCTTTTCGCGATCCCATTCCTGCGCATCAATAACCCTAACCCCTACTTTCGTTCCCCACAGACTATAAATCTTTTTCTCCTCCTCATCTACAATGTCAACATCGAATTTAGCCCGCATCCTATACCTCTTAATATGTTTTGCTAGAACTTCCACTTGTTTCGCATCAACTTCTATTAACCAATTATCACCCTCAGTCGTTTTGCCTCCCTTCAAATCCGCATATATATCCTTATAAACCCAAACATCATTTAAGACTCTTCCCTGGGCATTTAAAAACGCAGAATAAAACCCATTCTTATTCCCTTCTTTGTAAATATCATTCGTGATAACGCCTTGTAGATATTTTGTCGAGTCCAGACCTCTGAGGGATATGAGTCTACGAGTTGAGAGACGCGAGATGCCTTTTTTCGGGACCTTGAAGGGGGTTTCTACTGAAGGCGATGTTGAATTTTGGGTTGAGGCTGGCGTTGAAGTTGAAGAGTATTTGCGATTCCTCAGCCGTGCCTCTATTGTACGACGTCCTGAACAGCTGTTACATATATATGCATTTGCAGGTACTGATACGGGTCTCGCGGAAAGGAATTTCGATATAGACTTCATATTTGTTGTTTGGTAAGGTCGCTTGGGTCATTTGTTAAGGTGTGGTTGGGTGTTACAATATTTTTCTTTGGATTGGGAAATCCCATTAAGCTTCACTTGTCGTGGATGCAGATGACGTAATAATGAGCTATATATTCGCTGATGATTGGCTGTAATTGAACCTTTAATTCATGGTAAGAAGAGGGCAACTTTGTCAGATCTATTTCGATATTAAAACACTACCCATTTAATGTAACTACATTAAAACTAGATGATGAGATGAACTCGTCCAATTAATTCACATCTATGACTCCAAAAAATTTTCATTTTTTCATTTTTAAACTAATAAGGCAAGCAACGACACAGCTTTGGTAAATCTGGGTATTGGGATATCACTGAATGAATGCTCCGAATGTTACCAAATCCAAACTCCCACTGAAATGCCAAAACCACGCAAAACAAAAGAAAGTGACCCATCCTTCAATATCCTCCTTCAATAACCCCTACTAGCAACAGCGTCTAGGTAGTTCAACAAGAACCCCTTGTCAGCTGAAGATATTGGCGTCTGGCTTCCACGTCGTGACACACCCTCACCATTTCCTGATGCCAAACTTTCAACTCTAGATCTGGATGCAACACTGCTGGTTGCATCTATCAAAGCATTAGAAGAAGGCCCATCATGCGATGGTGTTCTAGTCACTGAACTGGGCGCCGCCATGGCTGACTTTCCAAACAGTGACAAAAGAGCATGCTTTTGTTCAGTTGACTGAGGAGCCTGAGAAGTAAAGGATAGTGGAGACGTCGAGGGACCAGCAACATTAGCGGGGGCGAGGTTTGGTGAATAAGCAGCAATAGTGGAAGGCGCAAGAAGCGGAGAAGCCTTAATTGTATTCGCTTGTGGTCTTTTGAGAATCTGGGGCTGAAATGGTTTCTCTGGCGAAGTCTTAAAGGCATGCTTGCTACTATTGTGCATCTCTGGTCCAGTGATTGTCTTCTTCGACAAACTACTACGAGACTTGGTATCTTTCTGCCCATTCGCTGGGCGAGCGAGAACTGATGTAGCTCGGAATGGAAGGTTTGATCCTGGATTAATTTCTGGATTCCCGTGGCTAGCTTTGCCGACCTCGGCATTTGCATTGGTGCCCTTTTGCTGTGGGATGGGAGGTGGGGAAACAAGATCTACCGCGCTCAACTCTACCGCAGAAGGTGATCGGGATGTTGGCAGGGCCACTGCGACTGGTGCTGCAGCTAAAGTTGCAGTTTGAGTTGCAGGACTTTTGAACATACCGAGTAACATGGATCGTTGATGCTCACTGATAGGTGGGCGAGCCGTTTGATTGTTACTGCCGGTACTTGGAATACCTGCATTGAAAGCTGGTGTGTACTTTGACTCAGTAGGAGCGGTAACAGAGATAGGCCGAGAACTTTCTCCCGGAAGCTCTTGAGCTTCGCGTATCGTAGGGCTCACATTTGACTGAGCTGGTGCTTGGGAAGACATGCCATTGGATGTGACATTTCCATTTGTTTGATCGCGAGTCTTGAAAGTGTTTAGAAGTAACAACGAATGACCAGTGAGTGCAGCAGGTGCCTCTTTTGGTTGAGGTGGAACCATGGTTGCATGTACATTAGGGAATTGAGGGAGATGCATTGAGCCGGAGTTCGTAAAATTGGGATGCAGAGGTTGTTGCTGAACATGCTGTGGAACCATTGTGGAATGTACTGGGCCTCCCGTAAACAATACTTTCTGGGCATTGGGAGGTAGTGGTTGGGGGTGAATCAGAGGAGGTTGATATGGATGACGTTCTCGCTGTTGTGGAATCTGTTGCGGTATTTGTTGCGGTATATGTCGTGGCATTTGGTGTGGCATTTGTGGCGGTACTTGATGACGATATTGCATATTGGGAATGGACCTTTGATCGTGACGGACTTGGAAATCAAGCTGCTGGTAAGGATAAGTCTGCATTGGGTGTTGGCCTTGGTGCTGTTGTAGTGGAAAAGTAGGTGGTGGTTGATTCGAGATATATGAAGAGTTAGGTACTTGATGATGAGGCGTTTCGGGAAAGGGAGGCTGTGTGATGGTATGATCTAGCGGTGTTTGGGGAGGTGGTTGTGTTGAAGGTGGTTGGTCCACTGGTGGTTTGCTATGTAAAAGAGCAAGCAGTTGCTGCCCCGAGCTGTGCGAAGCTTGTGATTGAGCCGGATTGATGGCGCTGGGCTGCAATCCCTGATTCGGCGGCTGCACTTGCATTATTGCAGAAAGAGCAAGGTCAGCAGCATTTCGCCTAGTTCGTTCTGCATCTTGTGAGTCAGATGCATTATAATTTATGCTTGGCTCAATTGCTTGATCATCCTCAGTGATACCTTCATCGTGGCTGATATTACCTGTAGCTTCAAAATGCTGATTATCTGTTGCTATCTTTACATCCTTTCTCTTCTGGTCCAGAATCCACTTCTTTAGTGGAGGTAGGAAAGGAGCTACCATATAAAATTTGTTGGCATTGGCAGCAGCCTCGGGTTGATGTTGTTGCTGGCCTTTCTTCCTATAAGCTGGAAGATCAGATAACCGCCACCATTCTATCCTACTAATCTCTTTCCGGGTTTGTGCTTCGAAGCGGGTATCCATAGGAACATTTCTGAAGACGTATAATCTGATCTGCTGACCATGCCCAGTAACATCGATGCCCTTGACCAGACTTCGATCCTTAGCCACAAGCCCTGAGCCTTCAAGGTCATAACCAGTCTCCTCGTATGCCTCTCGGATAGCGCATGTAAGATCGTCTTCATCCTTGTTTATCTTCCCCCGTGGGAAACTCCAATTTGCACCCTTCTTCCAACCTTTAACAAGAACAACCGAATCCATGTCCGCATTCAACAATATCACACCCCTTACCGGAACTCGGGTCTTGTATAAAAGAAACTCCTCAAAAGCTCGCATATGTATACTTTCGGAAAAGTTTGAGAGTAGAGGACAATGTAGAAATATCTTTAGACAAAAGTTACGAAGGGTCATCGATGGTAGGCTTGGGTCGAGGGGCCGAATAAAATCTTCGTAGTACCATTGCGCTTCCTCGACCTGAAAACATATTCGAGGAACGTGTGATAAATCAGCCGCAGGAATATTTATTATGAATCGGACACAAAGGTCGTCCAGCCCTGAATATTTGCCATGTGGTTAGCTAAACTACTTGAATATGAATATTGATTATGGTGAGGCTGCACTTGAACAGTGCGATAGAGTTCTCGAGCGAAAAACGATGCAGCTTGGTAAAAGGGTCTACTCGATAACGGCACCATCAAAATACTTACAGTCTTCTAGCTGCATTTTTCTCTCTGACATGTTGTATTCGCGTCACAAGCATATCCACGACTCGAGTTTCTTTTCGGGGCGGGGGACGCGCAGGAACGCTTAGGCCAAAATAACCTAAAACCAAAATGATATAAAGACCTCGTGGCAAAATAAAGGAGTGGCCTATCTAGTAGGAGAGCTTGCGTATGTTGTACAGGTAAATATGGTGATCACAGATTGTGTGGATGATTGATTGACTTGAAGGCCGTGAACTGTGGAGGTATGAGGGTAAGTGAGTTGGATGTTGATAAATGAGGCAGTGTCAATAGCTAGCTAGCTTGCCTTTGGAACTACGGAGTACAGCGGTGGTAGCGGAAAGCCACGGTCGATTCAAATGTAACGCCACATATCCTCAGCCACATTATCACATGACTGCATGACATGGCAGAATAAGGTTTTCTCTTCAGTTCTCGGTAGCAGACCCTCTAGATTCCCCTCGGATCTGCAAGTTCCAGGTGTCGGATGACGTTTTTTTGATACAGCAATACAGGGGCGCAGTCGAATCTTGGACAAAAAATCTTGCCCAACATGAAAGATAAATGAAAATCAAGCTTTGTTTCAAGCTCCTGAGGAAGATTTTATGGGTAAATGATTAAAGGTTACTATTTCTCATAAATAGGTTTTCTATTTTCAATTCCATTTCATTGTTCATTGAAATCCAAAGACATTCATATTTATGTGTCAAGCTGGGACAATCCAAAAATAGTGATATCAAGCGCTTTCTGAAACCACTCATCGATCAAGCACCACCAACGAAACGAAGAACAAACGAATTCCCCCAAAAACCTTACTATCAGAAATACGTTGGTGTAACGGCTCTCTGTTTTCAATAACTTCTTAAAGAGGAAAATATCCTTTTCAAACACCTATTATTTCCAAATACAAAAACAACACCTACCCAAATAAGCTTCACAATCATGACTTCGCTCGCAGCAAAGTATATCAGTAAAAAGTTATTGGGGGAATCTGTTGCAAATAAATTCGGATCAGAGGTATGATATTGAATCAAATAACCATCTCGTCAAGAGATCGTTTACTGACAATTTTCCAGGACTGTACTTCGAAACTGTGCCTGCCTCCCGCCTAGACGGTGTTCCCTCGAAAAAGAAAACCCAGAGGAGAAGAAAGGCCATACCTGCTGGCATATCAGAAAAAGATGCAAAGATTCTCACCAAAGTCAAGCGCAGAGCTTATAGACTAGATATGAGTCTCTTCAACTTTTGTGGAATTAGATTCGGATGGAGTAGTGTGATTGGTCTCGTTCCGGCGTAAGTTCTCTTCCCCGTTCCCATCACAGTCTCACTAACACATTACAGCATTGGTGACTTTATCGATCTATTCATGGCGATGATGGTTCTTCGAACATGCAATAAGGTTGATGGCGGACTCCCGAACGGTGTCAAATCCAAGATGATGTTCAATATCATGCTCGATTTTGCTGTTGGTCTTATACCATTCGCAGGAGACCTTGTCGATGCAGTATTCCGCGCTAATACCAGAAACGCACTCGAGCTTGAAAGACATTTGCGCGATAAGGGCGCGAAGATACTAAAGGCAAAAGGTGAAGGTTTACCTGCCGTTGATGTTACCGATCCCCATGAGTTCGATCTTTATGACGAGCAACTCTCTGATGAAGAACCTCCACGATACACGTCCAGGGAGAATGAAGAGCCTGTTAGTCCTCGGGAGCCAGGTGGACGTAATCGCAATAGCTGGTTCGGTTATGGAGGTAGAGCAGAACGAACTAGACAACCTGATCCTGAGCAAGGTCGTCGTAGTGATAGATCACAGCGAACGAGACAGCCTGATCCTGAGCAACAACGTCGCAGCGATAGATCACAGCGGACAAGGCAAGCTGATGTCGAACAAGGTCGCGGCGATAGATCACACGCACAAGAGCCCTCACTTCCAGTTCGTCCTAAGAAGGTTCAAAAGAGTGGTAGACGTTGACAACAAATATCGTTGTCATTTCGGACTTGGGGGAAAGCTCTAAGGATTTTCCATATTTTAATGCGAAGGAAAGGTTTTAGGAATGTTTGATGTTTAATGCTGGCACGATTTTCTTTGTTTGCTTCAGTAATTGATGACGCTTGCTTTTCGTAAGTAACGAGGAAGATGCATTGCGTATACGAGGCGAGGGTTTAGGATATAAGATACCATAGATGTAAGATAATGAAAATGAAAAATCCCTTCAATAAAACAAAACCGTGTTAAATCTCCGCACCGTGTTCCATAGGAGCCTACTCACGTCCAGATGCACTCATATCTGAATCATCATGACTGATTTACTCCACCTATTATCAAGACTTTTCAATACTTCACGCGTTACTGTGGTTTCTTATTGATCTTCTAGGATTAAGATCTGATAACTTTGCTTGGCATTAATTGGAACTTTGATTCGATGAGCTGAGTGGTTCATTGAGTTGGAATAAGTGGTTCGTTGGTCAATGTGTGTTTCCATTTCAAATTTCCCAGCCTTTTTTCAACGCGAGCGCGAAAATTAGCGTGTTAATAATTTTCTGCACGTGACGAGCACCAAAAGCTCTTAAAGACGCGGTTTCTCTTGTTCATACATACTTCCCATTTAACTCAACACAACATACAAACACGAACAACTTCCCGACTTCTTTCTTTTTAGCATATACGGAATACCAATAATTAACCAACCTTCTTTACATTCATCATATTCAATTACAATGACTTCTCAAATGACCCCGTCAAAGACTGTACGTTGGAACGCACCACCCCTCCTTTCATTACTGCCCCTCATTCAATTTATTTTCGCGTTGATATCATACTGACTTGGATCTTTCATAGGCTGCTTCTGGCATTCAAAAAATGCAAATGGAATCGCCTGTTAAGAAGCTTAACTTTGCCGGAAAAGAAAATAATCCACTCGATGTTGACGCGCCAATTGTCGAAGAAGTCCTGAAGCCAATCGTCAAGGAAGAAAAGATTGTTACAGTTGCACCTGGAATCAAGCCAGAGGAAGCAGATGAGCCTCTTCTCCAAGAGAACCCAAACCGTTTCGTTCTCTTTCCCATTAAGTACCATGAGGTAGGTCGCGTCTTTCACGCGTTGACGCGTAAAGTGCTAACATATTTACGAATAGATCTGGCAGATGTACAAGAAGGCAGAGGCCTCTTTCTGGACCGCAGAAGAGATTGACTTGTCAAAGGATCTTCACGATTGGAACAACAGACTCAATAACGACGAGCGTTACTTCATCTCCCACGTCCTCGCATTCTTCGCAGCATCCGATGGAATTGTCAACGAGAACTTGGTCGAGAGATTCAGTGGTGAAGTTCAAATTCCAGAGGCACGATGTTTCTACGGTTTCCAAATCATGATGGAAAATATCCACTCCGAGACATACTCTCTTCTCATCGACACATACATCAAGGAGCAGGCACAAAAGACATACCTTTTCAACGCTATTGACACGAGTAAGCCATAATCCTACCACTACACAGAACATTGTCTAACAATTTTGCAAGTTCCTTGCATTAAGAAGAAGGCCGACTGGGCTGTCAAATGGATTCAAGACAAGAACTCTACCTTTGCTCAACGTCTCGTTGCATTCGCCGCTGTCGAAGGTATCTTCTTCTCTGGATCTTTCGCATCCATATTCTGGCTCAAGAAGCGTGGTCTCATGGCTGGACTCACCTTCTCCAATGAGCTCATCTCCCGTGATGAAGGTCTCCACACCGATTTCGCATGCCTCCTTTTCTCTCATCTCAAACACCGCCCATCTAAACAAGCCGTCCAAGATGTCATCACCGAAGCCGTTGAGATCGAACAGGAATTCTTGACCGAGGCTCTTCCTTGCGCTCTTTTGGGAATGAACTCTACTCTCATGAAGCAATACATCGAGTTCGTCGCTGATCGTCTCCTCGTTGCTTTGGGTAACGACAAAGTCTACAAATCTGCCAACCCATTCGACTTCATGGAGAATATCTCCTTGGCTGGTAAGACCAACTTCTTCGAGAAGAGAGTTGGAGATTATCAAAAGGCCGGTGTCATGGCCGGTACTCAGAAGAAACATGAGGACACCGAAGCTCAAACCGAAGCCAAGGCAGAGAATGGAGGTGACTTCAACTTTGACGAAGACTTCTAGATGTTATCTTTCCTTTTTCTTCTTTTTATCTCAAGATGGTACTGGCGTTTACTCTGTACAGCTCTTCACTTCTTTCACGGGGCTCACACATAGATGTTTGATGAGGGTATGTAATTTGTACAATAATATTTTAACATGAAGGAGTTGAGGTGTTGGGAAAATCGGCTGGGCGGAATAAATTTGATGTACACATGTCTTTTGGACATAGATGGCTGAAAGGGAAATCATGGTTGAGGTATACCATGGTAGGATTGAATGGATGGATAGGATAGAAATTGCTAGTTAGCGTAACGAATGAAGTCTCCAATATACATAAGATTTGAAACGTCTATTTGTTGTGGATAAATGTTGCGATTGATTTTGTTGACTTTCCGCGATACATTTTGGATTTCTTGGATGAATGACATATTTACTTTATTACATATGAGCATATTAGCCAGCCACATAACCATCTCCTCTATGCCCAAAACTCCTCCGCCAGCCTGCTATGCAAGTTTCTACATTATATCACAGTGTTATATATAGCAAGCCATGCTGGAACAGCTCAATCCATATGTATTTTCCCCCTAACCCTCTTTCGGGCAAAGAGCGAGGATCTGTGATGTAATGTGGTAGATAGATAGTGGATTTTCCGAGACGTGGCAGTGTGCAATCAATCCTTTGAAATAATTCCAGCAACACCAGAATTCATCCACCAGATCCTCCCAATAAAGTTTCTCAAAATATTCATTTATTTCTTCCCCTTCTTCTTCTTTCCCTTTCCCGCTGCCTGCGCCGTCTGCGTCTGCGCTTGCGCCTGCTTTCCAGCCTCCTTCTCCTTTTCTTCCCCCTTCTCCTCCTCAACCGCCACAGGCGCCTCTCCCATATTAATTTCCCCCAATCCCTCCTTCTCCTCCGGTAACCCCGCCATCAATTTGCCAAGTCGTCCCATAATTTGTATCAACCGACTTACTTCCGCCGCTTTATTGGTTGTATATTTAAGGTTTACGCCTGAGTGCGGGTGAAAGGTCGTTATTGTGAGGGTTGCTCGCGGAGGTGCGGGTTGCGAGGAGGATGGCTTTGGGAGGCGGGGTTTGCTGGATGTGGAGTGTGTTGTGGAGGGGGCGTGGGGGGAGGGAGAGGCATGGAGGATCGTGTATTTGGTTGTTATGCGGGTCTGTTGGGGTGGTGTTAGTTATTTGGGGAAAAGATGGAGGGAGAGAAAGGGAAGAGGGACACGTACGGTACTAGGATGCGCTTTTAATAGGAGAGAAGATTGAGTGAGCCATTCTTGGGCGGTATTTAAATGCACCATTTTATCTTTGCTTTGCGATTGATCTTTCTTAATGTACTATATGTGGTTGGTGAAAAATCGTGCGTGGATGTGAACTTTGATGGATTGGCGTAAGCAAGAAGTAAGGATTCGTGTGCTGGAAATTGAAGCTTGAAATTGGTGAGCGAATCTTAGTTATAATCAATCAGAAGTTCCTTAGCGTAAATGCGGGGTGAAGCGAGGTGAGGCTCTGCGGGTATTGGGACCGGGGATTTACCGATGCGCTTCATTGTGAATATCTCATTCGATGCTCAAGATTTTGAAAATGCATTTCACATGATCAATGTGGTATATTGCATCTAGTTATAGATGCCAGGCATGAGATGTGGAGATGGCCATGTATATGAAGTTGTATTCATGACAATTTTAATTCACGTGCTGGAATTCCTTATTTAAACAATCGTTGTCGGTGTATGGATAAGTGTCTATCCCATTTTCAGATTCATACGAGATCTTTGCACTCACTCATAAATCTACCATAAGAAAAATAGCTTGGTATGATAGCCGGTAGGTTAAACAAACATTCTCTTTTCTGTAGGAGCACATCCACAAATTAAACAGTCTCAATGAGCATCTTTCTATGACAAGCGGAACTTCTACAATATCAGATACTCAACCCCGAAAGACTATAATCACAGTAAAGAGAGAATCACCATTTCCTTTTGCGCATCCGGTCACAGATAGTTCATTCGATCTGAGCAGCACAAGACTTTGTGTTCTGGAGTAGAATGTCACGGGATAGTTCTTTCCTATTTGAGAGTACAATGCTCTTTCCCATTCGAGAACACAACGCTCTTCCTCTGTATGTTCAGGGCACACGATACAATTAAACCTCGCAATTTTCAAATATTTCACACAAATCATTCTCTTTTTATCCTATTCTCCATCTTCCCTTGCTATTCCTATCCATATCCTTGTCTTTCTAAATATCTTGTTATAACTGCTTTAAGTCTATACTTTTATCCTTTACTTTGCGAGCTATTATCACTTAATTATCACTTTTACGAACTCTTCGGTTTCAATCATCTTTGATCGGATCCTAATTCTTATCTTTCTCACCGTCAGTTTCCAATATTCTAGCATGCCTCGTGCTAAGGTAGCAAAGGATGTGAAACCAAAAGCTGCTAAGCAAAAAGTCGCGAAGGAGCCCAAAGTTAACGAGAAACTACAAAATGAGTCTCAAACGGAAGAAAACCCGATACTAGAGGCAGCGAGCTCTAATTCTGTCATAGATCCCAATGCTCAATTTGACAAACTTGATGCAGCTCTCTTGATGGATCAGCTCACCGAGAGTTTTTCCACAGATCAAATTGCTTTGATACTATCAGTATTGAAGGCGAAACCAGATGAAATATCTATCTAAGGTAGAGCTTACAATCTGTTGTCGATATGTTGTTCTAACAAGTATGCAGATTACTTGAATGAGTTTCGACAATCAACCAAACCTGGGGAATAAAGAAGCAACGGTGTAGTTGATTCTGGAGAATTCTGGGAACGACAATATGAAAGACAATGCAATGTTAAAAATGAAATGGAAACTCAGATCGGGATTCTAAAGGAAAGGCTATCGTTTTATCAAATGGACGCCCAAAGAACCTCGACAGATCTCTCAAATGAAGGTGAAGTTCCGACTGGTCCTGACCCTGGGCCCTTGGAGCCTCGAGTCGTCCAGCTTTTGGATCACCCTAGCGAGAAGAGGAAAATCAGCGAAGTAGATACAATTCCTGATGAAAACAATTGGATGGGAACTGATGTGTTGTCTTTGGAGTATAGTCAAGATCATATTATGATTGTCTCGTATTGTAAGTAACAAGCTTCAGGCTCTTGCGCTTATGTATCAAATCGTTCTGTCACTTGCACATCATTCTGCAGTATATCGAATTTCTGAGGACCATCGATCTCTTCAACTCAACCCCACTTTTGATGCATACAGCAAGCTCTTAGAGTTGAGCTGGAAAGCATTGTCTGATTGCATTGTCAGATACACCGATTTCAAAGGAGCAAACTACCATAGCAAAGGAACTAAGTGTTTGATGTTTCTTGCGAATAAGATCATCGAGAGTGTCAAGACTTGTATCGAGACTTCAGTTGAGCATTATGGAACCATCGCTGGAAGAGAGTTGCTGATTGAGGCTATCCTCACGTGTTCCTTATGCTCTTTCTTCGATAAAGCCTTAACTGAATTGCATAATCTTTGCGCTGGAAGTGATGAAGTTATGATGATTGGTTTCATTCCCAAGCTATTAATTGGAATTCTTCGAAGCATCGATTGGCAGTCAAAGAATGAGATACATAAGCAACTTTTCGAAGGAATTTTGGCAGTTATCCTTAATCATGTTGGCAAACTTGTATCCAATCTGATCTTCGGCGAAGATGTTGCAGCGTCCCACAATCCTGGTAACATCAGCTCTGGAGAGACCTTTTATCAACCATATACGAGGGAGCTCTGGATATCCAAGTATCTTATTCCGATTCTCGCTACTGCGGTTAAGATTCAGAAGGAAAAGTGTATGAATTATGAAAGCGAAGAACTCTTAAGGAAAGCTCGAAGAAAGATTCAGAATACCTTCAAGAATAGTATGATCGGAACAAGTTTAAATGGATTGCTTATACCAGAAAATATTGAGGAAGAACTACTTGATATTCCGGAATTGAAAGAGTTGGAACTGTATGGTAGAGAGTGGACCATCCAATGTGTGTTTACTATGGTGGGAGTGGAGGATGATGATGTTGATGAGGGAAGTGAAATGTTGATAAATTGAGATTTAAGAGTTGGATTTGTTTTAATGTAAGATTGCATGAGTGAGATTGTCGATAGGATTTAGAGTCGAGAACGGAAATCATGGTGGAGTTTTGGCTTGTGAAATTATGATAGCGCTGGCGCTGGGTTTGGGCTCGAGCTTGAGCTTGAGCTTACTCATGTCGTGGATGCATGTATTGCTAGAGGATGGAATTTGAATGGTTCTCAATACCTGATTTATGAACCTGATCAATGAATCCATATAATATACAGAGACTTAAGATCCCAGCATAGCATTGATAACGTGAAGATATAATATTGAAAGTAATGATATAGGTATAATACTATAGAACATATTAATCTTATCCACAAATAACAAAGATTGTAAAAAAAAAAAAAAATTGTTTGGAAATGCTTATAACCTAGTGTTATAACGGCCAACATCTATACCACATTATATAACTGAAATCAAGGTAATGTGACGAAGTCACATTATAGATTGCTGAGGAATACTGACAGTCCAGGATTATATAATAATCCTAATTAATTATAAATATAAAGGTTTATATAAATAAGATAGATTTTCTTTATATAAAGCTTTATATTCAAAATTAATTATTTAATATACTTTATTATTAATTATAAATAATATATTCTATTTTGTTATTATTTAAATTTTTATTTAATATTTAATTATAAATCTATTTCGAAAAATCTAAAACATTTTTATATAATCTAGATAATTATTATTATAATACTTTAAATATTATTATTGTTTTAAATACCAATTCGACAAATAATGATATTATATCTTCTAAAATATCACAATTTAGCAATCTTATTATAATCAATTAGATCACTTCTGAAAGTATCGATAAGGATAAAGATATCATTATAAAAGATATTAAAGACTCTAAAGAGATTATTATCATCAAGACTCTTAAAATCGCTTTACCAAATCGATTCACAAATAATCAATAAGAGTTAGAAACCTTTCTGTTTCAATTTAAAATCTATTTCTAATTCAATCTGGATAAATTCAATTATAATATCAATAAAAATATCTGAATTATTTTTTACTTCAAAAAAGAAATTGTTAAATAGATCCAACTTTATCTCAAAAATTATTTTACTAATTTGAATAAGTCTAAAAAACGAATATACCTGATTCAAACTATCTTTAAAAGATTCGAAGAATTTAAAAAGAAGATATAACAAATATTCAGAAATATCAATAAATTATATAATATTGAATCTAAAATCTATAATCTCAAACAAATAAGATCAGCAATCAAGTACATTATAGAATTCAAAAGGTATATAAATATTATTAAATAGGAAGAGAATATGACAATAAGCTATTATTGGAAAAGGCTCAAACTTAAGATCAGGCTAGAACTGGATCGCAATTGTATTTGGAAAGATCTAAACAAATTAATCAAGAAATCTATTAAAATAGATAAGATACTTTACAAATATCAGAAGAAACATCGATCTTCTAATTTCTATAGAAGCCAAGATTGTGGTAGATACTACAAAAACAAAGGAAGACCTTGAGAAAACAAATAATCTTATAAAGAACCAATATAATTAGATATAATATTCAAGGACAAACTATCTAAGGAAGAGGTAGAACAAAGATATAAAGATAAGTTATACTTCGAATATGGCAAACCAGATCATTGGGCCAGGGATTGTCGAAGTAAAAGATCACCAAAAGAAGATTATTATAAAAAGTTCGGTAAGGATTAACTTAATGCTACTTTTATACCCTAACTATATGCTTTATATCTAATCAAGGATAATAATTACAAATGGGAGAAACATCAAAAAGAAATTGATGCAATGCCTTAAAACCAGGAAGGATTGAATGTCATAGATCAATATGAATTGGAGCACTTACAAACCCCTTCACCTCTCTTTGTCAAAGAGAATCCGAAAGAAATACTGTCAACAGAATATATAACGATAAACTGGACAACTTGTTATAATAAATCTTATAGGATTCATTTATTAAATAAAGAAATCATAGAATGATTCTTATAAAGAAAAACAAGAAGATTCTATAAGAAGATTGATCAAATTAACCAAATTGACCAAATTAAATCAATTAATTTAATCAAAACCTATGAGATAGATTAAGGTCAATTGAATATTGCAGGCTAAGCAGGATAGATTTATTATAATATGAAAATAAATGAACAAGAAATCCAGATTATAATTGATTTGGAAATTACAGGAAATTTTATTATATCAGGAATTATAAAGTATTTGGGAGTATAGTTTTAAACAAAACAAATCTTATATCAATTATAGTTAATTGATAGATAATTAATTAGGTTAAACAGAAGGATTTTGTAAAAGACTTGTTTATTGTAAATAAGTATAATCTAATATAAAGAGGTTATCTAATTCGATATTATTTTATTAAGGAATCAATAGATTATTCTAGGAATGCTATAGTTGAAGATATATAACCCCCAGATTGATTAGTTATCGGAAATTATATCATTTCCGAAGAAAAACGATTGATGAGATATACTAAAGCTAATAAGGCTAAATATATATAATAAGGAATTGAAGGCGAATAGCTTTATTGATATAGGATACTTAATTCAAAGTCCTTTATTAATAGCGAAGGAAGGTGAACCTTTTATACAAATGAAGAATAAGCAAAAGAAGTTGTTTGAAAACACCCTTATAATAAAACAGGATAAAACATCAATATCAATATAATATCAAAAGTATAAGAAATTATTTAAGGAAAGAAAAGGTTATGATACTTTATCAGAATATAAATTATAAGATTATAAAATAGTATTAAAAAAAGACAAAATATCTTTATTTAGATCAATCTATTTAATATCAATCTTTGATTTAAGAATATTTAAAGATTATATTAGTAATATATTAAAAAAAGAATAGATTAAAAAATCTATTTTATAAATAATTAGCTTTATATTATTTATATTAAAGAAAAATAATATAAGAAGATTTTATATAGATTATTATAAACTTAATAATATAATAATCAAGGATTAGTATTTATTTCTATTAATTATAGAATTAAAAGATTGATTAAAAAAAGCTAAGATTTTCTTCAAGTTTGATTTACAAAATGGATTTCATCTTATCAAAATGAAGAAAGGTGAAGAATAGAAAACTATATTCAGAATTCGATATAGATTATATAAATATCAGATTATATTATTTAAATTAATAAATATATTAATAATATATATATATTTAATTAATAATATATTAAAAAAATATTTAAATATATATTATATATATTATCTAAATAATATATTAGTATTTTTGAAAATAAAGAAATAATATATTTAGGATATTTATAAGGTTTTATAATAATTAAAAGAAATAAATCTTTAATATAAATTTAACAAATATAAATTTTATATTATTGAAATAAAATTCTTAGATTATATTATATTCTCTAAAGATCTCAAGATAAGCCCTGATAAGGTAAAAGTAATCAAAGAATAGAAATTACTAATAAATATAAAGGAAATATAATCCTTTTTAAGATTCGTCAATTTTTATTGATAATTTATCAAAAACTATTCGAAAATAGTTGCCCTAATAATCAAAGTTATTAAGAAAAATTAAGAAGAATTCTGATTGATAAAAGTAATATAAATAATATTCGAATCTCTTAAAGAAGCTTTTGTAGAAGAACCAATTCTTAAAACTTTCAATTCAGAACTACTAATAATTATAAAGATAAACTCCTCAAATTATATAATAGATATAATATTTAGCTAATTAAATTTGAATAAGAAATTTTTACTACTTGTTACAATGATAGCTGTCTAGATTACATGGAAGTGTTCTAGGCTTCTCAAAGTAGATTTATAACTAGGTATTAAGTAGGGATTTAAATAATAATAAAATAGAATATATTATTTATAATTAATAATAAAGTATATTAATAATTAATCTTGAATATAAAGCTTTATATAAAGAAAATTTATTTTGTTTATATAAATCTTTATATTTATGATTAATCAGAATCATTATATAATCCTAAACTATCAATATTTCTTAACAATCTATAATATAACTTTATTATATTATCTTGATTTCAGTTATATAATATAGTATAAATATTAACTATTATAATATTATTTTTTTTAATTTAGTATTTATTTTGAGTATTATATAATATAACTTTCCCTTATATTTTTTTTATTAATAAGCTTTTTTTCTTTTTTTATTATAATTATAATTTTGTAAAAGAAAAAGAAACAATTTTATTTAATTTGTTTAATAAAAGCTTATAGATTTGAAATATCTTTATATTCTTTATATAATTATTAAAGGTATAAATATATTATTTTTTTGGTTAATTCTTTTTATTATATTGAATATATTTATTAAAGAAAGAAATATAATATTCAAGATCTATTAAAAAGCAATTAGAATAGTTTGGATTATCAAAAGATAAGATTGGAACAAAAAAAAAGAAGTGGTTATCGAGGTTTCTCAGAAGATTATAGTTAGAATTCTTTGGTTTAGAAAGCAAAAGTGTTTTTTGTTAAAGTGAGAATCTGAAATATTTTATCAGAATTTATATATTTTCGATGAGCTTATAGAAACTAAGAAAAAGAAGAGATTGGAAAATAAATATATAGAGAAAAAGAAGGAATAAGCAATTATTGATTTATCGGCGTTTGCTGAAGCTAATTCGAATATATTAAATGATTTTGATCCTTTTTCCTTTTTAAATTCTTTGAATCCTTTTTGGAAAAGTCTGGATAATGTTGGTGAAATGCCTTCAACTTCTTAGGGCAGCTGAGGTTCTTTTTAAATTCCCAAATATTTTCTGAATATAAATAATCTAATTATTTGATCAAATATTTGATTTTATCTTTAATATATTTATAATTTAATATTGTTTTGATATTATATATAATATTTGAATTAATTAATTCGATTTTTATTATAGATATATTAAATACTCCTAATAATACTTTCTCAAAGAATAAGATATAGAATATTAAATAGATATTCATAATATATAATAATTTCAATCTATAATTAATTAATTTTATTATTTTATCAATTTTGAATAATCCTAGTTTCTTATAATCTAATTTATTACTTAATTATTTCATCTATATACTTCTTTGAATAAAATAAACTTTATTCCTTTCTTTAAAAATAGGTCCTATATTATATAATTCATTATAATATAATATTATTCTTAAAACAATAAATTATAGATCCAACAAAAGTTATTCTTAAAATTCTTTGATTTCTATAATATCTTTTATAATTTCATCTATATTTGCATCTTATAATAATAATAATTTATATATTAATAAATTAAATCCAAAATTAATATATATTGATATTATTTTTATAATTTCTGTTTCTGAAGTATTATATACAAATTATATTAAAGATAATAATTTAACCCAATTATTTTATTTATAATTGATATAATAGCAAAAATAGGCTTTTATTATTTGGTTTAGTTATTCTATTTAGCTATTTGTTTGAAGGTAGAAAGCTATCAAGAGCTTTCTTTTGATTCTTAGCAATACTATAAGAATAAACCAAAATTTCGAAGTGAATAATTTGTCTTTATTTGAAATAATTTTATCTAATATATTATAAATATTGATTATATTCTTTATAAATATATAAATAAGATCATTTATTATCTAAATTTCACAAAATAATATTATATAAACAAATTTGATTAATTTGTTTATTATTATTAATATAAAATTATACTCCTTTTAAATAATTAGATCCTTAAATAATAATAGTTTTATTACAAAATCCCAAATAATAGATTTTTAAGGTTGAGTAGATAGTTCAGGGGTTTTGAGCTGATTATAAGGTGTATATTAGGCAGCTTTATTTCTTATACAAATATCATAATTCCCAATTATATTCTCAACTATAATCCTTATTTTTAGAAAGTAAACTTCTCTCTTTATTCTAATAAAGGTTCTTGTAATACCTTGATGTCTATAAACTAAAAACTTATATTATTTTATAATATAATCCTTAACTAAATTAGAAGATATATAAAACTTGTTATAAAAATAGATGAATTCATTTTCAATAATAAATCCTTTTTCTGGATTGTCTAAGATAATTAGGATTCTTTTGATTATAGTATCTATTGAGTATTCTATCTTTATAATATCTTTGATAATATTATAATTTACTTCTAAAATAATAATAAATTATAATTTATTATAAACTAATATATTATCATTCTATTTTAATATTATATATAATTCATAAGTTTTGTTTTGTAAGTATTCTGATTTTTGGTTAAAAATATCTATTCTAACATTTTCGTTTTCTTTGATATATAAAATTCTGAAGTTATAGATAGCTATAATTTCCGATTATCGGATTTGTTATCAGTTTAATTCCTTTATTGTAATAAAGTAAACCAAATTCTTATGATCTATATATATCTATATTATATATTTTGATCTTTTTAAATATACTCTTTATTCTTTAAAAATATCTATTATTATTAATAATTTCTTATTATATATTTCATAATTTAGTTTGATTAATAATAACTTATATAAATAATAAGTAATTAATTGTTATTTCTTGTTCAAATTTAATTGGTTAAGTACTATATCTATTATATAATTTGAGGAGTCTGTCTCCACAATTATTGGTAGTTCTGGATCGAAAACCTTGAGAATTAGTTCTTCTGCAAAAGCTTCCTTAAGGGATTCGAATATTGTTTATGTTGCTTTTATTCATCGGAATTCTCCTTGATTTTTCTTAGTAACTTCAGTTATTGGGGCAGCTATTTTCGAATAGTTTTTGATAAATCGTTAATAAAAATTAACAAATTCTAAAAAGGACTATACTTTCTTTACATTTATTGATAATTCCTATTCTTTGACTACTTTTACCTTATCAGGGCTTATCTTGAGACCTCCAGAGAATATAGTATAGCCTAGGAATTCTATTTTAGTAATATAAAATTTATATTTATTAGATTTATATTAAAGATCTATTTTTTTCAATTATTATAAAATCTTATAAATATCCTAAATATATTATTCCTTTATTTTTAAGAATATCAATATATTATTTAGATAATATATATAATATATATTTAAATATTTTCTTAATATATTATTAATTAAATATATATATATTATTGATATATTTATTAATTTAAATAATATAATCTGATATTTATATAATCTATATCAAATTCTGAATATAGTTTTCTATTCTTTACCTTTCTTCATTTTGATAAGATGAAATCCATTTTGTAAATCAAACTTAAAGAAAATCTTGGCTTTTTTTAATCAATCCCTTAATTCTATAATTAATAGAAATGAATATTGATCCTTAATTGTTATATTATTAAATTTATAATAATCTATATAAAATCTTCTTATATTATCTTTCTTTAATACAAATAATATAAGACTAATTATTTATAAAATAGATTCCTTGATTCATCCTTTTTCTAATATATCACCAATATAATCCTTAAATATTCCTAAATCAGAGATTGATATTGAATAGATTGATTTAAATAGAAATATTTTACCTTTTTTTAATACTATCTTGTGATCTTATAGCTTATATTCTAGTAAAGTATCATAACCTTTTCTTTCCTTGAATAATTTTTTGTACTTTTGGTATCATATCAATATTAGTATTTCATCCTATTTTATTACAAAGATATTTTTAAGCAACTTCTTTTGCTTATTCTTCATTTATATAAGAGATTCATCTTTCTTTACTGTTAATAAAGAACCCTAAATTAGGTGTCCTATATCAATAAAGTTGTTCGCCTTCAATTCCCTACTATATATATTCAGCTTTATCAATTATAACGCATCTCATCGATCGCTTTTCTTCAGAAATGATATAATTTCCAATAATCAATCAATCTAGGGGTTATATACCTTTAACTATAGTATTCCCAGAATGATTTGTTGATTCCCTAATAAGATAATATCAAATTGGATAACCTCTTTATACTAGATTATACTCATCTACAATAGACAAATCTTCTATAAAATCCTTTTATTCAACCTAACTAATTATCTATCAATTAACTGTAATTGATATAAGGTTTGTTTTGCTTAAAGTTGTACTCTCAAATACTTTATAATTCCTGATACAATAAAATTTCCTGTAACTTCCGAATTAATCATAGCTTAGATTTCTTGTCCATTTATTTTCATATTACAATAAATCTGTCCTATTTGGCTTGTGATATTCAATTGACCTTAGCTTATCTCACAGGTTTTGATTAAATTAATTGATTTAATTTGGTTAATTTAGTCAATTTGATCAATCTTCTTACAGAATCTTCTTGTTTTTCTTTATAAGAACCATCCTATGGCTTCCTTATCTGATAAATAAATCCTACAAGACTTATTATAGCAAGCTGTCCAGCTCATCACCATATATTCTGCCGACAATATTTCTTTCGGATTCACTTGTAAAATATCTTATCCATTTTAATAAATTCCTCGATTAATTCGTTTAGGTCTTCCCAAGTATAATTACAATCCAATTCCAGCCTAACCTCAGACTTAAACCCTTTCCAATAATAACTTATTGTCATATTCTCTTTCTATTCAATAATACTTATATACCTCCTGAATTTTATAATATATTTGATTACTAATCTTATTTATTTGAAATCATAGATTTTAGATTCAATATCATATAATTCATTGATATTCCTGAATACTTATTATATCTTCTTTTTAAATTCTTCAAATCTCTTAAAGATAATTTGAATCAGGTACATTCGCTTTTTAAACTTGCTCAAATTAGTGAAATAATCTTTGAAATAAAATTGGATCTATTTAACAATTTCTTCTTTAAAATAAAAAATAGCCCAAATACTTTTATTAATATTATAATTAAATTTATCCTAATTGAATTAGAAATAGATCTCAAATTGAAGCAGAAAGGTTTCTAGCTTTTATCGATTGTTTATAAATTGATTTGGTAAAGCGACTTTAAGAGTCTCAATAACAATAATCTCCTTAAAATCTTCAATATCTCCTATAACAATATCTTTATTCTTATCAATACTTTCAGGAATGATCTGATTGATTATAATAAGGTTGCTAGATTATAATATCTTAGAAGATATAATATCGTTATTTGTTGAATCGGTATTTAAAACAATAATAATACTTAAAGTATTATAATAATAATTGTTTAGATTATATAAAAGTATTCTAGATTTCTTAAAATAGATTTATAATTAAATATTAAATAAAAATTTAAATAATAACAAAATAAAATATATTATTTATAATTAATAATAAAATATACTAAATAATTAATTTTAAATATAAAGTTTTATATAAAGGAAATCTATTTTATTTATATAAATCTTTATATTTATAACTAATTAGGATTGTTATATAATCCTAAACTATCAGCATTCCTCAGCGGTCTATAACATGACTTCGTCACATTACCTTGATTTCAGTCATATAATGCGGCATAGATGTTGGCTGTTGTAATACTACTTAGCATTCAACATTTATAATCTAAAATTAAATCACAACCTTTTCTACAATCAAGGGGAAAGAGTAAATGCAATCAATAATAAATAAATTTCATATCATATGCATATACGTAATTAAGCTGAAACCCTACGAAACTTAACCTAACCCCTAGCTCTTCTTAGGCAATTCTGTCCTATAGAGCAAACTAACCCAATTCAGCCCTAACCTAAACAGTCCACGCAATGCATTGTATTTTCCTCCGGTAAATTCATCGACGCGTATCATATCGTGTCCATATCATATTACGCAGTACACAAGATTCATCCTGATCCGTCCATCCATCCATCCATACCCCCATCCCATCCTGGTATACCCCCAATCCATCCCAATTCATTGCCCTATTCCATAACTCCCCAAATATAAACGCCTCAATTCCCAGTCCATCCTGCTCTCTTAGCAGCAGCTCTCGCTTCCTTATTTGCTGCTTTGATTGCTTGTCTAGCTTCTTTCTTCACGGCTCTCTCTTCCTTCCTAACAGCCTTATATGCATCTCTCTTTTCCTTCCACAACTGAAACTTTGTCTTCTGTGATTTGGGCAAAGGTGTCTCTTCAGATTCTCCTGCCTCTTTAGCCTTCTTACTCATAGCTATTGCAGCTCTGCGTTCATAAGCCTCTGCTTCCGCATTCTTTCCTTGGATTTTTAACCATAAAGACTTAGATCTGACTTGAGCTTTAAGAATTCCCTCATCTAATGGGTTCCCGATGTTTTGTAATGAATGTAATTGATCAGCAATAACCTTCTCCACACCTGCTAGTTGAGAGCCAAGTTCATGTGAAATACGAGCACTGCGTTTGGCAGCCTCAAAAGACATATCTCTTGCTGAATTGGTAAGTTGAGCGGTGATAGAAGATGCTCGATCCATAGCTAGACGTTTGGCTTCATCGATGTTGGCTATTTTTGATTGAGAGGATTGGCGTACATCTTTGATAATCTTCTCGGCAGCGGTACGAACATCTGCAAGAGTTTGACCATCAGCTATGATAGTATCTTCCTTGAAAAAGGCATAAAATCTATCTAGGAGATCTTGCATGGTTTGAAGAGAATTAGTTCTAAAATCAACTTGGAAAGTCTCGTTGATGCGTGGCTTCTTGGTAGTAACAATCGAAATGTTAAGAACACCATGGGCTTCCTTCTTTGGAAGCAATAACACAATTCCATCATCTGAACTGTACGCACGTTCCGTATCAACTATGGCATTATCTCTAGTGATGTTGACCGACATTGCCAACTTAGTGAGCCAACTGACTTTCATTGCGGGCGGAATCCGAATCAATACTTCTCTATCTCCCAAGATTTCAGCTGTACAAGAACCACATTTGCTTGACTTCTTTTGGGTGGCATGCGTAAGTTTTGCAAAATCTAGTTGAGGTTTTGACAGACTGTTTGGCGGTAATGAATTCACAACTGAAGGGGAAGGGGTAATGGTGGCTTGAGTTTCGGAGGCAATGCTCGCAAATGGTGCTGATCCCACGGTAGATGTTGTAGTCATCGGTACAGCTGACATGGTTTTGCTATTGACAGAAATTGTCGGTTGGTTTGAAAAGGAATAAGTGGGGATGCCGTGGGTGAAGATGGCAAATAGAACACTCAAAGCAAGCAAACCATATGGAAGTAAAGCTCTCCACTCTGCAAAATAATGGATCCATTCAGAGCTCACTGACTTTTCCCGATTCGTAGGGGTTGCAACGTTATCAAGCTTCTTGGAAATTGCTGGTGGCGTAGATAAACTCGCAGGTTCATGAAGACCAGTCAAGTAGGCAAGGTTTCTATTCATCTGCCTAGCATCGATGTTTAAGAAAGAGTTAAGATCTATTGGTAGGCGTTGATGGATGATATTCCCTCTGCCATTTGCATCTCGATATTCTAAGCACATATGAATGGAATGCTGATCCAAAGACATGCATTGAGCTTTATTTAGTAATTGCTTGTGTGAAATAACAATGGATGGTATGGCATGACGAGCCATGAACTTTCTGGCGATGGTACGTGTGCGTCGTGCCTGTAAATCATCGCTATCAGAACAGTAGAAAATTGCCACATGTGGTAATTCCCATTCCGGCTCAATGATGAAGTGATCTTTCTCTGGAACAGAATGGTAACAGTAAGGGTCCTCGAGGTTCAGCCTAATGACATCTGGCTTTTCTGGATGATCCTCGAATTGTAGGTTTTGAGCAGACACACAGTCATCAACCTTGATTTGATAACCAGATGAATGCATGAGCTCGATTTCCGGTGTTTTCTCCGAACCAAATGCAGATACTGGCACAACATTGTAGATTTGAGAAGAGCTTCGACTTGAACGCTCCTGACCTTCAACCGAAGCAGTGACAGAGCTTGCAATCTTGTGTATGATATCTTGCTTTGCAGCGTGGCTGCCTATGTAGAGGATTCGGAGTGGGTCTTTGGTCGATAAACCTTGCTTCGTCATCGTCTGTCGAATTGTGAGGATTAAATTATTTGGAGGATTTTGCATATTCATATCTCGTGCGATGGTTTGATTCTCCTCCTCGGTGAACTCTGCAACGGTATGTTTGACTGATACATTCTCAACCCCAAGGCTACCAAATGGTTCTTCAAATTCGATGGATTGTGAGAGTGCGGTATCGGAATCGTCATGCAAGACAGCAGAATTTCGACCGATGGTAGGATTATTGAAAGAATTATTGATCGAGTTATCCAAACCATAGGCAGGAATTGAAGAATCGTGTGTGTGTTCATCCCCACTCTCATCAGTATTTTCAGTATCTGCAAGGCTCTGCATGTCATCCGGATGACCAAATTCCACCGAAGCTATAGACTCGGTAGCATTCTCATCATGACTCTCATCGTCTGTATCAATAAATTCATAAGTAGATTCGGACAGGTGACTTTCATCAGATGGGGATTCGCTGAGTGTGGACATCTTGTTAGAAGATTGGGTTTCGACCCAAGTAGTGACTCTTGTATTGACGGCGGGGGCAGGAAAGCGAAATTCGGTGGAATTCTCTGGTGGTTGATTTTGAGATGTCAAATCTAAAGAAGGAATCTCGCTGGGTGAATCCATGTCATTAGCCTTGCGATATATTATATTATATCCAATCTCGAGCAAATGGGTGGGGTGAAAGAAGTGATTGTGAATGAATGGGAGGCAGTCGAATGGAGATGTGTAGCTTTCAAGAAGACGGTAAATAACAAAGTTCAAGGTTGACAAGAAGATGAAGAAAGAGGAGATCCCTACGTTTGATCTGTTCTTGATGATGTAAAGTTCCCACTCCAGTTTTCTATGGAGAAAGCGTACACCGAGTGGTGCCGTAGATTGGGAGAAAGTGGGAGGAGTTACAATAACCAACTAACTTAGTACTTGCCGAATCGTTGCCTATTGGTAAATCGAGGAAGTGCGGGCTTTGATAGATTAAGCGTAGACGTGTCAGAGATGGAGAAGTTGAAGCTTCTGGCTTCTGGCTTCTGGCTTCTGCTTCTGACGTTCTTTGTATGTGGTCAATACAGAGTATTAATTAGGAAATTTATATGGTAGGGTAAAAACTTGAAGTTTTTGTGTTGCACCTCGTACCAAATATGTAAGATGTTTCTTTTCCTTTTTATAAGGAGTCGAGCCGTAATGGGTGTGGACTTTAACAAGGCAGCAGGTCTTTCATTAGGTATGAGGCTTTCACTGATTAGGTGAGGCCCGCTAGCGTCAATGCGGGGTTCATTTGGTGTGTGCCCAAGCTTGGTTATCTAGGTGAACGGTGAACGGTAATCACAATACGGCTGATCTATCTATGATTGATCATCTAATTGGGGAGGTATTGGGTAAGTACGTAAAGAATATATATCCTCTATAGGAGATTCACCGACCGTATTCCCTCGGATAGATACATATAAATATACCTCATCTGGTATACGTTAAATAAGATACCTACTACCCCATCCATTGTTAACTAAGACTTTAGAAATCATATATATCAGATACCTCATAAGGATAGACTACATCTCATCCATTACTAAGCAAGAGTCTATAACGTATATTAGATAATATACTATGTTCCATCCATTAACCAAGAGTCTACAACCTATATTAGAAATATACTATATTCCATCCACTAACCAAGAGTCTATAACCTATATTAGATAATACACTATATTCCATCCACTAATGATCAAAAGTCTCGAAATCACATATAATGTAGTATTATCAAAGCATCATAGGTAGCTACTTTACTCTACCTCATTTAACACACTCTAGTATTACCATTACTACATCTTTACCTATCTACCAACCTAGTATACTAGAGCTTGCCAGGTCTAATCCACATATTACCTATCTATCACACTCTAATATATACTAACATCCACCAATTTCTTATCATTCGAACTCGAAGTACGTACCTACTTAGATCAGCAGTCGATCAATCAGTCTTAATTTAGCACCTTATCCATCTAAAGTCAATGAATCCCACCAAAACCTTCTTCTTGGGTAATTCCAACTACTAGGTATATAGCATTGTTATATTATATCTTCCGAAATCGCACTTATATATCTATCTCCTCTTCATCTCCTCTTCATCTCCTCTCCGCTCCACTCCATCATAAACACCCTTGGGTTACCTACCTAATATTCTCTCCAATACTCAAAACCACTTATGATTATAACCTTACCCCACCATCCATCCATCCGTCCATCCATCGATAACATCCACCCACCAACCCCACAAATCTCCCCATTGATTTTCCCTGCACCAACAACCAAGCTTTCTTGATCTACCCCACCATCAGTCCCACAAACGCATCCTCCATCATATCCCCTTCCGCCATCAACTCTGCATGAACACCCCAAAGAACACCACCTAGTAAAATACCTCCACGACTCACAACTTACAGAGTATAGTTCATCTTCTGCCCGCTGGTTCATGCAGGTGAATGAACGAATGAACGAATAAACACTTCGAATTCCATATATTATAGTACTAGGTAAATAACTTAACCCTTTGATTTTTAAAACAATCACATTATCTCCATCTATATCTCTATTCTCTCTCTATTCTTGTGTAGGTTGTATATTCCCTTCCCATCTAGATATCTATCTATAAGATTAAATTAAATCCACAACATGAGAATCATAGTACAAGTACCTAATCATTATATACATTTTATATTTCCTTCTTGATATAAAGATATTTATACACTGGCAGGGGCAACAAATACTTTTAATTATAAATATAAAATAAAAGATTATTAATAATGTATAATTTGTACTAAAATAATACGGCTTGATAAAGTAGATAACATTTTTATATTTTTATATTTTGATTCATGAGATATCCAATCTAGTCATTGTAAGATTCCATCAAGTATATTCCTCCACTCAAAAAATACATCTCTCTCATCTCTCCCATCCGCATCCTACATTCCATATCCCATATCTCTCATCTACCCCCAGTATCCCAATACCTCAATTACACCATAATATATCCCTTTTTACTATCCCCTCCCCTCCCCTTCCCTCCTCTTACAAAATCCCATTCTATTCCATCTCCCTATTCTGCCACACCCCAAACCCCCCATTTCCACCTCTCTAGATCTCTCCATCATCCCATCCTGTCCCACTCCATTACACAGATACTAAAACCCTCCTTTCCCCCCTCAAAAAAAAAAAAAACCAAGCTCCCTACCCAGTTCAAACGACTGACTAATCTAACGATACTACCTAAGACTCACTTCCCTCCACATCACCTCACCTCACCACTTCCCACCTCATTCCAAACATCCCCCCCCCAAATCATAAACCAAGAAAGCCTCTCCTAACTCTCATCCCCATCCCCATCCATCCCCATCAAACTCTCATCCCCCTCCTATCTATATCTAAATCTATATCTAAATCCAATCTAAATCCCCAACTCACTTATAATCCATAATCAACCAATATCCTCCCACCCCAATACAATACAATACAATACAATACAATACAATACAATTTTAAGTCTTAAGATCAATTACCCTGATATATATACGTACAATATACAATGCGATCTCAAGATTACTAAAACACAAACATAAACATAAACAATCAAAAAAACACAGAATATAAGATCTTATTACCTATGTAAACAACACAAAAACGAAGGTTTCAGGAACAGGGTTTGTAGTATATAATATCCATATCCTTATCCTTATTCTTATTCTTATCCTGACCCTGTGGAAAATGAATATATCGCAAGCCTTAGGTTCTAATGATTATATCTATGCACTTTCATTCCAGCATAATGTATACTGTATACGGATGTCTTTAAGAGTCCACCTCTAGGATAGAGATTCCCCTTCTAAGACTTATTATATACATGCATCAATGTCAACACTCTAGCTCCTATTAACTATAGGTAGCCACTACACCCTCCACATAACCTCCCTCAACCACTCCCTATCCCCCTCACTCCCGAAAATAACCTCAATTCCATTTCGTGCCAACCTACAAATATCTTTTCGGTTGAGGTTGAAATGTTGAGCTACTAATGCGTATTCATCTGAAAGTTTGCTTCCGAAGACTCCTACGTCATCTGTCTGTTATTTTTGATTCATTTTAGTATTAGTATTTATATGTAATAAAGGGGGGTATGCAATCTCAAGATATAAATCCCCTCTAAAATATACCACGTAGACAATGAAAAAAAGGGGTGATCAAAACAGCAAGAGAGAAAGAAAAAACACATACACATAAAACCACCGAACATTTCCCCTCCCTCCCCCACCACTCACCAAAATGATGATCACCAAACGACCCCGTAATCATCTTCGCATGCACATTACAACTCAAACAAAGTTCCAAGCCCAAGTCCAATCTTTCAATCTCCCGTTTAAGATCTTCGGGCACGTGTATCACATGACCTATCCTATGGGGTTTAAACTCCAAAAGCGTTTCTAATTCCTTCCTTGAAACTTGTTTCATCTCCGCAAAATGTATCGTGATTTTCATACCTTTATTTCGAGCGGCGCGGAAAGCGGCTTCGAATATACTTGTATCGCCTACGGAGGGATCGCCACAAAGATCGATTCCTACTACGCCTAGGTCTTGGGAATGATATTTGTGGGCTAGTTTCACAACTTGCATTGCTGTTTCAGCATCGTTTCGTCGGTCGATGGAGAGGATTAAACGTGTTTTCATGGAAGGATTTGCATTGTTGTGTTTATTGATGCAGTCTAGGATTGTTTGAATGTAGATATCTTTGGTGATGCCAGCTGAAGGGATGGCTCGAGGTGTGGTGCGTAATTCGAGATATACCACGCCGTCGGCTTGAAAATCTGAAAGAACAGAATTGGTGGTGTAGATTAGAGAGGAAAGGTCGTTGCAGAGTTCGTAGATGTATTTGGAGAATAATGGGAAGAATCTAGAAAGATATAATGAGACATGCTGGGTAGTAAACGTGAGAAGCGGGGTATATATAATAGTCCGAACTGGTAGACCGATTCAAGCTTCCAATGTCGAATAGCTTCCAGTTCGAAAAGTTGTAAATGACAAAAGTGATTAATCATTCGAATCAATTCATTAACTCAACCTCCGATAATTGAAGTCTTTCAAAGAAATCCAAGAATCAAAAACTTATCGGTATTGAAATGAAGTCCGACTATCTGATTGATAGCTTGCGAAAGACTTCTATGCCCAGTACCTGGCTTTTCCGTCCGAACAACTGCGTGCTTATTCCATAGTTCCGAAGAAGAAAGTAATAAATGAAACCAACATCACTCACGTCTCAAGATTATAATCAAATTTACCATCCGGCATCTCAACTAATGGATCTACCAACGTAGTCTCACCCCTTTCCTGTTTCTGAAGCCATACTTCATGAAGACATTGTCGACTGATACTTCCACTTAGATGGGCATGTAACTAAGTAAGAAATTTCTTTCAGCCTTATATCGATGTGATTCATGCGGCTGGGCAGTTTGAGTAACAAGATCGCCGGGCTTTGGACGGACATTAAATAGGTACAACACGAAATATGCATGTACCATTTAGAACTTACTTCAATTTTTGGCAAGGATGTAAAATCAATGATTTCTGAGCCTGATGAATCCATTGCGGGAGGATAATCTTGAGAATTTGGCTTAGATGAAGAGACTGAATCGAAAGTTTAATTCCTCGGCTAGCTTTTTGAATATGAGGTTTGGCTGTCGTGATGTTTCCCTTGAATGTTTGAAGTTTGAAGTTCACGGCTGCAAGCACTTGTTTGATGCAGCAACAATTAACTAGTGTCCTGTCCAGTAATACTCCGATGACCAATCTTACTACTGACCAATCAAGATGATCAGACTTGACTTCGGGAGATCTTCCAATCTGAGAATCGGTAGATACTGAATTCGTGCTTATAGATATCTCCACTCTGCATAATGGGAATGGGAAGTGGATATTATGAAAAGAATTACGGATTCTTCTGCCAATAGGATTGATAGAAAACGGTTCATTCGTCCTCTTTTTTTGATGGATTCCTGGTAAAAGCTCAAGCAAAACTACTTCGTACAGGTAAAATACCAAGAGCGGCGAGATTACCTGTGAATCTGTGATCTATCTTGCTGCGCACTTGATGGAGCCGACGGAGCTTGTTTAATCTTTAAAAATTGGGTCTAAACTAATTGGAGGTAGGTCGTCGTAGTCCCTGTGCGGTATGTATTGGTAGATGAAGGGGTAACAGACTCAATTGCGCGATGTGATACCGTTAAAAGTCGATGGATTGATGGATAGATGGATAGATGGACTGGATTGATTGATGGATGGAATGGACAGATGAGACAGATGTAATAGATTTCTGAAAGGTCTTTCCATCCCGCGCCAAAGCAAAAGATTCTCAGATACATCACCCTTGACACACTCCACAACACCAACACCAAAATGAAAAGATAATTTGATTATTACGGAGTATCTGTATTTATTATGAATTAACCAGGGGAATTTAATAGAACCCGCCATCACAATCCCCGCCAGTCCCAGCTTGATTATTTAAAATCAAGTCCCCGATGTTCATCCTAGTCGAAACTTAAGAGAACGGGAACCAAACTTAGCAAAAGGAATTCCCCACGGTGCAACATTTGGTACGCAAACGCAATCGCAATCGAGGTCAAGTTTGGGACCCTTTACCAACAATCGAGATATGGTGTTGGACGAATGATGCATCTTTTATATGCGCTCTCAATCCAATAGGTCGACGTTTGTCATTAGTTGACAGCAAGTTGAAAAGCTGGAGAAGCATTAGATCTAATTACCATATTGGTGCCCTGCTGATCAATATGCATCTGCAATTAAGAGAAAGACCCACCGATTGAACCATGTTGCGACTTGCAGGATGCTGGATGCAAGATAATACCGCAAAGGTAACTTTGTTTTCTCCTTCTTCGTGTTCTCCTCCTATAGCGTTCAAGATATCATGTTGGAGGTAACCTTGGTCAAGGAGGTGATAACCATGTGCCTTTCTCCTTCTTGAGGCTGGTGCCGGTGTGAGATGTGTACGGAGGTGTCGGATGGGTAGGTATGGTAGGTTAGATAAGATACGGTGGTAGATCTTTTAATCCCCTAGTATTTATTTTATGGATGCCGCTGCAAGCATACATAGGTAGAATGGATGTAGAATGGAGGTAAAAGCAGGTACAAGTCAATCTATCCATCGCAATGGTTATGTAGTCACAGTAGTTGCAGTAGTTCTCTGAAGAAACACTTTGCTAAAATTGAAGTGCTGCTAGCTGTTATCTTCCACTCGAGTACCTACCTCGGCGTTCTTGTAGCCTACCTAGTACCTAGTACCTAGAACCTAGCTAGGTACTTGGTGTTTTATCATCATCTTAATCTCCCCATTCTCCTTTTTTATGTCATCCAATATTGGTAATATTTGTAATATATGCAACATTTAGAACTTCTCATAAGGTAGACAAGTCAATCTGATAACTTTCATTATTTGATGACACATCCGGAATTCAATTGATATCTCCAAGCTTGATACTCTTATGCAGGCAGCACGGAGTAGGTATCTTACGAAAGTACCGGTACCTACTCACTTAGAACTCTCCTCGTTATATTACACTCTATTCACTTCATATACTCATCACAAACAAACTCCTCGTTACTTTTACATTTGCTCCTCTTGTCTCCAGTATAACGATCTATGTCAAAAGGCTGAGCACTCCTTTCCCCCTCCCTCCCTCCTTCCCTCCTCCTCTCCTTCTCTCCTTCTCTCCTTCTCTCCTTCTCAATCTCAATCTCAATCTCAATAATCATTACCTCCTTCTCAAAATCTTTTTTCCCCATTATTAATTTTGATTTCCACTAAACCAATTCTTGCCATTTTCCCACCGGCTTCCTTCTCGCTCTGCTTGTATTTAGCCCAGACCCAAAAGAGAGCTGCTAGCGCCATCAAACCCAAGTAAATCCAGGTTATAGGATCGTTAAGCGAGAAGAAGAAACGCAAATAACTGGGTGTTACTTGCACTACTGTACCTTCTAAATCAAATCATCCTTCTCAATCCCGTTCAAGATTGCCTCAACTTTCTTCAACCCATCAAATCCGAAGCAGAGGATCCCTTCCATACAAAGTCTTGTTCCACAATTTGATCAAGAAGAAGGCAAAGAAGTTGGTCCCGATTACTTTGATATCCTTCCCATTTTATTCATTCCACACAAAGAAGAAGAGACCTTTAATAAATCCCCCGGCAATTACCACAAACAACAAGCCCCAAGCATACCCAATTGACACCAAGCCGGCGACAAATTCAACAAGACCTTCCGAGAGCTGAACTGCTTACCCTCCGCCAATTTCATTCTTGTCAACCAACAAACTCGGGAAGCTCTCCTCCGCTTGGTCGCAACCCCCTACAGCCTCGTCGACAATTGAAACAACTACGATAATTATCGAGCTGAGATATCATCGCAATTGATACCATCCATCAGACTGACCGAGATGTCGTCGAACGATGTATCGCCAGAGGCGATGCAGTCGCGTATTCAGCAGGCTCGTCGTGAGGCAGAATCCTTAAAGGATAGGATAAAGCGCAAGAAGGATGATTTGGCAGACGCAACGTGTGAGTAATTAATCATATTTCAGCTTTCACAACAATCTTCGGTTTCATCGGGAAATGTTGGTGATGCCTGCGATTATATGCTAATTAATCATGTTACAGTGATGAACCTTGCGAGGGCTCAGCAAGAAGCTCTACCAAAGAATCAAATGCTAAAGACTCGAAAGACATTAAAAGGACATCTCGCAAAGATTTATGCAATGCACTGGTCGACGGATAGAAGGCATTTGGTATCAGCATCGCAAGATGGTAAATTAATTATTTGGGATGCCTACACAACGAACAAGGTTCACGCCATTCCTCTAAGATCTTCATGGGTCATGACTTGTGCCTATGCACCAAGTGGTAACTACGTCGCCTGTGGTGGATTGGACAACATTTGTTCCATCTATAACTTAAATTCAAATCGCGATGGACCTACGCGGGTTGCCAGGGAACTTTCTGGACATTCCGGATATCTATCTTGCTGTCGATTCATCAATGACCGAGCTATCCTTACATCTTCCGGAGATATGACATGCATGAAGTGGGATGTCGAAACAGGATCAAAGGTCACCGAGTTCGCAGATCATTTGGGTGATGTTATGAGCATCAGTATAAACCCAACTAATCAAAATACATTCGTTTCAGGTGCTTGCGATGCCTTTGCTAAACTTTGGGATGTTCGTGCAGGCAAGGCTGTTCAAACTTTCGCAGGGCATGAATCAGATATCAACGCCATTCAATTCTTCCCAGATGGACACTCATTTGTCACCGGTTCCGACGATGCCACCTGCAGACTGTTTGATATTCGTGCTGATAGAGAGCTCAATCAATATGGAGTAGGTCTTTACCTTTCAGGTCCCATAAATTTGTCACTAACAATGTCTAGCATGAGTCCATCCTCTGTGGAATCACATCTGTTGCCTGCTCTGTATCTGGTAGACTGTTGTTTGCTGGTTATGATGATTTCGAGTGCAAGGTAAGTCGTGAAAGATCCAGCCATTCATTCAAAGAGGACTATGATTTTAACCTCTCTTCTAGGTATGGGATATCACTCGTGCCGAGAAGGTTGGATCACTGGTTGGCCATGACAACCGTGTCAGTTGTTTGGGTGTTAGTAACGATGGAATGAGTTTGTGCACTGGATCATGGGATTCATTGGTGAGTGAACATAGCTTTTCTATTCGTTTTCCTTTCTCTTTTTCTCAAACTAACTTTTCCATTTCTTTCTTCAGCTCAAACTCTGGTCCACATAACTTACAATATTTTACTCCCACTTTCAGCTCAAGGTTTGGGCCATGTAGATCTGGCCTATTATTTCGACGATAACGAATTCTCGTTGCATGCCGTGTCATTTTCAACTGGCACTCCGTTTTTACTTAATCACCTCCCAAATACGACTCTTTAATATTCATGACTCTCGACATAGATTGGTCGAAGTCTTTAAAACAGTCTCCCTTATACTTAAGCGACAGAGATGGTCCTTCCCGATCAATTACTTCCGATACAGTAAAATTAGGGACCCAACAAAGCTGCGCATCTCAGATTCTGTGCACAATAATTCTTCATTTCGATGTTCTTGTTTCTATGGGAGGTCCTATTGCATTGCTTTTCATCAGCGTTCTTAAGCACTGGGACCTTGCGACGATATCCTGGAGAAACCTTTGGTTTCAACTTTACTACACTCACACACACACGACATCTTCCAAATTTCTTCCTCCGTGTCTTTCTTTTTTTGCGTTATCAAAATCTTCGAGGGGCGGTTATATGGCCGGAGGGGGAGGAGGAGAATAAGGATAAGGGGAGGGGAGTGATGAACTGCGAAGTCGACAGAGTTTCTCACAATATATTGTATGTGGTATTTGATAAACTGGGTTGACATTTCACAAGTGAACCTCCAGATGATACATTTGGTATATGTGATGTTGAAGTCGGTTAGGCATGATGAAGAATAAGAGTGGAGTTTTATGGAGGGAAGGACTCATAACCCAGGCTCTGTAATGCATCGGCAGGTATCACTGCAATCAACTTTTAACAACTATTGAATCTGGCGTCGGTTCCATACAAAGCTTGTATTATAGTCTAATAATGCCCTTGATAGATATGTCTTTTATCTCTTTTTTGTCTTCTTCTTCTCCTCTTTGGTGAATGGTGATGATTCTGTTTAGGTTTGATTAGGAATCAGAAGTTAGGTTAGATTAGGATAGGTGTATAGGAGCCTAGGTAGGAAGTTGGGATGTTGGAATATTGAAGTGAAGTGGTGAAACGGTGTTGATTGTTGATACTACTCAGTAGGTACTATTATCTAAAGGTTCCTATCTAGAATATGCAGGTACCTAAGCTAGATCTTACATTGGGTTTCTAATGGGAAGCTGTGGGGAGTTGAGTGGGTTTTTTATGTGAGTTTTATGTGGATTTGGTGGAGTTTGTTGGATGTTTTGATGGGTGTTTTGATGGTCTTGTTTTTAAGGGTGTTATTAGGGGGAGGGAAGGGGGTGAGGAAGGATATAATAGGTAGGCGCTTATGTAGGGTTTTTAGAGGTATATACTCCTTATAGAGGGAGGTGTAGATATTTATATACTTATATATTCATGGATGCACAATTGATTTAATAGTTGATGTGATGTATAAAGGGGTGAGGGGGCAAGAAAGCGAGTAGTATATGCATATTTATATCTAGTTATAATCTATCTGTAAAGTTACGAAGTAGGTAGAAAGTAGAAGGTAGAAGGTAGTGGGAAGGGAAGATATAGTAGGGAACTGTAAATGGTTGAATAGAAGTTTGTTTGTAGAGGGAGGTGGATGGTAGAAAGGGGTTTGGGATTGGGATTTAGATGTGTAGGCGTGGATATGGGACGGGATGGGATGGGATGGGATGGTGAAGGGAGGTTGAGGGTTGAGATGAGGGAGGAAGGGGGTGGAAATGGTTGGGGGAGGTCAGGAGGAAGAAGAGGGGAAAAAGAAATCGAAATCGAAATAAAGAATCGAAAGAAAGAAATCGAAGAAATAAAAAGAAAGAGAGAATGGAAATGAAAGAATCGATGGAAAATGAAGGGAGAAGAAAGGAGAAGATCCGATGGAATAGGGGTAAATGAATGGAAGGGTGGATATGGATGGAATGCTATGCTATGGTAGGGTGAGGAAGAGGTTGAATGGGTTGGATTTATGGGGGCGTAGATGTGGAAAGGAGGGAAGGAGAGGTAAGAAATGACGGCAGGAGGGGAAGAGGATATGGGATCGATGGGTTTATAGATTTCTGGATTGGCATTGTGTATTTAGCAGGATGTTTTGAAGTAGGAGGAGGGAAAGTGAATGGGCAGTGGAAGTTAAGATTTTAGATAGTTGGACGGATAGATGTTATTTGTTTGATAGTTTGTTACACGGAACTATAGAAGAGTAGATGTGGAAAGGCAAAAAAGTTGATTTTTTTCATTTATTCATCTAAAATATAGATACGTTATTGTAAGAATTGAATTTTTTGATTTCTGTTTGATTTTATATGTGGCAAGATTTTATTATATATATATAAAATATTAGAAAATTGTTACATGGGAAATCAGATAATCGGGTTGTTTGGAATAGATGAGTAGATTGGATGGGTTGAATCGGTTGGTTAGTAGATTGGCTGCAGTAGATTGGATATTTGAAAGGATATATAAAAGAAGAGAAGAGTGTTCATTTTTGGCTTTGAGATTAGGGTGGAGGATGGGATGAGATGAGTTGAGATGAGAAATTAAAGAGGGGCGAAGAGGAGAAGAGGAGAAGAGAAGGAAAGGAATGATGATAGATAGTAAGGTTTTGTTTATATATTATAATTAACAAAGCAGACTATCAGTATTGGGATTCACGAGTTTTATAATATATAAATAAATATAATTAGTTTTGTATTATATAATTTTAATAAAAGACAATAATAGTTTTTATTTCTTTTATTAATATTAATTATATTACGATATATAGAATAAGAGTCTCAATCAGCTTTGTCGAATATATATATACATGCATGAGAAGGTCATAAGCTGAGAAATTGAAAGAAGATTGGAATTTGAGATGACTAGGTACCGATGATTTGGACGGTTTCAAAGAGACGGTAATAACATCACATAGGTAGGTATATAAGGATATTGTTTGAGATAGATATACACTGAGAGAATTTAAAGAGAGGAGATTGTATTTCATTTCTGCTTATATACTAGGTATGCTCGAGTATTAGAATAATTAATAATCGGCTTTACCGAATGTGATCTTACTCGGTCTTTGGTGTTCTCATGTATATGTAATTAGAAGTTGGGATACCGATGGTTTGGATAGGCTAAATTGAGATTTTACTTTTGGCTTATTTATTTATTTATGTATGGGGCTTGTTGTGCTTGGATTGGTGGCTTGTGGAGGGGAAGGAAAGGGATGGGGCTGGGAATTGTTTGGGGTTTGGTGGGATGGGGGATGGGGGATGGGGGATGATTGTTATATCATACTTCCTTTGATTAAATGTATATATGTTCATGCTAATAAATCTTAAGTTTGAAAACTGGATGTTAGAGTAGAGTGTAATGCATGCGATATATGTTTGTTCACCAGTTTGACTGAAAGAGAAAAATATAACATGGGAGATGGAAGTATGACAGGATAGATAGATGTATGATGAGATCATAACAAGGACCTTGCTTTGCTTTCCTCTGCTTTGACACTAACAATAAATGCGAATGCCTAGATCCCTATGACATGCAGAGAATAGGAACGAGTCCGAGAGTGCATATAAGATCTTACTATCTAGAGTACCTAACCTAACCTTATTTGCATATCATATTTTAGTTGTAACGGGATAGCCGATGCTAATGGGATGGGATGAGATAGATAAACATTGATGGCGGTTAACTTGCAAGAAACAACCTAGAGGTGCTAGAGATCAGACTTATCAAAGTCCAAATGTCCAAACTCGAAACTCGGAATTCAAAAGCTGAAACCAAAGTCTTGAAAGTCTTTGATATGCTAGGTAATTTATAGTGAAAGAAAAAAGGAAAAAAAAATAGTTGATACATTAGCTAGCTCATGAGTAGAGAGATCTTCGAGCTTTGATCTGATCTAGATACCTATGTTTTAGAATTTACATGGTGTTAAGGCGGTTGTGTGATAAATTGTAACATCAGATTGAGATTCAGTCGGGAGACTGGGAAGCACTTGGGGTCATGACTCGATAGTCATGATGATGTTGGTGATATGATGAAGTGGATAATGTCAAGAATTTCAAGGTCAGATGTTAACCTGTGGATGTATCAGGATGAGGTTATGAAACGAAACTATCTGTTTTCTTATTAAGATGGTTTAAGATCAATCGTGATAAGTATGTTAAAGTTATTGGGTTGAACCTGGAGAGTTGAGTTGGGACACGAATGACTTTTGTTTCTTGTTTCATTACCCATCTATCTTTCCTTTCCTGAGGAGGATTGAGATCCTAGATGGTTATTTGCTTCTAGACAACTCGAGGAAGGATTGATTTTTCTTGGTTGGAATATTGAGTTGCATTTTCCCTATTTCCAAGACCATTAAGACACCGAGACCCTGGAGGATATCTATTAATATATTCTACAAGGAGTACACATCAGAAACATCAGCCTCGTTACTTACCATGCAGGCGTCTGTGGCGATAATCATTGACGGAAAGGGTGTTGTGGCGGTGAGATAGGATTCAAGACTCGAAATGATGGTTGTATTGTTGTCAGACTTGACATCTGATGATACCACCACCCACACAAAGATCAACAATGCCACCCTTCATCCCTCTCCTTCTCCCGCATTGTTCGATGGATGTAACAGAAGACCATCAACCCAGCAAACATAAAACCCCTGAACCAAGCGTACCTTAGTCCCTACAGATGATACTCTAAGCCTTAGAGATCTTTGCTGTGCCTTATCTTAGCATTATCAGGGGAAGGGGACAAATTGGCACCGTCTGCTGTCTGCTGGGTAAGCAAAGCAGAATTCCCAGCTGATTAATCAAATTCGGAAGAAAAAGTTCCAATGTCTGTGTTGATAAAATTATTATGAAACAATCCTCTTCCTATATGATCTTCTCTGCCTGATACAATCCATTAATCATAATCAATAACTCCAAGTCTCAAATCTCAAATCTCAAGTCTCAGGTCATACCCAGCGATCCATCCAATTTTCCCCAGGCTTTTCCCTGCCAAGAAGGTCCTTGCACAAGGAATCTCTAACCAGCCAACCCAACTGTACTACCTAGCATTACCACAACGCACATCCTGTACATCACATCATCAGCGCAAAAAGTAAAAAGAGACGAAAAAGAAATCCGAATCCTCGAGAGTAAACACGCGTTACCGTCTCAAATTCAACAAGGAATCACCCGCTCTTACAAGGTCAATCCATACCATCCACGCCTTGCCTATCTTTCCACGCGATCCTTCCATCCTTCAAGCGCCCAAGCATCCCACATACCACCAGACCTCGTGGCTCCCTTGCTCTCCTATAAATACCTTCAAGATGGCCGGAAAAACCGCTGCCCAAGAAGAATTCGATACCATCATCGCCAAAGCTTCCGCGAGGGAAAATCACAATCATCCAGACGACGAGCGAGATTACAGTTTCGATAAGGAAAATAGCGATCTAGACGAAGAAGAAGAATACCATAATCGAAATATCGAGGCAAATATGAAGATGCCGCTGTTTGATCGGTCGAATTCGGGGGGGGTGTCCGGATTGAGCGAACCCTTGAGGTTGCCGCATCGGGATTTTGATAATGGGAGGTCCACGGGCGTCAAGGGGGTGATTGCTGATGCGAGGAGTTTTGAGGAGGCGAGGAGGACCGGGGGGTGGAGGGCTAAGTTGGGTGGGAATGTGATTGGGAATGGAAATTCGATTACCCAGGGGGGAAGGAGGTCGAGGTCGGCCTCGGGTTCCGGCTCGGATGGGGGGTTGAGTGGTGATGAGGAGTTTTTGGAGAGGTGGAGACAGCAGAGACGCGTGGAGTTGCAGAGTGAAGGGAAGGATGTTAGGAGTAGGAGGACGAGTCCTAGTGTGAGGAGATATGGTAGATTTGATGAGGTAGATGCTCTTGGGTATCTTGACGCTATTGAAAAAGTGGGAAGAGAAACTATCGTTGTTGTTTTTGTTTATGATCCTGAGGTTTGTCTTTTTTCTCTCTATCATCCTTCCTCTATTCTTACTCATATACTAACATATTCAGTGTGACGTCTCCCAAGTAATCAATTCAGCACTCCTCCCCCTCGTCACCGCAAACCCTACCGTTCATTTCGTCCGCGTCCATTACGAAGATGTAGAATTTGATAATGCCGGTGTGCCAGCTATTCTCGCCTATAAGAATCAAGGAGATCTCTTTGCAAATCTCACTTATATCATTGATCAGATTCCTGACGATACGATCTTTGATACGAAAGCTTTAAAGGATGTTTTGGTTAGACATCAAATTCTATGATGAATAGATTGGTGGAAGTGGAAGTGGTTATTTTGAAATGATCATTAGAGGATACTTACCTACTTTTGTTCATTTCTTGTATCTATCCCTAGGTACCTATTTACGAGGTTGAGGGGATATATATCAACACATGCTGTATTGATATTCATGACCTTTACTTTACTTATGGGTATGGATTTGTATTACATACATACATATATGTAATGCATTGCATTGCAAAGATACCTCCTTACAATTTCTTCTACCTCGACTCTACTTCACTATCTCTCATCATAGACGAAGAAAGGAAAAAGAGATATCGGGATTCAAGAAAGCACGAGGATTTCACCTCCTCGAAGGGAATGAGAGAGAGATTAATATATATATATGTATGTATGAATAAATGAGAAGACTGTTATGGGATGGAATGGATGGATAGATGGATGGATGGCGTTTGAATGGGAAGGGGAAAGGAAATGGAAATGGAAACGGAACGGGAGGAAGAAGCACTTGTTTCTTCCTGGTGTGTTTATTTGCTTCGACTTGGCTGGGTTTAAAATACATATGATTTAATCTTGACTGATTGATTTATTTTATTATACTGGGGGTGGGTGCGGGTGTAGGGTGTGGGATGCAGAATACGAAATACTTTACTTTGTATTATTTTACATTATTTTATTTATTTAAATTTAGATTATTATATGATATATTATTTTATTCTTTAGATTTTATATTTTGAATTTGAATAAAATAAAATAAAATAAAATAAAATAAAATAAAATAAAATAAAATAAATTTATTATAAATTATATTTTTTTTAAAGTTTTGATATAATAAATATCAAATTTATTAAATATAAAACTTTTATATTATAAAACTATTCTAATTTTATATTTTTTCTTTCTTTCTATAAATTAATAATAATAAATTATTTTTTAAAAAGATTTTTGTTACGACGGCTATCTCCTACGCCGCTTCACATGACTAAAACTAAGGTAACGTGATCAAAGTCACGTTATGGACCGCTGAGGACCGCTGGCTGTCCAGGACCGCGCAGCTGTCCTGATTAGCCATAGGTACGAAGGTCTATATAATCAAGATGGATTTCCTTTATATAGAGCTTCGTGCTCAAGATCAATCATTTAGTATACCATACTATTAGTTACGAATAGTATATCATTATTGTCTTTACTTAAGTCCCTGCTTGACGCCTAGTTATAAACCTACCTCGAGAGCCTAGAACACTTCCACGTGATCTAGACGACTACCCTCGTAACAATTTTTTAAAAAAAAGTTGAAAAAATATAATTAATTAAATTATTATTCTTTTAATAATTTTATTTTTATTTTTTTATCTTTTTTCTATAATAAAAATCTTTATGATTTATTATTATTAATTTTATTTTTTGAAATTGTTAATTATATAACTCTTCATAATTAAATTGTTGGGTTGACTTCAAAGGTGTGCACACTAAATCAATAATATAAGGGTAAATAGTATGTTTTATTCTTCTTACTTCTCTCTTTGTACAAGAGGGAATGCTTACTTATAGAAGTAGTATATATGAATACAAGTAGTAATATATATATAGTTGTATATGCAAATATTAGTGTATATACAATAGTATATACATTGATAATGTCGGAATGTCGATGAGATTAGGGTTACGTACAACTGTACGTATACTAGTCTGTACGTACTACCGTACGTATATTAGTACCTATACATACTACTGTATGTATAGTACTACTGTATGTATAGTACTACTGTATGTATAGTACTACTGTATGTATAGTACTACTGTATGTATATTACCAATATACGTACTACTGTATGTACACTAATACTTGCATAAACAATCGTACGTACACTGCTACTTGTAATTCATGTACACTACCTCTATAAGTAGTCATTCCCTCTTCATACAAGAGGGAAAAAAAAAGCAGAATACAATATACCATTTACCGTTATACTATTTACTTAGTGTGCACACCTTTGAAGTCAACCCAACAGATAATATACATACAATAGTACGTACAAGTACTAGTGTACGTATAGTTATACGTAACCCTAATCTCATCGATATTCCGACATAAATATAAGAAGTCTTTGTTTTTGTTTTTTTTAATTAATAAACTCTTTTGATATTAAATCTAGTACCCTACTTTCCGGCCACCTGTTACGAGGTTTGCCGTCTAGATCACGTGGAAGTGCTCTAGGCTCTCGAAGTAGGTTTATAACTAGGCGTCAAGCAGGGACTTAAAGTAATGATAATAAGATGATACAATTCGTAACTAATAGTATGGTATACTAAATGATTGATCTTGAGCACGAAGCTCTATATAAAGGAAATCCATCTTGTTTATATAGACCTTCGTGTCCTGGCTCTAGAGGCTCTAGTTAGATTCATTAGAGCCTATCACGTGGGTAATCCTGTGATTGGTCATCCTTACCATCCTTACCATCCTTACCATCCTTACCACATGTCGGGCAATACTGCCCCAGGATCGGACGAGATTCCTACAGATCTATTGAGAACCGCTTGGCCCCTGATTAAGCATATAGTCCTTCATTTATTCAGAAATTGCCTAGAGATCGGACATCACCCAGAATGCTTCAGAGTAGCCACAATAGCAATTATCCCGAAGCCTAATAAGGCAGATGGCACCAACCCAAGATCCTATCGGCCAATAGCACTATTATCAGTCCTAGGGAAAGGATTGGAAAGGCTGATAGCAAGGAAGATATCCTGGCTGGCAATCAAACACAGGGTTTTAGCGAGCCAACAATTTGGAGCTCTCCCTCTGAGATCCTCAATCGACCTAACGACATGCGTAACACATGATATCGAATCAGCTCTTAAATCCGGGCTCAAAGCTACCCTACTCATTATGGACGTTAAAGGAGCCTTTGACGCAGTACTTTTAGGCCGCCTTATCAATAGGCTCCGCGAACAAGGATGGCCAGATAACATAGCCAAATGGGTACAATCCTTTGCTACCAATCGATCCGTACATATCAGAATGGATGGAGAAACAGGCCCGAAAACAGCTCTCAAATGTGGCCTCCCGCAAGGATCGCCTATCTCCCCGATTCTCTTCATGCTCTATATAGCCCCGATATTCTGGATGGGCAACCCTACTCAGAGATTTGGCTATGCTGACGATATCGCTCTGCTAGCCTTTTCGACTAACCTTCAAGACAACTGCACAAAACTCCAATCCGATATGCAAGAAGCACTGGAATGGGGAAAGGCCGAAGGCATTGCTTTTGACCCAAAGAAATCAGAGATTATACATTTCTACAAAGGGGCCCACACCTTTGCTGATGACCCCGGCATAGAAACAAACGGCCGGAAGATCGAAGTAAAACCAGGCCCACTTAGATGGCTCGGAGTCCACTTCGACAGGAAACTCAACTTCAAGGCCCACATACAGATCCTTGCCGCGAAAGCTCAAAAGGTTGCAAACGCATTATGTGCTTTTAACAATACAGTCAGAGGAATCCCCCACACTTCACCCGAAGGGTTGCCATAGCCTGCGCATTGAAAAAATGCTATTTTGCTGCGGAAACTTGGTGGCCTGGCCGAACCAGAGCAAAAAACCTCACCTCAGACGCGAGGATCTCCAATTTGATGGAATGTCACTTAAACCTACTTAATAAAGTAGTTAACACATGTGCCAGGGCTATCCTACCGGCCTACAAAACCACCAATATAGCTGTATTATACGAAGAATCGAAATTAAATCCTCCTGAGATCGAACTCAATCTGGCTGTGGAGACCTATGCAGCGCGGACAGCTCGACTGGACCCATACCATCCCCTCGCAGTCAGATCTGCACTCATCAGATCCTCGCGGGCCCGCAACCGAACCCCCAGCTCCAGGTTTGCTAGAGCCATATCCGCTCTTCCGCTACACGAACTGATTAATCCTCTGGCCTCTCCGCCCTGGGAATCCAATGAAACCCGCGCCGAAGCAGAATCCCGTGTTGTTGGACCTCTAGGCCGATCGAAAGCCCAAGCAGCGAAAGATTTCAAAACCTTCTACGCATCGATCCCAAAGAACGATCTGCAGGTCTTCTCAGATGGCTCAAAAAACGAATCAAAAGATGGCAATACAGGAGGAGGCTTCATTATCTCCCAGTTTGACTCCCAAATCGAACGCTCCGCATTCTCACTTGGCCACAACGCTGAGGTCTTTGACGCAGAAGCCATCGCCGCCCTGAGAGGAGCAAAAGCCGCTCTCGCTCTCCCCTCAGAGATCTTAGCCACAAACCTCTGGGTATTCCTCGATAACTACGAAGTGACACTCAGGCTCGGATCACACTTCAACGGATCCTCACAATCCATTTTTATGGAATTTGCGGATCTCAAACAAGCTTGGTCGAATAGGCCTCTCCCCCCCCAAACCCCCCGAGGGACAATTCACATCCGCTGGGTCCCTGGTCATCTCAATATTGCAGGCAATGAAGCTGCAGATTTAGCAGCCAAAGAAGGAGCCTCACTCCCTCCCCCCCCCCAACCCCATTTGTACTCTAGCCTCCCTCAAACGATTGGCCAAAACCAATGCCAAAATAGCAAACACGCAGTTATGGATCACTACAGGCCCTCAATACTACAAGGACCTAGTAATCACACATACAGATACCCCTTACCTACTAAACAACAAACGCACCACCCTCGGGTATATCATTGCAATCAGATCGCAACATGGCGATTTTGCAGCGTACCACGAACGCTTTAACCATCACAAAGCTCACTTATACTGCTCATGTAAGAAAAGAAAAACCCCGCTCCACTTCTTCTTCTGCAAGATCAAAGGGGCACAAAGAACTTTCAACAAAAAACCCCCCTCCGCAACCATCCCCTGGCTCTTGGGGACCCCACACGGCACCACCAAGCTTTCAACCTGGATAGAAATGACGAATTTCTACCGTGATGTCTGCCCCCAGCTCCCAGCAAACGGAGCTGCGGGCTAACCGAACCCTCTACTCCCTTACCGACCCTACCACCCTTACCATCCCCTATCCCTACCAACATCAACTCGGTCTTTTTGGACAAAACGGACCAAAACCAACCCTCCTTTCTTTCCTTCTTCTCTTTTCCTATACTTTCTTCTTTCTCTTTCTCAAATTCTCTATATACAGGCTCTGGAGTTATATGATAAGTTTGGGGTTAAAAAAAAAAAAAGTCGATAAATAGAAATCCTACAAATAAAAGTATGAGGGGATTGGGAGAGGAATCAGGGCAGTGATTCAGTAGACGAGGAGGCCTACAATCAATTCGCAGCTTTAAAGCGCCACCTTAATATACGACGGCAATCATGTAAACCCTGCCCTAGTACATATAACTGTATACAACACTAGCTAGCTAGATCACAACCTGGGGGCCTCCCCTGGGCGTCATTTGTCCAAATCTGGAATGTATGGCAACAGGGAACGCGTGCAAGCACGCGAGGCCTGCGGCCTATGACGATAAATATCATCATCATCATCATCATCATCCTTACCACATGTGATTCTATGTTGCGATGATTCGTAACATTGTAGACCTATAAAGAACATATAATAAAATACAAAAATTAGCAATCCTTAAAGATCAACATATTGCTTAAAAAGTTAGAGAAATATATATCACAACAATATATCAATCAAAGGCATCATTCGATCTTTCTATTATTGCCCAAATGATTAATCCTATTGAAAAAGATATAAAAGAATTCAATAAACGAATTAAATAACAAATAAAAAATCCAAAAAAGGGATTCAAATTCATCCCTCTTGATACAAAATCACTGAAAGTTATTGTATTCAGTGATATATCATTCGTCAATAATAAAGACTATTCATCACAAATAAGCTTTGTAATCGTTTTAGCAGATAAAAGTAATAATATAAATATTCTTTATTAGTTATCAATCAAATATAAGAGAATCATATAAAATATATTAGTCCCAAAACTATATGGATTAATATATAACTTCAATACAGCCTCAACTATAAAGGATACAATCAATACGATTCTCAAACTCAAGGTATCAATATTATTGATCGTTTGTATCAACTTCAAATCGCTTTACAATCTACTAACCAAGTTAAGGTCTATTACCGAAAAAAGATTCATAATCGATATCATAGTTTTACAACAATTATACAAGAGAAGAGGAATAACAAAGGTTAAATAGATTGATAATAAATCCAATCCAGCAGATGCTATAACTAAGGATAAACCTTGTCAGACATTTATAGATTTAATTAATATAAATAAAATCAATATCAAGATGACAGAATAAATAGAAAAGAATTAAGAGAGAATATAGTTTACCTTCTTAAAAAGAGAGTTGTTAATATCAGTATATTATATATTTACTATATTAAAAAGGAGAATCATATTCATTAGCAAATACTAATATCTATCTTTTCTATTATAAATAGGGCCTTCTTCTTATAGATAATAATGACAAACAAGATTATATTAACAACCAAACTATATGATACTAATTATTAACAGGAATCAGTATCATCAAAATGATACCAACAATAAATCCTATACAAATTGAAAATCGAAAGTTTAACTTTCAAGATCTCGATCAATAAAATTGTGAAAAATCTGAAATTTTCAGAATTTACTATTATATAAGTAATAAATCTATTATTCAAATTATGTTGAATTATGTTCATAAATAAGAAAGTTTTGAAGGTTGATTTTCATAATTTTTTGTTGTAAAAGGGTGGTCGGAATTGGGGGTGGCCGGAAAGTAGGGTATTAGACTTCTTGTAGACTTCTTGTATCTATATTATCTCAACCCCAAAACTATTATGAAATTCATTTTTCTATTAAATGAATAGTTACAATATAATCTATTCGGCTTTCTACTCCTATCTCTCTTCACAACGTACTATCGGGACACACGTATCTCGACCTCCTACTTTTACATTATATATGTATATGTGTATATATATGAATAAATAGATAAACTTCCTCCCCTTTTTTTGTTTTGATTTACCGAATTGCCCCCCTCCGAAGTTTTTCCACACCTGCTTTTATATACGATTTTTTATTCCTAATATTTGAGTTTTGAAATCGAATACATAACGCCCATGCTTATAATCTCATTCATACCGAAGCAGAAGCAGAAGCAGGTAAATCCAATCCAAAAAGTCGAATAGCATTTCCCCCCAAAACAGCTTTTTCTTCCTCACTACCTGCACCACAAGCACTTCTTATAGCGTCCATATTCATCGAAACACTAAGCCATTTCTTACCCTCCTCGCCCTCAACCTCCTCTTCATCCAACGGCGGAAAAAATGGTGCATCAGTTCCGAACATAACTCTGTCGATTCCACTGGCACCCACTGCACCCTTAACTCCCACATCCCCGTAAACTACTGCATCTAACCAAATATTTGTTTTTAAAATCTCCCAGATAGTTTTTCGCTGTCCTCCGTTTATATCTTGGAGTTTTCCTTCGGATTTGAGATGTGCATCATGGAGTATGCAACTCTCGATTCGTCCAGCGAGGAATGGAAGGGTTCCTCCGCTGTGCGCGAGTAGGACTTGTAATGTGGGCACGAGAGAAAATACAGAGGAAAGAATCATGCGTGTTACGGCAATGGTTGTTTCCATGGGAAAACCAAGGGCAAGGGGTAAAACGTGTCCATAATCATTTCCTCGGGGACCGAAAACCGAAGTTGGGAGACCGTAGTGGGGATGGAGGAATATGGGGAGATTAGAGTTGGCTAATGCGTGGAAAATGGGAAGCAGAGATGGATCATCAAGTCCGGAGCCGAGACCAGTCGTTCCGAGGATTATACCCCGGCAATGAGGGAGGGTTTTTAGGTGCGTGATGGATTCGAGGATGGATTCTGGAGGTGCGGATAAGGGGAGAGTACCGAAGAAATAGAGACGAGTTGGGTAGAGGGTGCAGAGGTCATTTATTTCCGTGTTGATTTCGAGGGCGGTTTGAAGTGCTGTAGAAGGGGGAAGCCAGTCGAGCCAGGGGTTTGCGAGGGAGATTATGGAGGTGGTGATAGAATGGGTGTCCATGAAAGCAATTTTTTCGGCTATGTCGTAGCTGTAGGGATTTGGGATTAGTTGGATGTTTGGGAGTTGATACAGGCTCGCAATTGAAGTTATGTAGAGAGAGGGGGTAAGCTGTGGGCTGGGGGGACAAGTGAACTTTTTGGAGAGTTTCTATCGTCTCAACTCCCGCGAAATACAACGGAATCGATGATCGTGTAAAAGAGAGATCCAAGGTTTTGAACTTCCATGAACCCTGAACCTTTATAGCCAAATCCGCCATTTGAGAGAATGATCACTAGATCCTCAGTTATGACAGTTTCCCCTCTAGCACAGCCTATTCATATCTAACTCATTTTTCCTCATCATTTGCCCTCCTTCTCCTCCTCCCCACTCTCCACCCTCTCCACTGACTCTATCATGATCGTGAAACATTCCTAAAAACATAAAACAAGAAAATATAAACATACTATTCCGCTCCAATCGGTCTTCCCCGACTCGTACTAGGCGTATCCTCCGCTGGTAAAATAACCAATCGATGTTCTTTCGCCGGTGGAAATTGTCTGATATAAGGGATTTCATCTCGTGACTTGAGGAGGGATATGTAGGATGGTGGGTAAATGTGTGTATGAATATCTACAATTGGGGTTTGGGGTGGAGCTGAGGACATTTTGAGTTGGTAGGGGATGAACAACGAGGTGAAAATGTAGGGAATTCTGTAGAAGAGAACTTATATGGAGAGAACTTGTAAGTACAAGAGTTCCAAGGTACGAAAGTAGTTCAATCTTAACACGCAATGAATTTACTTAAATCACTTGATCCAATTCCAAGCATAGTATTCAGTATGTAATAAAATGTACATCCATCCATAAAAAGATAGCTAAACATCAAACCTACCCCGCACTAGTAACCCCCCTAGTTCGTGTAACCCCACCATATATCAAAACATCCACATCTCTTATCAATTATCAGAAATGCTTATCATAACTTCCCCTCTGGTATCATTTACCTGCCTTTTTGAGGAAAGGAATAGTTGTAGTTGTATACTTTATCTGGCTAAATGCGGAGAGCGGCTTTGGCCGCGTTTAGCCATTTATATTTATGGATAAGGAGATTGTAATATATACATTCCTGAACTACTCAAGTCAAACTTGCTTATCTAGTATATTTGGATTTCTCAACGACGATATTTGTATTTTGAAGAAGAATATCAAACAAAATGTCGATAGAAGTAGCAAAGGCTGTTGATGCCGATAATCTCGTTATTCCTGTAATTTCCCCTTCATTTCATTCTATGATCCTCCCTTCCTCCTACTCCCTCTGATCATCAATCTCCTATTCATCCCATCGCAAACTAACCTTCGTCTCACTCAACAGATAATAAACTTCTCCCACTTCCTAACCGGTACTCCAACCCAACGTCTCCAAACCGCTCAATCCATTCTCCACGGTTTCCGCACCGCAGGATTCATCTACCTATCCCACCACCCCATTCCCCCACCGACCCTCTCACACACCTTTTCCGTATCCGCCAAATTCTTCGCCCGTCCCTCCTCACAAAAAGATCCCCTAGCCTGGACAACTCCCCTCGCAAACCGAGGCTACGTAGCCCACGGCCGCGAAAAAACCACAACACTTACAGATAAAAAGGCAGTTGCGGAACTAAAAGCCCAAGCACCCGATTTAAAAGAAAGTTTTGAGATAGGGAAAGAAGGTGAAGAAGAATTACCTAATAATTGGCCTCCTATTACTCCTGAAGATGAAGATGCAAGGGAGTTTAAAGAGACGATGTTGAAATTTCATGATCTGTGCAAGGAGCTTCATATTAATGTTATGCGAGCTATTGCTCTTGGGATGTCGTTGCCGGAATCATATTTTGATGGGTTTACTAGCGCGGGGGATAATACGTTACGACTGTTACACTATCCTCCTGCAAATGCAAGTGTGTTTAAGGAAAATAAGTTGCAGGTGAGGGCAGGGGAACATACGGATTATGGGAGTATTACATTACTTTTTCAAGATGATAGAGGAGGTCTACAGGTAAAGAGTCCGAAGGGAACATTTGTGGATGCGACGCCTGTAGAGGGAACGGTAGTGGTTAATGCGGGAGATCTGTTGGCGAGGTGGAGTAATGATTTTATCAAGAGTACTTTGCATAGGGTTGTAGAACCTCCTCCCAAGGAAGGTCAGGAAATTAAGGAGGACGGTGTCTATCCAGCGAGATACAGTATAGCATATTTCTGCAACCCCAATTTCGATCGTATGATTGAAGCAATTGAGGGGACGTATGGAGGTGAATTGGGAGAGAAAAAATATGAGGGCATTAATTCGGGGGAGTATTTGGTGCGGAGGTTGGCTGCTACTTATTAAGTTGATAACGTGTGTGTGGTATTGTTATTTGTATGAGGAAAAACAAATGCGGTTGATTTTGTGCTGGTTTCCTTGCGTTTGGAAATGTGAATGTGAATACTTGAGATAGATATAGGGAATGAAAGACCTTTATGTTTCGGCGCTCTGTGTCTTGATACAATAGAGTAATTAGAACTAGACCGGTCCTAAACTCTATTATAATAGACTAACATGCAGTCCGAACCAGGAGTCCAACCCCTGAAGACTTAAGAGCCTCTGTATATAAGTTAATCTTTCAGCTGGATTCAACATCTCAAACAAGTTACATCGGAACACCACATCGTCACAGGACTTAATGTTTTTCTAATCCTCAAAAATATAGGATCTCAAAAGTGTTATTAAACCATATGATTTAAAAACCCTTGAAGCAAACTCTTCTCAAGACCAAATCACACGGCATGAAATATTGATAGCAAAAAACAACAATTCTACTATCAAATACAGGTAAAAGATCTAAAATATCAACAGCAATACAACAATATTAATATACATCTCAAATTCTAATGATAACCAAATTCCAAGTTTTTACCTGGGAAATATACATCTACAGTCATTAATATTCGATTTACTGTAATATCATATGCATACAGCTTAATCCATATCCCTGAAGGGCCAATTCTTGCGGATTTTCCCTGTACACACGGCTGTTATAAACTTGAGGAGTGCCTTCTATAGAGGCGTAGTAATGACTGGGAGTGGATTCACTGTTAAATGCCATAGTAAGAGATTATAGTAGATGGTCAGGTTACTATTAGCTTTTCTTCCAGCTTTGTGCTCACGAGACTCAGAGAACTGGAGGTTCATTAATGGGTGAGACATGGCTTGGAGTATTTATTTGAAAGCGAATCATGTGAGAGTGTGCCAAATAAGGCTTCTACATGTAGATAGTAGGTTTATGAGGATGGGATATACTTAAATCCTGATGTCCAAAGGGCTAAATGATAAGCACTTTAGAGTTTAAAATAAAGGTTGCTATTGCGAGGTTGACGATGTTGATTTAATGATAAAACGATAAGAGGCAGGAAATGGAAGAAATATAAAATAAATAAAATAGCAACGAAAAGAAAAGAAAATCAACAACAATTGGAAAAAAGGCAACGCCAAACTTTCTTCAGGAGGTTTTATAGAGATATGTAAGAAGGTTTGATTTGATATCTTGGAAGAAAAAACAGCTTAACATATCTTCTGATAGAAAACCATTCGATGGATTCCAGCAATGCATACTTCATTGCTTCTACTGGAATAATCGAGGGGAGGTTTATATACTCGATAGTTGGATAGGGGAAAGAGTCAGACATAGAAATGTAATCTTACGAAGCAACACAAGTACGGAAAAGTTTCAGGGAGTGCAATTACAAATGAAGAAGACTTTTAAACAAGTCAAGAAAAAGTGTTATGGCAAATTTACCTATACACAATATCCGACAACAAAACAAACTTTTACTACAAATAAAATATTACCAGTAAATTTCTGATAATGGCACCATGTATTGCCGAAGCTAGTCTAGTCCATTTTAATGAACTCGAGGTAATGAATTGTGTAGGTTTATATAGTGACATATGGAATAAGTTTCTAGGAGTTTAATGTGGTACTTTGAAGCGATATTGATCACCATGGAGCGATTTTATCAAGACTCACACAACCTTGATTCAAGCACATCTACTATCCATATTCAGCTACGTGACTAATCACTCGTTGAGCAGCTACTAAGCTGTGCTCATGATATGTGATAGAAATAGATCAGATCAGCGATATAACCAGGAGAACCTAGAATAGAATGAAAGTACATTCTAGATTCACGACAATAATAATCAGTCAACAACATACCCAACCACCAAAAAAACAAACACGAAATAAACCACAACAAAAATACAATTTAGCATTTCCTTTATGCTAGATAAGACAACAAGCTGAGCATTACCATGCTTCATAAAGAGATTAATCAAATCCGAGCCATAGAAAATAGAAATCAATCAGCACTCTCCCTTGTGCTCCTGGGACCAGCTTGAAACACAGTTTAGCGTTCCTAGATCTGATTCAGATGGTCTTTATATAATGGAAGGAAGTAGTGCCCACTATCTGAAATAATGTATAATGAGCTATGCTATATCGCACCGTGAATTACAGCCACAAGTATCGCGGTTTCTCAAAATGATGCACTAATCACAAATTGGAATCTCCTATTCCCATGGTAGATCCATAGAAATGACAAACTACTACTAGCGCTGTAAATCATTGATTCTAGGAAGCTATTCTTAAAAGATTGCATTTGTATTGGACACTCATCCCAGAGTCGTGTTGACTTTGATGTTATATATTTTTAGTTACACGTCGTAAATAGACATTCTATTCCACAGCATGAAATCAATCAAAATCACGAATTGGTGTGAATAACCTCAAAATACAATATGTAATTGTTGCATATATGTATCTTGCATCACTCCCTTCCCCACAATCGAACCACCAAGAAAAGCACAATTCATCTATAAATGTCAAGCAAAATGCAAAAAACCCTCCCATATGAGCTATATTTACAGCTAATTAACCATCCCATCCTGGCAGTTGAAGCCAAAGAACCCTCTATATGTCATGTATTCTTAAAACGCCATATACATTCCCAAGTCATGATCACACCATATCATAATATATGATAGATAGACACCCACAACTCCTCCCAATGTTGAATTACTTCATGTTGAAATTCCTTTTAATGTTTCACCCGAAATACAAAGTGAAACATATGCTCGCTAAATGTTAAAATGCGCAAAACAAAATTCTAAAATGCAATTATGTAGGTTGTGGAGCCGAAACACCGGTAATGTCGTGTTCGGCATCATCGGTGGCTTCCACAGGTCCGCATGTACAGAAGAGGTTTAAATCACCGTAGGCTATAGGTATGTTAATGAATGAAAGATGAAGGGGATATGAAGTAGCTTACCATCATCAAGCCTGGTCACGGATGGCCAGAATTTCTTTTCCTTGAGATAAGGCAATGGGTATGCGGCTTGCTCTCGAGTATATGGGCGATCCCATTCTCCAATAAGAAGATCCTTTTGAGTATGTGGCGAGTTCTTCAAGACGTTGCCTGCCTTTGGAGTGGTACCATCTTCAACAGCTTGGATCTCTTTGCGGATCGATATTAATGCATCAATGAAGCGGTCAAGTTCCTCCTTACTTTCCGACTCTGTAGGCTCAATCATCAAAGTATTAGCGACTGGCCAACTCATAGTTGGCGCATGGAACCCATAATCCTGAAGACGCTTGGCAATATCGATAGCCTCAACTCCCGCAGATTCTTTGAAGCCACGAACATCAAGAATAAACTCATGAGCACATCGAGAATTGGCATTGGTATAGAGAATTGGGTAGTGAGGTCGGAGGCGAGACATGATATAGTTGGCGTTCAAGAGAGTGATCTTAGTAGCATGAGTCAATCCCCTGCCACCCATCATCTTCACATAAGCCCAACTAATTGGCAAGATACTTGCACTCCCGAAGGGAGCACCGCTGACTGGAGCAATAGCATTTTCACCACCAGTCTTCACCAATGGATGGCCAGGAAGGAATGGTGCCAAATGAGACTTAACACCAATGGGTCCAGCACCTGGCCCACCACCACCATGAGGAATGCAGAATGTCTTGTGAAGGTTAAGATGGCACACATCGGCACCAATCTCACCAGGTGAACACAATCCAATTTGAGCATTCATATTGGCACCATCCATGTATACTTGACCACCATGTTGATGAACAATATCACATGCAGCCTTAATTTCTGGTTCAAATACACCAAATGTACTTGGGTATGTGATCATGATAGCTCCAAGTTCCTCGCTATATTTTTCACATTTCTCCTTGAGATCAGCCATGTCAAGATTGCCAGACTTGATGTCACATTTCACAGTAACAACACGCATACCTGCCATAGCAGCTGATGCAGGGTTAGTACCATGAGCAGAAACAGGAATCAAGCAGATATCACGCTTCTTGCCGGGTTGCTGTTCTTGAAACTTGCGAATGACACGTAATCCAGTAAACTCTCCTTGCGCGCCGGAATTTGGTTGCAAGGACACTGCATCAAATCCAGTGACAGTAGCAAGATCAGCCTCAAGCTCATCGATCATAGTCTTATAACCAGTTGCCTGATCAGCAGGAACGAAAGGATGAATAGAGGAGAATTCCGGCCATGTGACTGGAGCCATCTCAGTAGTAGCGTTAAGCTTCATTGTGCAGGAACCAAGAGGTATCATAGAGTGTGTGAGGGAGAGATCTTTTGATTGGAGATGGTGAATGTAACGAAGAATCTCGGTCTCGGAATGATGTGTATTGAAGACTGGATGGGTAAGGTATTGCGATGATCTCTTTAGTGCAGCCGGGATCGAGCTATCGAAAGAATTTTGTAATTCTGTGGTTTCTTTGGGGGATCCTGATCCTGACTTGGAAAAATTCTTGAACACAGATAGAATATCTTCAAGGTCCTTGATGTCAACGGTTTCATCGATGGTGATACCAAGTCGGCTATCATCGAACTTTCTTAAATTGATCTTGAAACTCTCAGTAGCGTAGCTAAGGATTTCATCAGATTTACCCTGCCCAACATTTACCACGACTGTGTCAAAAAGAACCTTTCCGTCAGACCCTGTTCCTCGGGAGTTGGTCTCAAAGCCAAGATTTTTAAGCCCATCCTGGATGAATCGAGCACCTTTAATAGCTCTCTCGGCAATGGCCTTGAGTCCTTCTGGCCCATGGTAAACTGCATAGAATGCACTCATGTTTGCCAACAATGCTTGAGCCGTGCACACATTACTAGTAGCCTTTTCTCTGCGAATATGCTGTTCTCTAGTTTGTAAAGCCAATCTCATTGCCTTATCCCCTAGCCTGTCCTTTGATACACCAATAAGACGTCCTGGAATTTTTCTCTTGTACTTGTCGCCAACAGCGAAGAAAGCAGCATGTGGACCGCCATAACCAAAAGGAACTCCAAAACGTTGAGCATTTCCGAAAGCGATGTCTGCACCAAATTCACCAGGTGGAGTGAGAACAGTAAGAGCTAAAAGATCGGTGGCCACACTGAAAGTTGCACCTTGAGCATGAATAACGTCTGCCAGACTACGGAAATCCTCTACGCCACCTTCGGTATCTGGATATTGTACCAAAGCGCCAATGAGATCATTTCCAAGCTCCTTGAGGCGAGCCGCGCCATCCGCGAGAATATCCCCAACTTCAATCTTGATATTAAATCCTTGTGCTCGGCTCTCTAAAACTGCCAGTGTTTGGGGGTGAACTAGGTGACTGACGAAAAATGTCTTGTTCTTGTTCTTCTGTCTAGCAAGTGGAAGTGCGTTCATTGACAAGGTCATAGCTTCAGCGGCCGCGGTAGATTCATCGAGCAGAGATGCATTGGAAATCGGTAACGCTGTCAAATCGGAGACAAGTGTCTGGTAGTTTAGAAGCGATTCTAATCGACCTTGACTGATTTCAGGTTGATATGGTGTGTAACTTGTATACCATCCTGGACTTTCCAACACATTTCTCTTAATAACCTCCGGCACTCGTGTTCCAGCATATCCACATCCAATATAACTTCGCATAATCTTATTTTTGGAGGCAATTGACTTCAGTCTTGCAAGTAATTGAGATTCTGTAAACCCTTCCTGTGAAGATTCGGATTCGGCGTCGATTTTGAGATCTTTCGAGGAGAGGATATCGCGAGGTAAAACTTGTTCGACAAACTCATCCAAGCTCTTGACTGGAGGATCCAGAGCTTTAAGCATTTGTTCTGTAGATTCGGCATCGGGACCAATGTGTCGACGCGCGAAGGTATCCAAAGGAGCGTATACTCCTCTAGAACTGAGGCTCGAAGGCGAATTGATCGACTCATCCTTCGCAGAGCTTTTGTAGTAACTTCGTCTCCCAATTGGCTTCAAAACAACGGCAGAACAAGAGGATTGACCAGTAGTCCATGGCCGTATGAGGGTTGAGCTTCTCAAAGATGAACTTCTTGACTGAAGTGCAGCTCGAGCAAATCTCGCACGAATTGCAAGGCTTGAGGCAACCATTGTTCTTGAGTTTGCAGAATCTGCGAAGCTCGTAAACCTCAAGTTTTGGTTGCGAAAGTCGAGAGGAGTCTCTCCGAGTTTGGAGAGAGAGTTGTACGAGAAACTTAAGCTCGGATGAGGGGCCCGGAAATATTAGGAATAACTAGGATTCTAAGTTGTCATACACCCCACATTCAGATAAGAATGATAGAGATAGATAGGTTGAGGCCTGGGAATGATATGGAGGTATAAAAAACAGGTGAAACGACAGAGAATGAGAAGAAAAGATGAATGAGTGATCAGTCGATTATATATGAAATTTAAAACAACCCAACTAATTTTTTTTCCATGATAGGAGTGGGACAAGATACATGACATGACAGGTTAAGTTCAGTCAAACTACTCTAGAAGAAGGGAATTACCCAAAACCGCAGTGATAGATTAGCCATGAGCCCGTTTATGGTTTAGTGTAGCAAGCCAGTGGAAACCTTAAATGTTTAAATTACGCACATGGCTAAAGTAAGCAGATGATAACGAACGGAAGGAAGGATTAAAATTTATTATAGTGTAAACATCAACTTGGATACCAAGGTAATTATCTCAACGCTCAACCTCAATACCTCAAACCATCTGCAATCTTATACCACAAAAATGTTCGGAGGCCGTAGGTTTTTCCGTCTCATACTATATGCGAACTTTTCTAACTTCGACTTTAGCACCACCACAACCATCCCCTGCCGAACTTAAGGCTCAAGAGGAAGAGGCTACTCTCACTGTCCAACGAGTCATTACATTTTCTATTCTTCTTTACCTCTGTATGTCTTGCTCTTTTCCTCATACCATCATATGTGTGCTGACTTTAATATAGCACCTTTCGCTGTTAAGAGCATCCAAAACCTCATCTAAAGGTGCAATTGAATAATGCATCACGACGACCTGTTCAATATGAACGCACGAGAAGTCTAGGGGTATATAATAGTACTGGGGAAAGCTATGGATACAGTTGACAACTGCTGCACATATAACTTTGCTGGCATTGGCATTTAGTTCTCTATTGTGCAAAGAGTACAAGATTGAGAATAGAGAGAGGATCGTAGATATACTGCAAGCATGGAAGAAGACTTTAGAAAAATGTCTTTACACTTCAACAGCATTTAAATATAACAAGCTGAGAGACAGTACCAAAATGAAGTTGCACAATAAGAACCGTTTTTGTATAATCCGGAATGCTGCTACTACATATGTTATACAAAATCGGCTTTCTGTGTAAACTCTGACGAAGCAAGCCTGTGACTCAGGTTTCTTTTCTTCTCTTCTTCTGCCTTTTATCTCGACTCTTCCACCATATAACTTCTAATTGAGCCCTCTAGCCACCTCCTCCCTGATCTCCTCAACTTTTCTTTTCTGCTTCCCCTCCTCATCAAAATTCTCCACCTTCAACCACTCCACCAACGCTTTCCTAACCAACCCCATCTCCTCCAAAATCACACTCCCATACCAGCTATCCCTCGTCCTTCCCCTTACAACCATATGCCTCCTAAAAACACCCTCCCCCACAAACCCCAACCGCTCCGCTGCCCTCTTACTCGCCACGTTCTGCGCATTACACTTCCACTCCACCCTCTCATACCCCAATGCAAACACATACTCCATCAACACATAACACGCCTCGGTCGCCTCCGTAGTCCTCTGCAAGGACTTCGAAAACAACAAATGACCAACCTCGATCCTCCTCTGAGAGGGTACGATATTCAAGAGAGAAATAATGCCCACGGCTTCCCTACTGGGCAATACAACCGCCCAATTTACAAATTCAGATTGCGAGTAGTCAATAAGCCATTTTAGGTAAATTGTGAATTCTTCAATAGTGTTGAATGGTCCACCTGGCATATATTTGTGAAGCATATATTTTTCCTCTCCACCGACATGTTTCCATAGATCTGGGATGTGATCAACAGAGAGTGGAATCAGGGAGATGCGCTTTGTGGTGTGGGAGAGTGGGATTAGGGAGGGGAAAGGAGGGGAGTTGGGGGAGATGGTGGGGAAGGATGTTTCGAAATCGGCGGGGTAAAGTGAGACGGGTGGAATTTCGGGTCGTGTCATTTTTGAGGATAAGTTTTTGAAGATTATCGAAATGTTGGTGGTAGGATGGTTAATCGCGAGCATTGGCGTTAACGAGATTCTTTATTTTTATAGGAGGGGGAGTACTAGATAAGTCTTAGGCTGTGAGTCACTTGCCGCCATGGCGAGAAGGGATAGGGTGGATTTTCGAAATGTGGGTAAGAACGTCTTTTGATAGCAATCACCCCGATGGCGATCCTTCGCGCTTGATTCGGAGAGAAGTGAAAGAGAAATTACTACTATTAGCGTGTAATTAAGCTTCCATATTATACAATGTCTATCTTTTCTTTTACATCCCGACCAACTCCATGAAGTCTAAGCTTCCGATCAAAAAATTAACCATGGGTATTTTCGCATCAATCATCGGCCAAATGTTGTCCTCGCTGCTGTCTGTGGCGGCTGCTCCTTTTCCCATTCGAGATAATCTTTATGTACTCTATCCAACTCCTTTTTCAAATGTGCTAATTGAGTTTGATAGTCTTCCAGTATCTGGTTTGCAAGTTAGCATATATTCATCATTTCAGTGAAAATTGTGACAGTACCTTCTTGCATCGCGCGGTCATGGTGTCGTCCAAAATCTCTCCATTTTCTTGCCCAACCTTCTCCAGTTCGGTTCTTAATAACCGGCCTCTTTCTTGAACATTGATCATTCGCGCCCAAATCTCCTCTGCTCTGGCACCCAGTGCGGGATCAGTAACCCCCTTCTCTATCTTGATAAGCTTAGCTTTCAGGTCCTCCTCGTCTCCACTGAGCGCATAGCCTCTGTTTCTTAGAACCTGGACTTTAGTCGCCAACGTCAGGCACCTTTGTTTTAATACCACATGCTTTCTCCTGGCATCCATCGCCCGTATACTCGTCCTCGTATCGTGAGTTTGTAGTAGGTTCGTCAAGCTATCATTTATGTCGTGTAGACGAATGTTGAACGCTGCGAGATGCTGTTGCTGAGCCTTGATCCTCTCGCCCATCATTTGGAAACCAATACATGCTACTGGGATATACCCAGGTCCTGGCTTTTTCGAAAGGGCTTCTTCCCAAGCTCTCGGATCCTCATTAGGTTGCGGTTGGTAGAATGGCGCCCTGTCCTCGCCGACGTTGTTGTAAAAGAAATATTGGAAAGCACAATCCTTATTTCCAGTATCCCATTTACCCACGACTGTTTCAATCTGGTCTATGACGCTCTTTTCTCCTGTATAAGAATTAGCCTGCGCTTCGAATAAGTTGGTAGGTACATACGAGGTCTCAGCCCGCTGGCTCCAAATAGGGTGTTGTTAAATTGTCCTTGTGACTGCCCCAAAGCTTGCGACGGTTGTGTTTGCCCGAATAAACTAGTCTGCTGCTGTGATCCTCCAAGAATGGTGTTTTGCTGCTGCTGGGCTGCTTGCTGCTGTGCCCCCATAGTCTGTCCTGAGAACAATCCTCCGGGTTGCTGCTGTGGCAGTTGGGTATTTGGTCCAAATAAGCTTCCTGCTTGAGGCTGACTTTGCTGAGTGCTTGCTCCAAGTCCTCCACCAAAGAGCCCACTGGTCTGCTGTGGTTGATTTTGTTGAGTGCTTTGCCCTAACCCGCTGAAAAGCCCTCCTCCCTGGTTCTGAGTTCCCGTAGTTGTAGTCGAGCCAAATAAACCTCCGCCAGCTGGCTGGCTTTGGCCGAAAGTACTTCCAAACATTATGCCTTCTTTATGCGCTTTGAGCTACGGTAATGTCGAGATAGATTACTGAAGGAAGATGCAAGTAGCCTCGAGAGACTTTTGGCACAATGCACAATTGCAGCTACTCAAAAAAGAAAATGCTGACCTTGGGAACAACGCGCTCGATAATATATTGTTAGGAATTGAAAGATTTATCGGATACAGGATGCGCCAATTTATTTTGTGGGCTAAAACATGAACAGTAGAAATTGGCGAGATATTGTTCAATGCTGAAGTTGATAGAATATTTTCACAGAGTGAATTATATTATTTTGCAGAAACATAGATTCGTTGTCAGGACGAAGCTCTTTTGATCAAGTCGCGACTTCTGAAAGGTCGGCTGATGAGCCAATCAACTTGCGCTTTTTGAACTTGACCTCAAAGCTTCATACTGCATCCAACCTCCAAAACACTCATTTACGGGCTTTGCGAACCCAGTATCTCCTCACAACATATCTCAAAATGGCTGCACGTAATCCTAGGTATGCTCTCATTCTGGTAGATTATCTTATATTTATCTAGTACTAACCATGATCGCAGATTTAACCAGCAAGTCTTGATTGACACCACCCCATTACCTGCGGAAATCCCCCCCGTCACAGAAATTGGTAGCAGTTCGGCGCCATTATTGTCCGCGAGTTTCTTTATCGGTGCAAGATGCAGAGCCTACAATGATGATTTCATGCAATGCAAGAATGACAATCCTGGAAAGGGTGAGATTGATTGTTTGAAGGAGGGCCGAAGAGTTACTAGATGTGCGAGGAGCGTGTAAGTGCTACTCCCTCATGAGCTTGCAGATGCAGATTGTTGTATATCGGCGAATAGATAAGGGCGCTGGGTCGAACTATGGCCCTCTGTTCGACTGTAGCCCATTGTACTGTAGGCTAATCGCCTATACAGGATTGAGGATGTGAACAAACACTGTCTTCAGGAGTTCCGGAAACACTGGTAATATAAACTCTCACTATGCCAATGTATGACGAGATTGGCCTTGGTTAATAGTATTATAGGGGATGCCTCGACAATAATAACCAACAACTATGGCAATGTCGACCACAAGAGTGGAAACTTAACAAATGTGTCTTTGACAATCTGGTGTGACATTCCTTTACACCTATGATAAAGAGCAGCTGCTAACTATATGTGATGTATAATAGAAACTTGAGAAGGTTATTCCAGATTCCCCAGCAGGCGAAACCCCTGTGCACCTACGTAAAAGACAAATCTACTCACACTATGGCCCATGAAACATTCATGTTGATATCGTGGTTCGGTGGAGGTATGGTGCTATTAGGGAATATATGTACATATGATAGAAGAATGGACAACAACCTCAATGTGTTTATTTCCCCTTGAATTTTAGTATACCCACCAAGGCTTGATACATAAATAATGTTGGCCTAAGATATCATCTCTTCTATTACACCTGAAGGCGTTGATTTTGACTTGCGATATTTCCTCATGCAAAGAGTGGCGATACTGAAATATTCGTCCATCCAGTATCATTGGCTACCCTCCGCTGTTAACAAAATATCTGCTGCAGCAAATGGAGGTACCAACCTCGATCTGGAAATAACCTCGATTTGGAAATAACCTCGATTTGGAAATAACCTCGAGTTGGAAATAACCTCGATCTGGAAATAAACTCGATCTGGAAATAACCTTTTCCAAGCCAACAAACCATCATACTCGGACAAAATCCTTTTCTCCGAATCAAGTTTTTGGCAATCATCCCCAAAAGCCACCAGCTCAACTTATTGCTATTTACTTATTGATAATTGTTTGTGTACTGCACGTTAATGTGCTTTTTCCTCCACCAGTACCTTTTCCACTTACAGAGTTTTTGCCTTTAAAAATCAAATCTGGCTCCAAGGTATTTCCCTCTCCTCGCTCTGCCACTTCATCAGGCTCATAAGTTCACCTTTATTTCAACTCGATCCAGTGTCAAATCCAAAGGGAGCGACAATACGCTAGTGACCAAATACTTCACTTGTGACTTCTTTCCCACCCTCAACCATTTCATCCTCATCTCCGATACAATCCCAACACAACGTCTTCGGATATCATCAAGAACCTTTCAAAGGAGCGACGCCTTGAATATAACAACGCTCCGTTGTATGCACAAGGTATTTGCCTCGAACGAATCAAATTGGCAAATGCCGAAGCCAAACGTGAGAAACACTCATCAGCAACCCGGATTTTCTCCATATTTTTCATTCTCGCCCGCTTTTCAAAGCCACTCATTTACTAAGCAAAGATGCGGCTCCCATCACCAGAGATCGAAGACCAAGAATTTGAAAAGTTCATGACACCGGAACCACCTACTCAACCAGCACCTCCTACGCCGGTATGGCAGAGGATCGACGAGAATCCACTTGTGAAGAAAGTGAAGATAGTTGAGGCTGCTTGCGATGCAGGTATTGCAGCTCTGAGGGACATTATGCAGATTATGGCTCAGCATGAGCATTCTGACACAGCTGTGAAATTTGAGCTTTCATCACTAAGTAATATTCCTTTGCGACGTCGGCTTCTCTTTTGATGTTAGCTGACTGATAACAAGCATAGAAAAAGTCATGGAGCAGAAAAAGGAGCATCCGATCTATATCGGTTTTCTCGGTGCAAGTGGAGATGGCAAGTCCTCGCTCATCAATGCACTTTTGTCCGAAGAGAGTCTTTTACCAGTCAGTCATGAATTGGCTTCAACGGCTGTCATTGTTGAGATCTCTCATAATGACAGATCTGACTATCGCTACGTTGCAGAGGTGCTGCCCATTGAGGAGAGTGAGGTAAGAAGGGAGCTTGAGAGGCTCTTCGAGGATAAGAAAGTTTGGGATGTTCAAGAAAAGGAAGAAGGTGGTGAACTGGATCCAGAGCTCAAACAACGAATGGAGAACACATTTGAAAAGTACAAATGTGTGCTCAAGCAACTGGTATCGTTGGATGCACTCAAGAATCTATCCGTGGACGAGCTCTTGCAAGATTCTAACGCCCGGAAGATGTTGGGACAAAGAAGAATCATTGAGAAGAACAATCTCAAAGAGTTTTCAAGGAGCATCAAACCATTCATTGATACGAGTAAGGAAATAGGTGATGGATTTTCATATTCTCTCTGGCCACTTGTGAAAGTTGTCAAGCTTTATATCAAAGCAGATATTCTCAAGACCGGCATCGTACTTGTCGACTTGCCAGGAAGCCACGACACGAGTGCAGTAAGATCGCAAATGGCCGCACAGTACATGAAAAACCTGGCTCTTTGCTGTGTCACTTCAGCTGCCAAACGTGCTGCCACAGACAAGGGAGCTAAAGACATCCTTAATGATGTTCAGCGACGTACTATGCAGCTGGATGGACTTTATTTGAAAAATTCAATTTTCTTCATCGTGACGCAGACAGATGCATCGCTTGATACGCAATCGTATGTCGATGACCACCCAGAACTGGATAAAGCCATTTTTGAGGATCTTAAAGCCAGCAAGATCTATGACGAAAACGCTGTCCAACTGATGAATGAGTTGAGGGAAAAGGAGTTGGCCATTGGAAAGCTAGAGAAAATCTTGAAGCAAGTCGAGAATAAGTTGGCAGAATTGAAGGATGAATTCGATCAAATCACCAGCTGGGCTGAATCTCAACGTCAGAATAAGAAGCGCAAGCGGGACGCGAAACCATCAGGTATGTCAAGATCTTTATCTCTCTATATTCGCACAGATCTGATTATTCTAGCCGGTCCTGGGGCTTCTCCTGAAGACCAAAAGTTGGTTAAGCAGTATCTAGAGTTTCAGAAGATTCTCCATGAAAGACTTGACAAACTCAATAAAGAGAACAGTGAGTCGCTTAAGATGTACACCAAAAAGGCGAACTTTGAAAAGGCAAAGCTCAACGCGGATTTCCGCATTAGAAACCGATGCATTGTGAATTGGAATAATTTTCATGTGTCGTCAATCACCAAGGACTATGAAACTGCGCGAAAGGAACTCAGTGATGAGAAGTCTCCAAGACCTTTGCCTGTTCATTGTGTCTCAGCTCTCGCATTCATGAACTTGGTCAGAGGAGAAGAAGTTGAAGCAATGAGACGCGGGTTTAAAACTAAAGGCGACACAGGAATTACGGGCTTACGAGATGCTCTGATCTCAACCACATGGGAAACTCGCCTCAAAAATGGCATTGCACTTAATACGGAGCTTTCCAGTGCTTTTGCCCGGCTACAAAAGTGGCTAGAAGATACCACTGCATCTTTCAAAATGACGGCTGAGGAGAGAGTAATGCTAGACCAAAGAGCATCCCTAGTCTCCAATAGTATTGATGAGGTATGTTCCGTCCCATGGCAATGTGTTCTCAGACTAACAGTATACACCAAGAGTTTTGCTAAGCTGCACATCACGACCGGCAATTCGGTTGAAGAATTGGTTGACAAGCATCTTCTCAGTTCCTTTCCAAAGATCTCGAGCAAATCAGCGACCAAACTTCGAAAAATAGTGACGAAAACAACATGGGTTTCCCGCCCAATAGTCTGGAGTACACACCGGGCCCTCAACAAGAACGAGGGAGTATGGAAGAGTTCTCGCGCTGGCCTGCTTGACTGGAATGAGCAATTGTAAGCCAGTCGCGTCAAATATTATGTCAATTTACTAACGTGGAACAGGAACGGCGAGTTTGTTGATATGATCAAGAAAGAATGGTCACAGACTATTCACGTAAACATGCCTACTGTGGTTTTGGAATATGTTAAAGAGGCCGAAAAGCGCCTCACCGATTTTGCAGACAGCCTTATGTCTGCAGCATTAGGTATCTCGCCTTCGCTACGTGAAGCATTTGAGTATCTGCGCGATAGCATTCTCCGGAATGTACGTCGACTTCAACTCAAAGCCGATTCTATCTTTGCGGATTTTGACGCAGCGGCAAAAGATGCATGGAGATTGGTAAAACCAATATGTGTAGACGCTTGGATGCCCATTTATCACATTTGTGGCGCTGAAAAGAGTGAGTTTTTCATCACTGTCTACGGATGAAGTGACTGAGCATTAGAGCAGGTCGAGGACACTATGTACGCAACAAAGCTACGCACAAAACTCACGTGGAAGGTCACGGAGGTAGACTTATGTACAGAGAGTGTGGTAGAAAATTGGAGGCTACAGTTCGACAGATGTGTGCAGATATCCACAACCAGTTCGAAGAAAAGTACACTGAAGTCATGGAGGGATTCAAGAATGAAATGACTGCCACTCTTGACCAACATACCATGAGTAGCGACTGCAGAAGCAGTAGGCAGAAAAACTCGTTGGCGAAAGTCAAATTGCAGGGAATACTGCCGATGAAGATCGAAGCTCTTTACAAAGAGTGGCAGACCGACCTTTCCAATGAGCTCAAGGAAGAAGGAAAGAAGCCAGAACCAGGCATCTTCGACAGCACCAAGGTAGAAGAAGAGGAAGAAGAGGCTATTCCTGACGTCGATGATCTTCTGAAGGATCGTAATTTTGATGAAGAATCGGAGGCTGAGAATGATTCGGACAGCGATGTCTGAGCCTCTCTTATTTGTCTGCCTTCTTCCGCAGTCCCGGCTACTTTGCATCACCACGCATCAGTCGAGCTTTCTCTTAGCAAGTAGAACTTCTTATCAGAAGACCGAAAGCTACAAATTTCGCCCCGCTATGCAGTTTACGCACATCTAATCCAACCAGTACATATCACCAATACTTTTTTATTCAGCAACTCTCATTTCCTTCCGAATTTTCGAAACAACAAATCATCAGTTATGAATCAAGAATCACGAATTACGCAATATCAGCATTTTACATTCCCAAACATTGCATCTACCCAATTTCAAATCCAAGAACGCCAAATATCACACAGCAAGTCCATTCATCTACCCAACGCATCTAATTTTCATCGCAATTTTGCTATTACTTGACAAAGCACGAACCGTCCCTCCTTTAATCTGCTATTTTTTCTCCAAATTTATTCACTTATTTACTTCTTAGTTACCAATCAGACATTATTAACATTGATAGTATTCCCCCATGTGACACTTGATTGTGATTGGTGATGTGATGTGAGGTGTTATGAGTTACATGAGCCGTGCTTTGTAGATATGGATGTGAATATAAAGGGATTTTAGGGCGAGGGAAGTGTGATTTAAGGAAAGTGATAAGGAGGAAATATGCTATGTGTTTGATAATATTTAAAAGTAGAGGGGAATGGGAATGATTTCTCTGGCTTCCACCTAGATTTTGATGCGAGCTGAGATTAAGATGATGTGTTGAGGTGAAGTAGTAGCTAACTCGGTCGCTTCGCCTCAGACACGGACTTGGAAGTTGCACACTACATAGGAGAACATACAAACACACGAAGCAAGACGCTATGCTCTAGAAAGGTCATGAATATATCATTCTATATCTAATTATTTTCTCCACAACGATCCATCATGTACAAGTACAAGATTAGCACAAGACCTAAGCAAGGTTCTTGGCATCGCCCTCCTTAAGCTTACCGGCACCGACCAATCTCTTGACCTCCTCGCTCCAGACAGCCTTAATCTCATCTGCGATCTTCAAGCCGTTGAGTTTGCCAGCCAATGCGGCGCACTCATCAGGGTCAATCTTGCCTTGAACTAATTCGACTTCGTTCAAGACACCATCAATGGCACTTGCTGATGCGTCTCCCTCTCCGGCAAAGTAGTTGGCGTCCTTGACACTTCCCTTCAAAATACGTCTGTTCTTCTTGACGGCGGCCTTGGCAGCTTCCTTAGCCTTCTTTCCTTGCTCCTTGTCGGCCTTAGCCTTCTCCTCAGCCTCCTTAGCGGCTTTCTCGGCTGCCAATTTTTCAGCTTCCTTCTCAGCCTTCGCCTTGGCTTCGGCCTCCTCTCTCTCGAACTTCTTCTTGTTCTTTTCCTTGCTGGCTTCTTGTCTGAATCGCTTAATACGCTCATCGGCAGCGGAAGCATCATCCAACAATTTTCTTAGACGAGCAGAATCCTCGGTCTTCTTCTTCTTGCGTGCGTTGTTGTTCTTGCGCTCCATGTGACGTTTCTGATCACGGTTCTCGTTGTCATCTGGAACATCCTCATCTTGGTATTCAAATGATCTCCATGAATCGAAGTTGTAGAAGAAGTTGTAGAAATTCTCGACTTCCTCCTTGGAGCTGTTGTCATCACCAAACTTGGGCACTGGCTGAATCTTGGAGAAACGGCCCTCGGCCTTGAAACATTGACTCCACTTCTTGTAGAAGAGTTTCTTGTCCTTTTGGTCTTTCTTGGATGGTGGTGCAACATCGGCGGCTTCATCGACGGAGTCAAATTGACGACGCTTGACGGGATCGAGGAGGAGATCGGTGGCCTTTTGAATGCACTTGAAGAAGTTGTCGTCTTCAGTGGCACCAGTGGCAGCTCTCTTATCTGGGTGATGCTTCAAAACCTTCTTTCTGTGCGCTTTCTTGATTTGATCTTCAGTTGCCTTGTATCTGTATTTGCTGAGGCCGAGAACAGCATAGTGATCTTGGTTCTGTTTATAGAGTGTTAGTAAAAGTGCGGTGGGGCAGGTAAGTGTTCGTTAAGTTTACCTTCCAGTCCTTAGCATCCCGGGACAACATCATGGGGTCCTCAGGTTCGCTGATCTCTCCAAGATCATCATCCTCAACCTTTTTGACATTGTTCTGGGCCTCGAGACGGTCATCCTCGGAGAAGGTACGCTTGTGACGAGCTCGGCGAGCGTGGGCGAGAAAGTGAGGACCAACAGGTTCGAGGCTTCGTTGAGTTGCAGCAGAAATGCTAGCAATGGCCTTGAAATCCTTCTCTGCAGACCATCCTTCTGGGAGGACAGGGAGAGGTAAAGCCACTTGGTTATGGGATGCCATTTTTATTAATATTGAGTGCTTTATTTACAAAGTTGGAGGGGAGAAAGAAAAGGCTAGAATGCTAGGATCGAAAAAATTGTTCGCTAGCCTCACCGCTCTGTATTTTATGCCGATAATAGATGAAGCTTGCAGATTAATACACTACCCAGCATCAATAAATATAGAATTCGATGATGAATTATTCTCGTAAGATTTTTATTTCATTTTTTTTGGTGAACTAAACAGTTCATCAACCTGTTTCATCTGTAGTCTTCCCTGATTTCTCTGAATACTCTAAACTGAGAGAAGTTCTATTGAAGATATGCAAGTTTGGTGTTTGGTGTGCGCGGTCCGGTGAGGTTCAATGTCAAACTAAACATTTGCTTGCCTCTCTAATTACGGTAAAAGACTCGGACTCTGAGCAGGAAAGAGGCTTGAAATTTATGTAAAGGGTTATATTATAGACTAGATACGCTTTTTAAATATCGCGCTCTATGTCAATCCATTCGGCGTACTCTGCAATCCTGGAGGCTAAAAATGCTTACCTAAGCAGTCCAAAGTCTTTCAACAAGAGTTCTTGATGTGCTTGAATAGAATCTTGCGCTGTATCGAAAATCACGCTGCACCCTTTCCTCGCAATTCTCATTCATAGGCTCCAGTCTTTTCATTCAACCTGACACGATTTCTAGCGCAGCAATTTGCACATTGCGGTTCCGCTGTTTCCGAATTTGATCTTCCATGATACGTCCTTCTCGTTCAGCATAGCTTCTCGCACCGCTTGATTTTTGCATTATCCTTGCCAAATCAACATTCTGATTGTCCTGCCGAATCTTAGCTTCCTTATACCTGAACTGAACTACGGCCTCCCGCTCTCGTTGGTAGCTTTGAGTTCTATCCCCTTAACTTTCCTCGAGGTCTTTAAAGGTGCGTAGTTTAGCTCAGGCCTTTCATTGTGTCTCATCTTGCCCTTCACCTTTTTTTCATTGTTTGGCTTTGCCTCGATATCCAAATTTGTGTAGTTATCTAGTTTTCGTCAGTGTTCTGCTTTCTTTAATCATAGGATTGGCTTTGCTGGCTCCAGTCTGGATTCGGGTCATGTCCCATTTCTGGCATTGCTGATAGTGGGTGAAACCGGGGGTTTGAGAAGAGGTCACGGTTCTCCGAAAGATTGCCTTTTCTAGTACATCTAGTATCATGGCAGCTATGGCAGCTAGAGTACGTTCCTTTACCTGAGTTTTTTACCTTCCACCGCTCTTCCAAAAGTTCTCGCTACGTGTACTTCGTTAGTACTGGTGAAAGGAGCGGGAAATATACCTCGGGATTCACTAGTAGGGATAGCCTCATGGGATTTTTCCAGTACTTGGGTGACGGACAATGGCCCATTTCTTGTGAAGAGTGTAAACGCAGCAAGGCTTGAACAGCATTTCTTTTTGTCCTTTCTTTATCCCTTGATGTATTTTTTAGTGTTTTCCACAGGTCTTCCACCCGTCCCCCCTCCGAAAATTGTCCGGGTAGTGGGCAATTGACCCTGGGATTCGCCAGGAGCCACAGATTCACTGGGTTCTTCCGGACTTTGGATTTCTGCCGAAGCTTGTTAGGCGATTCGATGGAGAACAATGTAGTTTCATTGCGGTCTTTGACGGCTTGTTGTATCTAAACTATGACATTCACATGGATAGTCTGAATAAGTTATGTTCGGGTCGTTTGTCTCACGCAATGTTGGGATATAAGAAGACGTAGGGCAGGGAAATGGTGACGTGGGTTTCTGCCCCTCAAGGCCAACGGATGTCCTTGTTGGCCTCCTATACTGGCTGCAAAACACTACCATTTCCTTTTCTTCGCCAGTCCATTGTGTAAAGTAGAAGCTCTGTGCGTGACCCATTTAGGATGTTCCTAATGGATTCTTACTCTGGCTAGGTCTCCATTCATTTATTCGAATGTCCCTTGATTGATCAGTGACCTTCGTGGCAAATTTGGAAAATACGACAGTTTGTGATAGCCTTCAAGTTCATAATGATGCTCGTCTGATTCAGATTGTAAGGGGATGACCATAAAAAAGCAAGATCAATGTCAACCCCAGAGCTTGTTTGACCGCTGGGGGCATGTTGGATACTGGTTATACCTCTGCTTTGTCTCACAGGTCTCCCTGCATCTTTAAGTCGCAGCTAGGTTCACAAGACCTCTTGCAACAAACGCAGCGCATCTCCGCTGCCGGTTTCATTATTACTTGTTTAACTAATATTCGAGGTAGTCCTCGTATTTAGACTGGAGATGAATATCGCTATTTTTGAGCATCATTTCAAAGAATAATAAGTACATGTACTAACCAATCTGTTGTGTAGCTCCGTAAACAACAGAAAAAAATGGCTTTAGCAGCCTACAGACACCTTCTCCGCGCGACGAGAATCGCCTTCAATGGTTCGTACCTTTCTTCCCCTCAAAGCAATACAATATCTAATACATCAACAGGAGATATCGCGATCATGACTTCCGCCCGCAAACAAGCCCGTAGCACTTTCCTCACCAATCGATCTCTTGCTCCCGAATCACCGGAATCCATAGCTGCTATTGCGCATGCAGAAGATGTTGCGAAATTCCTGAGGCATAATGTGGTGCAGGGACAGAAAGCAGAGGGTGATGAGAAATATAGTAGGTGCTTATTTTTTATCATGTATCTAACAGGGCTATGATGTTCAGAAAACATGAGATGGAATGAGGTTTGGGAGAGAAGGAAATGAAGCTAAGAGATAACAGAATTGAATATTCACGAACATACGGAACGTGGAGATAATGATACGATTAAGATGCCGAATGGAAAGGATGTTACGATTGATGGGAAGACTTGTAAGGACTAGGCTATCTTAGGGATGCATGGTCTTCCAGAGAGGATAGAAAAGGGGAATGTAAATGTAGGACATGGAGGGCCTGTATCTAAAAAGTGATATAGATAGCGAGGATGTTTCACACAGGCTGACGTAGAGCGAGATGGATTCAAAATGTGACCGCATAGGTCAACATTGTCATTATATGCACTGTATTTCTAAACATACAAAAGAGCACTCCACTCCATTTCATGCCGCTTGGCTTCCTAACTCCCAAACTCCGGTGATTTAATTTCCGCTCATCAAGACCTTTAATTGCCAGCCAGACTAGCATATTGCACATCGCCCGCACCGGGTGGAGCAGCAACAGCAGACATACTGGCCAAATCATCCCGAGGAGCTGCAGCTTGTGAAGCACCACCCTCAATCGTTCTTCTCTGTGCACCCGAACCCGAACTCGAAAACGCTGATCGTCCTTCCCTGCCTGTGGCTATGCGCTCATCTCTATCCATGGTACCAATTGGTCTGGGTTTGCCCCACTGTACTCTCAATGGACAGCCTGCAATTATAGCTTTCCCTTGTAATGCTTCTGCTGCAGCTTCGGCGCCTTCTCTTGTCGTGTAATTAATGAACGCGCAATGTGACATGTGCGAACAGACCAGTGATCTTAATTTCCCATACGGTGAGAAGAAATCCCTGATTTTGTATTCTGGCAAGTCGTCCTCTACACCAGTAATGAATAGCGAAGTTATCGATTTATCGGAAGGTGGTAGGATATCTTGAGGACCAGGAGGTAATTGCGCTGCACTAGGGAAAGCTCTCCCCCCTCTCATCCCGCCTCTACCTCCCCGGCCAGCACCCCTGCTCGGCTGTCCATCTCGTGTTCGTATCGGTCCCGGTCCCTTAGTCGCTAAAGCCATACCCTTCTCACTTTCACTTCCACCGGCAGCACCGCTCCCACTACCTTCCCCATCCGTAATCATCTTTCTCCCCTTTCTAAAATAAGGCTGACTATTCGCCAATCTCCTCAAGAGTTCTCTGGCCTTCTCATCGGTTTTCTCATACTCTTCCATACCCTTCCCTTCCTCAATCTCCTTCTCATGATTCTGCGCATAATATTCCCTGTTAATCTCACTCTGCGGGCCCGGCGCAATCATCTTCAGCGCTGCATCTCGAACCACAATCGGTAATCCGAAACTCAGATCTAACATGCAGCATTGACAGCAATTCTTCAATCGCGCGCACGTTAGACAGATATTGGTACGCTTGCTGCGTGCTGTGCGATCGGCTTTCCATTGGAAGACTGTAAAGGGTCTCGTGCAGATTTTGCATTCTTCGCCGTGGTCTTGTTTAATCATTTGTACGAAGGGGTTATCGGGAAGACAATTTTCACAGACGGATGGAAAGTCGGTGGTTTCCCATCCAGAGCGATTGAGATCTTGTTTGATTTGTGGTGGCATGTTGAGGGTGATGTGTAGGTCTGTGGTGTTATGAGATACTTAGGAGACAGGTTTGATATTCAATATCTCAGATTGTCTTTTGCGACAGAGTGACGTTGATGTTTTGATGATTTGAGCTGGGAAAGGCTGAAGAAGAGGCGAATAAATTCGAGATCAGTAAACTTGACTCAGCAGATGCTGGGTAAAGTAGTCATATTGCACGTGACGAGGCTGAAAGCCAGATCTAGCCTCACAAACAAACTTATCAATTGGCTATTGCTTTTTCAAAATGCAATTAATCCTCCAGCTTTTCTAAATTTCTGTGAGCCTCTTTAGACCGGTTTCAATGCTCAGTCTTTCAGATGTTGCAGAACTTCAAAATGAGTCCACTATACCTACCTAGTTAATCATCGTTATCATCCTTCATTCACCGTTTCTTTTCGCTCCTTCGTACATCTGATCTGAAGATGCCAACGATTAAAGCACCCAGCCTTTCAAGGCTAATCTGCACAATTTGCTGTCCCGCAGCCTATCGAAAATTCCCCATTCATGGGTTCAGGGTCCTTTGACCAACCGGAGGCTTGAGTCCCCTTTCAGATATTCATTTGGGACTAGCACACGAATACGATTCGCCAAATAGCCAGGGGTAGCCAAATTAACCTGGCTATAATTTCAATGGTGTTGATAAATATCTTTCAGAAATTCCCCTTTCTTCAATAACTCACAGCTTCATCTATTCAACTTTACTTCACTTTAATTCAATTCTTTGACATTCGATCAACTCGAATCCATCTTTCTTTAAAGTAATACATCTTCTAATTCACGACTTGAACAACTTTTCACAATGGCTACAAGCAGACTTGAGAATGAGGATCACTCCCGCGATGCCGCTTTCAACAAAGCAATGCATAAGGATTCCGCCAATTCTGAGGGTGGTTTCCGTGCTATGATGGGGAAAGATTCCTCAGCTCAAAAAGCTGCTGTTGATGAATACTTCAAGCATTTTGACAACAAGACTGCCAAGGATGAAACCAAAGAGGATAGAGATGCAAGAGTCGCTGAATATGCTACTTTGACAAGACAGTAAGTTTGCGCGTCAATTGCAAACAAGATCCAATTCTAATATCTTCATAGTTACTACAATCTCGCGACCGATCTTTACGAATACGGATGGGGACAATCTTTCCATTTCTGTCGTTTTGCATACGGCGAACCTTTCTATCAAGCCATTGCCCGTCACGAACATTACCTCGCGGCCAAGATTGGTATCAAGGATGGCGACAAAGTTCTCGATGTTGGATGTGGTGTCGGTGGACCCGCGAGAGAGATTGCTAAGTTCACTGGAGCACATATCACTGGATTGAACAACAATGATTACCAAATTCAACGTGCAACTCGATATGCGCAAAAGGAGGGCATGGCTGATCAATTGAAGTTTGTTAAGGGGGATTTTATGGTATGTTGCTTATCTTTTTTAAAAATCATAGGATGGGGAAGTGCAGAGTCTACATGATGTCACGCATTTTTAAAGTATTTGCTACTTCAGAGCTTGGGGACCAAGCCATGAGACAATCAACACCATATGCACTGATAAAGGCTTCGCACATCTCCATCGGTACCAACTTGACTTTTTAGGCCATGACTAATAAGGTTTTAGCAAATGTCTTTCCCAGAAAACTCCTTCGATGCTGTTTACGCAATTGAAGCCACTGTACACGCACCATCCCTCGAGGGTGTCTACTCCCAAATTTTCAAGGTTCTCAAGCCAGGTGGAACCTTCGGTGTCTACGAATGGCTCATGACCGATAACTACGATAATGACAACGAGCATCACCGTAACATTCGTCTCGGTATCGAGTTGGGTGACGGAATTTCAAACATGGTCAAGATTTCCGAGGGTATCGCCGCCATCAAAGCCGCTGGTTTCGAACTCGTACTCCACGAGGATTTGGCCAAGAGACCAGATGCTACTCCCTGGTATTACCCTCTGGCTGGTGAATTCAAACATATGGGTACCATTGGAGATTTCTTCACTATTGCTCGTATGACCAAGACTGGTAGAGGAATAGTACACAAATTTGTTGGTGTTTTGGAGTATTTGAAATTAGCACCACAAGGAACACAAAAGACAGCTGATTCATTAGCTGTGGCTGCTGATTGTTTGGTTCAAGGCGCTAAGGAAGATTTGTTCACACCTATGTATTTGATGGTTGCTAGAAAGCCTTTGGCTTAACGTTTGGGCGTTTTGAGACGAAGGGTGGAGTGGTTTTGCACTGACGCGATTGTCATCTTTTCGTCCAGATTATGAGTTATATGCAAGATGTATATGTGCTCGGAGTTTTTTTTTTAGTAAGGCACTGGACTTGATGTTTGGGATGGGGATATCTTAAACCGAGATGAATGCTGGAATGATACATTGCATAGGCATACTATTAAACGATTGTAATAATTATGAAAATATATACAACTAATAATACACAATATTCCAATGAATTTGAATGTAAAGTGAGCTTCTAGTTCTGTTAAAGTAAGATCTTACAACTGAATCTTGATATAGATTGCTATCAAACTCATCCCATTCTCTTTTTGGGTTGTTATTATTGCCCTAGAACGTCCCATGGTCTGTGCATCAACACCTCATGGAACTGAAGACGTCCAACGTCCTCAAACATACAAAATCAAAATCAACATCTAAAATACAACTCTCTAGCTCCAACTATCTTATCAGCAGATCCACGCAATCGTTTCCTTTGTCATAATACTCCATCCATATCCTCAGCATGAATATGTTATTATTTGTATGAGTGTATGTTAGGGGTACGACTTGGTTTGTTCAGGGAATGGTGTTTTTCTTTTTCTTTTGGAGTCTGACTGTTCGGTTTTGAGGATGGTGGTGGGCTTCTTTGAGGGCTTGGGAGTCTGGTTTGTGTACTTGGTTTATGTGAGTTTGCTGATGTTCTTGTCGTTGACCTTTGGCGTTTGGAAAATGATTAAGGTCAAATTCGTTTATCTGGGTGATTTGGCATATAGTTGGAATGTGTCGAGTGACACTACATCGGCTTGGGCTTAGTTGAGCTTCTCGCATTATTGTAGACGTGGGTATGGATTTTGACGTGAGATGGGGCCAAGTGGCTTTTGTTACAGACTGAGTAGTCAAGTCACTCAACTGCAATTTGGAATAAATTTTAGGAAAATCACGCTATCTATCTGCTATCAATGTGTACTAGTTAACTGCTTCTCGAGACACACGGATCTACCGTAGCTGCAGCCACATTATGAGCCACCCTGCCTTTCTTCCGGATATACGTAGTATCCGTGTCGGTACCTCCTAAAATAACATCCCAGGCATATTTACCTCTTCCTTATCACTTCCACTAAATCATCATACGAACAATTTCCACTAGAATTGTCAGCTCCCACCATCACTCCTGAGTATCCCAGTTTATGGAGAACATCCTCACTACCCGAGCTTCTAATAAATACCTTCACACGAGCCTTACTTTCGTTCGGATCACAATCTTTGTGACAGTGTAGAGCTTTGAAAAGGTCTTCCCAAACCTCATCTTCATGATCGCTTTGAGAACCATAAAGGTAGTGAAAATCGTCAATGATGACAAGAAACCTTGCTTTCTCCACATCTAGTAACCCCATTAATTCACGAATGAACCGTACTCCACTTTTCATGGTCCCATGCTCGGCCGTGATATCAGAAAAGTCCTGGCTTCTAAACTTCTTCATCAACCGCCCAACAAGTATGAAGTGCAATTGTGCTACCAAAGAACGGATGACTTCAATTATTGGCCGCTTTTTTTTTTTGGGAGAATTTCCGAGAGACAGCATAGAAGTCCGTCGGCATAATAGCCACAATGGTTTATAATGCGTTTCGTAGCATCACTGGTATGGTTCGATGGAATGGGGGCCGGGTCGGTCAGAGGTCTGCATCCAGTCGACAAGTTTGGAGGGCGTTTCTTCGGTGGTTTCAAGTTCGGAAGCCTTTTGACCAATGGCCTAAAGCTCGCCTTCTCTGAATAGGTAACCTTCGAGGAACCTGCCGATTCGTTTGGTTGGCTTACTACTAAATAACACGCACACATTAGCACTCGCTCTTGCGTTCCTGTAGTGATAAGTCGTTGACATACTGGCTGTGGAGGGCGACATTTTATTAATAATCGAAGACATGATGGCTTGTTTCTTGTTCTCGAGGAAGTTTTGGGTTCGATGATTTATTTGATATCGTTGAAGGTGTATCGTTGATGGAAATGTGTGATTAATGGGGATGTGATGTTGAGGAGAAGAAGAAAGTTTGAAAACGAGCAAAAGATATTCATTATATGCACAAGGAGCACGATGGCATGACTCCACGATTTTCACGACTCTATGTAATATAGTAATTCATGGATGATTTCACCTGTAATTCATCACCCAAGCCATAATCCTACCCCACGAATTATGGATTGAACATTGATGATTCTACCAAGCTATCTCTCTGCACTACCGATTTGACTCAAATCTATACATTTTTACCGGCGTCGTTCAATTTCTTTTCATCCAACCTTGACGCTTAGGAATACTCGACTACATCAGACGCCTCAGTCTCATCGTTCAATTATTTCCAGCAGTTCCGCTCTTGTCATTCCCAAAAATTCTCGAGCACTTGACTCGGAGAATAACGATCACGCATCTCTCCTCGACGTCTCATCATCCGAATACCATCCCATCGCCGAAATTCATCAGAATAGCGAAAACACCAATGTAATCTACCACAAAAATAGCCTTAAGAAGTGAAAAACAAATATTAATTGAACCAATCGGCCAGGTTCTGATACCTCCACCTTCCTCTCCCTGCAAGAACAGGAGAGTGTAAACGTATAATATCACACAGGGGACATGACACCTGGATAGAAGTACGATCGAGCGGAAAAAGGGGTATTGGAGATGATATAGATCAAGATATATAATATGTAAGATTACCTACTAGCGTATTATTAAGGACGGCACGATATTCTTCCCATAAGGTGGGATTGAATAACAAATTGAAAACTGTAAGATTTTCCATTGTGATGCGGTAATTCATATCATGATGTTGAGAAATACCTTCTTTTGCTATTTTTTCGCCTTCTTTGGAGTATTTGATCTGGATAGTGATGATCAGTTGATCTCTACTTTTATTGAAAATCAAGTAGGATTTTCCTTTTCGAGCTTAAGTCATGTACTTTAGTAAGTAGTGAGGAGAGGTAAACAATTTTAGATAGCAATCTAAGAAGATATCACATTTGAAAAAAAAAAAATGAAAAAAAATCAATGAACGAATAAATGAATGAACATGAGGATTTCTATTTTTAATTGGTAACGTGGCCGAAATCTTGGCTACCGAGTGAAGTTTACCAAAACCTTCATCCCGATGGTAAAACTTATTTTTCATGTCTCCTAATTCGCATCCCAAATTAAGCTTTTCCGAGGAAATCTCCCTTTCCAACGGGTACACCTTCCTTTCTGTAAAGACACTCGCGTTAGCACATATTCCCTTTCTCTTGATCAGAAGCCCTCCGCATGTCTTCTGCCATTTATACACAGTGGTTCAACAGTTCGAGTTAGCAGACCCAATTTGAGCTTTCAACATCTGGAACAACCCGGTATTCAAACCGAATACATTGTCTCAAACTTTTTGAATAACTCATCGACTTCAGGAACTGGATTTCTGAATGTGGCCGGACCGCAGTTCAGAGGAAATATTGAAAACACTGCTCTAAGACTTAAGAAACATCAAGACATACCTCAAAATATTATAAGCAGTAACGACATGGAAGAAAAAGTTAGGAATGGCGAAATCCAGAACATATTGCTTGGCGGTGAATTTTAGTTCGGTGGGTCCGACCTTCATCACTACTTCTGCGTCGTCCTTGCCATCTGTACAGGTGGAGGGAAGGGATTCAAGAATCTCAGTTACGCGGTTGATGCGCGTGTAGATACCTGCAAACTGTGATGGGTGTCAGCATGGTGAATCTGCCAGAGGCCTTTCTGAGAGAGTCAAGATTGGAGAGAATAGAATATAGAAGGAAAAAGGAACTTTGGATGGCGATCGCAGTTGTGTCAAGCTCTTGAGTCTCGCATCCTTACTGAAACCGGATCCTAATATCCTACATGTTCCCAGCCTAGAGTGACTGCCAAAGATATATCCACCACTTGATGAGTAATCTTCTCTCACATCCCCCCATTTCCCTAATCGTTATCTGAAAAAGAACAAAACACCAAACTCACATCCGTCTCGTTATTCTCAAAGACAACATCCTCGGCACCACCAACCCTAACAGCCAATCCCTTGGCTGAATCAGAGATACGATGGATCTGGAAGATCAAATCTCCCATATCTTCGACTAATCTCGAATGGATGATTTTCGATTCATCTTTCTCAAAATGTGCTTGTCCTTTTGCAAGGAATTCTATGAGGATAGTGTTAACCAATATGCAAAAAATAGTTTGTGAAATCGATGAACAGGTGAGACTGACTTGATAATGACTTGAGGTTTTTGATGAAGAGGGGAACTGAGATGTCGTAGAGTGTAAGAGACATTTTGGATAGATGGATAAATGTACGTTTATGGATGGATGTTTGAAGAGGTTCTATGCTTTTGTTGTCTTTAGAAAGATGCTTTGTAGAGGTGAGGAGAGAAATATACAAGATTCACTGGGTTTTTATATATTGTCGAGGGAGGGGTAGATGAAGTTGTTCTTTCTTATTTATGGATCTCAAAGTGGGTTGGTGTCCAACAGAGGTACAACAAGTATCCATCCCCACACAAATAAATGTCCGTTTCCGACTTGCGCATCTCCGGAGAACTCCCAAGATTCCGCCTTCTTCCATAGTTTTGAAACTATTACCAATCCGAGGGAGAATGAACACAGAAAAGGAGGTGAGTATGCGGCTGCGCTGCAGCCGCCGCAGATGCAATATCGGAAAAGCATAAAAAAACTTTGAATTTGTAATCTGTTAATCAGATGTCTCACCGTTGCATTGCGGGGTATTCGTTATTGGTAATCACGTGTTACACGAGTACTCCGTGAGTAAGTCCAGAAGATTCCATTCGTTGGATCACGGTTTAACAGATGGATCGTATTTCAAAGCAAGCGAATTGGAATTGAAGATTCAAATTAAGCTTATGGTCAAGAAGATTATCACTAATGCATGACTCGGCGGGGCTGCGAAGAATTTGGGGGTGAGAAATAGTCAATCCCCGCTGACCTTAACACGACAGTTGGTGACTGAGTCATAGAGAGCCACCAATTAATATCACAAATGTTGCTATGTCAGAAATAAGTCAATGATGACGATGACTGCACTAGATAATACCATGGTCGTCCTGCAGACGTTGGAATACCCTCAATAAAACTAACTATAATCTCACTAACTATAATCTCATCGCTGCCGTGACTCCTGGTACACTCGCATAGTATTCTGCATTAAAATTTGTTCATTAATCATCCTTCATGGCGCTTCCTTATTTCATACTCCTTGGTAAAGGAAAAAGGAAAAAGCAAAATTGGCACTGTTCCCGATCCATGTCCCAGTACGCTACCGCAATAACACCCCAAAACGTGAGCAAAAAGAAATAGGGAGAAGGGAAATGCAGGCAATTTTTTGTAAGTGTGTTGTGTTTGAGCCAGTTACATACAGACCAACACAAAACTACGAAGGGAAAGGACGATCCACGCCCATTCTATCCCATGCTAACCGCGAGATCATAAAACGAAAGAAACTCATAATGTGAAAGGGATATGTGTGGTTGTCTCGTCACTGAGAGAAAAAACCGGATACTAAATCGAGTGTACCGCGTACCGCCCACCATTCAATGCCTCAATTCATATCCACAATAAATAGCCTTTCGGGCTCTGTATTTTGGTGTTCTTTTTTTCTTTAGATCGCGAGATTGTGTCATGGTTGCCGAGTCGATCATTATTGGAATAGCCATTACTCGTTAAATGGTGGTTTTTATACGTTGCGGCATGAGATTCATCGTAATACGTGATTCATAAATTCTTGAAACTCTCCCTTGCATCAAGATAGGAGGTACCCTCTGTCCGTATTGATCTGCTAGAGGCGCAAATGCATGAAGAGGACATCGATGCTATGGACACGACTATCGTCAGAGCTTCTTCCTTGAGCCAAAGAGAACATCATCAGAACTTACCACTTTATACTTCTTCGCTTTATGGATTGATTGTATATGTCTCGTAGCCCAAGTTGTAGCGAAGGATACTAGAAACCCTATGAACCCCAGAGTTGGGATACTAGGCAGGAATTCATCGATTTTCAAAATAATAGATGTGATCCAATGGACTAGTTGTGTGCCAATAAGGATAAGCATCAAGGATAGTAGTATAAAAATCGAAATCTTTTGTTGCTTCGAGGCATGTCCGAACTTCACCGCACGATGGCGTATAGGAATTACAGCAGCCTTGTTTGATCTTTGGGTGAACATCAATACATTTCTGTTGTATCTATTCCCTCCTGGTTGCGTGGAATCATAAGTATAGGCACCGAGTATACCAGCGTTAGGGTCCGCGTAAATGTTACTACCATCTCCGTAAAGAACGGTGTTAATGCTATTGTCGAAGTTTTGAGCCTCGTTGACATTTAAGCCAAGCCCTTGCTCAAAATCCGAATATGCATAAGACGGGCCTGAAAATATCAATGGTGTATCAAACTTAGTATCATAATAAGGTTGTCTAGTTGGCGGCTCGGGTGGAAGCCGTGCAGTCCGGATGTAGTTTCCACAGATGAACATTTTGACTGTGCCACCACAATTACAGACTAAAGTAGCATTCACAGAGCAGCATTGAGTGCATATGTATCGACGGCATGGATTAATGCGATTGAACTCGAAGTGAGCAGTCTCAAAGTGTTCTTGTAGAGCTTCTTCGTCCGTGAAAAATTGCTGACATTCGCCATCAAGATAGTAGCATTTGAATATCGGATCATCCCAGAGACCAAGAGGAAATTGGCCACCGTTTTGAACAAGAGAATAATGAGCCGCGGCGCGAGTCTGGACATCTATTGAGACAGACGATTCCCGTAGAATTTGGTCGTGACTAGATTCCATATCTACGTGTGAAAAGATTGATTCGCGATCGCTGGGTGTTTCCGGCGCGACGCCCAAAAAACTCTCACCAATCCCCTGCAGTTCATATTTTCCGTGTGAAGTGACCGGTGTAGCTTGTCCAGAGGGGGTGTTTGAAATTTTTAGTTCGTATGTAGGAGAGGTCGCATTATAGTAATGTGAGTCGGTTTCTTGTGTGATAAAACTTGATTGGTGGGCATGGACTAGGCTTTCAATGTCATGATGTTCTAAGGGACACTAAGAGAAACAAGTTAGGCAAAGCATCAACAATGGTAGGCTCGATCACATACCGGGACACTCCGATATTTACAACTTTGGCAAGCTCCTAAATATCGAATCAAAGCTGTTTTAGCTCTAGACACAGGGTCGAACTTCTTCCTAGTCCGCTGTGGTACTGAGTGGCCTTGATAAGAAACTGCCCTGTTCCTCCCAGACTGCCCCGAATATTGACTATCAGGATCAAATGACATTACCGAAGACAAATCCGAAGGACTTGCATCAAAAGACTGCACAGTTTTGGCCTGAGATGATTGAGACCCATTGGTGAGAGGTCCAGGTAGGCCAGGAATGCCAAATGATCCAATACTACTGGGGGATGTTGCGTTTGGATCCGGGGATCGTTGCGCCAGTCCTTCCTTCATACGGAACTCGCTATATAACTTTGAAGCATGTTGGACTTTGTCTGGAGGAATAGGTTTTTTTATGACATCGGCGGCATGTTGAGACGAGGAGGAAGACGATGTTTGGCGTGACAGTGAAGGGCTATGATGAGGTCTTATGGATAAACCTTGCTGATGAAGTCGAGGCCTAGATTGAGGTGGCCGCAGATGTTTATGCGGTCGAGAATACATTTTGGTGGCCTAGTCCGGCGTAAATATTTTTGACAAGTTGGGGTGGTGATTGTTGAGTTAAATAAAGTAAGGCTGAAGGCTAAAAAGTTGAAATGCTTCCCGTGGAAACTGCAATTTATGAAATAGTCATTCGACAGTGAATGGAATAATATGAGATACTTCGCAATCGGAGAATTCAACTTGCCTTTAAAGATGGAAGATCCTTATTATATTTCTTATTTAGCTATGAGGCTACTCATTATACACATTACCCAGCGCCCTCAACTTAGACGAGCCTACCACCGCTGCCGCAGGGATTTCGGTGAACTGCTCGACATCCACTAAAAATCGAAAACACAATTTTGAAATCGAACATGGAAATATTGACACGAACCTAATGATTTCGATGATTGAAAAACAATGGGACGAGAGGCGGTGCGAGTATGTACTTGTTCTTCCGTTTCCTAGCGAGATTCGCAGTGGAGATAAGAAACGTTCTGGAAGATGTGGCTGGTAGAAGCTGCATAATGCCGGGCGAGACATGAGTGCCATTGTTGTGAGAACTGGGATGATTTCGGTATATACAAAACATTCCCCAATAACATTTCAATCAAGATTAGGTCCTATGCTATAGAGTACCGAAGACTTAATCTGACTCCCTAGGTAAGCAAGTATGGGTGAGCATCACGATATCATTTAGCTTGCGATGTGTGGCAAGGAGAAAGAGGCGACGGCGACAACTTGTGTGGCGAAGCAATTAATAATTTTTTGTACGAAAACCCGATTGCGCTTTCTGAAACGAGGTAGCACCGCCCTATTGACGCCCTTTAAGCTGGCTCTGTGCCCAAAGTCGCCTAGTAATACGAGGTTCTGCGAGTCCCTCGGCTTGTCACAAATCTCCGTAGTAAAGCAGTTTCTTGAATGTAGCTGGTAGACAGGAGCTCATAGCTCTAGAAAAGCCATTCCATTTGAAAATCGAAGATTTGACGTCAGGATAATTGAACAGCGTACGATTGAGCGGCTGCTCCTAATGTTTGTTAGAGAGGCAGAAATCCTAAGAGTTTGGCGGAGCAAGCGACAACGGGGTGTGCATTTGTTTATGACTGTTGTACAGGAGGCCTCCATGATCCAAACAAATCGAATGATTCTCTGCTCCATGGCCCTTTACCGCCTGTTTCACTTCCAAAATTTCCTAGTGTGTTGTTCACAGCGTTTCCCCCGCTTCCGACGCCTTGAGAGATCACCGCGAGTGGGCCCATATGATTAACAGCTGGAACTAGTGCGTGCAGGGTTTCCTTTACAGCCTTCTGTATTGATATTCCACGAGTTGCGGGGTTGATTATTCTAGGCCTTGAAAGACCGCGAGCATGACCCTGTGCCTCTTTCTCTATTATTTGATTTGCTGACACAAACCCGCCGGCCTCATCACCTCGTTTTTGCTCGACAGGGATGAGGTCTGGAATTGAGCTTGATGACTGCTTAATTTCGACATCGTTAGAAGAAGATTGCGCCGCTGGAGCCAATTTCAATGGTTGGGGAACGAGACTAGAAGTCGTCTTGATAGGGACTGTTCCCAGTCGATGCTGATTTGGCGCCGGCATGAATTTAGCCATGAAGCGACCAGTTGCGTTGAAAGTAGAATCATTAGATGTTATGCCTACCAAAAGCTTATCTGATTCGATAATATCCGAGCCCTCCCTATGCATGACACTAACAGCACTTTCTTCATCCTCAAATCCAGCTTTTGGAATCATCACAGTCTCTGGTACCAAATTTCCGGGTTTGCTTTTATCCGCAATGTTAAGATGCAGCGTAGCTTTTGGTATTACCGACACCTTTTGGAGGGCGCATGACGTTATCTCTTCTGCGGGGTTTGATGTAGTGACAGGTTCGGTGTTAGGTTTGAAGGTAGTTTCAGAAACTGCTGTCATACCACCTTCTGCAATGGAAGGACGCACATTAGATTCTGCCCGCGTCTCTAAAGCATTAGTCTCTGGATCCGGATCTGGCATGGCGCCCTTGTTCGGGTCAACAGCATCCCTACTTCGTTTCTTTGTAGTTCCTGGCGCCTTGGCTAGATGTTTAGGCAATGGGTATTCATGATCTTGCGCATGATCCTCAACTCTCTGCGGAATATTGTCGTTCAAGCTTGAAAGATTGTCCAATCTAGAGCGTCTGGAACTATCTCTCATGTTACTCGAATGACGTTGTTGTTTATGTACCGAATGCCCCTGGTCCATCAACGATGATGCAGCATTGGATATGGAGTCGTGGGCCTCCATCAACCTATTGCGAGACAGAATTGCATCTATTGTTTGATGATCAATACCAATGCCTGCTGAAGAGGAGAACGGCTCCTCAAAATCACTAGGATTTAAATCGCTCTGGGACGCCGAAGTGTGCGGCTCATTATTGCCATGATCATTAACCAAATCGTTATTTGCATCATTACTAATCGAGGACCTGGGAGGTGAAGATACTTTCCCTGCAGCCGAGGCGGTCTCTCGTTCTGTTGTCAACAAATAAGCCTTGGAGCTAGAATATGTTTTAGCTGAAAGAATAACAGAATCTGAGTTGAATGAACTATTGGTCCCATTTTCCATTGCTAATGTAGAAGATTTTAGGCTGGGTTGATCAATAAACATCAACATCTTATTTCGTGGACGGGACCTGATGCGTAGAGATGAATGGGGTCTTTCCGGTAACTGATTCAATGTTGAGGCTCTGTTCTGCGATTCCTGCCGTTTAATTGACTCTTTCGCTGCTGGTTTAAGTGCTGGTGTAATTCCTGATGGCAGAGTTGACGATCGCGACATCTGCTCAGATAAGTCGAGTGGGCGTTTCTTTTCCTTGCCAACAGCTTCTCTGGGCTTGGGAACTGGAGCCCGGTGGTCCTCTTCATCAGAACTTGGATCCACTGACAAGTCGATGGTTGTTGATTGGTTCTTCTGCACAGATGAATTCATTGCTATATTTCTAGATGTAGCTTCGCCAAGAGAAGAGAGTGATAGAGATGCGCCAGTAAGGTTGCTAGCATATCCAATTTTTTCACGCTTGTCTCTCTTTCGTGCTTGCGTTCGACTCTTAGAGGTGTCTGTATTTCTAGCCATGTCGACTACCAAGCTTTGCTTCCTATTGGATGGGACGGCTTCGTTGCTGTCTCCATTCTCTTTATTGTCATTACCTTTGGACCGCTGGATGGACTTGAGCTTTAAGGATTCATATCTTATAGGTCCAGTGTTTGATGGTGTCGGCGTGAATGACAAAGCAGCCCCCATAAGATTTTGCGCGAAGCCACTTTTGCTTGGTTGGGGTTCATTTGCCTTACGTCGTTTTGCAGGCCTGGGACTGTCATTTTCACTCGCATGGCTAGCATTCAGAATCTGCCGTTGTTCAAACGGAGATGTGTTTGGTATAAATGCCTTTCCATAATGACCAGAAGGTGTGCCAAGTATAGAGTTAAGTGGTTTCAGCTTAAGATGAGCTGCTGCAATAGCTTGCGACCGAATAACAGTTGCTGCGGATCGTGCTGGCGATGAATCTCCATTTCTTGCAATAAATCGCTCCTCCCTTTCTTTGACTCGTTTATCAATGAGCTCGGTGAGATCTTGATCTCTCCTTTCTATGAATTCCGATACTGCGACCAATATGCCATTCCTTTCCAACTCCAACTCGGCTCCCTCATCAAGTGGAGCTTTTTCGCGCCAGTGTGCATCTCCTACTAAATTTGCTTTTTCGTCAAACACCATGACACGCTTGTTGAAAGTATGAAATTTGAGTCGCCCATCTTGCCAACGCTTCTGTTTTCGACGGGTATCAGCTGTATAGAGGCAGCGAAATTCGAGGACCGGAGCGGTATTCTGATCTGGAGGAACGTCCATAGACATAGTGACGAGGGCAAATGCAGTCTTCTTCAAGGCATTACAAATGCCCAATGTGACTCTGGTGTTGATTGAATCGTTAAGCAGTAGGCATCCTTGTGGAAATGATTGCCTTGCCTTGAAATCAATTTTGGATTTCGTCGTATCCTTACATGACGCGAAACTTCGATGATCCAACGCGCCGACTCCCGCCCTCTCACGTGCTGATAAGCACGGGGTTAAGCCACGATAAGCATGTTTAAATTAACAAGCGTGTCTAAACTGCCGTATCAATAATTCGGATTGCATTCGATCTAACCACATATATATCAATGGGACTTTGACTTATAGAAAGGTAAAAAGGAAGAGGTATTTGATAGTGATATATTCATCTCGGCGCCAGCGTTCCCAGTCTGCTTGTCGCCACGCGACTTAACTGCCGCATGAATGACCCACGTAGATCTTGGAAATATTGTTGAATCTACTTCAAATTATGGCATTTCCCAGAAGAGGTTTAGACAGTCACTGAGATTTCATCATCCATCGACGTTCTCGCCACGTTGAGCTCTTGTCCCATCACTTCTGCTACTCCTACAAACCCTAGCAATTCCTGGCGTAGCATTTGAATCCGAGCTCTAGTCAATAATACAGCATGTCCTCCAACCCATTTGGTCACAGCTCCGCGACGACTTAAAATTATCCAGGTATTTTCGAAAGTGTGGCCGAGCTGATTATAGATGCCAATCCAGAGACTGATTATGAGAACGTCATCTATCCCACCACGGACGAGACTTCCACTGGTTAATAGCTATGCTAAAGCGCCTGTTGCCTCTAAGAATCAGCTTGCTGCTTACACTGAGTCTTGCGAAGACTCGAAAATTGTTATACTCGTCTACCCTGAAGTATGCTATACCTTTTATTCATGGAAAGTAACACCTAGGCTAGCTTATCAGGGTGTCATGGCTATTCGAGATATGTTGGCTAGTCGAGGCGGTGATCAGATTCTCGGTGTCGGAAATGGCTAGTATTGATTGCAATGTTAAAAATGCAGTATGTGGTAGTAGTAAAAATCTCATAGCCCATTTCGATGCTATTGCTGCTATTTAGGCACAGACTGTATTGGAGACATAGTGATTACATCACTGGTCGCATAACAACATGCCTATCAGAACGGATTCAGGAAGTTTCGGTGTAGAATCTTAAAAGTCCTGTCGTGAAGAGGAACCAGAAGAGAGGATTGACACCCACTCGCTTACGTAATGACAACCCCTAATCCACTAGACAAGGCGATGGTTGGCGGGCCGTTCCAGACTAGATACTACTGTACTCCGTACTACTCGATAGTTCACAAGCCCATTTGTTATAGATTGTCTATTTTGGATCGAGAGGACGTCAGCAGAATGTTAATTTCCATAAGGGATGTTCATGGGTTTATTTTTGATCAACAGAATTTCTAGTAAAGGAGAGAAGGATCTTTAACCAACAGTTGGTTTCATGGTTCGACATGACACGTCTGACATGATACATGATATCGATACAGAGGCTCATTCGTTTTGAAACAGGAGATATAGCAGATGCCTCTTAAACTTGGCAGGGATTTCTATTCCAAGCCCAGATACGAGAAGAAAATCCATAGATTGAAGTATACGGAGTAGATAAATTAATGGGTACAACTGCCAATATCAATCTCTCTGCAGAATAATCCCTACATGTGTGTTCCAAGGTCAAAATCCCGTAATTGTATTCGTATAAAGTGCTGAGCGAGCAAATTACCACTATCACGTCACTTGAAGGAAGTCTACAAGTTACTATAAGGAGGCACAGGCCATTCATCCATTTTTATGAACCCCGCGAACCGGTTTGGCTTTCGATACCTAGGTAAACTTAATCTTTGGTGCTGCGCATTTCTCAATAAAATCCTACGATACAAATCTCACAGGAATCCGAATCATCCTTAGGAACATTTGGTCAACTTTCTTTAATCTAGCAATTCGGCTATATTTTGATATTGGAAACTTATCAATCAAGTTATTAACAGCTGTCCCTACCTACTTTCGTATATCAACCAAAAGCTTTTTAATCGTCCAGGATCAACAACGTGGAATCATCCATTTCCAACTCTCTCCTTGTGCCGCACACATAACAACTACGATTTAATTGATACACTCCTTCACCAGCAATATGAATTCTATGCACCGGCAGATTGGTAAGATCCGGAATAAAGGTCCTGGGGATACTGCAAAAGTATCGGTACTTCTGAACGACTATGAAGATGCGAATAAAATGCTCAATATGGTAAGTTGTCTCTACATGTCGCGCCATAATTCCAAACCCAAGACATGAAGCATTACTGACATAGATAACAAGATAATTGAAGCTTCCAAAGCATGGAGAGACGCATGGGTATCCATGCTTTCCACTCAGTTGAACACAGCAACCAGTTTCGAAGAACTATATCAGCCCATCGTAGGCACCAGCGATGCTCATCGAGACAACCCAGCAGTTACCCCTCGCCAACAGATGAGTCGAACTATAAAATTAAGGGAAACATATGCGGAACTGAAAACAGATTTACTGGAAGAAGTTATGATGATGGACTCTCGGGTTACAAAACCGGCTACGGAAGCAAAGGACTTTCTACAACCTATCCGGAAGACAATTAAGAAACGAGAAAATAAAAGATTGGATTGGGAGAGATATATAGACAAGGTCAATAAAGCTTCTGCGAAGATGAAGAGAACTGATCGAGAGAATGCGGCGCTAGCAAAGGCTGAAGAAGAACAAGGGAGAGCAGCAGAGGTAGGGCCTTGCATATATCATGTAGGAATTCACTGCTAATTGGTAGGTTTCTAGGCATTCAAAGATGCAGATGCTCACCTTCGAGAAACACTACCACCCGTGATTTCCGCAGCTTTCTCGATACTCCCACATCTACTCGCTGCCCAAATAATGATCCAAAATACTCTCCTCGCCCAATATTACACAGCACTACACAACTACTGTGAAGACGTGGGTCTACCCTCTCCACCACCACCAATGGAAGACGTAATCGCAGACTGGAACCAGAGTTACCTCCCCATAAAACAAGAAGTCGAACTGATAGACTGCATACGCCGTGGCAAGGCCACTCACCAACCCATGAACATTGGTGATGAAAATGCCAACGCCAAATCCATAACTGGTCTTAACGTGCGCAATGGTTTTTCTCGTCGTCCCTCAAATCAGTCTATGAGCACTAATCGAGAGCCTTCCCCAAACCCCAGCGCCTCAACCACGTATTCCGAAGCTCGGTCTCCCAGACCCGATCGACCACCCCCTATTCGTTCCGCATCACGTCCTCGAATTACTTCGGCACATACCGTACCTGTGTTTTCACCCCCCACAGCCCCCAGCACAGGCTACTCTGAGCCTCCACACCCAACCCCTGGCACAGACTACTCCAACCATCTAACTCCCGTGTCCACTCATTCCTCCTATACTCCTGCCGGCCCCTCGCCAGATTATTTCCAGCGCGGTTCCACCAATGAAGGCTTAGCCGTCAATTCTGCCATTGGCAAGAAAAAGCCTCCTCCGCCTCCACCTAAACGTCTCGGCTCATCTAATGGCGGAGTTTTCGTAGTAGCTCTTTACAGTTTCGAGGGACAAGGAGAAGGAGATTTGAGTTTCAAAGAAGGTGATCGGATCAGGGTTACGAAGAAAACGGAGAGCACAGATGATTGGTGGGATGGGGAATTGAGAGGAGTGAAGGGGAGTTTTCCGGCCAATTATTGTAAAGCTGCATGAACGCAACTGGGATGGAGTAAAGGGGTGAGAGGTTGTTTGATTTTATGAAAGCGCTATATTTCGTTTTAATTTACGAGTACTGGAGCGCACAGGATTTATTTCGAAGTCTATGAGAAGGACGATCTGTTTGTGATATGCTATGGGAGAAACACGTTGGAGATATCTAGCTCCAAAAATCTATGGATGACATCTGGGATCCAGGATCAGGCATGGAGAAAAGGTGAAAGATGGAACATGGATAGGGATGAAGGATGGATGGATGTATGGAAAAATCGATCAAACAAAGGACTTACTTTTAACTGAGATCCTACCAAAATATACAATAGTAATCTGATATCAATATCAAAGTCAGTGAAACTCAAGGATAACCCAGCATCGACAAGTAATGTATGTAATGGGCATAACACCTCAACTAACTACCTCTCTCTTTCTCTTTCTTGTATAATATACCGCATCATACTAAATACCGCACACATACACATATACATGAAATCCATCAACCATATAACAAAACCAACAACATGATGAGACAGAACCCTATATGTGAAGAAAAAATGATTTCCAATTAAAAAAAAAAGAAAAGAAGAAGAAAAGAAGAAGAAAAGAAGAAGAAAAGAAGAAGAAAAGAAGAAGTATACTAATAATGCTATTCGCTATTCTGCTATCCGCTATACGCTATACGCTATACGCTATGCTATTCCCATGCGATGCGACGCTATACTAGGTATCTTTCCGCATCTCAATATTAAAATCATATCACTTAATTCATTCCAATCCAATCCAATCCATCCCATTCCATTGCGCTACGCTACGCTATACTGCATCATCTCATCATTCGATATGTAGATATGAAAGTGAAAATGAAAGCAGGAATTCCAATCCTTCGAATCTGTTCTGCTGACGACAACACAAAAGAAATCTTGTAAAGGGAAAAAAGGCAAAAAGTGTAAAAGTGTAAAGGGGTATCTTTCCATCCGTCTATCTTTCCGCTGTGACCATGTGTCCTGTCCCATTCCATCCCGTCCATGTTCCATCCATGCTGTTTCATCATGCTGTTTGAGAGTTGAGTTTGTTGCAATCTTCCTGCCTTCCGACCATCCAAATTTCGAATACTTGCTCGATCCGACCTAACCTAGCCTAAAGCTAAATTGAGGAAAGAAAGGGGCGATTTCCAATTTCGACTCTCCTAGATCATAGCCTCCGTCCATGCAAATGCTATCTTGCTCCTCGTTCGTAGTCGAATCAAAGTGAATGCCTGCGTGCCCAATAGGAAAGACAAAAAGAAAACCACTGATTGCCAAGATTGGTAGATTCAACGATGGCCAATCATCTAAAACCCATTGGTCTCCCAAAATTTATACTCGACTTCAACTTCAACTTCACTTCGACAGGTTCATCCTCATCCTCATCCTCATCATCCTCTCCCTCCATACCTCTTCCATCTTCACCCCCACCACCAATAGATCTGTTCCTCGGTCTTTTCATCTCCAAAATGGGGCTCAAACTACCTACGCTCGCAGATGGACTCGTCTCTTTACTACCCGGTCTTGAGTTTTTCACTTCTTCCAATTTCTCCGTAAGTGCTTCGAGGAAAATTTCATCCCTGGCTGGAACATTGGTAAGGCCTAATAGACCCGTCAATGGGCGATCGTGTACTTCTTCTTCATCACCTTCACCATCTTCATCCGGTTTTATTCCATCCAGGACGAGTCTTTCATCTTCATCCGGAATTGGCGCAAGCGAACCCCGATGGAGACGTCCACTGAAGCCCCTAGGCGTTTCATCCCCATCAGCCTCTTGGCTCTCCTTGACCAAATCCGAAAAGCGTGAGATGGAATGATTAGGTGTATGGCCAGCATACATCGTTAATCTCTTGTTTTCCGATTCCAAGTGTGCTTTCCCTAGTGTTGAACCAATATCTCTCCCTGGTGGTCTAACGTTGGGACTTAATCTCGGACTGGCAGATCTTGGGCTTAATACTTGAGCAACGAATACTGGATCCACGGCGCTGGCCTTGATTGGTACACCTTCGAGATGTGGAGCGATTTGTGATATATCTATACTATCAGCGCCAATAATATCCCCATTACTACTCTCATCCTTCTCCCAATGTACGTTATAGTGATGTGAATCTGCAACTTCGGGTGAAACATATTGAGAGGATCCAACAAAATCGGATGGAGTTAATTCCTGGATAACTTGGATTGGTGTTTGTCTTGGCGCATGAATGTCCTCAACTCTCAATGATTCTGATTCTGTAGAAAATGTTCTCGTTGGGTTTTGTGGCGCTGGTGCGTAAAATGGAGATCCATCGGCATTTCTTCCAGACTCTTGTTTGATTTCTTGGTGACCATGCGATGATTTTTTCGAATCTGTACTTCCACTACCTGATGGAGATGCAGTTACTTTTGCTGGACCTTTGATGATGGGTACGCCTGTTGGACTGGTGAACATGTTTCCTGCTGGACTGAAGCCGAAACTTGCCAAATCCAGATTGAACACTCCAGTGGGTGATAGCATCTCTCCTTTGGATATCAGTCGGGCCTCGAGATCTCGAATTCGAGAAATTAACATTCCTCTTTCCTTCTCCCATAACTCTCGTTCTTCTGCTATGACTTCTATTGCTCGTTGTCTATCAGCCAAAATGTGGGCTCGTTCCCCCTCATATTGATCTCTTAACTTGTGTGAATATCTTCTGAAGTCTTCAACCAATTGAGCGGCAGTATTTTCCGCGGAAGCGGATCGGGTGTGAGGAGGAGAAATGGGTACGTCGCTGAGAGGTGAGTGGTGTTTATATTGTCCTGGAGAGGAGGTAGGTGGAGGGAAAAAGGAGGTTGGACCTTGGCCTAGATGATGTTGATGAATGGACATTGGCGAATTGACAGTAGAACCTGAATGAGAGAGTGGTAATCGGATTAAATGTGCCATATTGAAAGCACCCGTGGCAGAGGGAAGAAAAGAATGAGTAAAATTTTGGAGGGAGGTTCCGAAGTTGGAATATATGTTAATTAATTATTGAATGATTTATTTATTTGTTTGTTTGCTGAAATTGACTCGAGCTTGACTTTGAGATGAGTGTATGTTGTATGTATGTGTATGTGTGTATGTGCGTATGTGCGTATGTGTGTATGTATGTGTAGGGATCACCAGATGTGTGGTTTGAAACTGAAAGGGTGTTGTTTTGAAGGTATACTAGGTTAGGTAGGTATTAATATTCATACCCAGAATTTTCAAGTAATATATTTGGTAAAGGTTCTTGAGGGAATGAATGAACGAATGAATGAATGAATGAATGAATGGGTGGAGAGATGGATGAATGAATTGGGTTGGACTGGATTGACTTGATTTGATTCGAGCATAAATTGAAAAATAAAAGAGTTTCCGAGTCAAATAGTAGTTGTTAGTTATGGTAAGTAATATAAGTTAATAAGAACATGAACAAGAACTAATTGGGTCGTCGCAAGCTGATGATGAGATAATGAATGAAATGAATCTTCGTGCTGGCTGTCTGGCTGTCTGGCTGCCTGGCTGTCTGGCTGGCTGTCTGGCTAGCTGATCTGATCTTCAGGTGCGACTGGCATTCGGCCGAGGAATTATGACGGAGAACACGATCCACTTCCCGTTCGTCAAGAAAAAGGAAAACCTTTTTCTTTCTTCTCCCTTGTCTCTTGACTGATCATATCCCTTCACTTGAATAATACAAGACTCTTTCTCTTCTTGTATCTTTCATTTTCAAATATCGGTGAAAGGAAATCGAACAATTATATCCAACTTCTTGTACACATATCGACGTACATACTACATACATACTACATACATCCTACATACATACAAACATACGTACCTGCTTGATAACTACCTAGTACACATATTACATACATGCACATACATGCACATACATTTATACATACAATGTACATATGATTGATGTGTTGTCATCATACATTGAATTCCATTTGTCTCTCCAGCCTCCTGCTCACTTATTTATTCCTCCAAAAATGCCAGAAATATGCAATTAATGTTGTCATTGCATAAAATATGATGATTCCGGTACTCCTTTTGGTTGGTTATGCATCAAATGTGTTTATTTAATTGGTTAGCTCATGATTATCAACGGACCGATCCGTTGATTTAATGGTTTTGGATTCAGGGTCTTTCTCAAACAGGCACCAGTTACTCAGCTTTTGTAACTCAGCATTAGTAGGTAGTTGACATAAAATTGTACCTTTTTTTTTTTAAATTCTTTCTGCTTACCCTTCACCTTATTCACCCTTCTCCCTTCTTCCCCTTCCCCCATCTCCCCCATCTTCCCCTTCTCCCCCATCTTCCCCCTTTTCTCCTCTTTCCCCTCTCCTCCTTTTTCTTCTCATCACAAGACAGGCAAATGCTACATGGGATGTCACTTTCCTAATCGACATCTACCGGAAGATCCCCTTTTACCATCTCCAGGTATTTATTATCAAACAATAAATCCGTCAATCCTGTTTCCGCTTTGCCCAACCGTGCGACCTCAATCCCTACAGAGTAAGGCTCAAAGCTAAAAGCTCAAAGTAACGGAGAATGAAAGAACGAAAGAACGAAAGAAGCATAAAGGATTTTCAGGGCTCTCTTAGCTTCTGAGCTTCTCTCTTACCATTCCCAAAACACCCCCTGACACGTCACAAGCCCTTGAGCCATCCATGTTCTTTCTGAAGAAATCAGATTCGCCTGGCTTGTCTCCATAACTTCCCCATTTCTTCTCCATTTTTTACTCCATAAGGCTGTATAAATGCCTGAGTGCCAGTCGTTTCAGATAGGAAGAAAAGCCGATAGGTACAACGATATTTATTATCCGCCCTCAATCGATATATGGAGTAGACGTGTCGCCAATCATTTTAACTTCTTCAAACCCCCATATTTTGTATTCTGATTGTACGGTGTGCGATCAGAAAATCAGATTGCCAGCGAAGTCGCCAGTAACAGAATCCAGGTATGGGGAGAAAAAGCCACAGTTGTTTAGGCAGAGATACGCCTCATGAGATTTCAAATGAAACGAACGGTGAATAGTTACGTTTCCATCATCTTCTAAATAGAGCCTCGTTGTCTTGCTTTTGGGTCCTTTTGTTTTCTCCTTCTTGAAAAAGTGACACTGTGACAGAGAGTAATCATGGAGTGTTTCCATCGGTCGAGGAGTAATATATACTTTCTCGAGTTTCAAAAGTCCATGAATCTCCTTTTTTCATTGAATCGTTTTCACCCGACTGTTACTTTGCATGCATTTGAATAGGTAGATTTATTTTTATCAATTTTTCTTCATTTCACTCTCTTCTACTTGCTTGATTGCTTGCCAGCTTGTTTACTTGCCTGTGTTGATTCGATTGTATGGTCACTTCGCCATCTTTTTTATTTAATCATAACTGTTTTCAAATCCAATTTACACCACAGCAACGAAACAGCTTTACAAGACAATCCATTCAATATCTCAGACATTCAGGCTTAAGCCAAGCATCATGCCACCTCCATCGTCACTCTATCTCCAGCAAGAACATGAACATAGACGACGTACACGGACACGAACCCATGATACTTCCACGCGTAGTTCCTCACTGGCATCCACTCTTCGCTCTCCAACCATCAATGTTAGTGTCGACTCGTTAGGGAAATCACAACTTACTAATCAAACTCAACATCGACCACATCATTCCCACCATTTCCGCTCTCCATCCCACTCTACTCGTAATACATCCGAAAAACCTGCATCGCACTCTAGATCTCACGACACATTTCCTTTCACGACAAGCCTAAAATCTGGTCATCCTTCCGCTCCCACTCGTCTCCCTCCTTCTCCTCCTTACACTACTTTCTCCCCAGCAAACGCATCAAGAGCTTCCACACTCATTTCCAATCAACCACCACCTATCGCTCTTGCATTCCTGAATCTTCTCGATGATCTCGGCATTCTCATTTTATGTAAACCACTACTTGAACTATGTAATGTGGAATGGATTTCATTATTTGACGAGATGGGAATCTTTTATCTATGTGAACCGATAGGAGCTATTAGGAGGGTATTAAGGAAATTGAAAATTGGGAGAGTGGATAGACAGAGAGGGGGTGGAAGTTGTTTAGGAAGTAATACTGGTAAGAGTAGTAAGGATACTTGGGAGAGGGATACGGTGTCTTGGATATCAAGTTTGGTTGGCGAAATGAGGAGTAGAAAAAGGAGTGGAGGTAGGGAAAGGAGTGAAAGTAGTGGAGGTAGTAAAAGTAGTGGAAGCAGTGGAAGCAGTGGAGGTAGGGAAAGGAGTGAAAGTAGTGGAGGTAGTGAAAGTGGTGGAAGCAGTGAAAGTAAGAAACATTCTGTTAATGGGAGGAGGAGTAGAGAGAGTGAGCGACAAAGTGCGAGGGATATGATGAAGAATAAGAGGAGCGCTGAGAGTGTAAGCGGAATTGGAACTGGAAGTGAAAGGGAAAATAAGAATGCAAGTGTAAGCGGAACTGGAAGCGAAAGTAGGAATGGAAGTGTAAGCGCAATTGGGAATACAAGTAAAAATAAAAGAGGAAGTATAAACAGAAGCGAGAGAATCAGCGGCACGAATAGAAGAAGAAATGAAAGAGCAGCGAGTAGTATCGCCGCAAGTCATATAGGACAGAGCTTGAAAGGGATGACTCCGAAGGAAAAAGTATTTTGAGTTTGAGTAGAAGAGGTGTGTGTGGAAAATTATATATGATATGATTAGATTAGATATTAGTAATTATGCGATGCGATACGATGCGAATGTTGGAAATAGAATTAGATCTTTTTTTTTTAAATTATGGACTGAGTGAGTGATTGAGTGAGTGAGGTTTTTCGAAGGAGTGAGAAATTGACGATTGATTAGATAGGTATGGGATGTATATATAGAAATATTATTATTATTATTATTTTCTTTTTTTTCTTTATATTATATCTCTTTTTCTTATAATATTATAATATTTATTATTATTAAATAAATAAATCAATGATCGAAAATAATTAATAAATGAAAATAATTGATAATTGAAGATATAATCAATGTTTAAAGATAATTAATAATCAAAGTAATTATAATCTCGTTTTTATTAAATTTAAAATAAAATTAATTATATATATTTTTTATACAAATTATATTTTGATATTTAAAAATTTGGTTTTTGAATCTTTATTTATATATATAATATTTTATATTTTTCCAAAAAAAATATGTATATATTCTTATAAAGAAACATATTTTGCTTTCCTAGAGGTTTAGAGGTAGATATTTATTATATCTGATTATTATATACTACAATATATTTATAACAATACTACTTATTAGACTGCGCAACAGCGCTCCACAAAGCGAATCATTGCTTTGATAAATGATCTACGGATCACCTATTTGCAGGGTAGATTATTGGAAAATTTGAATAGGTAACCTATAGATTCTTTATGGATTATCTATAGATATCTATTAATCCATAGATAATCCATCAATCCGCAGGTAGATAGATAATCCGCAAATAATCTATAGATAATCCGTAAATAATCTATCAAAATGAATATTCGCTTAAACTTTTGAACCTATTCCTAATAATATTTAAATCATCTGATTCTCTATATAAATACCTGTAGATTATCTGCGGATATCCGTTTACAAGACGGATTATTTTAAAATCTCAATGAAGAATCTGTAGGGCAGATTATAGATCTAATGGGTAGCCCGTAAGACAAATAACCTATACATATCCACAACCTATAGATTACTTTTGCGCAGCCTACTACTTGTAAAATCACCAACGTAAGATGCACATAATGAAAGTAGGCCTTGTCCTGGCGTCATACGCGTGCAAGTATCCAGATCACGTATTCGGCGAAATTTATTCCAGCCTCAGCCTACCTGAAGAATTTCAGTTGGCTGCTAGCTTGATGTCTACTTGCTTTTAAAGATAAAACTTGAATTGCCCCTGGACATGAAATCAACTCAGTACAAATCTACGACAGCTCTATCTCCCTCAATAATCGGCATTCGCTTGCTTCAATTTCAAGCCACTGATCTTTTCCCCTTTAGCTGTACCTAGATACTTAAGTAATCTGAGCGACATACACAATGGACCATCTCCCAATTCTCCAGCACAACAAATTGCCTTACCCAATAGTACCATGCAAAGGCGCTGCTTATGTTCCCACGAAAAACTTTCCAGAATATCCGCAACAGCATGGCCACCACGACCTAAAACAGCATCTAGATGCTGGTCGAAACTTTGATTGGCAGAAGGGCTTGCAGGCGTCCCCAACAGAAATCGGATTCCTGCAGACGTGGCTCTACTTCGGTACGCTCTACGAAGTCTCCTGTGCCGGTAATAAACCGACAACTCTGTTAGACAGTTTCATTGAGGAGACTTCCGATGGCGTCAACAGGAACATCACATCGGAAGGCCTGGACAAGTTTCTTCAACTTCACATCGGCGCTCTGAAGCCAGGATTGAAACCTGCAAACAAAGCTGAGCGCTTTCGGAGACTCGATTCAGTTCTAGACAAAGTATGCGCCGTTACGAAGACCGTCTACCAATCACTCAGAGAGCACATGAAGGCACATGGCGGTTTTCCAGAGCAACCATCCGAAGAATTGTGCATCGTCTTGTTTATCAAGATTCTCGGCTGCACTTTCGATAATGCTCTGTATGGTCGCCTGGGCAAGAATACGATCGAAAGGTGGAGAATGGATGGCCGCGAGAAAGAGTCGAAGGAAGAAAAAGTCGATGCGACGGAAGGACAAGATGCTCAAAGCGAGCAGCGCAGAGACTGGGAGCTCAAGTCATTTGCTGAGGACCGAATGGCCAGTGGTAAATGGTGTCCAAGAGACGTAGATCTGGTCAAAGACTTCATGCTCTCAGAATTGTCCATGTTTGCCACTTCATACATTGTCAGGGGAGATCGACATCACAACCATGAGAAATTTGATCGCTATGTGAGCGAATGCAAGGAGTTCTCGAAGGCCGATGGCTCTCAACCATCTACGGCCTGTCACACAGATCACTCAAGATCAGAGCATTGTACATTCTGGCCGCCTGATCCTCTCGTGCATCAAGTGCAACTGAGAAAAATCGTCTCACAAAGGAGGATCCCATATTTAGAACTTCGAGAAGCCCGCAAGACGACCGCTCTAGAAGTGACGCTGGAGTCCATGGAAAACACCCAAGGAAACACAGGGCGCGGAGGCAGCGGCAGTGCGGCCGGCCACGGCATAATCAATGTGTCTCATGTCTGGTCAGACGGTGAGTCCCCCAAAGAATCAAAATTCATATCGTCAGATCTTTGAATTCTAACAAAATCAAGGGCTCGGGTCCGATTTGGCTCAGCTGCCCATGTGTCAGTTGCAGCGTCTATTCCATGCCGCCCTTGGTCATGGCCAGGTGGACTACACGGTGAAATCAGACTCCAAGTCATTTTCGAGGAGACATTTCCGAAGCACGCCTTGCGTCAGGCTTTGGATCGATACGCTTTGCCTTCCTGCCATCACTTGGGAAGCGCCCTCGGAACGTGATGAACATGCGAAGAGCGTGTTTAGCGAAGACGAAGAGACTTACAAGACAATGGGCATCCAGATGATGAAACGATACTACTCCTTCTCTCAATTCGCGATGGTAATTGACGGCGAACTCACGAAGATTAAGATAAGAGGTTCAGATCAGGGCGAATTGCTACTACGCATTGCACTGTCGGGTTGGATGCGAAGGTGCTGGTGTTTCATCGAGGCAATCAACTCGGGTGGCTTTATTAAAATCAGCTTCGCCGATGGGCTCTTTGACCTAACTCATGCCATCGTCTCCCGGGCCCTCCGCGCCAACGACAATTGGTTCTACCTCATGAGCTCCAGTCAAAGGAAGTGGATGTGGAGTTTAATAGGCGTCTAGGTTGTTGCTACGGCTTTGCTTATTACATACATCATCCTGTCTGCGGCATGGGACGTCAACACTCTCATCTATGATTCAGCTAAGCTACTGGAGATCTGGATGGTCGGCAACCTTGTTGGCAGGCACCAAATCGTCCCCAACATCATGTGGGTAGTCCAGCGTTTAAGGGGCTTAATTGCCAAGGCTCGAGGAGTGAAGACGTCCCGGCGTAGCATCGTTACAACACCGCACAATTTCACACTTGATTGCAGCAGGTTCTTCATCGAGCTGGGAAAGGTATGGCTCGAGGGCTCCCTAGCGCCCAAGTTTACACGCCGATTCAAGCAAATTACCACTTCACGGCAGGCGGTGGTCTGGGAAGGCTTCAAGCACCGCCATGTCAGCTCTCGTCTCTACCGAGTAGTGACTTTTGGGTACGCATGTGCGAAACACAGATATGAGTTCAAGACAATGGATCGCATTACCGACTATATAGCGATAGCCGAGCAGGCCGCAGCAGAAGTGATAAAAATCCCGGACGGCGCATCTGAGGAAAAGAAAAAAGAAAAAACGGCACAAAGAGCGACTGCAAGCACAGTGACAATCATGAAAGACTGGCTTGTCGGCCAACGTGTGATTCCTACCGGTCTTCTTTTCATGAACGGAGCCAAGATACAGTAGTATGTTTCTTGGAAGCTTATCATGACGCAGCATGAAGGGTACCACTGGGCTCCCACTGTCATTCACCGCGAGAGCATCAAGGACGGCGGCATCGCCAAGTGTCTTCGCGTCATAAAGAAAGCGAAGAAGAGATGGTATCCCGAAGGATCTCTTCAATTCAAGAAGCCAGGACTCATCCTTTCCAACCCATTGAAGCTGAAATTGGCTGAGGGGAGCCCAGGAAAGATGGATCCGATCTTCATACAGGACCTCGACTCAAATGCGCGCTTCAGAGTCGACTGGCCTTCAGTCGATAAAGCTGAGGGTGCAGCTCAGGTCATAAGCTTGGTTGGAGATTTCTCAACAATCAAAAATCCAGAGAGACTCGAGAAAGGGCTCGAGAAACTAATCGCTCGGAATACAGAGGCTGACAGGTCGGCCCTAATAATCGGCGATGTTGAATTTCTTCCAGAGCCTAGCCGAAGGCCGATATTCAAGTCTCAAACGAGTCTCAAAAGATTACCATCATCGCCACTGCCAGGTTCGCGTTCGAGTCCTGCAGCATTAATAGCCATGCACGAAGCTCCAGATGGCAAGGTATGCTATGGCATTTTTTGCGTAACAGCCACTATTACAAAAGTATTGGAGTCGGAGTCGCATAATTACTTAGAGGCAGAAACTCGAAGGTCTAATCAATCATGGGTTATTTCGTAGCAATTTCAATGGGGAATCAATCGCCCGCCATTATATATTAGAAGGATGTCTGAGGGGTTTTTTGGTGGGGAACATGACTAAAAACCCGAATGTTAGGAACGCAGAAGCAATTGACACGTGACTAAAAGACCTTGGGCTCAATGATTGAATTATCATGGTATCGTAATAAATCTTATATTTTATTTTAATTATTGATTTTAATATTTCATATTTAGATATGAAATAAGATTTTATAGATTATTTATATCTATTAACCCTACTCTATCTTATTCCCACCTCAAGTGGATCAAAAGCATTCACATCCAACATCTAACATCCATCATCCCAACCCATCCATCCAGTCTATGCAACAAATAAAAATCCCTTTACACAATCATCCCACCAACATCCACAACCCACCCAACCCCACCCAGTCCAGCCCAGAAACCCCCTCCCCCCCCCCAAAAAAAAATCTCTTCAGCCCCAACCAAACCCCAAACTTCGCATCGTCATATACCCAAACAAAAACACCGGCAGCATGAATTAAAACTTCAAGTCTTCGTGGCTCAGTTGGTTAGAGCGTTGGTCTCATATTCTTGAATGTGAGGTAGTTGATAAACAATTACTGTGCCATCCAAAGGTCGTGAGTTCGAGTCTCACCGAGGACAGTTCTTTTCTGGTTTACTTTTGTCGGTTCTTGTTTTTTCGAGGGAGGGGGGGTGAAAGGTCCCTGGTGGATTTGGAGATAGATGGGTGGAAAGAAGGAGGAAGGAGTTTATATGTGGGTTTGTTTAAGGGTGAGTGAGACTTAATGAATTGTTTTGATTCTGGTGATACTGGCAAAGTGGATGAATCAAGTATCCGTTATTCATCAATAGAGATATTGCAGGAACGAAGAATACTTAGTCTTCTATGAGCAGAATGATATGAAGTGAGGGAAGTAATCTTAATATAAAAGTTGATGAATATCTAAATTCAGACATGCAACCAATTTATAATCAGTTGGCGAAGGCAATATTGACATACTTGATATGAAAGATGGTGAAGGTTAATGAACGTATCTAAAATAGACAACAAAATATAACTATGAGGGAGTCTAGATATGCTCTTATTAAGTTCAAGATAGAGTTAAAGGTGAACATTTGCAAGACGAGAGAGAAGTGAGAAATTGACTTTAATACTACTTGAGTCTTGGGAGGAAAATACTTTCTGCTTGAAAGGAGGGGGTTTACTGACTTTCTCGTTGAAAAGAAAGTATTGATGAATGTTAAATATTGAGATATACAAAAGGATCATGAGGATATAGTGGAACAAGCACGAAAAGAGCTGTATATAAATGCTAAAACAGGACAAAGCAAGAACTGTTTAGAGAAAGTCGAACAATATAAAGATTAAATACATCGATCCCCGCATTATCCACCCCTCGATCAGCGCAAACACACCTTATCCATGTTACACAAACCCCACAACATCCTGCAAAATACTATATATATATATATATAAGCGACAAAAGCAGATGCATATACTCCATGCACGAAGCAATCTAAGCATAGCATAGCAGCAGCAACCCGAGGTACATTAATAAACCTCACGAGATATCCAGCAATAGTCCAGTCTCGGGCAACGGCATTACATTACGGATAATCTAGTTGAAAGGAACTTTCCATGCTGATGGTTCCTCTAAAACACGCTTGATATTGCGGATAGGATAGGAGCGAAATGTAACTTATAATTTTCCAGATTGACGAAACTTTCCTAGCCTGACAAATTAATCCAGGATCACTTTTTCACCACTCAAAAAGCCTTTTCCATAAAAAACTTCATCATACATATTCTTTTTACCACAAGAACAGTGATTGTCGGCGCACGCGACTTTGCACATAAACCTGCATAAAGTTTATGCACACATCTCGATTACCAGGAAAGATGGAATTTCGGATAGGCTTGTGGATATTTACCGCCATCAGCCAAAGGTATCCTTATGAGTGAGAAGGATAAAAATGAATTAGTTGCAATGGAAGGTTATGGCGGACAGGATCAACTATTTTGGAAATGCGGTCGGCGGAAATCCCTCATTTCCAGATCTGGGCATTTGTAATCCTTTTGCTTTTATTGGATATAAAAGTTCTTGCTTGCAAACATTTGCGGCGTAGAATCAAGATATGGATTTTCCTAGCGAGGCTTAAGGTTACTTCGGTTGACCGCTTCTTAGTATTTTCCCCATGAGGCTTTCAAACCGAGTACGGATGAAATGTTGTACGAACAGTTGATAATGTAAGAACTACTGTAGATTGTCGAGCTGAAATTTGAGTTGATCAAGATCTGTACAGTGTTAATATAAGTACGGCAACATTCGAACCTCGTATTCTGACTTGTCTTGGGTGATGTTGAGAATTACGCGTTTAGCAGAATAAGATACCAAACTTCCCTCTGCCTGTACGATTTGACCAGATTCAGATTCATGCAGAATCTTGCAGGTACAGTATTCTAGAATGTTTAGATTCTCGAGATTCTCTTAGAGGAGAAAGCTTGTTTGAAGAGTATGAAGACTGATAGGAAAGCCAAGAAGTAATAATATATGACGGAATAATTGAATGAATTTTGAATGGGTTAGATGATGAATGTGGCTTTTATTGTTCCAGAACTGGAAGCATCTCCCAAGGTTCGGAAGAAGAAATCGGTTGAATAGTAGTATGGAACTCTACATGTGGTTACACATGACACATTGGCGTCGGTAATGCCTAGGCTTAGCATCATGACCAAGTGGTGGTTGGAGATAATGACTGGAAATATATTGAGATTGCAATGAAAGAAAGACTTTGACCAAACAACTTGAGCAATGTCTAGGTGAGATAATTGCCCACGAGCTTTAATGATTGCTCCGGAATGAAAGCTGACAAGTCATAAGAAAAGGCGCGTGGTGTTCGGAGTATCGAGTTATGCAGTCACCAATTTAATGAATGGAATAGCTTGAATGAGGATTGAATGCAGTTCTGCAAAGATTTCAACGTATCTCATAATCGGTATATGTACCGTATGTAGACTTCTTGATGTTTTTCACCTGATCTTCCGGATCCCCTTTCCACCATGACCCTCCGACCGTACTCCGCACAGCTAGTGGGGTTGAACCGTTGTGGTGGATTGACCCCGCCATGGTACGTGCTTATTCAATGTACTCCGTAATTCAATACGCTATCGGCGGTATTCAAGGGTGTTTGTCAATCAACTAACTTTATTGAGTCCCATATCCAACCGTCGTCCCATCATAATGCGGGGAAGGGGACTTCGGGGCCGAGGGATAGTTATTTGTGTAAGCATTGTGAGATCAAAAAGCCTCAAAATCTTCTACGATTTCTTAAATTAGCAAGAATATGTGTTGAGTAATGAGTATGCGCAAGGGGTAAAGGGAAATAAAATGTGAATCACTTAATATAGAATGACCTTGTAAGATGCCTTTTGACCTACTTGCAGTCTTGGGATTATGTCATAATCGCCAAAAATGTGACTTGGAAGTCAAATTCATAAACTGGAAATAGCTGTCGATTTCCGCAGAAGTACTAAATTGTACTATACATAAGATTACTTACCTATAGACAAGCGGGTTTCGCTAAACTTTGACAAATTGATGGTCCCGCGTTGTGACAACAAATGAGGCTTACATTTGAGTGATTTTCGAGAAAACTCACTAATGTTGTGGATAGTTGTACCCGTTTGGTATAAAAAAAATAGGAAGATCGAGAGAGTTCCAAAGTTGAGTGACTGTGTGAGTGACTTAGGTATCACAATGGCGCCCCTCCATGCGTAGGGTCTCTTGGCGGAATCTAAATGAATAGGGACTTCTTGAGATTTGAGAGGAGCAAGATATCTCAAGAATACATTGATGGAAATGTTAGAAACATATCCATCATCAATATTCCACATCTTCGCTGGACACATTTTTGCCTTGTCTGCCCTATGAAGGGTCGTTCAACAGGTACAATATTGTTCCGTGTCCATTGGGTCACTACCTTTCCATTTGCCCTAGAGTACAGGCACTGGCTGACAGGGAAGCTCGGTACTAACTCGCTGTGTTTTTACGGCATTTTGAAGCACCTGTGACTCTTTCAAAACCGAGAGATGAAAATGATCAACAGTATGTTTTCTTCTTCGGGTGACCTGGGCTTAGAAGCATTTTCGGACATGGCGGCGGAAGTCAAAAGGCTAGATTTCTGTATGCACATCATGCATGAAAGGCCCTTGTACTTCTTTGACAATGCAACATTTTAGTGTTCCCCAACTTTTCTAGCGTTCCTCACACCTTCTACCCAACACACAAAATCTTCTCGGCATAATGTTTAGAGCAGATAATTCTCCGTATGGCTCAACTGTCTAGGTGGTAAAGGTCTAGATGTACTCGGTAACGTTGGAGAAGTAACGTTAGGAACCAGTTGCCAGGAAGATGGATTGACGGGTTGTATAAAGCTCAGATAATGAGTGAGTGTATTGTCTGTTGGACACATCTATCCGCACATAAAGACCTTTTCGTGGCAATATCGTCCCCTCCATTTTTGATGTCCGGTTTGATGATAATGAAGTCTTGGCAAAGGTATACAAGGCGTCCTTCAATCCGCTGTCCGTCCCGTAACAGTGCAATACCGAAGGTTACTTTTCTCTTGGCTTTCATATTAGGACGCAGATTTGATCGAAGATTATTGTCTTGGCGATTCAACAACTCAACGTCCGGCGAAATATGGAAGGACTTTGTAACATAATCCCGGAAAACGAGAAGTACCATTTGGGTGTACTGTAAAGTGTTGTACTTTTGCTTGGCTCATACAATGTAGTATCGAGGCAATCCTCCAAAAGTAACCAGCCTATGAAAGGGAGCCGTACTTGGGTAATCGGTGAGGGAGTAAAAGTATTTTGGAATCAAAAGCTGAAAGAGTCGTAGATTTTATTGCGTGAGATATTATGAATTAATTGGAAGGTGGACATGTCGTCATGTGGTTATGTTGTATACTCGAGTAGATGAGGTAAGATATTATATATGATTGAAGAATGGAATTGAGGCGGGATGGAATAAATGGAATAAGCGAGGAAATGTTCCAAAGATCAATACGGGTGGGTATCAAAGATCAATACGGGTGGGTATCAAAGATTAAAAATATATCAATCACTGCATCCAAATGACTGTATGCATGCATCCGCTACTCTTCCGTCATCGAGAGCCGGTAGAGAAAATCATTCTGGATGTTATGTATCATTCACTTATGGGCAAATTCCTCGGCATGGAATTGCCGGTTTCTTGTCTTTTCAATGAATAATATTTCACCATATACCTAACCTTAATAGACGTGGAAGGTTTCTTTGTTCTTGATTCGGAAATAGGACGAATAAGCAACAAGAATCTAAAAGAGATTGATTTAAAGAATTACAATAAATCCTGCCATTATACTCGAGTATAGATTGATAGATAAATACCAGTACAAAAAACTCATCTCAAAGTCAAAGGAGAAAGCATTGATTACAGCCAAGTACAAACAAGTACCAATACTTTACTCAATTTATCACCAAGCAGGAAATGATGATATCGTAGGAGAGGAGGAATAATTAAGCCAAAGCCACAGCTACGCCATCGCCATCGCCATCGCCATCCAATCCAAGTCATCCAGTCATCCAGCTTCCCAATTTCGAACATCAATCAATCAATCACTCACTCACTCACTCACTCAATCACTCAATCAACAACCCACCAAGCCAAAGCTATCTTGCTCACACCGCAGCATTCTTGCTTGTATCACCCAACTACTTTTTAGGTGCGACTGCGCATGCAAAGTTATCCTTGCCTCCTTGCCTCCTTGCCTGCTTTTTGCCTTTGCCTTTCCAGTACAGTAAAGTACAGTCCAGGTCTCACGAATCTAATAAATTTCACCATTTCTCCTCCTCCTCCTCCTTCTCCTCCGCATATACCAAGATTTAATTCAAACCTCTTCATTCGTTCAAATGTAAGAAGGGATTTTTCTTGACTGATTTCCCACCCCAGACTTCCTTTTATTTGTTTCTTCTACCAAGCCTTCTATGCATGAAGCCTCGTTTTCGCATTTCCCAATTGATTGACCCTATCAGATCTTCTCCTCCCTCCCGATCCTGGTCTATTCCAAGAATCCGGTCCTTCGAGTTTTTCAATACTACTGCTACTAAATTACAATCATCACTACTTCTTTTCTCTCTGTTCAAGAGATTATTCTCATCCTTTTTTCATCATGTTTCTTTTATAGCTGCTTATATTTAACACTTGCCTGGAGGGAATGTGCAATTAGTCAATTCTATCGCATTGTTCGCATCGTCGAGAAGATCCATTCACGAAGACAACTACAATACAATTGAAGCAGACTAGACGTTCTAGACCTACACGACTACTACTACCAGACTTTTAAACGGTCTTGCAGAATACTAGTACACCGGTTGATCCGAGCAGATCCACCCCCTCCCTCCACGCCGACCCATATTACTCCTCTTTACGCTACTGCTTGGTAGTGCACAAGTCTAACCTTATAGTTCGACTTGATCTACTGGAATAAACTTCAATTTTTAATCCTCAAAAATCCCGAGACTTTACGCCTCATTCGCACTTTCCCAACACTTTCTTGATTTGTCTAAATAGGGCGTCAGCTCAGCTAGATTAGCAATCATGGCGACGACTACTCTACCAATTTCTCATCCAACATTATTTTCTGCTTCTCAAGAAACCTCGAATGCATTACATAATATCCCTCAAATCGAATCAAATTCTGCCTCTGCAGAATCGAGTCGGCCTTCCTCGATAGATTCTCGTCAAGTCGATTCCATCCCCGAAGAGGATGGGTACGAGACCAGCAGTGAAGCTGTTAATGAGCCAGTAACTCCTACAGATTTTCAGCATCCTCACCAAAACACGAGAATACTCGCTGGCGGGGAGATTTCTCATGATATCATTCGCAAGCTTCCTCCAGGTTCAATCCCACCTCCTACAATTGCCAATAACATTGTAACTCCTCCACCTTCATCGAACAACCAGACACCATCATCTACATCACAAGGAAACGAAGACTCGCCCTCAGCTTCATTCACGCTCCCGAAAAGACCTGTATTTACCACAAAAGATTCGGGATTGAGAGCTAAAGTTTCGAAATTCTTCAAGAGATCGAATTCCCAAACTGGAAATTTGACTACAGCGGCCTTAAATGATCAGACCAATCTTGCAAACAATAATGGTTCCGATCCAATGTTAGGAAAAGAGCATCGTCGAATGTCCATTGGACGAACGTCGACTTCCACAGCGTTCAATTCCCGTACGAACACACCACCTTCGCCTAGTACACCATCCGAACCCCAGTCTTCACAAGAAAACATATTCTCAAGCGTAGGAACGAACGAATCCTTCACGATGTCTAAAAAACAAAGATCCTCGACGGGTCTGAGCATGAGCTTAATGAATAGGTTTCAGCACTATGGACCAAAGATTACCTTTGATACATCAGCAATGGAAGACAAGAGCAAAGCCCATCAGCGTGCTACAAGCGTTGATTGGGATATAAGTAGTGCTATTGCCATGGATCCATTGGTTAAGGAGATGTCGCGAGAGCCTTGGGCAATGCCAGCCGAAACTGGAATTGGTTTAAAATCAAGACGTTTGAGTATGAGCCTTCCAGATGACTTCCTTGTCAACGTCGTGGAATTGGATGAAGAATATCATCAACATAGCACATTCATAGGACGCCGTGGAAAACAAGTCGGTAAAGGTGCTACGGCTCATGTGAAATTGGTGATTAAGAATGGTACCAATGATACATATGCCGTGAAAGAATTTCGTGGAAAGTCTACAACGGAAAAAGAAGAGGATTATGAGAAGAAGGTCAAATCCGAATATTCAATCGCAAAAGCCGCCCATCATCCAAACATTGTACAAACCTTTCGACTGTGTACACATAATGGTAGGTGGAACCATGTGATGGAATACTGTGAGCAAGGAGATCTATTCAGTCTCATTAATCAGAAGTACCTCAACAAAGAAGACCATTTGAAAGATCGTCAATGTCTATTCAAGCAGCTCATTCAAGGTATCTACTTTCTTCATAGCAATGGAATTGCGCATCGAGATATCAAACCTGAGAACCTGTTGATTACCAAGGATAGCAAGCTTAAAATTACCGATTTTGGTGTTTCCGAAGTTTTCGCTGGTATTCATCCTGGCTTTAGAGCCGCTAGAGGTGAATGTGGAAAAGATATGACCGAGACTAGACTTTGTGCTCCTGGTATCTGTGGTAGCCCTCCATATATTGCTCCGGAGGTTCTTGCCAAGCAAGGTACGTAAATATCCTATTATGCTTTACATCATCACCAATATTGACATCCTCACTAGGTGAATATGATCCAAGACCTCTAGATGTATGGAGTGCCGCTATAGTCATGCTTTGCATGACCGCCAACGGATGTCTGTGGGAAAGAGCCAAGCCCAACACCTCGCCCCTCTACGACGAACTCGTTCGAGGTTGGGACAAATGGAACGGCAAACACGACGACGCTAACATAACTGATTCGGACTATCCACATGTTTCATTCTTTGATAAACATATTAATCCTCCCGCTCTTCGCCGCGTACTCCTTACTATGCTCAATCCAAATCCAAAACATAGGGCCAGTATTGGAGATATTGCGAGAAATCGATGGATGAAAAATGTCGAGTGTTGTCAAGTGGATAGCTATGACGAACCAACCAAGTTAATCGATGCGAGTAAATGTGGCACGGGTAATAGGAGTATGAATAGGGTGGTGGGTCACAATCATTTACCGCCCAAGGAACATCATGGACACAAGTTGGTCAGATTGCCTGGTAGTACGGATATGTAATTACAGCACTGGTATTGTTGGGGCTATATTGGAGTTCGGGATGTACTGGGAGACGGCGTTTTTTTAGCCTTTCGTTAGACTATTACCTTTCTTGCAAAGCCGAGCGAATGGTTTGAATGGATCCTGGAGAGATGAAAATTTGCGGAGTTGGGTGTCATTACACAGCTACACTTTTACATGGAGGATCAACTGTTGCTGTTCACTATGCGTCGCCGTTTGGGTGAATTGGGTCCTTGGTGTTCGTCCTCATGCTAATTGATGATGTGATGATAATGAGTCTCGAAGAAGTGTTTGGGATCGGGTAGGGTATCTGATTTCATGCTTTGAGAGCGAGATTCGAGATTCGAGATTCGATAATTGGTGGTATGAAGTGGTGCTGTCGTTATCATGGGGATATGGAGTGGTGGCGTTTCTATACGTTTATGGTGGTGAATTGATTTGAACTGGGTGGTCTTGTGATCTTGTGGCTTTGCCTTGGGGTTGGGTTATAGAGTGGTGGCATAGCGTGGTTCGTTCTTGAAATTTTCTACGAGGCTTGAAGACTCTTACGAATGCTCGGTGTTAAATGGGAATGGATAATTAAGTTTGATTGTGCATACATTCATTGATCAAATGACAGAAATGAAATGAAGTAATGGATGGGTGAATGGATACGGTACTCGGTAGTTACTACTCGATGATCAATACGAGAGGAACTTGAAGAGTCTCCATTTGATTTTGGGGAAAGGAAATGTGGATGCATATTGGGACTGGGAAGGAAAGTGAGGATACTTATAAGATTCAGATTGAATATTGAAAATTGAATTGAATGATGAATGGATAATTGATGGATGGATGGAACTGAGAGATAGATTGAATTGAGGGATCGTCTATAAGTCGATGACTTCACTTACTTACCTACATACCTACCTCCCTATCTCCCTAGAATTACATACATACACGTATACATACATACATACATGAGCTTATAAACACATGTACTAGGTAAATATTTGGTTTTTAGTGTTCGGTGATTGGTGATTGGATTGGTGATTAGTGGTATTCGGGAATGATCTATCTTATCTTGTACATTAGGTATTATATCATATCTCTTTTTGAGGAAGTAAATGTTTTTCGTGGAGGGTTATATATGATATATATATATATATATGCCTTTCAGTCTATGTTTAATTCACAGGTTTATGCCATTTAACTTTATAATATTTTATCTCATCCTGATACTGTGTATCATGAAGATAACAACAAATGTAAAATACCACCAACACAGCAATACCATCAACTCATAGATATCTGTTTCCCTAAACAACTAACCTAACCTAACCTAACCTCTTCATTCTCTCCTCCGCTGCCCTAGCCCTCCTCTCCCTCTCAACTCTCATCTTCATTTCCGGCGTCATATTCCTCATTTCCTCCTCTCTCTTTTCCTGTCCTGTGGCCTTAACACCGGCTCCTTGCAGACCACCCACAAGCTTCCCTTTTCCCCCTCTACTACTAAACTTCCCATCGCCTTTTAATTTACGCTCTGCTTCTCTCTCCGATTCTTCTTTAGCTAACCTCTCATCGTCTATTTTTTTCTGTTCTAGTTTCTTTTTATTCTCCTCTTCTTTCTCACGCGCGTCGCGTTTATTGGCTTCTTCTCGTGACATGGGAGGTGGGATGTTTGAGTTGTCCCAGGAATATGTGGAGGGGGATGGGAGTTCGAATCTACAAACGCGAAAGGCGTCGCGGGTACTTCTATCACCGCATAATTCAAAAGGGGTTTTACTATCTCCATTTTTAATTGTTGGATCTGCGTTTCCTTTCAATATTAAGCCCTCGACTAGTAGCTTCGAGTTTAAACTCGCGGCTAGATGTAAAGGAGTAGGAGCATGGTAATTTTGTTCCTCAGGTTGGAAAAGGAAGTTTGGCGAGAGAGAGTTTGTGTGAAAATAAGATAAAAGAGCGGGAAGTTTTGAGCGACGGATTAATGATTGAAGTTGTGATGTATGTAAAAGTGCGGTTTCTTCTTCTTCTGATAGTTTGATGTGTTGAGGTTTTGATATTGCGGCCGCTTCCTTTTTCGCGGCGAGCGATTGTTGAGCTGAGATGGCGGCGGCACGCTTGGCTGCTAGTGCTTCTTCGTCTACTTCGAGGACTTTTACACGAGTGAGCTCCACGAAGGATCGCATGAGTTCGTTTTGTGTTGCTCTTCTCGTGCTGAATGGGAACCCACGAACTCGAGGATCGTTTTGTCGTAATACTTGGTCCTCGTATGGTCCGAATAGGGTGCGTCGATTAGTAGTACCCGTTGCACGAATGAAAAGTAATTCAGATGTATCAATCATGCCTTTCCATGATGTGAGGAGCTGTCGTACTTCATCTGTAAGAGCTTGTTCGTTGTAACGACGGAGACTAGATCCAGCACTATGAGCAGCTCCTTTTGCAGAGTCGTTGGCGGATTGAGATCCTCCTTGCTTGCGACGAGTGGTGTAGCGATGAAAGGTTTTGTGAGCGATTACGACGGCTTCTTTGGTTAAGGGACCCGTCGTCACCTGTGGGTTTTTGACTAGCTTAGGGGTGAGAGACACGATCATGGCGGCGAAATGACCACCTCCTATCATGCACATAAAGATGTGAGGACCTTTGTATGATTCCGCTAATGGAATACCTTCACTATTGACCGGTATTTTGATTTGAGGTTTCGGAGTGAGCTGCTTTTTCTGGACAATTTCGTGCATAGAGGTTTCCTTTCCTTGTTCTTCATTTGTGAAAATCGCTCGATATATCCCAAGATAGGTATTCTTCGGCATCGTAGGTGTTGTGAACCATATCATTGGTGCCTTTCCAGATCCTCTTGTCCTCTTTCTTAACCCGGGATTGTCATCAAACTCATTACTATTTGACGATATAACAGCTTGTTTCTTGAGTAATGAGCTCAACGTCGTTTCCTTGCGCCCTCCATCTTCATCTTCTTCGGTATCTGATGAATCGGACCCTGAAAGACTTTCGTCGAGGTCGCCTACCAACTTCTCGAATTCAATTTCCGTGACAGCTTTTGCCCCTCGAATCTTTTGCTTCAAATTATAGTTGTGAAAATCCGATCGCACATGGCTTTTTTGGTCTTCCACAGTATGAAAACTTATACCGCACAATGAACAAGACTTTGAGCCAACTCCCTCTCCAGTTTTAGTTGGCAAAACCCGCTCAGCAGTATCTGCAGATGAATTGGTATCTTCTTGGTTTGTTTCGTCATTGATATCGTCTTTGCGCGCCAAAGTCGACAGAATGTCTTGTGGAAGGTCGTAGACTATAAATAGTCAGCTTGAGGACTTGCATGCAACAGATTGATCGCCCTACCATATAATGGCCTCCTAGTTATATCTTCCTTTCGTTGTTCCATATTGGTGACGCGAAAGCCGTTTGTATGATTTGGAGTGGGGTGAGATGACTATTTGAAGTTGAATCGTGAATGGTGAATCGTGCGGTTTATCGTTGGAGAGTACTCCGGTGGGATTGCTGGTGTATTAGGCGGGTAATAAGTGTATATTCCACCAAAAGGATGTAGAAAGTATACGTAGATACCCAGTACATACCTAGTACCAATTAGCTGCAATCCATCTGAGCTAAATTCTCTTATCTCCACGTGATACTGTGATTGTCACGGACTTTATATAATCCTAGCGTCCCCGCCCGCCGTCCTAGCTCTCATGACATCAACCACATTGATGACGTACTTCATTCTAGGCCCAAGCTTCAATTTATTTGCTGAGGAAGAAGGCGTCTTGCCAAAACCAATGAAAGCAAGGAAAGGAGTCTTTGCTCCCTCAAATTCTGACACATAATAAGCTCTCAACTGCAATCCAAAAACAAGATATAACTTCTAATCATCGTATCATATTTCTCATGTTACTCGAGCAATCAATATTCATCTCAATTCTCTTCATTCATTGGCAACCAAATCTAATTGTATGGAGCAAAAGTGGAGTTGATCGACATTGTATGCAGCTTTAACCTATCACCCTATTCTTCAAAATCCCATATCCCATATCCCCAGACCTCAGATCTCGTCAATCACAAAGATCCACCATCAATTCTCCATCTTCAATCTATCTGAAAATGTCTTCATGCTTTGGATCGAGAAAGTCAAGGGGCGGTGATGATACTCGTCCATTGTTGCCTCGATATGAGGATGATACCTCATTGCAGAGAACTGCTCATCAAAAATTACACACATATCAGATGCTTAGAGCTATATCCAAGGGATATATGCCATCCACTGAACAGACAATAGCCAATCTAAGAACATTATTGGCTTCCGATGTGTTAAATCCAGATAATCCAGAATTGACAGACAGCGGAAGAAGATTGCTTAGATTCTCGAAGCAATGGCTTACAGATTTCATTGAGTTGTTACGAAATAAGAATGATGGAGATCAGATTCAAGACTTCATATGGTTCTTGATACATTCAAGAATATCTGTCAATACTTCAGATCTCGTCGAAAGAGCTACTAGAACAAGAGCAAAAGCAGATGCAGCAGCTGGTAAGTGTTATTATCCTACAGCCGTTCAAAACTAACCAATTAAAGCATATGGAAGTATCAAAACTGTTGGTAGCCTGCTCCTGACAAACTCCGACTTTCGAATCTTTCTTTCCGACCTCAATACCATTTTTCGACAGGTTTTTGCCGATACAGCAAAGACGGTATCAGATGTTGCAGAGGAAGCTGCAAATAAGATCGAGCCATCATCGGAGGAAAATGAGGCGATGAAGAAACCAGGAGAAGAACGAAGTGAACCTATTCCCAAGGAAGATCTCCAAGCCGAAGCAAGTGAGATTGGCGAAGTCGTTACCAACGGATTGAAGAAGGCAGGCAAGCAAGCAAGCACAAGCCTAAAGGAGAATATTTCCGGAGAGCAAAAAGAAACTCTACGACGTCGGTTGAAGGAAGTGGTGACGAAATTGACTAAACGAACTGATTACTCGGATTCAGTCAACACAATTGGCCTTCTCATTCAACGATATGCTAAAGCTTATTCCAGGGCTGTGGATGAGTCTATAAGCGCTGTTCAAGATGATGTCGAACCTAATCCAGCGCTCGATCGTGCGGTGAAGAACAGTTGGTCTTTAATGAGTTCTTTCGGTGACAAGGATGCCTGGAAAGAACTGGAGAAGCGATTCAATAAAGTTATGGAACACTCGCAAAAAGATCCCGACTTTGAAAATCTCATGGGAGACTTGGCGAAATCGATTCAACAGATGCTTTCTGATCCGGATTTCTTCGATTCTGCAGACAAAAAAGTCGAGGAATTAAAGGAGAAGTCGAAAGAAGTGGGCACCGAATCTCCACTTCGAAAAGATATTGATAGTCTTCTCAAACAAGCACGCATAACATTCGATTCTGTAATGAATGATCAGGATGTCTTCAAACTGGTCAATACAACTTTGAAAATATGGAATATCCTCAACCCACTCAATAAGCAATCCAATACCGAACTCTTCACTGATCTATCTACTGTCTTGATACCAATGTTCATCTCCGCCATACAATACGTACCAATTCCTCGTCTTGAAATATCCGTCCCAGAGATAGATCTCCTTCTCGAAAATCTAATCCTTGAACCTGGCAGAACTATAAATCAGACCAGTTTCCTACCTTATCGACTAAAAATACAAACCTACAATGATCTTTTAATTCAGAAAGCTCGTATCCGTACTTTTTCCAAGGTAAATTCTATGGTAACGGTCAAGATTCAAGGACTTTCAATACGAGCAGATGAAGTTGGATTTTGGATGAGGGCACACAAAGGCTTGCTTCGCTTAGCTGATGAAGGTATCGCTTCTTTCCACCTTGATGACAGGGGTATTGATATCGAGTTCGACGTTGATGTCGGATACAACCAACTTGAGAAAATTCTCACTCTAAAGGATACACGTGTAAAGATTCATCATCTCTCATATGATGTCAGCAAATCAAAGTTCGCTTGTTTAGCCTGGTAAGTCTCTCTTCCAACATCTATTACTCCTTTATCCAAATGCTAACCAAATCTAGGCTTTTGAAACCTCTCCTCCGTCCCATCATTCGCAAAACCCTCGAACATCAACTCGCTAAATCCATCGCCGATTTCTTCCATGCTGCAAATCGGGAACTTCTCTATGCCCGCGAACGTCTTCGCGCAACAAGAATCGCATCTCCAGATGATCTTCAAACATTCATCAAAGCTGTAATCACCAGATTAACACCAGAAGAAGACCCCGATTTATATGTGAATGTGGGAGTTCAAGGTGGAGCAAAGAGTAGAGGGAATGTGTTCAAGGGCGTTTATGCGCCCGGTAGTGTGGTGAAGGTTTGGGAAAGGGAAGGCAGAGATGCGGAGCAGATTGTTGAAGATGGGGGCGAGAATGCGGGTTGGAAGAATGCGATTTTTGATGTTAATGGGCAGGGTCAGGGTGTTATGGGATGGTGAGTAAGGATATTTCTAGTTTCGGTAGGAGTGGTTAATACGACTAATGATTTGTGGATAATGTGAATTATGGAGATAGGTAGGTATGATTTAGGACAGTCGAAACCGGGGAGGAACTAAATTGTATTTAATGATGGATGATCACAATTCCCATCTGGATTTGGGCCTCGATGGTTATGTTGTTGTTTTCTCTATTTTTTCCCCTTGTATTTTGGCATTGCGCGTATTTTGGGACTTGGAATGGCGGGCAACGTACATGCAAAATTTGGTATGACATGGCATGGCCTTTGGGTCTTACGGTATTGGTATGGTATGGTATGGTGGAAGGTACAGGCGGGGAATATTTAATTTCAATTTCAATCATCAAAAGTAATACAAGTCAAGTCAACTCTGACCCTTGTCCAAGTGACCAAGTCTTCTGAAGCAGTGGGATAGTTGAATTTTTGATTAGCCACTTGGTTGCATATAACATGATCAGGATGATAACAGCTTCATAGCGGAAATTATCTGGATCTATCATCTATGATGACTTTTCCTTAAGCAGCTGTGTAATAATTACCTTTTAGAATCTTCGAATCTGGTTGGGCTATTTCCGAATCGAATGTATGTGTCGGAATGATTCGCTTTTTCATATCCTTAATTAATTATCGATCAGGCAATGCTACTTTCATCAATCAACACGTCTAAAAGTTCGACGTCCCTAAAACCTCTTTGCCATTTAGAGGCTTGCTGTTGATAGGAGCCTCCTTCAACAATATATTATGAGTTGAAGGTTTGATTGACGATGTCACTTGATTAAAAATCAACGCCCACTCACTTCGAAAATCATTGCTCAAGAAAACTCAACGCCGAACTAGGACATCACCATACTGCAAAAATGCGATCTGCTCAGGCACTTTCTGCGCTGTGCCTATTCATCATAGTTAGGAATTCAGGCAGTCAAGATAGGGGCTGGAAGTTTTGCTCGTATTCTTCAGCCGCGCCTTTGCGCTATGTTGGAAGCTCTCGGCCGAGGACGAGCTATTGAAACTGGCACACATGGCGCAAGTTCCTACCATGTGTCCTTTGATACAAAGAGGTTATGAATTAGGAGATGAGTTGCTCAGTACGAGCTTAAAGCTAGGAGACGAGATTTCACGGTAGATGAGGGATCGCTTGAGAGGAGCGTCCAGCTACAAGCACGGGACTCTGTAGTGGAAGATTAATTGCTTAAGACAAACTTGCGGAAGCTTGATGGGAACTAGCCAGGCTTAAGGCTAGATTTTGAAGACAGGAAGGGTTTTTACGAGTCTTGTTAGTTTGGGAGAGGAAGCCTATCGGGATTATGTAATCTGCTCTATGTCACTTGTGACATTACCAATCGATAATCAAAGGATAAGAAACCAGAATGTAAAATCCAGACAATGACACAGCCTACCGTCCTTTGATTTTTGCAATCTTCACACCAGTGAAATTCATACCTGTTGGCACCCGAACGGCGACAAAGCCCTGAATTTGAACCCGGATTTTGTGATATCCGTTCAGAATGTAACAATGAATATATATGAGCGGATGATAAGTGGGAGTATCCGCTTCACTTCATCCCCCGCTACCTGGGTCACACTTACAATCTTGTAGAAGCTGGTGGTTCTTGCCGAATACCCTTTGATGTAAAGTCGCATAAGAAGACAAATTCCTAGCTATGTCGCATTTTGTTACTGTTTGTAGCATACGGAGTAGTAAATGGTGTTTAGTTCTTCAATCGTGTTGATATCAAGCTACTCGCTTCGAATTCCTCATTGGTACGATTACCTGCAACGTCTGCTCAAAGTTCCACAAATACAAACGTGGTTTATACTATTGCGTTGTGTCTATTGGCTATATAGTCACTGAGTTGTAATCTTTAATCAGCTCTGTTTTGCATTCAGCTGACCTTGGAAAGTACTTGAAGTGACACCTCACCTCGATCACACCTCACTTCACCAAAAGTTATGCGATAATACTTCGGCTCCTTGACTAGTTCGGCATCACTTGCCGAAATCTTTGAGCTTTAAAGAATACTGTTTGCAGTATTGCAAGTCTCTTCCGAATTGAATTTTTGATACATCGATACCGCTCAACTTACCAAGGAAAAATTACTTTGCATTGCCTGGAAACAACTAAATTTTTTTTTAAAAAAAAGGAAAAATTTAGCAGCCTGAGTATATAGCCATCCTAAATCGAATAGTCATGGAATTAACTACAGAATGGGAGGGGAAGGAGCGAAGCATGAATTCATCTTGATCCGGGTCTGCACTAGTGAGGTGTGAGGTGTGAGGTGGGGCATTCTTAGTGTCACACTAAAAAAGCCATTCCTCTCAGGTGTTTAACTCAACAAAACAACAGCAAAACTACATAAAACTTGAGCCAAACAAAACTATTAGAACCTCTCGTAAGATTTCGCTAGAAATCATGATTGAAGGATTAGGAAAGGCTTCGTACAACACACTGCTTCGATGCACTCGAAGCAGCAGTGTCCCACTCTTTACCATGAAATCAAATACTTTAAAGGGTCGTCACATTGATATCCATACATGCATCACACGCCCCCCCTCACCATCCTTCAAATCACTATCAACCACAGCATCTCGCCCTGTCGTCGGCCTCGGAGTGTTTATCCTCCACCCCACTCACCCACGCTCTACCCCATCAAACCCCATGTATCTCCTTGGTCAACGCATCAATTCGACCGCCGCCAATACATGGGGTCTCCCAGGGGGACATTTAGAATTCGGCGAAACGTTTGAAGAAGGTGCATCGAGGGAAGTTCTGGAGGAAACAGGCTTGCATATCCCAGTGGATGGCTTAAAATTTTGGCATTGTAGGAATTTGTTGATGAAGGAGGAGCAAAGACATTTCGTGTCGATTTTTATGGTCGGGGTGTGGGATGGTAAAAGCGAGGGACCGAGAGTGATGGAGAAAGAGAAATGTAGAAGGTGGGAGTGGGTGGGATGGGAAGAGACGCAGAGGTGGGTGGAGGGAGAGAATGGTGGAAAGAAGTTATTTCCAGGAATGGGGGGGTTGCTTAGAGAGATGAAGGGAGTGGCCCCCAGTTTTCGAGATTGATTTCCTTCTCTGTGCGAAAAATAATTGCATCGCCTCACCTTGCCCATTTGTATTGTCGCATCACCAGTATCTGAGGCAAGCATGCGTTGTTATTGTATCAATTACTTCATCAGAACTGTTCCCAGCAGCCTTGTATCAAGCATTTATTTCCAGAATGGATACTCCTCATTTGGATGATTTAGAAGAGTTCTGTCATAGACCCCTTCCAAAACCAATAGAGGAAGGCAATCATCCAGAATTAAAACGGGATTGGATTCGATTGTTAATCCTCCACCCAGGCAAACACAAATCTCGAATTCGATGCGATCTCCTCGACATACCACTAACCAATTGTACCGATATTTACCAAGGTTACACAGCTTTGTCCTATGTTTGGGGCAATGCGAAAGATACCACAAATATCTGTGTGAATGGATGCCGTCTTGCTGTCACTGTAAACCTCGCGATGGCGTTGGATGATCTGCGCGATGAGAAGCGGCCACTACGGTTATGGGCCGATGCTATTTGCATCAATCAGAAATCGAACGAAGAGCGCTCTTCCCAAATAGGATTTATGAAGCAAATATATACTCGCGCTCATCAGGCCGTGATATACCTTGGAGCCACAGCTAATCGGACGAATTGTTTGTTTGAGCTCATATACGCACGGGAACAATGTTCATTGTTGATGTCCGAAATATCTAAGCCCTATGAACTATCCCCTGCTATTAAGGAAGCAGCTCTTGATGTGTTATCACGCCCATGGTTTAATAGAGTTTGGGTATATCAAGAACTGGTCCTTCCACAGAAAGTGTTTGTGCAAATTGGCCAAGTGCGAGTATCTTGGGACTCTCTTTGCGAAACTCTGTTCGGTCGTTATTGGAGCCAGATTTCGGATGTTGCGCCCAAAAACTTCACCACTGAGTATCTGGGCGAACCTGTTAGCCGGTTTACATCACAGCACCAAGTACTCTGGGATATGAATCAAGGGCGGTTGAAGTATCATCGTAGCCTATGGTCTGGAGGTACTCCGGCCGGCCTTTTGGAAGTTCTAATATCTCGAAGAGGCTCAAAAGCATCCGATTTGAAGGATATGATATTTGGTTATGGCGCTGTGACGGACAATTCTCCCCCTGAAAAGCCACGACTAATACATCGTGAATGGCCGGACCTTTGCTACTGGAATCCATATTATCTTACCTGGGGAATTGATTATACACAAAGTATAGCACAGGTGTACACGTCTGCGGCTGTCCACAGTGCTTCCATCGACACCCCTAACGGTATAAGACGGCTTCTATATCATGCCGCCACCAAAGCCTCGCATATTAAAAGAGATGGCCTTCCTTCTTGGGTGCCGGACTGGGCACTAGACATAAATGACCTTCAAGATCGTTGATGGCCGTTTTCTGAGGATCCTATAAAACTCGCGGATATCTCATTACCAGATGAACTCAATTTTTGTTACATACCCGTGAGATCCACGCTTTGCGGGCTCCGGGCCCGAGAGGTCTTAGCGTTTTTCTTGAGGTTGACTGCATACGATGTGGACGTCGTTGAACACACTAATCAATTGGTGATTGATGATAGTCAAATGTGGATTGATGGTAGTCAAGTGGTATGTGAATGTTACAAGCGCCAATACCGAGAAAATCCGAAGTCATGGGACAGCTGCGCACCAATCCATAGCTGCGAAATGCTTCATTCTATGTGGCAAAGTCTTGTGGCAGCAAACCTGTGGCCCCGACCGTACCACAACTGCACAATTCTTGTTGAAATATACGAGAAATTGCGGGAAAGAGGCTTTAGGAGGAATGGATTTAAAAACCACAAACAAGTGTCTCCATCATTTCTCGAAAATATAGTTCGTATGGTGATTAATTATGGATTAAGAAAAGACTTTTTCGATGCTATGACATTCGCCCGATTTCGCTCAGGACGCGTCGCTGTTGTGCCTACTGGAACGCAAACGGGTGATTTTGTGTTTGATTTTGGGGTAGCGGACAAGCGGCAGCAGGATAGCGGATGCGTCTTTCGAGGGGTAGGGGACCGTGACCAACATTCCCAAATGGACTCTGAAATCAATGGATCAATCCGCACTAAATATTGGGCGGGATATAAAGATGTATATCATTGCACATATATTGGTAGAGCATGGACTGATAAAGCAGACTTCGACCAAAAGATTATTATGGATAAGAAAGATAAATATGACCCCGAAACGGTTATCCTACTTGCTGTTCATTGAACCCGCTATATTTAGGCATACTGACTTCATCTCCAACAAACCTACCACTTACATATCAAAAACTACTCTTCAAAATGCGAATTCACCGCCTCTGCTATTGGGCTCATTCCGAAATTTTCCATTTTGGCCGTTGGCGATTGAAGGATTGGGGCAAGTACAATCGTTCGGTACCATTGGTTGTAACTCATTATTATCCATCATTCAACCAAATCATAAACCCTGAATTGTTATATAGTGTCTAAAACTTTTATTCACAAATGTAATAGAATTTAGACTGCCTAATGACTTTTGTCTTCTTTGTTAAAATTAAAAAATGTTTTATTAGTCTTTTTCTTAAATCCTTGCCTTCTTCTTAGCTAATCCATATCTCTCAACATCACCAAGCAATCATTCACAACCTTCAAATTATACCCTATTAAATAATCCTTCTTTTCACTTTCTGCCTTTTATCAATAACTAATAACTACCCACCCCCACCACAAAATAAAAATATTATATATACCCTCACATCACCCAAACACACTCCCTCATCTTTACCACATCTCTATACTACCATACAAACGTAATATTAAACAAAGAATAAAATATGCTATAAATAATCTAAAATATTCTAATAAAATAAATACTTTACAAATCTACTTATATAGATTAATTTATAACTTTAAATTATATAATTACATATTAAATTATTATATAATTTTTTAAATAAATAATTTTAATATATATTTATATCTTTATATATATTTAATAAATAATCCGATCAGATCTATCTTATCTAAAAAATATAAAATTCCATTTATTTAAAAGATTTTTTAATTTAATAAAGATATAATACTAATATCATACTACTAATAACCGAATAATCTTTTCACACCAAAACTCAATGATTTTCCAAAATTATAATAATTTTCGATTATAATAAGAATGTAATCAAAATAGAGATATTGAATTATTTAGAATCAAATATAAAATAAAAAAATTGATAAATTTTTTTTTGGAAATTTTTCAGATAGTATAATTAAGTTTGAAAATGATTATATGAAATTTTGATTTAATTTTTGTAGTAAAAAAAATTCAATAGTTAAAATTTGTAAAAAATTAAAAAATATAGAATCTTTAAATGAATATTTTTAAATATAAAAAAGGATCTTTTCATAAATTATTTAATTCTTTTAATATAAACAAATGAAAAGAGTGAGTTTTGGTGTAAAAAGAGCCTATGACTAGTACCTGTGCACGGTCACTGTAAGAAAGTCTATGTTTAATTATAATTATTTAAAACATACAGATTACAGACAGGGCTTTCTGTGACAAAATAATTTCTATTGAGATGAAAATAAATAAAGATAAATAATACTATGATTGATTACACACGAATATAAACATGCATTTCAATCCTATCCGCGAAATTCTACACCGAGAGTCCTCTCTTTCCTTCCTTTCTTATCTTTCCTTCATGTGAAAAGAAGTGTACTACCTAGTACAGACAGAAAATACCATCTTAAGATCTGTAAACCAGTATACTATTACCCAAATAAAAAAGCATTCATAAACGAAATGAAGTATCGTCTCCCAAGTCTCCTATCATAAATACATATGTCGAGAACTTAAACCCTACCACAAGCCAGCATCTATCTAAATCTAGATCGAAACCCCCGAGGAAAACTTCTTCATCAACTTTCCAGCCACATCAAGTGATCCATGATTCTTTTCTTTCAATACCTATTGCAAATATTAGTTTATATTCCTCAGTGCCTAATCTGGCAGAGGTTCAAGCCTAGTAAAACTTACACGTTGACGTTCGTAATCTATCTTCTGATTCATATCGGACCACGAATTCCATATAGATGCACTGATAAGTGTGCTCATGAAGCTCTTTTCAGGACGGGAAGCCGTACATCTAGAACCATAACATACCGATACAACAAGATAAACGACCAAAGCCATTGCGAATGACTCGAGACACCTCGACACTATAACAGTAGCGGCAAGACAAAGTGCTAGTGCCGCAAGTGTAGAGACATTGAAGAGGGCCGTTGTAGCCGGAGCGGTTACTGCTTCTGTACTGTTCTTGACAAGCGTGGAGGAGTATCCCGAAATGTTGACATTCAAGCTTGGGCTGGCTGATGGAACGGTGGAAGTATTCTGTTGCTTTGAAACATTAGTTTCAATGCCGCAGTTATCCAAAGAGCCGCTGCTGACTTTCTCGGTAGAACTAGAAGATGCCTTCTTGTCCAATTTGTCCACAAGTGGGAAACGAGGTGAAATCATGACCTTGACGCGATCAGGTATAACTAAAGCTCCAGTAGCGACTACGCCGGCTGTTGCCTGTGCCATCGATTCTACAATTGGCTTGGATCTTGGACTTGACGTTGACGAGCTTGCAACTACATGCGTAGAAACATTATTGCTGTTGACGCTCGATATTTGTCGATCCGTACTGGTCGTGGCAAAATTTACACGTCGAGACTGGATATAATCGCCAACTACTTGTACAGCACGACTAATAGAAGCGTCAATGATCGTCGAGCTGTTCGAGCTTGCGTGGGCGTCAGGGTGTTCTTGTGTTTTCACAATAGTGAGTGTGCCATCGCCTGTGTTGCTTCCCATGGTATTCGTTAGTGCATCCGGACTAGATTTAGCCAATGAAGTCAATGAACCGAACGCCGATTCAATGCTCCACGTTGCTTCTCTAAGGACTGGACTAGAACTAGATTCCAAGCCTCTAGAAGTGTCTATATTCATCGATAGCCCCTCGCCGCCATTGAATATGCCCGGAATCGAAACTAATCGTTCAGCGGAAGCATGCGGAACATGTGAATCGCCCATGCTGGATGAGAAAGCGTTCACAAGTTGGCGGTCGTGATCGTCAACGCGACTGCGCTCACGGTCCAATAGGACTTGGTGTTTGATGCGCTGGCTGCGACTGCGTTCCTTGATATTGTTTACACTTCCAAGGCGACTATCACTCGATCCAGATTGAGGGGATTGCTCGACGCCCGAATCAACACCCGAACCAGGAACATTTCCATATGCATCATCTGGGCCGGTATTTACAAAGCCGTATTCTGAACCTTGTGATTGGTAACTGCTATCAATCGGGGAGAGGCTAAATGATGTAGGGAAGTCATGGAGACTGGCTCCACCGTCGGTCTGAGAAGTTGCCGTCGGTGATACCGATGGAACGTTATTTGCCCGAGATCTTGGAGCCGGAGCGTGTACAAAACTGTTGATCTTTTCGGGGCCTTCATCCGCTACAGCTTGTGGATGAGCCTGTTGAGTGTGGGTCGGTGAGAAATTCTGTAAATCGCCGAATGATTCGAAGAAATCTAGATCGGACTGTGGTTGAGTTGAAGAGAGGTATTGTGAATGAACATCTGAACGAGCCAATGATTGTGTGTTGTAGAAGTTGGAGAGATGGTTGGCATTATTCAATGGTTGAGGATTGAAAGAAGACGATTGATCAAATGATGGGAAGTCGAATGATAGACTATCATTCATTGTAGAGAAGCTAGGATCGAAATCAGGGAAGCTGTCGTAGTTGGTCATGCTAAAGTCGCTGTATTGGGTATCGAACCCTGGGATAGACATTTCTGGGTTCCATTGGTTGAGGTCGTCTTCTGGAAAAAGAACAAAATCTTCAATTGCGAACGAATCAACAGGAGGACTGCTTTGCTCGGAGCCTTGTGTTGTTTCTCGAGATAAGGAAGGGGTTGATGCAGCAGGACTTGGATTTGATTGTGAAGGAGAAGGCCTGATTGATGCAGATACTCTGGACATATCTGTACGTGAAGAACGTCTATGAGATGGGTCACACTATAATTGAATTAGCAAGCATCCGACCTTGAGTTAGAATAGGAAGTAACTCACTCTGATCTTCTTTCGCTTGCACTCATCACAAGCTTTGATGATCCTCATCAGATGTGCATGTTCTCTCTGTTCTTTCGTCTTAGTTCCGCGACCAGCAGAATTTGTAACATCGATACCATCCTTGGTCATGATGGAAAAGCCAGGTAGCCTGATTTCGGCAGACTTCTTATTGGTATCTTTTTTCGTCTTCTTCGTGACTCGTGATCCTCTAGTTCGATTTGAAGGGGTGCTCACTGAGCCGTAAGTGGAATCGGCCAAGGTAGCTGAAGAAGCAGGGCTAGGAGTGAAAATTGGTGGACTCAATCCGGAAGATTGTGATTGAGAAGGGCTTTGGTCGAAAGCCCAAGGCATCACATCGTATCGACGAACGAGGGAACCGGTATTGATATCAACGGTTGCATGGTTATAGAAGTCGATGGTCACGGTGGAAAGCTTATCTTGTTTGCAAGCATTTCCAAGCACGTAAGCGTCAATCAACTCCGCGAGCTCCCTTGATCCAAGAGCAGGCTGGAACTGGAGTGGTGCACCCAAAAAGGGTTGAGTGATGGTGAAAGAGTTGAAAGTCGGCATTTGATTTCTTGTAGACATGATGAGATTCAATTGACTACCAGTAACAGCCTTATCGATTAGATGGATGATTTGTAAGAGACGTCGGCAGGGTTAACGTTTGGATTTGATGTTCCGGAGTGACTCTACTTGCCGCGAATTCACAGAATCAACGACGAGGAGTATGACAAGGTGGAATAGATGAATCTTGGAAAAAGACAGGAAAGGTTTTGGAAGCCTGAGAGGAAAATGTGTAGCTAATATGACTTTTTTTCGAGGCTCATCTCATCTCACACGAAACAATCAAGCAGGTCGTGATGAATCCATGCCAATCAAACTATACCTATTCTGTACCGGCGAGTCACTGTGGATCCTGTCTGATCAATCTGATTGGGTCCAATTATATTATATTAGCACAGCCTTTTCGGCCAACAGAAAAAGGAAAAGCGTCATTCCCCATGATCTTCTTCGCGTAACATTCAGACAAGGCAGAACTTTGGGAAAAGTCTTTCTTTGAGCGGTCCACCTGTCTAATGGCTTCATGAAGAGATCTGATTGGTCAATTGCTCTGGCTCATTACAACTTTCTGTACATGATGTCGGAAATTTCGAGAGCGGGGATGCTAATTGATATAGACCTTTTAGAGTGGCGCACGTAACGGGTCTGTGATGGATTGTAATTTGGTAGGATACGGTAGATGACTCATATTCCGTCCTCATCCTGCATCTCTTCGGACTCTCCGCTACAATCGTCTTCGCTGTACAAAGTAGACTCATAATTTATGGAGCAAGGCTGACATTACGAGATGATCCTTATTATTGTTCCTCGGTAGTAGGAACACCATCTTCTGCCATGTGGGGACAAACTGAGGTAGTTCTCGAATTACCTCAAAGCGGTAAGATAAGGGAGGGACAAGATGGTGGATATAGCTGCCAAGTATGAAATATCATCTCAAGCTTCTCAGCACGCCCACAATCTGAACATCATGTCAACTCACACTACACAATCTGAACATCATGTCAACTCACACTACACACCACACCACACCACACCTACCTCCTGGTCCCTTTCTACACAATGCAATAGCCATCGCCTATCCCTTCAATTATTTTGACAATTTTTTTATTCTTTTATTTCATTTCATATATCTTCCGCTGTGCATCGCTGTTTCTGTTCTTGTTTCTCTTTCCGCCCCGCTCGCACTTCACTGGCCGTGTAAACTCACCACCCAGTGGGTATTTCCTCATCCTCTTCCCCTTTATTCATCGCTATGCTCGCCCAGTTTTTGCACATCTATACTATAAACATACACGAGGCCATTTCTTCCTTATCATACGCTCTTCCCTTCCTTTTTCATCTTGCTGGCCTCATTTACCATCCATTCATGCCATCTCACCCGTTCCGAATGAGGAAAAAAGTAAAAAAATTAAACCACAAACCCCACTCCCGCTGAATGCCTCGCTATCCGACCACCCACGTCGCCTCGCGCCATCAAAACAATAACTTTGTATGAAGTGTCGCATTTTTGAGCTTTCCCTATGTGTATGCATGCCAATTGTATATCAAAGAACAACCCGACCAGTAGAAACCCATTGTGCAAGTTTATGAACCCTGTGACCAAAACAAAGCAAAAACTCAAATAGAAAAGCATAGAAAGAATCGAAAACAAGCCCAAACCAGAAAAAGCCGCCCGGACTGGAACCCAGAACCATATCGCTTCGCAAATGCATAGATAGAAAACCTAACAAAGTATCCATCCGAATGAATGAGTTTTTTGGGGGAAACCCGTTTAATTTCTCTTTTTTTGCTTTCACTCTTGACCATGTGTCGACTGACATGGAAAGGAAATCTATAATAGTCGTAAAACAAGCTGACTCGATGATAGCCAAGGAGATTCCGTATGCAAACAAACTTCCCTTTTCTCCTGCAATTTCTATAGCAGAGATCGCACATTTATATGCACCTTTCCGGGTGCAGCTTCCTAACTCCATTCAATGTGCGCAAGGTAAGCTACTTGCCTCATAATACGCCCACAGATGTTGAACTAAGCTTTTCATCCAAACGTTGAGCACATGTTGATCCCTCGAGAAACTCTCACCTTGGCTTTCATCTGATCAAGAGAACATCTCTTTGTCTGGCCACCGATGATTTAACCACCCTTACGTTCGCTCTCGTTGACTGGGAGCTTTTCGCCGTGAGCATTGCCACCGTTGGCAGTCTTAGCCTCAGGAGGACCCCGCCCCTTTTTGCCCTTGGGTTTTTGCCAGCTTCCTGAGGATACTCCAAATCCACTGCCTTCGCTCTTAGCAGCCCTAGTGTGTCCGTTTTGTTTCAAATTGGATGTGAATTGTTTCGCCGGTTGTTCGGTTCCTACTGAATGCTTTGAATTCGTCTTTGGATGCTCGACATTTGTTTTCTCCGAGACAGCGGGCCCATTAAACTTGAGATTCTCGAGCTTTCTGTTGTTCGTCGGTGAAGGTGTGTGCGATTCATATACTGGTGAAAGATGATTAAATCCATTTGGGATGATGTCATTATGGCCACCCGTTATGTCGAGAGGGGACATACCGCCATTTTGGCGAGCGAGTTTGTTCCTAGAACTGGGTGACAATCGTGAGGACCCGTCGATACTTTCCGCAATTGACGGCGCATTTGTAGGGACAGGCTGGTGGGTAATAGCGCCGTTTGTGGCGAGCAAATTTGCGCTAGATCCATTGACAACCAAAGGAGAAGTCCCGTTCGGGGCGTTTCTCGGATCCCTCGGTGTAGGTTGCCCAGAAAGATCCTCCCCCAATGAGATATCACTCTCAGTAACCGAAGCTTGAGATATTGATCCAACGGATCCCGTTGTGTGATAAAATCTATCTCCAGGGACTGGGCCCGCATTCGCAGCCGTAGTTTCATGAGTCAAACTAGGACCTCCTGTGGAAGAACCGTTTACCACCAAAGGCCCATGATTGTTCAAGATACGGAGATTGGAACTCGACATTATATGTTGAGCTGGTGCAGATTGAGCGAGTGAGAAATGCCGATCATTACCTAGGGGAGAAGGCGACCTTGAGGGATTACGCTTAATCCGATCATGAATTGATTGCGGCAGTTGATCGGTTGACAACCGGCGTCTATTTCCTGACAAGTCTCCAAACGCAGGTATTGTTAGAGGTATATCTTTACGAGAAGATGTGTTTTGTGGCTCATTGACGTAATAACCAACATACTCCTTCGGCGTACTAAGCTCGGGCGGAGTGGTTGCAGTACGCCTCGACTCATATCCTTGCTCAGTGGCCTCGTCTGAAATGAAATTCGGGATGGGAACTCCACTAGTCTGCTGTCGCGATGGTTGGTATGCTCCAAGTCCATTGGTGCCCAGAGCCGGATGACCAGTCCCTTGCAATAAAACAGGCGAAGGCGCGGTACGAGTACCAGGTTGTGAATGTGACCTAACTGACCCATTCGATTGAATCATGTTGGAATTCGAGCCATTTGTGACGGTGGATCGATGCATACTTCTTCTCAACTCAGGAGTGACAGCACCCAACTGCGGTGATGACGGGTTTGTGTTTGAGGTTGGATATGCATACATTGCTTGCCCGGCATATTGAAGAGGGTAGAAATACATACCTTCTGGTCGTATAGGCGCCGTTAAGGGCCCTTGATCAAATAAGGGGGGTCGACTTCGATCACTGGGTTGTTGCTTGATCGGCATGCCACCACTTTGCATTAGACCATGTGACTGTGCATATGCTTGCGCCTGAGCTTGAGCATGGGCCTGCTCTGCATACGATTGTTGCATCAATTGCATTCTTAAAGTATTTTCTTGCGCCTGTAAAACCGAATATGTCGTGTAAAGATGACTGTGCAAATGTGCTTGCGCTTGTTGCTGAACCCATTGTTCTTGCGTAGATATATTTGACGGCATCCCATGCTGCTGATAAATCTGATGATCATAATTGCTGTTCGATGACCTGCGGCTGCCACCTGACGAATTGCGATTGGAATGGTTATTACGTCCACCACGGTGGCCTCCTCTACCAGATCTATGCGGGGGATGACTGGCAGTCAAGGTTGGTTTCTTAGATGGAGGTGGCTTCTCCCAAACTCGCTCCTCCTCTTTTGGAAACTGGAACTTCTCACAGCACTCATCCAGTTTACCGACAGATATCAGATCGAATGCCCTCCTCATTTCCATGTGAAGTCCACGGAAAGAGAAATCGTCTGCTGTATTCCCAAGATTGCGACCGACGTTGAATGGCTCCTCTACGCACAACATATTATTCGTTGATATCGACCATCCCTTTTCCTGCTTCGATATTTGCTTTCCACTTCGGACGGAGACAACCTGCTTGTCATAATCAAATTTGTGCCCGTAAAATCGAAAAAACTGGAACAGAAGTTCTCCCAATGTCGACTTATTTTTCAGACCGAACTCCTTCAAGGCGTCAACGTCGTCTGCGAAGCTGCTCTCGCCGCCTTCCTTCGTTGGTAGCTTAAGGTGAGGTCTTTGATGTAAGGCTGGCAGCACGGGAGGTTCTCGACTTTGTAGAAAATTGATGATCATGCATATCCAGGTATATGAACTCAGTGTGCCACCAAATGCTATGAAATGTGAGCGAAACAGTTGTACCAAAAAATTGCCTATTCTTACCAGCATCATTGATGACCCTTGACTTTGTCCAGTGCTTAATGATCATAGCCAAGGGCCTCACCCGGGGATCGATCTCAATATACGTCTTTATCATTCGGGTGTTCTCGAGGGCAAGAGTGTTGTTGACATTCATGTCACAAAACAGCTTGAGATCGGGATCAAATATCTTGACAATTGGAACCTTGGCAGTTGATACACATATTACCTTTTGCATACCATCTACAAATTGTCAGCTATGTTGCCATTGACCGAGTTCTGAGAACTTACTCTTTGCAAGCAATTCGGCAATCATGCACACACCCTCCATCGCCTTCCAGTCTGTCGTTATGCAAATATCAACTAAATTATTAGTTGAGTTTCAATTCTTTAAGCTGCTCTCCAACTCACCATCAGACTCATCTGTGCAAAGCAAATTGCCAGATGACCCAAAAACATGTACCCGTATGTCGTGCCCAGGCCACTCTTTGTTAAACATATCTTCTAGCTTCAGTACCAGCTTCCTCCTCCTCTCATCAGTCTCGGCCGTTGGTAATAATCGATCATACAATTCGCGCATGTCTGTGGACAACTTTTTCTCCTCATTGTCCGATAGTTTGCTCTTAATGTCAGAATCTTTCAATTGCTCCAATCGGTCAGTCCCAAGGCTATAAGCCATACGCCGTTTGGTGAACGCCATGGCTGTTTCATATGGGCATCCCCTTCGTGGGGCAGGAGGTGGTCTTGAAGGTAGAGTTATATTCGATTCAGAGTATGCTGATCTAGGGGAATGGCTGCCAGGAGCACTCGGTGAGGGTTCTCTTGACTCAAAAGAGAAATTCCTCGCATGCTGATGTGGTGTCGAAGGTACCGAGTTCGATTCTCGAGATAATGTGGAATTTTGATGTTGTGGAACTGGTCGTGAGGGGAGTTGAGCCGTCAACTCGAATTTCTTGCCCGACATCGTTCCTGACATTTCCTTCTCCGTTATGAGCGCGCGCTCGCCTTTGCTATATTTTCGTACGTCCCTATTCCCATGACCGCCCCTCGCAGCAGGTTTATGTTTTCGTTCCGTCGTAACGCCACTTGAGCTGGATCTCTGACCGGGCACAGCCTGAATATGTTGTGCTGAAAGTAGTGGGGGAAGTGGTGCGGTTTGCAGACTATTGTTTCTGCCTGAAGAAATGAGCCTATTGTACTGTGCAAGTTGTTGCTGGTGAAATAAGGGTTGTTGGGGAAGTAGAATGGGAATAAATTGAGTTGGAAGCTGAGGGAGACCAGGAATACTCGGCGAGGAGCTGGAATTTGAATCGGCGTGGGTATTGCGCCGCACAAGTCGCGACCACTGTGCAGATTGATATTGATATTGAGAATTACCTGTAGAAGGCGGGCCCTCCATCAAACTTATAAAATTCCGTCGGTTGTGGGTGAGGGAATGTCGGGTTTTTCCTGACGATGTGTTGAGGATGTCTCAATCATAAACGACAGGCGGAAATATCGAAGCAAAGACAAATGGGTCTTGCTAAAGATTAAAAGACGATGGAGGTAGCCACGCGACTATGAAGAGAAAAAAAGAAAGAGAGTTAAGTTGCTGCCCCCGAGTATGGAGTATATCTAATTGTGAACAATCGTGTGGTTGTGGGTCGTAATTCGTATGTGGAAGAATGAGAGGGTTCGAAAGGTTATTTTTCCTTCTTTCAAGATTGCCCCCTTCTAAGGAAGTGATGATATTCAGTCGTGAGTGTGGTGAGGTGGTCTATGTATTGGTCCCTCGCTATTCTTTTAATTCATTCCGGACCATAGAAATTCGTATTGAAATTGAAGAGTGGAGAAAAGAGGGAACTCGCTGCTTGAGAGTATCGAGGGTATATTTACGAGTTCTTGCTGTTTGAACATAGAGCATGAGAAGAAAAAAGATTATTAATCCCCTTCTTCTAGGAAAATGACCAATTGAAATGAGGGAGAAGGTAATTTTGGCTTGTAGAAAGAGAATTGACTTGAAAGTATTTTTGCTTTGCTTGTTTTGCTTCTTTGCTTTCCTTTGCTCTGCTTTGTTCTCAAAAGGTTGTATCGCTCTTAGGTCCTTTTCATACAACAGAGCGTCGTTCGGAGGGGGAGTAGTGACAGTTTCCAGTTTCCTGTGCTGTACTGTACTTTACTTTACTTGTAGTAAGTAGTTCTAAGTGTAGTAAGTAGTACTGGTAAATAGTAAAGTGTAAAAGTGTAAAGTGTAAAGCAGCACTTTGATATGGTGGATGGGACGTGAATATGCCTTTCTCGATTAAAATGGGAATGGGAACGCTAAGCATGGATATGTCCCAGCAAGCAACGACGGGTGAGGTGAGGTGGAAAAGGTAAAGGGTAAAGGATAAAGGGTAAAAGGCAAAAGGTCAGAGGTAAAAGATTAAGTGTTTAAAAAGACAATTAGGTTACACTTTCCCTTGGATATGATTTTTTTTTATCTGATGGGTTGGTATGATTCGAAACGACTAGGTACCTCTAAGGCAAGCCCGTTCTGGACATTGACTTCGTGAATAGACAGATATTTTAACTGGAGAATTGAAGGATTGACTAATGAATGAGTGTACTATTTTTTGAGGATATTATTCAAAGTAATGGGAAACAAGGTTGATTGTACCTGCTTTTATTCATACACATCCATCCATCCAGTCATCCAGTCACCCAGTCATATGTATGTAGGATACTCCCATCCATCGACCTTTACCCTTCGCCCCCGTGGATAGGTAGCCAAGTCTCATCTACTCTATTCTGCCTCAGCTATCCTCAAACCTTACCTTTGTTATACCCCTCGTGCCATTCGTAGCCCCGGTAATTATAGTTCCAGTTCCTTTGTGAGCCCTTTCCTTTGGCCTAACCGTTTAACCATTCACATCTCAGGTAACACCGAGTGTGTAATGTGTGACCTCAATATAAATAGCATGCGCCCGCCCAAATTGCATCACAAATGCCCACTCCAGCATAGATACCTCCTCATAGGTACAAAGAACTTTCCAGCTCTTCCAAGGCTTTCTTCGCTGGCACACAGTATTTTGACAGAGCACATAAGGTTACTGGGGAAATCAAGGAATTTGAAAGCAAATGATCATGACTATGACTTTCAGCCCCGGAGAGAGACTCATCCCTTTGAGGGCCCTGAGGGGGCAAATTGGAATTCGGACCCTCTATCTAAAAAGCTTCATCACCATTCCCCATCTCATAGAATTAGACGTGCATAGAATTAGACGTGGCTACTGTGGTACCTTGTGCTAAGTATCCATGTGCATGCTGTATGTGTGGACTGAATAACGGGTTAGTCTTGGGGTCTCAGTCCGGAGCAGAACGGTGAGCCCGCGCCTGCAGTGTTCTTGCGCTGTGCCGGTATGTAAGATGACATCTTTCGGGATACTCAAAGTCATCAGTCTGATACGAAGGGATATTTGATATTTACCGCCTACCAGACATCAAATCAACATGAGGCCGGGAAGCATGTTACGCGGGAGGGAAAGCCGAGGGGGGGTCTAATATAATAAAACGGGCACAGACAAATCCATATCAACATATGCATCCATCCATTTATGAAATAATCCTATATTGAAGACGTTTTGTTTCTTCGATTGGATGGCCCATTTGTTAAGGAGCCCCGCCTGCAGGGCTCAATCATAACCCTTCTAATATGGACATCAAAGTCAAATTTCGATTTCTGAGACGAAGGGGTCGAGCTTTGAGCTTCGAACTTTGAACTTGGATCTTTAATCTTGCATCTTTAATCTTTGATCTTTCTGGAGCTCTGAGCCTTTTTCGATATCCCGACTCCACATTCAACCCATTAGATATATACGGCGTATCTCATTTTCACAGATGGATAAACACCTACCCATAGCTACTCGAAGCAATTTATTAAACTTTCAGGGTCAGTAGTAATCACCCAAATCAAAGCGTTAGCACCAGATAGAGCTCAATATCAAAAGGTTTACCCCTTCAATTCCAAACTCAAATTTACTGGCCTTGGCGAGTTTTGGAGGAAATGCAAAAGACCAAGAGAAGTGTGAGATTTAATTAGAAGTACATTGATATAGCTCGGTACTGGATGAATTACTACATGAAAACAATCCTCACTCAATCTCAACGAGATACTCCTCCCTGCCGATGATGGCATTTTCCAAAGCTGGAAACGAAAAGGAATGAAGAGTACGGCGTATCTTCCTTTACCCATGGAAAAGGCATCTCCGAATAATAATTGAGGCGTGAACAGGGTCCTCCTGCTGGTCCATATTTATTAATCCCCTTGAATCTCCAAGATTTCCAGAATCCCTCGGAATAACACGGTATACTCTGTATGTACTCAGTACGGTACGGAGTACGATCCATCTAATATTTATTACCCGACGTCTTTCCCAAGAATGTTCCTTTATTTCGATGATCAATAATGGATTCTTTCGTGGAATTTTGTCCATCCACCAAAAAAAGTCCTTTCAAAATAAATCTGGGGAAAGGCGGCATACGAGGATACAATTATCGATTTCCACTTTGTTCCATTAGACAACCGGTGAACCAATTAGATTGATATATTTTCATTACGAGGTATTTCTTCGTTCACTCCTAATTTAGATGTTGGTATACTTCCCCCCTACATTTAACAATTTGGCTCTGTTCATCCGCCGAAATGTCCAAAAGGTCGAAAAAGGAGTTCGATGGATGTTAACGCTGTCGTAATTCGTGAAGGGATCGAAGAGAACCTCGGGGTTCATCAGTGTCGTGTTTTTGAGTTTTGAAGATTTTGAGGATCTTCCGCGGCAATACTCCCGACCGAGCCTTTTGTTTCTTTGTTTCTTCACAAATGCATACAACCTTGAAGTGCTTATCGAGTGCCCCGAAGTGCCTTGAAGTGCCTTGAAGTGCCTTGAAGTACCGGCAGATGCTAAACCATCTAAGTACTTCACAACTTCACACATGATGAAAACCAGATATACAGAATGAGAATTACTTTCCACTACGACATTCCTTCTTCTCATCTTTCCATCATCCTTCCAACGTTCCATATCTCTACATCTCTCGCCTTGCGTTCAACCTTCTGCTCGACTTTTCTTTGTCGGTGGAACAAAGCCTTGATTTTATCCAATCCGACGTATTCGCCTTATCGTACCACTCATGAATACGTGAATACGAGGATAATTCAACACCCGGTTTCTTCTTGGATGATGAAGTCATTCTTATCACTTTGAAAGAACGTTTACTCATTGCTCACTAATCAATAATCACTAATCGCCAATCATGCCTCTCTGACCTCACAGACCTCATTTTCCATTCCAACCCCCCAGTTCAGCTCTCATCCAAAAATACCTACCTCAGGCAATCGACTCCTATCCCTTTTGACTTCCGAGCGATGGGGTGATGAGGTGACGAGGTAACATCTCCCCTAAACATCAATCGCACTTTAAATTGTCTAGAAGCCTTGTAGATTTCCCGCTCAGCATATTATATACATATGGGGAAAGCCTGTTCTCCTGCCTTATTTGTGGAGCTCTCGTATAACAAAGCACGACCTGGTCTGGAACTCTCCAATACCGGTATTCACTCATTGATGATAGTCTGTAGACGAAGAGAAAGAGTATCAATCAGCTTTATCCAACAAATCTGTTCCGACCTATTTCGTCTCAACTTATATGTTCCTTCCGTATGCATACTGGATGCATAGTCGATGCCGGTACTATCTTTGCTTTATTTTGGAGTAGAACTCCACAACTGTAGAACTACCCAGTAGACAAACCGAAAGACACTCGGTCTTAAGTGCATATCTCCGAAGCATCAACTCAATGACCTAATGACCGAATGACTCAGTGACCTCGAAATTCGACCAAGTATCTATCTACCCGTCACTTCCGCACCTTTCCTCCGACTTATCCAAAACCAAGATAATTCTCTAAACATCTAGCAAATTAACACTATTTCAGTCTAAATCAGTCTAAAATCAGTCTAAAATCAGTCTAAAATCAGTCTAAAATCAGTCTAGAATTTCAATAGATTTTACTAGACCCTTCGTATCAAGCTTGACATCGCCCACTCGGCGTCTACTCCCAAATAAATACCACCAGTGCCTACCCAGGTACTTCCCCCTCGTAATCGGAATCCGAACGTCATTGGAATTAAGCTTTTCCTTGTTGATGCAGACTTAGAAATTAACATCCAATCCAGCCATACCTACGGATTACATTGGTCCAGCCATACCTACGGAGTACATTGGTATCTATCCACCCAAAGTAATATAATATATACATTCTATGAACCTCTCATCATCACTCGAACTCTCACCCTCATCTTTCATTCAAACCTTTACAGATATACACACAATTATATAGATAACACCAACAATCATTCATTCCCCTGCCAAGCGAACTCGGGGTCATAATATTAACTCTGTAACATTCCATCCAACAATCGATTCGGTAATCAAAGCAATCCGTTATCCGTCCGTCCCCTCTCGGAATCCACGGAATCAAATCGCAATCATCACATCACAACACATCCATTTATTTCAAAGCATTTCTAATAAAGCTTTTGTTTTTACTAAGAATCTAATCATTTCCCACCTTACTCACTACTTACTCTTATTTTGTTCTTTTTATTTTCGTTTTCATTTTGGTCCTCTGAAAAGTCTGCAGAGTCTATACTCGTATCTGGAACAAAGTTTTTTCCGAAGTATCTACATCGAATCTCGTCATTTGTTCTGTATGAAAACGGTGGGTTGACGGATTCTTTGTTATATATACATATAAATATACACTAGGTACTTGAGAGTACTTGAGGATTTACGGAGATACCTCCTCACCGCGACGGTTAAATATCAATACATTTGATTCTACGTCGGACATTGGATTGAAGGATATTTTAAAATTGGGTCTTTGAATCTAGAACTTGTAGGAGGAATAGGAAAGGAAAGAAAGGGCACAGGATCAGGATATAAATCTTCTTTCGCAAGATATATACTTATTCTAACAGCAATGACGCGATTAAGATCAAGGTAAGATATATATTCCCTCACATCCTTTGTCCTCCTTCCCTTCCCGCCTGTTTCCATACACCCCATACCAATATCAATATCACCATTCGAACCCAACTGACACACCACCTAGATCCATAACCTCAACACGCTCCACCACTCTCCTCATCGCTTTCCTTTCTCTCACATCTAACACCCTCTCTTCAATATTCGTCCACCAATTACCCGATGACCCATTTCACCTCGCCGCTAACTATGGCATGTATTTACATTTTGCTAATGTGATGAGTGTTTTTGGTGTTATTGGGGGTTTGAGGGTACGTATTTCTGTCTTTTTTTTGTTCTTTTTGTCGGCTTTTCTAGAGGGATACGTTGCTTTGTTAGGAAGAGAGAGGCTGTTTGGATGGTTCCGGAGGTGGATGGGGGTGAAAGGTTGGGCTTCGGTAAAAGCTTGGGGTGCTTGTCCTGGAGATGAATATTTGGGGGTGGATGTACTTGATTTATGATGTTTCTTTTTCTTTCTTTGAAGTTTCGACTTTGAAAGGATATTGGTACGAACAGTAACTAACAACCTAGCAGAAACATGCCCTCTCAATCCTCTGTTTCTCAACCTACCTCCTCCTCGACACACTTTTGAGCACCATCCCCCGGCTGCTCCTTCTAACCCTCCTCTCTAACTCCTCCTCCGTTCTCTGCGCCCCTTCCTCCACCACCTCTCTCGATTTCACCACTCAGATCCCATCTCACACCAATAGTCAGGAATTAAGTCTAGCGACTTACAGCATATCCTCGCACATCCCCGCATCATCACATATCGCTGGATTTGCGGATTTTATGGGGAAGACGGGTGGAGAAGATGGATGGACAGAAGATGGTTGTAAAAGGGTTATGTACTTGGGCTATGTGACTTTGATGGGGGGTGTGATGGTTGCAATGGGATTACAGGTATTAGGTGCGCTCTGTGTGAGGGATTATGCCAAGGGGCTGTTTATTGCAGAGAGGAATGAGTTGGAAAGTGGGGATGGGGAATGGGAGAGGAGAGTAAAGGAGGGGAGTGAAGAGAGGGGGGAGAAAGTGGGAATGGTGGATAGAGAGGGGTTCCGACCGCTCTTGGTTTTGGATAGGGAGGGACAGGAGTTCAGGAGGATGACGCCGATTTCGGAAGAAAGAGGCTTCTGTTGAAGATTTATTTGGTTATCGTGGTACGGGGTGTGGTGGGAGTTGATATAAAATCCCCGTCATCTATAAAACCGGAGAATATATACCGCGATGATATATAAAACATGGGAGAAAGACGAAGCGACAGAAGATAAAACGATGAGATTGTACTATACAAAGGCAAACAGTGACGAACGATATACGAAACGAAGCTTCAATTGCCACAACCGGATTTGTATATAATTGGAGGAAAGCAAGCATGAAGCATGAAATATGGAAATAGGGCGCTCATTTGATACCATTACTACCGATACCATTGGGGATCTGAGGAGGTTTGGGGATTAGGGATAGGATAGGGGGTTGGGAGGATATGTATATAATGAATATTTAAACAGTTGTTTAATCATTTATTTGAATATATGTTGTTGAAAATGTAAAAGTGAAATATAACATCATTGCTTTCGAATGAATCTCATATTGAAGTAAATCATTGGATGGAGATGAATATATACGTGTGTAGAAAAGATAAGAGTTTTAAAGACCACCTCTCATTTAAATCATTCTTTTACATCAAAAAAATAACATTTTTATTTATTAATAATCTTTTAATTTATTTATAAAATACCCTGAAATTTAAATTATAGATTTATTATATAAATAATAATAATAAATTTTGAAAATGTTTAAATTTTTTATAATTTTATCAATTGAGATATTATAAAAAAAATTGATTTTTTTAATTTTTAATTTATATAGGATTTTTGTGTATATAAATTTTAAAATCTTGAAAATCTTAAATGGTTTTTTTTTTGGAAATTATTGAGAAGTTATTGAAATTGTTAAAGGATAAATTAAAGAATAAATTAAAAATAAATTAAAATAATTAGAAATAAATAAAATTATAAATTTTATTTAAAAATAAATTAAAAATAAATTTAAAATTAATTAGTTTATTCAATTAATTATAATTTCAATATTTAATAGAAAATTTACAATTTTTCTTAAATGGTTTTTTTTAATTTATATTTAATATGAATTTTATAAAATTTGAAATTTGAAATTTTGATTATTAATCTCTTGATTTATAAAATTATGAAAAATTGAAAATTTAAAAAAAAATAAAAAATTTTAAAAAAAAGAATTATATTAATAAATAAATAAAAGATTTTTTTTAAAAAAAATTAATTTAATTTAAAAATAATCTAAAGTTATTCTTTTAAAAATTAATTTTTATAGTTTTTATAGTTTTTATAGTTTTTATAGTTTTTATTTCTTTATTACAGAATTAAAATAAGAGAATATAATATTATTTAATATTATAAAATAAAGATTAAATATCTAACTTTGAAGTGTTTATTATAGGTTTTGGTATAAAATAAAGTAATGGCCATATCTGTGCGCAAGTACTGTACACTGAGGGTAAGACTCTCAATCTCAGATATCGATCGAAACCGAGCTGTCTTCGACTTTTCTACAGTCCTTATGAATCACGGCTCCTTTTGGGCAACTTCAACTCTGTAAGAAATCACCGAAAATCTCAAGAATCAGCCTGAAGAAACGATTGATGTGTATGATTTATTCGAAGATTTTCGAAACTACACTCAACTCACACAAGCATCAACTACTCCAATCTCTTCTGTATCATTTGCAACCTATAAGAATGGGAATAAAGATAAAAAGAAAGGAGAGAAAACCTGTTTATGTGGCAAGAAACATCTAATTATATGAAAAATACTACTATCTACATTCGGATAGGAACTGGAAACCAATCGATACCGATATTGAATATTTGAAGAAGTTCTAGGGAAAGCAATCAACAAAACGAAGGAACTGATTCGTTCGTAGGTATGAAGGAACTAAGGAACTTCTCAAGCTAGCAAATCTCTCTTGGGATCCAGCATGGAAGGAAACACCGACCAATCCTTTAGAACCTGAAAAGGAGAAAGACAAGGATCTTGGTGCGTTTCTCACTAAACAAAGTCTTACCTACGACAATGCTAGCATCCTCCACAAATGGTTAATCGATAGTGGTTCCGATACCCATATCACCAACTCTCTACGCAACTTTGTTCTTGAATAGTTTGGAAAACCATCTGATATGATAAGTGCTGGAAGAGATCGATTCCAAATTGAAACATTCGGTACTATCACTATGTTGATTAATACTCCAACTGAGCCAGGGCAAATAACCTTAAAAGAGTGACATACATCCCAGGGTTCCTTACAAACTCAGTCTCTCTAGCTTTACTCTCAAAGAAAGGTGTACATTTGAACACTGAACATCCAAATATCCTTACAAAAGAAGGCGTTGCATTTATTACTCTGAAGCAAACAAGAGATCACTGGACCCTCGATCTTGTTTTCTCTTCTCAACATGCTTCGCTTGCCACCAAAAATCACACCAAATCAACACACCGAGGGGTTGCAACAACGGAGTTACATGATCTTTCAGGCCATCCTTCTCTCGAAGCCCTCCAGCGCCTAGAATCAGCATTTACTGATATCATTATCGACAAAACGATTTATACGTCCTCTTTCTCTACCTGCAAAGTTTGTAATCTTTCGATGGCTCAACAGATTATATCTCGTAGTCCAAGGAAAGGGATGCCAGAAAATGGCAATGTCGGAGATCAATTTGCATGGGATCTGTTTGAGATGGATGAGGCTTATAATAATACCCGGTATATCAGCCACTTCTCACAAAATACAATGGGAGTATGTTCCAACCAGGAAAACAGAGATGATCGATACTATGGATACTCAATTCTCTCTGATACAATCGTAATTCGACTCAAAAGTCCGATTCATACGCCTCGACGGCGAAACCACGTTAGAGGGCGACTTCAAGAGGATCACAGACAAGCCTGGCATCATTGTCGGGCGTACTCCACCAGATACATCAGCACAGAATGGCGCTGCAGAGAACGCTGGTAAAATTCTCGTGATCAGAGCAAGAGCCCTTCTACTTTCAGCAGGCCTACCACAAAACCTTTGGCCAGAAGCAATTAATGCAGCCGGTTATCTTGAAAACCGCACTCCAAAAATAGCTCTTCGATGGAAGACGCCATTTGAGAGTGCTACTGGCAATGAACCTTCGCTAGCACGCCTACATCCATATGGGTGCTTGGCATATATGCTTAACAAGCAGATTCCAAGACGTGCGAAGATACAACCTTGTGTAAAACTAGGTTATCTTGCAGGATATGATTCGACGAATATCTTCGGGGTCTGGCTCCCTTCTATAAATTGCGTTATTCGAAGCAGAGATGTCAAGCTTTACGAAACCCGGCTTTATTGACCAGAAGATATAGATATTGGCTTTCTTATTAGGGATCAACTTAGGGATACTGCAGTCTTTCATGAACAAAGAGTAGAGGATTTGAAAATGGAAAATCTGTTAAGTGAGAAATCAGATGAGAATATTAGTGACGCAATTGTGGTTCAAACCAGACGGATGATAGTATTCCAACCAATGAGGGAGTTCCTCAAAATACTGAGCGTTCAACGGACTAGCAAACAAAATTATCATCTCATACTAACCCACAATTTCCAACGCCTAGAGCAACCTTATCACCAGAAGCGCTTACAAGACAATCTACTGGAATATTCCTATATCATCATTACTGGAATCAGAAGTCTCATCTCCCCTATCATCAGCGTTGAGCCAAGATGATATCATCACTATAATGCCATCTCGCAATACTGCGCATTCAGCAGAGCAAATACGTGCCGATATCGCCGAATCCCATATAATTTAGGGCTCTAGACGTCGATCACAAAGGAAAGAACACTATGCTGCAGCACTTTCATCACTTCCTCAGCTATCTAGCTACTTTACAGCCTTTGCTATCGGCAGGTCTAAATCAGGAACTCCTAGATTGCATCAAAATGATCTACCACCTCCGCCTAGGCTCTGGCATGAGCTAGCACAGCATCAGTATGCTAGAGAATTCCGAAAAGCATGTGAAGATGAGATCAAGGCTCTGAAAGAGTGTAAATCCTTTGAATATATCGATATATCTATAAGAGGGCAAAAACCTTAATCATTATATTGGGTTTTCATTTATAAATTTGATCAAGATGGATATCTCATCAAGTTCAAAGCAAGAATCTGTGTCAGGGGAGATCTTCAATCAATCGAAGAAGAGACATATACTACAACTCTAACTTTACAGATCTTTAGAGCTATCGCTGCAACTTTCGACCTCGAGATTCGATAATTTGACGTTTTCAGTGCTTTTCTGCATACAACATTGAGGCAACCAATTATCGACAAGTGCTCTGATGGCTTCGAAGTCCTAGGAAAGGTGCTTTCCGTGAACCGAGCACTTTATGGCTTCCGAGAGTCTCCAGCATACTGGCATGAGGATATGACCTACACTTTAATCGACTTTGGTCTGGATCCAGTTCCAGGAGCACCCTGTGTTTTCACCAATAACTGGCTTACTGTTCTCTTCTATATGGACGATATTATCGCAATTTGCAAGAAAGCTGATTTGCTACTATTAACCTCGTTCGAAAACACCTTAAAATCAGTATATACCATCAAATCACTTGGAGATATACAGCTTCTTAGGAATTGGGGTGCTAAGAGATCGACAAAATCATCGTTTGTGGCTTTGCCAAGACAACCACATTTCAAAAATATCAACACGCTTCAGTATCAAACCTAATCCTCAAGCCCCTTCTCCATTGCCAACAACAGCACTCACAAAGAATCCAACAATTGCAACTCCACAACAGGTTTTCGGCTACCAGCAACGAATTGGCAGCATTAACTACGCTGCTGTTGTGACTCGGGCCGATATTGCAAAAGCATCTTCAATACTTTCAGAATTACTTCGCAATCCATCCGCTACACATATTAATGCAGTAATGCATACATTGCAATACCTTGAGAATAGCAAATTCTATGCTATCATGTTCGATGGAAAGAAAGCAGCAACTACCAAAAACTTTCAAATCTGGAATAATGCTTCTCATGCCGACGATATCGATGTAAGAGTTTCTTCAATGGGATACTGCCTCACTCTCTTTGGAGGTTTAATCCATTTCAAAAGCACTAAACTGAAGTCGGTGACTACCTCCAGCATTCACTCTGAAATACTAGCTCTTTCCGTTACTACTCGAGAGCTTATGTGGTGGATACGCTTCTTTAAGAATACTGACTTAGATCTCGAAGAAAAGGCCTCAATTTTCTGTGGCAATCGTCAAACCATTCAACTTCTTCAATACAGCACTCCCCGACTTGTTATAAAACTCCGGCATGTTGATATACTCTCTCGTTGGTTCCGCCAGGAAGTGCAAGCAGGAAGGCTTCATGTCGAATGGGTTACAACCATTGAAATGGTTGCAGACGGTTTTACTAAACCCCTACCACCACAGAAACACACTCATTTTATCAATCTTTTAGGAATTGTTGACATTCGGTTTCAGATTCAGGAATAACCTCATTAATGACTAACTCGGTAATTCCTAAGGGGACATGTTGACCTCCTGGGATCCTGGAAGTGTATATATTATATAATATATACAAAAAGTAAATAATCTTAACTTTCATTCACTCTTTTTTTAAATATATTATTTCTTTACTCACTTTAATATTTTATTTATTTTCAATATTTTGATTTCAAAATACTTTTAATTTCAGAAACTAAATACCTAACTTCATTCCTTTATTGAAGATATACTTATAGCTTAATTACTTAATTAGAAAATCAATTAATTCAATCTTATGCTTTTCCTGGTCTCAATAAACCCAGTAAGAGGAAGTACTGAATTATGCCTAATAATTAAGCACAAGTGTATCCCCTTCTCCCAACACTGGCAACTACAGAAAGTGATAGGCTACCATATATGAACTAACTAATTCGTATCGAAATCAAATAACTTTTGGTAAAGAAAATATCAACATCGTTTTTCCTATCCATCCATCCGCTCCACCTATTCCATCAACTTAAGCTCGATCTTATTGATATCAATCAGGTCTTCAGTGCCTGGCATACACTCCCCTTTGTCACAGCATCGGCAGGGTTAGATCCTCCGTCTATTCATCTTATCTCTGCAATCTCCCTTCTCTCATATGCTTGCCGAAGGCACATAAGGTTAATCATAAGTCTCTTTTCCAACGTCGTACCCAACTTGACCAAGCAATCGTACAAGGATTTTGAGTCAGTTACTAGGCTAATTGACAGTAACATACAAGAGCAAAATATATCAACTCCATATGTTACCTTTGGAAAATGTAATTGTGCTTCAGAGCCTCGAAACTATTCCACCTGTCAAACGTAAGCCATGAAAGTAAAGGAGTGCGTTAGGTGTGCGTGGCCGAAAACCCAGCGGAATTCTCAAAGACCCCATAGAGGATAATAGATCACTTCCTTACGGGCCCAACTGAAGACTCTATAAGCCCACATCTCGTACTAAATTTGAAGAAATATACTTTAGATGCTAAAAAGTCAGGCTTGGTCATTGAATGTTATTTCACAGTCCTAGCATTCTGCTATTGTGAATGTTGGAGAGCTTTGCTGGAACATCACTCTGTATTAATCCGATAAAATGGGATACCATTCAGTAAATGCCCCAATTTTCGCAGTGAGATACAGATGGGGAAGCATAGACCTTGGATGTTGGCCGTTGCGATGAACATTCACTCATATTACAAAACGTCATTGTTCATGGTTCGAATTTGCACCATATAGATGCTCCTAAAAGTTCAACTAACTATGGATACCTAGCTCTTCTCTGCTACACTCATAATCGCTAAAATTTCCTTCTTCGATTTCATTTCGCTTGCGTAAAAATAGTTCGCCCCCATTCCACATCCGACACACTTGTAGTAAATGTACTTTGTATATGAACCTTACCCGGCACAGTCGGCTCCAACCTGTAATAATCTCTTTCCGCAGCGAAAGCTTTTGCGCTATTTTCTCCCCGCCCGAGAGGTAGGTCACCTGGATTGTTTGATTCGTGCTGGGTGCTTGACTGGCCGGTGCGAGAGCGAGACGTAGTGCTCCGGAACCAGGTATATATCGAAAAGATGTATCTGTTATTGATGAACCTCGAAAGAACTTGTTTACAAGACAGAAGGCACCCCGAGATGAGGTAAATGCTTGTCTCGATCACAACCCACATGATTAATGGGGCCGCGTTATAAGTTGGGTCGCTTGCATATGTGTTTAAGAAGAATTGAACGAATCGAATGATTGCTGTTACAAGACCACTGTCTTTAGATTAGTACTTGACTGGTAAGACCTTGTCCACATGTTTCAACTTACGCGCTTGCTACCAAGAAGATAAATATAATACCTATCTTCACATGATTGGCGACGTGAAGCTTTCGTAGAACCGGAATAGGTAATATGAGCATTGCAACATCTGTAAGAATGTTGGGAAGACCACTGTATGTAAGATGAGCCTGAATATTATCGCAGTGAGCTCCAGGTATGGTAGAAACCCAGGCAGCGGTAGGATGTTTGCCACACTGAAAGCCAACTGTGAAGACATTCACCACAGCACTCAATGATATAACAGCAAGAAGTGTCCAGCAGCAAGCTTTTGTGGATCGATCCACGAAAATACGCAGATAGAGTACCAAAACTGACATCTTTGGAAACGACACCGCAAAGCAGTAAAGTATTGGGATGGCGTAAAATCCATTCCACCCCCATGAAGTAATCTTCTCTGGCATAACCTGGATTACCTTTTCAAACCGTGTACCGACACCTAGGGATGGAGCGACTGAGATTGTTAGCAGATGACGTTAACACCAACGAATGGCATGTACTTACTCAGGCCATCGATACAAAGCCCTAAGCAAGTGAGCCATCCCGCAATCATGAGCACATCTTCCCAGCCAAACCCAGCTTTCTGGTAGTATCGAGAGAAGAACCTGAGCGCGAGAAAAAGAGTATCCAATACAATAAAGACGATGCATGTGATTATCAAAGATCTTGTATTAGTCTCATCCAAATAGGCTTGGCTAGACACCGATTCAGTGGATGACATCTCGGCGGTTGTAATGAGGGGAAGTAAAGATGGAGAATGAGCTGGAGATGTATATATTTTTGAACAAACTAAAACTATTATAAAAAACTTAACTAGTGCTAAGCATTACACTGGGGCAAATACTATATTAATGTTGCATAGTTTTCCAACCAACGCTTCAACCAGCCCTTCGGCTAATCTCATCACACCCTGCAGCGGAGGCTGCACTGTTTGAATACATATCCTTGTCAGCTCCGACAAAGATCGAGAGTGTCATATTGAATAAATTGAAATGATTGACCTGTAAATTTTGGGGCGCATTATATTCTGTATTGGGGGGGTGGTGTATGGGAAAAAGAAGCTCTTGGCTCGCTTGGCAAAAGCCTTTACATGATGTCTTTTTGAGAGCGATTCAAATAGCGAAAAAAAAATTCATCAAATCTAAACCTCTTCAAGTAATCTTATGATCTGATTGAATTATATAAACAACACTACAGAGCACTAAAAGTACGTGTCACGGTGGCTTATATAATCTAATTCTATTAAGCGAAGATCATATTATATTATTCTTATTAATTGTTAATGAAATATTATAATAATTTATTTTCAATTAATTATATTTTTAATTAAATAATAAATCTTGAAATATTAAATTTTATATTATTTTTTAATTTATTAATATATTAAAGACATTATAATTTAATTAAATAATTAAATTTGAAAAGTTTTTAAAGTTTTTAAAAACTTTTATAGTTTTAATAATTAAAAATTTAGAAAATAGTATAATAAAAAATGATTTTTAATATTTAATTATTAATTTGTTAATATTCAATTTTCAATTGAAAAGTTATAATATATTATAGAAAATTATAATATCATGTTAGAAGTGGGGAATTATGTCCTAGATTGGCCCAAAAAGACGCCATATTACTGCACATCCGAATAGGCTTGGTCATACCATCTATCACACCGAGTACGCACGCCTTTGGCTTGCATCCAGCATCCAGCTCTCCTTTGATAACTTGAATGATTAAGACCCGAAAGCCTATCGCACTCCGTGTACAACACACGCTACAATTGAGATTTTTATTACACATCATCTCATTTGGTTTACATCAACTATAATTTTCTATACATCTTGACAATCCATCTTTACGTAAATTGGTTGCCTTCGAGTTTCATGGTAAAGACTCCAAACCAAAATGCCGACATTCCAGTTCTCGGAAAGTTCTACCCCACCACAGCCTTTGTTTCCTCAGAGAAAACAGCTGCTCAATCACGTTGTCGATGGGTTGGCTCAAGTAAGGCCAGAATCCATCTGGGCAAAGATACCAAGAGACCCTCTTAGCTATGACGCCGGATACCGCAACATTAACTACAAGATGCTGGCAAATGCTATCAATGGAATGGCTTGGTGGATCAAGAATGAACTCGGAGAGTCAAAAAGTTTTGAAACACTTGCATACTTCGGTCCCTGGGATCCGCGATATATAATTATCCTTCTAGCTTCTATCAAAGCAGGATACAAGGTATCACAAACTCCCTGCCATGTCTACTAGGTCGGCTTAACTAATAATCATACAGATGATCTTTCCATCCCCTAGCTATCCGTTGGTCGGACTCACAAAGTTGCTGGATCAATTGGATTGTAAGACAGTACTTACCTCCTCGAACAACAAATATGATATCGTATCTAAGCTATTCACTGAGAGCGGCAGAGACTTTTATGAAATCCCGAGCCTTTCTAAGCTTCTTGACGAAGAATACGACCACTATGCACTCAACAAAACATTTCAATCCGCCAAATCAGAGCCCCTAATTGTCGTTCATACATCGGGAACTACTGGTATGCCAAAACCTCTAATCTACACGCATGATTGGGTAGCGAGCTGGATTGAGCAGAACCAATTGCCTGCACCTGGGGGACACACAAGCTTGGAACATATTATCCATGGAATTGAACTTTGTTCTGTTGCGCCTGCAAACCATGTAAGTTTGTCTTTGCTTCTAATTATTTTCAATTCTAATCGTAAGCAGGCCAGCAGTTTGCTGCCCAATCTTTTCGGCGCTATTCCGAACCAAATAAGGGTACTTTTTCCTCTCCCTGATTCACCAGTTACTTGGGCTACGGCTCGAGAAATGATCCGACATAACTCTCCGGATCTTCTCCTCGCGTCAGCGCATGTCCTGGATGGCGTTGCCTCCGACATCAAATACATCGAGGAAATCTCTGGAAAAGTATCGATGGTATCTTTCGGCGGAGGGCCACTCTCTAAGCCTACTGGCGATATACTTACCAAGCACTTTCGTGTATTCGGCATGTATGGAACTAGTGAGATTGGAACCATCCACAAAATCATTCCTAGTGGTCTTTGGGATACGAGAAGCTGGAACAGTTGGAAGCCTCATCCAAAAGAGAACATGCAGTTTCTGCAACTGCATGATGACACCTACGAAGCAGTCATAGTTCGAAATAGCAGCCTTGAGGAAGAGCAATCTGTGTTTAAGATTTTCCCTACATTGCAGGAATACCCCACTAAAGATATGTTCAGTCCAGATCCTCATCGAGAAGGCTTCTGGGTCTATCAGGGCAGAGTTGATGACCTTATCAAACTCAGCAATGGAGGTACTGTAAACCCTTCCAAATATGAGGAGATGATCGCTAGCGCATCGTTTGTAAAGTCGGCGGTGATGTGCGGTACAGGTAAGCCAAAGCCTGCCTTACTGATTGAGTTGTCGGAACCATTATCAGATGGCTCCAACGTTCTAGAAGATTTGTACTCATTGGTGGACGCTTGTAACGATGAATTCCCACCCCAGACCTCAATCGCTAAATCGAATATCATCATAACGTCCCCCAGCAAACCGCTTCCAAGAGCAGCTAAAGGGAGTGTTCAGCGTGCGCCGGCTTTGGAGTTGTATCGAGTAGAAATTGATGGACTCTATAAATAGCCCAGGCTAGGACTCCACACGTGTTGATAGTTATCTGGCACCAACAAGGCCTATCATGGAACTAGCTCTTAATCGGGGACGGCGAATGCCCCAGTTCAATTATATGAGAAAATGCTGCCAAAAACGAGGACATTGTTATCATTGAAATGGAATTGCTCAATTAATTGTAGATATGGATGTTTACACTAACTAATATTTGATTTGCGGTGCAACATTTTGCGTTCCTAGCCAAGTCTCTCGTTCCAACGGCAGTTTTGAACGTGCCAAGGTCAAAGATCTGCACCGATCAGCCCAAATAATCATCAATCAGTAATATGGTTGCAAAGGCTTCGACTTCAACAATATATCAAACTATTCACCAAATTAATCAAGAGAGCATTTTCTATGAACGTCTATATCATTCTACGTGAGCCCGCTGTAACAAAGTACAAGGTAAGCTGAAGAATCTGCCTCATTCTTGGACGTACTAAACGCTTTCAAAGAAGTGAGTCCATGAGTATCGAATCAAGCCCGTTATCAAGGAAGAGTACTCGATCGATTTATTATAAGTTTTGACTCAGTTTTTACCTTAACGAAATTAAACATCTTATAAGAACCCTTCTAGTATATTAATTTCAAAAAAGTAATATTTTATAATATAATTAATATAATTGAAATTTTCAGTTTAAACCGATTTCTAAATATATATATAATTATGAAAAGATCTTATAATATCTTTTTATTATTTATTTTTATATAAAGAAATAAAACAAATTTAAAAATATATTCTTATTTAAGATTATTTCATAATCTTTATTTATATAAAAATAAATATTAAATTAATTATCAAAATTATTATAAAAGTATATATAATATATATAATAAATAAATATTGATTTCTAATATTTATTTTCACTTTCTTAAAATGAATTTTATTTATTCTTATAAAATAAAAAGTTATTTATTAATACCTATAGAGTCTAGCTGTCTTATATAATCTTGGACTGAGGAAGAATGTAAATTAAAACAAACAATCAATCAATATGATCAAAATCTTCAGTATCACCAAAACCATTTCTTGCGGTTCATACTGATCTCTGGTGGGGGTGCTGGACCTTTCCTGTACCACAATGCCTTCTCCTTTGGGTCTTCAATAGTGTCAGGTTCAACATATTGGCACTGAGTGAAAGACTCCCAGAGACTCTCTATGAACTTCCCTGTCTCTGCAGTGTGGTAATCAGGACCCAAAAGTGGAATAATCGCCTTGGTAGCTTCTTCTGTGTGGTAGAAGGGTATACGTCTGTAAATTTCGAGTGAGAACTAAAGATCAAAGTACCGGAGCAAGAGAATGTTGATGACTCACGAGAATAAATGGTGAATTACATGGTAACCAGCAATATTGTGAAGGAAATGTTTTCCAACATAGCGGATTGGGCGGTCAATAGTTGCAGTAGCTCCTTTGATGAAGGTCCAAGCCTCAGCTTCGAATTTTGGTATCTTTGGATGTGTGTGATGTAAGTACGTAATCACAACAATCCAATGGTTGAGACACATATATGGTAGGAAGTAAAGCGGAAGCACCAATGACCAACCAAGCCTCAAGCTACACTGATAAATAAGAGTGCCTGTAGCAAAAAGACCGATATCAGACAGTAAGATGAGATGTGCCTCTTCAACTCTGAACAATGATCCCCAGGGAGCAAAGTGACTGTTGCCGAGCCAAATACTAGATCTGGAACCGATAAGACTTTGAGAAGAGGCGGTGATGTTATTAATCAAGTACCACGGCCAACCGAGGACCTGCTGTAACAATATTCGCAAAAGGGTTACCAGAGCAGCATCTTCAGTCAAGTCTTCAATGGCTTTAATTCCAGGTCCAAAGAGCTTTTGGTATTCTGAGCGGCGAGGAGCAACATAGTTGTGGTCCAGCTTCATGTTGTTTGCGTAAATATGGTGTCTGCGGTGCGTTGATTGCCAAGAGAAGTATGGTGTCAGTAGCAATGAATGCAGGACAAAACCTATGGCATTATTGGCGACCTCCCAGGGAAGGAATGCACCATGGCCACATTCATGACCAAGAACCTAATGTTGGTTGTTAGAAAAACATCGAATCAAGTCGGATGGGTAAAGGTGTACAAACCCAGATACCAGTGAAGACTATGCCTTGCGCCCAAGCATACAATATCCATAACGCATAGCGAATAACAGAGGTTTCGACCAAGGGAATATAACAAGCAGCAACATATCCAATCAACACAGCCAGTGCCATGTCATGCAGAAGCCAGAACAAGGATTTCAGAGGAGACGACTTAAAGCAATGCGCAGGTATCGCGTCTTTGAGGTCCTTGATACCAACATGATTTGGTGCATTTTGCAGTTCCTATATAACCGTAAGTTAGATTTCTATTGAATTTTCCAAAACGAAAGGAACTTACTCCGGAGCCAACCAGATCGGCTGGATGTGAAGTGTAGTCAATAGTCATGTGGACGGATTGAGAGGCTTGATATTGGACGATCAAATTATGTCTGTTTGATTTGCAGCTTCGTCTCCTGTGTTGGAGACCTTATACATTTTAGTACAAACAGAATCCAACTTGGTTGGCTATCGCCGATTACGTGAGCGCGACGTTGGTGAATATGACACAAGGGGTTGCAAGCGCTTGGCAAATTTGGTCATATGGCGGGGAATGAAACAGACAGTGTAGTGAGTAGAATGGAGAAACCTGCAGAATCTTGATTGATAAGATCGTTGCCGAATATGAGTGGGTATTGTAAAGGAAGTAAGATGAGAGATGACTGTACTTACCGGTGTAAGATTTGCGGCTAATAATACAGTTGTCAGTTGCGCAATGACATCTAACAAATGGCAAACCAGTGAAAGCACATGGGTCTAAGATTCTAAAAACATAGCTGAGTTGCTTCATGGGTATAAGCAAATATGGAGCATATCCAATATCTTCGGATTCAAATGCATGCTTCAATTTGCAGTCATCAAGCCAGGCTGGTAGTGGGGAGCAGATATTGAAATCTTACTGATTACTGATATATAAGATATATTATTTATAGAGTTGGGCACTTTATATAAAGTAGAGGATTATTATTTATTTTATCTTTATATAAAAAATTTAATTGATACAGATTTTCAAAGTTATTAATATATTTATTTCAATATAAATAAAGATTAAGAAAAGATATTTTATTTAATATAAATAATAAAATAATAAGATAATAAAAATTAAATAAAATAAAAATAATAATTCTTTTCGTAATTAATAATAAATTTTTTATATATTTAAATAACCTTATAAAAACTATATTATAATTATATAAATTATATTTTAATAAAATATAAAACAAGCTTCCTTATTATATTTTATTTAATTATATTTTGTCCAACCCCAAATATTCATGAGAAGAAGAGATTACGACTGCGCGTAATATAAATCCCTGCCCCTGTAGTTTCGTATTATGTACGAATTCCGTCTTATCTTCGAATACGGAGCATACCACCAATCACAGAAACTAGCATTTCAAAGTTCGTCCATTTAATTCACCATGGTAGGTAAGTTTTCTCCAAAAATTCATGCTTTGAATCACATCACAATACATCACATGCAGAATACTGTAAGCTCGGTGAAATTGTTGTAAGAAAAGCACCAATTTATTAATAACTGTCTGTTACAACACAACAACTTCCCAAGTTTATATATCAAAATATGTCGCTTAGCGGCGCAAGCAGAAGCAGGGGGGAAATTTTGATTCTTATGTGGGGCTGGGAAGTCTGACATGCCAACTACCCCACCCCCATATCCCGCCCGTTAAACATGCACCCACTTTAAAGCTTCTGCTTGTTTTTCATGGCTCGTGTTAAATCAATGATTGGACAGAGCTGTTGGCTCAACGCCACCAACTCCATATCCTCGTCAAATAACAGCACCTCCATGCTCATTCTCCCATTTTTGATCTCTTTGGCCTGAGCCCGCAGGAAAAGCCACTTGGTCCCCTCCGGTGGTAGGAGCTTCTTAATTTCGATGCTAGTAGACAGGGATGTGATCATTGCGGGCGCTCTGTACGATCCAGACGATGCATCGATAACTTTAGAAATTCCGGCCTCTCGTTCTCTTTTCTGCTCCAGCCCCGCAAGAACAGTTGCAGCTTGACCCCCGGTCGACACTTCTGGGTAGAAATTGTCGAGGATCGGAAAGGAGATATCCAGCACGAACCCCAAGGTCTCATTTGTAAAGGTGGTTTGCGGATTGGACCAGGTTATCCATTGATCACGAATGCTCGCCTCCTGCATTTCATAAGGAATGAAGTACTTTAGGTAGGATTGAACGCGCCGAAAGCTCTCTGGATGATACGGTGTTTGATAAGAAATCCAACGCGGATCGTCATCTTTGGCAAGTGCGGACACTGATGCCTCGATGGGTGGCGGATCCAGTTTCCAACTTGTGGTAAAGGAGAACCCCTGAGAAAGTGGCATATTGGTGATACTTAAGCTACGTTAGTATTAAACCGAGTAGGGCTATATTTGCGGTGCTTATCTTACGTCACAAACCCCATCATGCATTCTTTCCCTTTCTGGCTGACGGTGACCAAGATGGTAGACGAGGCCTTCCCGAGGTGTATGTCTTTGATGACGATCTTTGCAGTCGAAGGGAACAGTAGACGGAAAAACTGCCACTGCATGCCCAAAACATCTGTCTGATTATACTCGCTGTGCACTTCTGCAAAGTACTGCTTGACTGTCTGTTGGACCATAGACATGACCAGTCCTCCAAAAATCCCTGTAGATTGATGAGTACTAACATGGAGCACGGCTGCACATTACTCACTTGGACCGAAGCTGAATGAGCTGGGCAGATCAATCTCGTACTCCCCCTGACTTACCAGCCTGATGTTGTTGACCAATACATCGTCAAGTGCAGGTGGAATCATGATATCAGAATTCTCCATGTTTGAATTTGCTTGTGGAAGAAAGTGCAGCAGCTGTGGTCCAGAATGATGATAATGGAAGAAAATAATTTGTGAAGTTGCGAAGAATCGTTGTTACGAATCGCGCGCACGGCTATTTATTAACAAACAAAAAGGCGTCAGCGAATTAAAATCCTGGTATCTAGTTCTATTCAGCTCTGCAGCATTTGTCGGCTTTCCCTAATGGGGAAGTATTATAAGGACCTGGTGATTGATATCGCTTTACCTATGTGGTAAGTTCTCGAGCTCTGCCGGTTTGCCACCCAAAGACCTTGTGATTGAATAAATAACGTTTGATCTGAATGGCAGGACTTCTAATGCCTGGATATCCAGTTTCTTGAACGTTTTTCTATGTTCCGGCTAATTTTATTTTGCAGTAACCTTTCTGAAATATGTTCACTATGGCAGAGAGCTTCATGTCACGTCTACTACCTTTGAGCCTATACCAGATTTTGGTTGTCGTTTGCTCCTTTATCTTTGCGAAGGTCTTTCTCTCTAGTCATTAATGAATGCAGTTACTGAAAAGCATAGGTCACTGTTGTCACCATATATCGATTGCGGTGGCATCCTCTAGCTAGATACCCAGGTCCCTTCTTTGCGAAAATCAGTGATTGGTATGCAGCGTATCATGCCTATATAGGCGATATACACAAAGATGTTCTCCACGCCCACCAAAAATACGGTAGGAGATTCTTGAGAGGTGCAGGATTCGACTGCTGATTCTGACTTATTGAAGGAAACATTGTTCGTTATGGGCCAAATCGCCTGGTCTTTTCTACTGCAGAGGCTATGCATGGTAAGTAGCAGCACTTCCCTAAGTGGATACATCAATTGACAGCCTTCAGACATACATTTTGCTAAGAATGTGAGAAAGTCCGATGCCTACAAAGGCATACTGTCAGGACGAAATGCTTCGAATGTGCATAACACGTTAGATAAGACGGTCAATCAAAGAAAAAGAAAGCTTATTACAAGATGGTTGTCTGAAGATCAACTCAAACAATTCGAGTTAAACATACTGCGGCAGTCCGAAATTTTCATTAAAGGCATCATTGAGAGTGAGGTCTCTCCTGATGGTTGGACAAAGCCAGTCAATATTGCAAATCATTGTACGTATCCTGTAAAGTACCTTGAGATCACCGCTGAACCTTTACGTAGGCAGGTATCTCATCTTTGATATTGCAAGTGAACTTACCTTGGGCCACAATTTTCAACTTCAGACCAATCCTACGAATAGATATATGATTCATTTCGCATCTCCACTTCATCGTTTTAATAGCGCCTTTGTCCAGTCTGTGGATCTTGCAGGCTATCACCTGGAGAAGATATTTTATCCTCAAGCATTGTGGTACGTGTGGAAACTCTTCCGAGAGGGTAGTCGTTTTTCTGCAGAGAAAGTAAAATCTATGGACAAACCGCACAACCCTCTAATTTCGTTGCTTTACAAAGAACGAGATCCCAAGAGCGGCAAAGAGCTCTCGGCCACACAGATTTGGTCCGAATTGAAATTCGTTATGGTTACTGGTGCGGGGTCCCCAGCCAGCGCACTGGCTGCCATTTTTTTCTATCTAATGCGTCACCCTCGTTGCTATGAGAAGCTTGTGAAAGAGATTCGCAGCACCTTTTCTGATGCATCAGAAATTCACACCGGGCCAAAGATGTCGTCATGTCTCTTCCTGCAAGCCTGTATCAAAGAAGGATTTCGCCTCTCACCGTCAACCGGAGCAATTTTATGGCGAAATGTCGAGGATGACGGTCTCAAAATTGACGGGGAACACGTCGACGCAGGCTTTGACGTTGGAACCGGTATTTACGCTATGAACCGTAATGAGAAGTACTTCCCTAATGCATCTATATTCGAACCTGAACGTTGGTTACTTGACGAAACTACAAGCGATCTTGCTTTGGCATCTAGAGCTTTTACCACTTTCTCGATGGGACCGAGACGATGCCTAGGCCAAAGCCTTGCCACCACTGAAATACGCAATACTATCGCATTAGTTCTTTGGCATCTAGATCTTCGCAGGCCAAAACAAACATGTAATGACATTGGAGGTGGAAAACGAGGGAGTGTTGATGAGAATGAATTTCAACAAGAAGATCATATCGTTAGCTTTTTTGACGGGCCTTGTATAGAATTCCGTGAAAGGTCGTTTTGATTTCGCGATTTTTTAATTGCCCTTCAATTGGAAGCTGTCGACCTGGGAAATATTGAACGTTGACAACATCATTAAACATTCTTGATTTCGTTACTCCACTATTTAGTTATCTATATGTATATACAAAAATTTCAATCTTGATTTCCACACAAATATCATTCATAGTACTCTAATGCTTCTCTCGTATTCAAAAATTGTCTTTAGTGTAAAACTCAAGCTAATGTAATTGTTGCACAGGGGACGGGATTTGACGTTTTTCTTTTTAACTGCGCCCCATTCGACCTGCGGGGAGAATTAAAAGTCCCTATCAAGTGCCGGCGTCAGCGTGGACCTTAGAACAGTGAATCTAGAAATACTACTGCTAATGCACAACATTCTAAAAGGGGCGGTTCACTGGGTGGTTCGAGCGGTAACAGCAGCTCGGTACAACCATTGAAATGACGAAATCTTTTTCGAAACTAAACTCAATTGGGTACCTTTCAATCATCATTCATATCACCCCTGTCAGAATTGAGGACTTGGAACTTTTTATTTTTTTATTTTATTATATCACTCTATAAGTTTTAAATGATTAAAATTATAAGACTTTTAAAAGCTTTTAAAAGATTTTTAAATTTAATTATTTAATCAAATTATAATATTTTAAATATATTAAAAAATAAAATTTTTAATTTTTTTTTTAAAACTTTAATAATTAATCATCATTTAATAAAATAAAATCTTATTAATATTACAATATTTATTTATTATTCAATTAAATCGTATCTAAAAAATTCATCATCTCAATCGCTCCCCTCGGTATAGGGAATTGGTGGATTTACGGGTATTAAAAAATACGAATTTATCGCAACACCACAACGCTGCTACACCAAGGATTGTTTTTCATGCTGCAGTAAGCAATATATGTCGTACGTACTCGGTGTATCCGTTTAGGCAATTCTTACTGAAGATCTGCATCAACTGCAGGTAGTAATATTGGAGTTACACTTGGTGCTCGTGCTGCCAGTAAGTATGTCACACATGGCCATTATTCTCCTTATAGTTTACCGTTTTGTGGTATGTGCTTACTTGCTGACAGCACTAGTAATTCTTTCAATGGAGACTTAGCTCCGCAAACCCACTTCCACTTAATCCCAGGTGTCTTAGTTATCAGCCGTTAATTGTCTCACTCGCATGGCAATTTTCCGATGTAAAGCTTATCCATATCACCTTAATGACCCGCATTAATAACTTCCAACTCCTTTTCACTACTTTGTACACTGAACAAAATGCCTACTCTCTTAGAGGATAGCTCAAAGGGAGAGATGTCAGAACGGCCCGCTACCGGAACACTTGAAGCCCGAGCAGACCAAGAAGCGCAGGCATTCGAGAGTTCCCACCTGACCGGCTGGAGGTTCTATGGGACCATTGTTGGGTAAGTTACTTGATGCCGAATTCCCACTTTGCAGCACTTCGGCTAATAGCTACGGAAGGTTATATCTTGGGCTCTTCCTTGCAACAATGGAAGTTTCAATCGTGAGCACTGCGCTTGTCGCTATCACGAATGATCTTGGAGACTTTGGGCAAAGTACATGGGTCATTACCTCCTACTTGCTTACATACACAGGTAGGATTAGTCTTGTCTTGGCAAACGGTAGATGTATGTACTAAGATAAGTCTTCAGGATTTCTAGTTGTGTGGGCCCAATTTAGCGATGTGCTTGGGAGGAAGCTATTTGTAGCCCTAGCTGTGATAATGTTCATGGCTTTCTCTGGAGGATGTGCAGGAGCACAGACTTCCACGCAGCTGTAGGTTGTGCCTGACAACAAACACATTGTTTTTCACTAACCTCTCAGGATTATTCTTCGCGCGTTCCAGGGAATTGGTGGAGCAGGAATGTACAATATGGCAATGGTAATACTGGCCGAAGCAGTTCCACCATCGGAATTTCCGAAGTATGTATCTCTTGTTGCTGCCATTACTGCTATAGCATTTGCCGTTGGACCTTTGGTTGGTGGTGCTTTGACAAGTCATGCTACATGGAGATGGGTATTTTGGATAAAGTAAGTGAAAGATCCGTTACACTGAACGCTTCTAACCTCATGATAGTCTACCATTAGGTCTTATAACGTTTTTAATTGACATATTCGCTATTCCAAACTCATTTCCGCATCACAAACACACATTAAAACGGTCTAAACTCACCTTCGAGTCTTTCCAAAAACTTGACATACTTGGAGCTCTGCTGTTCCTTGGTTTATCAATCTGTTTTGTGGCTGCCCTTCAAGAAGCCAGCGTTGCTTTTCCATGGAGATCAGCTGTGGTAATCGCTTTGTTGGTCGTGTCTGGTATATCACTTATAAGTTTCACTCTTTGGGAGCGGTTTCTGACAATACACCACAAAACAAACGTTCCAGTACTATCTTGGAACCTTGCTACCAGACGTAGCATCGGTCTTTTTATGTGCGTTTACATTCATTCTCGTGCTGTGTGTATTACAGGGTTGATTGATTCATCTAGGGTTTCTTTCCTCACGGGCGCGCCTTTTACTTGTGCAACAATTCAGATTCCACAAAGATTTCAGACCGTCAATGGTTTGAGCCCGTACGATGCTGGTGTTCGACTCTTAGCGTTCATTGTAATGGCCCCAGTAGGTGCAGTCATTGGAGCTGGCCTGGCCGACAAATTTAAGATCAAGCCAACATATGCATTGATTGGTGGGACGGTCTTCCAACTAATCGGCGCAATTTGTTTCGTCACCATGCCATATTCTTCCAATATCAAATCATCCCAGTACGGCTTTCAAGTCATATTCGGCATCGGATCTGGCATGAGTAACGCCATAGCTACCACTTCAGTGCCGTTCATTGTGCAGAGAAAAGATATACGTGAGTACGCTTCATCCAACGTGTAAAATCAGAAGAGCTAAAGAAACCCGACAGCGGCTGCTTTGGGTGCCAACACACAATTTCGATACCTTGGTGGGGCAATTGGCTTAGGCTTAATCACAAGTGTCTTTAATAGCAATCTTCGGCCTAGATTGGCGACCATTTTAGATCCTGAGCAGCTTTATGCAATTCTCCAGTCTGCTGAAATTATTAAGACTTTACCTGAAGAACAAAAGGAGCTGGTACTCGAAGCATTTGCCCACGGGTTCATTCTACAATGGAAAGTCATTTTGGCTTTGATTAGTGCCCAGGTACCCGCAGCAATCATGATGTGGTAGGTTGTTATGGCTCTAGAAGTAGAAGACAATTCTTATTAGAATAATATAATAAATGATAAATATCTCAAATGATACAAAAACTTTTATTTTCGACCTTAATTGACACTTATATTGATTGAATTATTAAAATAGAAAAATATAATACTAATTATATATTTATAAGAATTATAAATATATATTTATTTTAATAAAAGAAATTGATTTAATTTAAATTGAAATTCAATAAATCAAAAATAGTTTTAAGTTAAATATATTTAGAAATTAAGATAATGTAGTTTATCAGCGAGTCGCCACTATCAGCGAATCGCCACTTTTTCATTCATTTAATCATTTTAAACTTATTTTAATCAACAATTATTAAATCAATTGATTCAAACTATTAAGAATCTAATAATCTAAGGTCTATTATATTATTAGAATAAATTCTTGAATTATAATCTATCTTTCTACATTTACTACAACATCAATTAGAAAATGCTTCCCCATTAGAATTCCCTTCTTTTTGATATTCATTGTATCGAATCTGAATATCTACCTCTTGTTGAGATAATATATCAAGAGCCTTTTATTTAGTAAACACTCCTCCTTAATATAATTAGGTTTTTTTTATATATCGATACTTACTTAATACCTCATTTGCTGCTTAAAATATACAATTCTCTATATTTAAAAGTATTGTCACGAATCATATTCATTATAACACAATAAAAGCAAGTACAGCAATTTGGGCCGTTGTTTCCGAAAAGGTCCTTATCAATAAGGAATCCTAAGACAAATGTTTTAAGATAAAATAAGTCTTAGAATTGTAATCATTCTAAAATTAATCAATTAGACAATTGTAATGATTTGGGATAAGTATCCTAGGGTCTTATTTGTCTTAAAATAGGAAATTCTAGGATAGTATTAGTTCCAGAACAATTATCCTAGGAAGTATATTATCCTAGAAAACGAATTATTCCAGAATTAATATTCTAAGACTATTAAAAGGATCATATAATAAATAAATTAAATAATCTAATCTATTCAATCTAAAAGATAACCCAAATAAATCAATCTATTTAGACTATCCAATAATATCTAGAAGTATATAGTTAGGATAATCTTATAATTTAGAAGCTTTATACTCAATTTAATTATCAATTAGTTTACCTATATTCTACTTAATCTAATAACAACTTCATTTCTAAGTGAATATCAATAATAAAACCTTAATTGTCACGAATCATGTTTATTATAACACAATAAAAGCAAATACAATGGTTTGAGCTGTTGTTTTCGGAAAGATCCTTATCGATAAGGTATCCTAGGATAAGTATTCTAAGATTCAATAAATCCTAGGATTGTATTTATCTTAGGATTAATCAATTAGGCAACTATAATAGTTTAAGGCAAATTATCTTAGGATCTTATTTGTCCTAGAATAAAGAGTTCTAGGATAATATTGATTTTAGAATAATTATCTTAGGAAGTATATTATTTTAAAAAACAAATTATTCCAGGATTAGTATTCTGAGGCTAAATAAGGATTATGTGATATGTTAACCCTGTTAATCAATTAACAAAGCTAACAATGAGGGAATATTAGCTATATTAGCCAATTAGTATAATTAGCATTCAAAAAAGACAACAAATATATAATTAGGATAGTTTCATAGTTTAGAAACTTCATATTCAATTTAGTTATCAATTAATTTATCTATATTCTATTTGATCTAATAATAACTTCATTTCCAAATGAAAACCAATGATAAAGCCTTAACCTATAACTACTAATTAAACGAATTTTAAGCAATCATTGCCTTTAATACAGAATCATTATATTTTGAGCATCATTACAATTAAACTATATCAATTATGATAGACTCTAATCAGCAATTTACCGAACCAGTTTCCTTCACTTTTATTCGGGTTTTAGGGCAGATCGCTGTTACTATAAAGCCAAAACGAATAATCCAAGTATCTACCTTTGATTTGTTTTATAAAGAATAGATTCATCAAAGAACCTATATTATACAATTATCACAACGATTAGGAAAGTATCATTGAAATAAATATTTTCGATACCTATATAATAGGAGTTCATTTTCAAAAAGATGATAATAGGAAACTACACTTAGTTGCCTATTATTCCAGCAAGTGTAACGATACTGTACTGGAGGCAGCGGCTGTCTGAGGTTTTGTTGGTTGGTAATTGTAGGTTAAGGCTTTATTATTGTCACGAATCATATTCATTATTATAAAATAAAACTAGGTATCGGTATTTGAGCCGCTTTCTTTATAAGGATCCTTATCGATAAGGAATCTTAGGACAAATATTATCCTAAAACAAATAGTATTCTAAAAAAAAATAGGTTAGACAATTATAAAATCCTAGAATAAATATTTTAGGATATGATTCGTCCCAAGAATATTATCCTAGGATAATATTTGTCCCAGGATTATTATCCCAGGATAATATCTATCCCAGGATTATTATCCTAGGATCTTTATAATCTCAGGATTGAAATCATCCCAGGATTAATGTTCTGAGGTTAATGGTAGATTATATAATAGATAGATCAGATAGACCAGTCTATTCTGTCTATTTTACCAAAAGGATAGATTGGATAGATCAGTCTATCCAAACTATCTAAAGGAAAATCAATAATATATAATTAAAGTAGTTTTATAATTTAGGAGCTTTATATTCAACTTAATTATCAATTAGTTTATCTATATTCTATTTGATTTAGTAATAACTTTACTTTTAAGTAAACTTTATTGATAAAACCTTAATCTATAATTATCAACTAACGAAACCTTAGGCAATCGTTGTCTCCAATATAGTATCGTTATATTTTGAATATTGTTTTCGGTTAAGCTATATTAGTACAATAGACTCTCTTTAGCAATCTATCAAACCAGTTTCCTTTTCCTTTATTGAAGTCTTAAGGGAAATTATTATCAATATAGAATCAAGATAAATAATCTAAATATCTATCCCTGATCTATTTTATAGAGATTATAACAAATATCAAGCTTTTGTTATACAAATTGATCTTTACTATACTTTTAATAAACATCTCTTATTGATACAAATATAGAGGATCTTATAATTAATCTTGTTCTTTCAAGGAATTGTATTTAATTGAATCGAATCTTTTTTCAATGATCTAATAACCAAAACTACCAATAATCAACTTAATGAAAATATGAAATCTGAGATACATCATTTTTTTGATATTTACAAATCATTCCAACAAGGTTTCGATAAGGCTTTTAAGGAAGTTGATCCTAATCATATAATTGAGAAAGTATTACAATAATTTAAGCAAATAAGATCAATTATAATCTATATTACTAAATTTCAATAATATATTAAATATATTATATAGAATAATAATTATCTTAGATCCTAATTCTATAAGAGACTTAAGGATATTATCAAGAATGAGTTAATAAGAGCTTTAAAACCACCAAACCTTTCTGAATTAATCGAAACCTTCATCTTAATTAATAATCGTTTCTATAAAAGACAAATAAAGAAAAAGGGAATTATTCAGAAAAATAGAAAGTTTTCTAAATCTCAATATCAAAACAAACATTATAATATCGATGACCCAATGAAATTGAATAGAACCAAATATCGATATAAGTCAAATAAACTTAATATCGAAGAAAAGAAAAGATATAGAAAAAATAATCTATATTTTATCTATAAAAAAAATGAGTATATATCTTGAGATTATAATTAAAAGAAATTATTTGCTACAAAAAGCAAGAAACAAATAAGATTTGGAAATAGGAAATAAAGATTTCAAAAAATAGGTATATTAGAAGGTAACTTTTACAAAATTGGATTATTAGAAAAAAAGTTATCCTAATTATATTCAGAACAATTCAGGGAATTGGGATTAGTCACTCTATATACAAAGATGGAACCATCCAGAAATACCGATGAGAAAGTTGAGTTTACAGATAACCTTGAATTAGTCAAATTATTCGAAAAGAAAGGATCTATCAAAATATCCGAAAACGATCAGCGAATCAACGAAGTCTATTTAAGACCTCAAGAAGACAAGTTATAATACTTGATTAGTTATCTCAATAAGAAATATATATAATATTATTATAAAGAACAGAAACCTGATTTTATAGAGAAACATCAGATTTATAATTATTCAACCCTATTGATCTTTTATATTATTATATATAACAATCCTTACCAAATAGTATTTAAGGAGAATATAAGGGAAGGCAATATTAGGAGATTTGTTGCGGATTTAAGCTTTTCTTAAATTAATAAAGGATAAAAGTATAACAATTATAATCTAGAAATCAGAGATATATAGAAAATCCTATTATAAGCTGGATATCACAGAATCTAATGTAGGATTAATTATTATTATAAACACTAATAGGCTAAGAATTATTACTAAGATTTTCAGATAGGATCAATAGAATTATTAATAGCTATACTTTATAAATTATTGAGTATAAACAAATATCAATATAAATAATTGAATCTCTTCATTGAAGAATAGATCATCAAATCATTATTACTAGAACTCAATAATACAATTAGGATTGGATAATTAATTATAGAAATTAATTTTGGAAAACAAGAAATTAAAGCTTTGATCAATTCAGAAGCTATAAGAATATTTATAGATCCTAACTTTATTGAAAAAAATGGAATCCTTATTAAGCCTAAAGAATATCTATATTAATTAATACTATTAAAAGGAAAAAAGATTGAAGTAGATAGATAGGTATAAAGACAAACTAATGTTCTCAAAATAATCATATCAAAAGAGTATACAGAATAAATCAAATTGAATTTAGTATTATTAGATAGATATACAATAATCTTAGGAATCCCTTGGATTAGAAAATATAATCCAAATATTGATTAGGTAAAGAATATCCTTATATTCGATTGTTACAAATATAAAAACAAATAATTATATAATCCAAAAAAATAGATTTCTGAGGAGACTGAATATTATATTATAACAGCCACAGATCCTCTATTAGTTAACAAGACCAATACAAAAAAGTTTCCAGTACAATACAGAAAATTCGCCAAATTATTCGAAGATCCACAGGACTTAAAAACCTTGCCAGAATATAAGTCTTGAGATTATGAGATCAATTTCAAAAAGGGATTCATATCCTTAACTAAGAGATTGAAACTATATAACCCTAATACCTTAAGAATATAGAAAGAATACCAATCGAAAACTGAAAAAAAAGGATAGATTAAGAAATCCAAATTCTTTTATATATCTAATATATTATTAATATTTAAAAAAAGAGATCTAAATAGTTGATCTTATAAAGATTATTATCAAATGAATAATAGGATTATTAGGGATATATATTTTATATTCAAAGTTTAGAAATTAAAGGATAAATTGAGCAAAATAATAATCTATATTAAACTGGATTAAAAAAATGCCTTCAATCTCATACAAATCAAGAAAGGATATAAATAGAAGATTGTTTTTATATTACCTTCTAGATTATGGGAATATATCATTATGCTATTTGGATTAACAAATATATCTATTATATATTAATAACAAAATAATAAAATACTTAAGGAGTTTAGCTTATTCGTAATCTGTTATTTGGATAATATTCTGATCTTCTTTCAAAAAGAAAAGGAATATAAGGAATATATCCTTAAAGTATTCGAAATATTTAGGAAGATCGATTTATAACTTAAATTATCAAAATATAAGTTTGGAATCAAGAAGATAATCTTTCTGGGATATATAATCGAATTAGGACAAATGAATATTGATCTAAAAAAAACCAAAAAAATAAAAAATTAAGAACAATCTAGAAACATTAAAGATATATAGATTATATTAGGATTCGCCAATTTTTATCAAATATTCATTAAAGACTTTTCTAAAATAATAAAACTATTTATAAAGATAAAAAAAAAAGATATAAGATTTATATAAAACAAAAAGATAAAGCAAGTCTTCTAAGAAATCAAGGATAGATTTATTAGGGAACCTATACTCTACAATTATTATGATAATTGAGAAAGCATTATTGAAATAGATACTTTTGATATTTATATAATAGGAGTTCATCTTTAAAGAAATGATAATAGGAGACTATACCCAATTGCTTATTATTCCAGTAAAATAAATAAAATAGAGCAGAATTATAATATTTATGAAAAAAAACTTATAGTTATAGTTAAATTGTTGAAACATTGAAGAATCTATCTTTAAAAGGCTAAATTCCTAATAATTATTTATATTGATTATATAAATCTATAAACCTTTATTATAATTAAAATCCTGAATAATTGAAGATTGGCTTAATAAACTGAAGAATTAGTTAGTTTCAACTTGATAATCAAGTATATCAAAAGAAAGGATAATATAAGGGCAGATATATTAAATAGGTTATCAGAATATAAAGATAATAAAACCTATTAAGAGACAGCAATCTTGAAATCTTTATTAAATAAAGATCTCATTCTGAATTTAACAAAAATTGTTATTTTAAAGAATAAATCAATGGAAATCTAGAAAAACAGATTTATAGATATATAATTAAATAAGAAGAATATCAAATAGCCTAAGCTGCCAATAACTGTGGATGGATTGATATAAGTCGCAGAGAAAATTTGGTTATCAAGTAACATTGCTATTGAATTCATCGAGGAACAACATATATTACCAACTCATAGTTATTAGGGAGTATGAAGGATATATTTGAAAATTAAGAGATAATATTAGAATCCAGGACTCCAAACTATAATCAAAAAAATGGTTACCAAATATGATACCTATATTAGGAATAAGACTTTTTGCCATACCCCTTATAAACAGATATATATAACTAAAATGCCATTAATATTATAAAAATCAACATCATAGGACTTTATAAAGTCATTATTTAAATCCAAGGATCCAATAATAAGAGTAGAGTACAATTATCTTCTGATCATTATAGATCGATTAATTAAGTATATAATACTAGTATTATATAAGACCACATTAATTACAGAAACCTTAACAATCATATTCCTAAAAGAAGTTATTATAATATATAGATTACTAAAAAAGATATTATCTGATAGGGATAAATTCTTTACATCAAAATTCTAGATTGCTTTAATAGTATTACTAAATATAAAAAGGAAAATATCTATAATATTCTATTTACAAACAAATAAAGAAAATGAACAAATAAATTAGATTATCGAAATATATCTTTATTATTATATAAATTACCAATAAAACAATTAAATAGGATTACTATTTTTAATATAATTTGTATATAATAATTCTATTTCAGAAACTATCTAAGTCTCCCTGAATTATACTAGCTTTAGATATGAATTAGTTATATACCAGAAACCAGATATTCTAGAAATAGAGAACTAATCTGCTATTATATAAACAAAGAAACTCAAGGAAATTCATAAGGAAATAACAATAGAACTCAAATTCATTACCAAAAGAAATATTCATTACTATAATAAAAAGTATAATTAGAAGTTAACGTTAAAGAAAAAAGATAAAATCTATTTATTCCAAAAAAACATCAAAATAAAGAAACCAAATATAAAATTAGATTATAAGAAATTAGGATTATTCAAAATCAAGAAAAATAAAGGATCCTTAAATTATAAATTGATATTATCAAAAAGTATAAACATTTATTCAGTATTTTATATATCCTTATTCGAATTAATATTATCAGGAATATCTAAATGTCACGAATCACACTCATTTTTATAAAATAAAACTAGTTACCAGTGTTTGAACTATTCTCTTTAAAAGGATCCTTATCGATAAGGAATCCTAGGACAAATATTGTTTTAGGACAAATAATATCCTAGAAAGAATAAATTAGGCAATTATTAGATCTTAGGACAAGTATCCTAGGATATGATTTGTCCCAGGATTATTATCCCAGAATAGTATTTGTCCTAGGATTATTGTTCTAGGATAATATCTGTCCCAGGATTATCATCTTAAAACCTCTATAATCCCAGGATTGGAATTGTCTTAGAATTAGTATTCTAAGGCTAATGGCAAATCATGTAATAAATAGACTGGATAATTTAAATAAACTGGTCTATTCAGTTTATCCAAAGTTATCCAAATTAGATTTATCAATATATAATCAGAGTAATTTCATAATTTAGAAGCTTTATATTCAATTTAATTATCAATTAGTTTATCTATATTCTACTTGATTTAATAACAACTTCACTTTTAAGTGAACTCAATTAATAAAGTCTTAATTTATAACTATCAATTGATAAAACCTTAGGTAATTATTGCCTCTAATATAATATCGTTACATTTTGAGTATTGTTTCAGTTAAGCTATATCAGTTATAATAGACTTTATTCAACAACCCACCAAACCAATTTCCTTCTCCTCCATTAGGGCCTTAGGACAGGCTACTATCAATATAGAGCCAAAACGAGTAATCCAAATATCTATCCCTAACTTATTTCATAGAGATTATAATAAGCATCAAGTTTTTGTTATACAAACTAATCTTTACTATATCTTTAATGGATACCTCTTCTTGACATTAATGTAAAGGATCTTGTAGCTAATCTCGTTTTTTTGAGGAACTGTATTCAATTGGATCGAATCCTTCATCAATGATCTAATGACCAAAACTACCAACAATTAATTTAATGAAAATATAAAATCCAAGATATATTATCTTTTTGACATTTATAAATTATTTCGACAAGATTTCGACAAGGCTTTCAGGGAAATTGACCTTGATCATATGATTGAGAGAGCATTATAATAATTTAAGTAGATAGGGTTAATTATAGTCTATATTGCTAAATTCTAATAATACACTAAATATATTATATAAAATGATAATTATTTTAGATCCTAATTCTATAAGGGATTCAAGGATATTATCAAAAATGAACTAATCAGAGCTCCGAAATCACCAAACCTTTCTGAATTAATCGAAATCTTTATTCTAATCGATAATTGTTTCTACAAAAGACAAATAAAGAAAAAGGGAACTATTCAGGAAAACAGAAAATTTTCTAAACCTCAGTGGCAGAACAGACATTATAATGCCGATGACCCAATGGAATTGGATGGAGCTAAACGTTGATATAAATCAAATGGGCTTAATGTTGAAAAGAAGAAAAAACACAGAGAAAATAATCTATACTTCACCTATAGAAAAGGTAGGTATATATCTTGAGATTATAATTAAAAGAAATTATTTGCTATAAAAGGCAAGAAACAAGTAAGATTTGGAAACAAGAGATAAGGATCCCAAAAAGTGGGTATATTAGAAGATAACTTTTACAAGATTGAATTGTTAGAAAAAGAGTTACTCCAATTATATTCAGAACAATTCAAAGAGTTGAATATGATCATCCTATTTACAAAGATAGAATCAACCAGAAATACCAACAAGAAAGTCAAGTTTACAGATAACTATAAATCAGTCGAATTGCTCGAAAAAGAAGGATCTGAAAACAATCAACAAATCAACAAAGTTTACCTAAGATCTCAAAAAGATGAGTTATAATATTTGACCAATTATCTTAATAGAAAATATATATAATATCATTATAAAGAATAGAAACCTGATTTTGTAGAAAAATATCAGACTTATAATTATCTAATCCTATTGATCCTATATATCGTTATTTATAACAATCTTTATCGAATAATATTCAAGGAGAATATAAGGGAGGACAATATTAAGAGATTTATCACAGACTTAGATTTTCTTCAAATTAATGAAGGATAAGAATATAATAATTATAATCTAATAATCAAAGATATATAGAAAATCCTATTACAAACTGAATATTATAGGATCTGATGTAAGATTGATTATTACTATAAACATCGATAAGCCGAGGATTATTGCTGAGACTTTCAGATAAGATCAATAGAATTGTCAATAATTATATCCTACAGATTATTAAGTATAAGCGAATATCAACATAAATAATTGAACCTTTTTACCAAAGAATGGATCATCAAATCACTATTGCTAGAACTTAATAGTACAATTAGGATTGGGTAATTAATTGTAGAAATCAATCTCGAAAAACAGGAAATTAGAACTTTGATTGATTTAGGAATTATAGAAATGTTTATGGATCCCAATTTCGTAGAAGAAAATGGAATCCTTATTGAATCTAAGGAATATTTATATTAATTGATATTATTAGAAGGAAAAAAGGCTAGAGTAAATGAATAAGTATAAAGATAAATTAATACTCTAAAAATAGTTATATTAAAAGGGTATATTGAACAAGTCAAATTGAACTTAATATCATTAGACAGATATATAATAGTCTTAAAAACCCTTTGGATTAGAAGATATAATCCAAATATTGATTAGGTAAAGGATATCCTTATATTTGATCATTATAGATATAAAAACAAATGACTATATAATCCAAAGAAACAGACTTTTGGGGAGATCGGATATTGTATTATAGTAACTACAGATCCTTCATTAATCGGCAAGATTGATGCAAAAGAAATTCCAGTGTAATACAGAAAATTCGCCAAGTTGTTTGAAGACCTATAGGATTTGAGAGCCTTATCAAAACATAAGCCTTGGGATTATGAGATCAATTTCAAAGAAGGATTCATACCCCCAATTGAGAGATTGAGACCATATAACCTTAATACCTTAAGAATATAGAAAGAATACTGATCGAAAATTGAAAAGAAAGGATGGATTAGGAAATCCAAGTCCTTTTGTATATTTAATATATTATTAGTATTCAAAAAAGGAGATCCGAATAATTGATCTTACAAAGACTACTACTAAATAAACAATAGAACTATTAGGGATATATACTTTATACCTAAAATCCAAAAGCTAAGAAATAAATTAAGTAAGGTAATAATCTATACTAAACTGGATCAAAGAAACGCCTTCAATCTCATACAAATCAAGAAGGGATATAAATGGAAGATTACTTTTATATTACCTTCTGGATTATAGGAATATACTATTATACCATTTGGATTAACAAATATATCAGCTATATATTAGCAATAAAACAACGAAATACTTAAGGAATTTAGCTTATTTATAATCTATTATTTGGATAATATCTTGATCTTCTTTTAGAAAAAAGAAGAACATAAGGAACATATCCTCAAAATATTCGAAGCATTTAGAAAGGTCGATTTATAACTCAAATTATCAAAATATAAGTTTGGAGTCAAGAAGGTAATTTTTCTGGAATATATAATCAAATCAGGACAAATAAATATTAACTTAAAAAAAACCAAGAAAATAAAAAATTGGGAACAATTTAGAAACATCAAAGATATATAAGCTATATTAGGATTCGTTAACTTTTGTTGGGTATTTATCAAAGATTTTTCCAAAATGATAAAATCACTTATAGAAATAACGAAAAAAGGTATAGGATTTGTATAAAGCGAAAAAGCGGAGCAAGTCTTCCAAAAAATCAAAAATAGATTTATTAGGGAATCTATACTCTACAATTATTATGACAATCAAGAAAACATCATTGAAACAAACATTTCCGATATCTATATAACAGGAGTCCATTTTCAAAGAGATGATAATAGAAAATTACACCCAGTTGCTTATTATTCTAGTAAAATGGATAAAACAGAGCAAAATTACAATATTTATGAGAAGGAACTCATAATTATAGTCAAGTTATTGAAATATTGAAGGATCTATCTTTAAAGGGCTAAATTCCTAATAATCATTTATATTGATTATATAAATCTACAAACCTTCATTATAATTAAGGTTCTGAATAATCAAAGATTAACTTGATAGATTGAAGAATTAGCTGGTTTCGATTTGATAATCAAGTATATCAAAGGTAAAGATAATATAAGGGCAGATATATTAAATTGGTCATCAGGGTATAAGGATGATAAGACTTATCAAGAAACAGCAATTTTAAAATCTCTTCTGAACAAAGACCTCATTTTGAATCTAACAGAAATTGTTGTTTTAGAGAATAAATTAATGGAAGTCTGGAAAAACAAACTTATAGATATATAGTTGAATAAGGAAAATATTAAATGATCTAAGCCACCAATAACTATAAATGGATTAATATAGATTATAAGGAAAATTTGGCTATCAAGTAGTATTACCATCGAATTCATTGAAGAACAGTATATATTACTAGCTTATAATTATTAGGAAGTACAAAGAATATATTTAAGAATTAAAAGACAATATTGGAATCTGGGACTCTGAATTATAATCAAAAAAATGGTCATCAAATATGATATCTGTATCAGGAACAAGGCTTCTCACTATATCCTTTATGAATAAATATACACAACTGAAGTACTATCAATATTATAGAAATTAATATTATAGGACTTTATAAAACTATTATCTAAATCTAAGAATCTAATAATAGGAGTAGAATACAATTATCTCTTAATTATTATAAATCGATTGATTAAATACATAATATTAGTATTATGCAAAATCATTTTAATTACAAAAACCCTAACAGCTATATTCCTAAAAGAGATCATTGCAGTATATAGATTATCAGAGGAGATATTATCCAATAGGGATAAACTCTTTATATCAAAATTCTGGATTATTTTAATAACATTATTAAATATAAAAAGAAAAATGTCTATAATATTCTACTCACAAATAAATGGAGGAAATGAACAAATAAACCAAATTGTCGAAGTATATCTTTGTTATTATATGAATTATCAATAGAATAATTGGATAAAACTATTATCCTTAGTATAATTTGTATATAATAGCTTTGCTTCAGAAACTACCTAAGTCTCTCCAAACTATGCCAATTTTGGATACGAATTAGTTGTATATTAGGAATCAGGTATTCCAGAAATAGAGAACCAATCTGTTATTATATAAATAAAGAAACTCAAAGAAGTTCATAAGGAAATAACAACAGAACTTAAGTTTATTATAGAAAGAAATATTCATTATTATAACAAAAAGTGTAATCAGAAGCTAATGCTAAAGGAGGGGATAAAGTCTATCTACTCCAAAAAAACATCGAGATAAAGAGATTAAGTAAGAAACTGGATTACAAGAAATTGGGATTATTCAAAATCAAGAAAATAAAAGGACCCTTGAATTATGAATTGATGTTAACAAGAAATATAAACATCTATTCAGTATTCTATATATCCTTGTTCGAACTAGCATCACTAAAAACATCTAAAATTTCTGAAACCGAAATTATATCTATTAATTAGAATGTCAAATATAAGATAAAGAAAATACTAGATTGCAAATATATTAGAAACAAAATCAAATATTTGATAAAATAAAAAAATTATCTGGAATCTGAGAATATATAGGAATTAAAAAAAGACCTCAAGTACTTTGAAAAGTTTGAGGATTTTTGTTAATAGAATCCAGATTTGTTTAAAAAAAAGAAGAATTCAATATAATTTATATAAATGACGAATTCATCAAATACAAAAAAAAAGGATCAAAGGAGTTGGAATCAATTGTAGAAAGTTCAGAATCAAATTGACCAAATTAACCAAAAGGATCGGGAGGAATAACGAACGTTGAAATTACAATAATTTCTCTTTCTTTTTCTTTTTTAAGTCTTTCTTTCTCCTTTAGAACATCAAGCTTATTCAGAGAATTTAAACCAACCGCTATCAATTTCTGCTCTCACTCATCCAATAAACGTTGTTGTTTATAAAGACAAGAAATCTTGACTATAGCTTTTTGTAATACCGCGAAAACCTTGGCTATAGTCTTTTGTGATATTGCGAAAGCTTTTTCCTCCTTTTCATAAAGCTTTTGTTATTGACAATCAATAAAGAACCAATCGGAAAGAGTTGGCATTTTGTTCCTCGACTTTATATCACAAGTTTTCCCTTGGTGATAGCATTCAGCATATCTACCATTATTGAAACCTGATTCCAAAGCAACACAACAACAATTGGCCTTTTCACATCGAGTACAAGCAATTATTTCGCTTCCTATTTGTTCGATTCGATTTCCAAGTTCCAATTGCTTTATTTGTTTTCGAGTATGTTGAGATAATATATTGCAAAAAGAAAGAAAGGAATATGAAAAATGGATATTGTAGATCTCGTACTAATTATAAATGATCGAGGATGACACTTGATTAAAAAGGGGATAATATCATGAATCATACTTATTTTTATAAAATAAAACTAGTTACTGATGTTTAAACTGTTTTCTTCAAAAGGATCCTTATCGATAAGGAATCCTAGGACAAATATTGTCCTAGAACAAATAATATCCTAAAAAGAATAGGTTAGGCAACTATTGGATCCTAGAACAAATATCCTAGGATATAATTCATCCTAGGATTATTATCCCAGAATAATATTTATCTCAGAACTATTATCCCAGGATAATATCTATCCCAGGATTATCATTTTAAGACCTTTACAATCTTAGGATTGAAATCGTTCCAGGATTAGTATCCTGAAACTAATGGCAAATCATATAATAAATAGATTGGATAGCTTGGATAGACTGGTCTATCCAGTTTATTCAAAGCTATCCAAATTAGATTCATCAGTATATAATTAGAGTAGTTTTATAATTTAGGAGCTTTGTATTCAACTTAATTATCAATTAGTTTATTTATATTCTATTTGATTTAGTAATAACTTCACTTTCAAGTGAACCCAATTGATAAAGTCTTAACCTACAACTACCAACCGACGAAACCTTAGGCAGCCGCTGCCTCCAGTATAGTATCGTTACACTAAAGTTCCTGAAATCAAAATTATATCTATTGATCAAAGCATTAAATATAAAATAAAGAAAATACTAGATTACAAATATATTAAAAACAAAATCAAATATTTAATGAAATAGGAAAATTATTTGAACTTTAAGAATATATAAGAATTAGAAAAAGATCTTAAATATTTTGAGAAGTTTGAGGAGTTTCATTAATAGAATCTGGATTTATCTAAAAAAAAAGGAGAATTCAATATAACTTATATAAATAATAAATCTATTGAATATAAAAAGAAGGATTTGAGGAAATCAGAATTAGTTATAAAAAGTTCAGAATCAAATTGACTAAAAGGATTGGAAGGAATAATAGATATTGAAGTTACAGCAATTTCTCTTTCTTTTTCCTTTTCAAATCTTTCTTTCTTCTTTAAAGCATCAAGCTCATCTAGAGAATTTAAACCGGCCGCTATCAATTTTTGCTCTCGCTCATCCAGTAAATGTTGTTGTTTATGAAGATAGGAAATCTTGGCCATAACTTCTTGCGATATCGCAAAAGCCTTTTCCTTCTCTTTGCAAAGCTTTTGTTTTTAACGATCAATAAAAGATCAATCGAAAAGAGACAATATCTTATTCCTTGACTTTATATCACAAGTCTTTTTATAACGATAATATTCAATATATCTATTATTATTAAAACCTGACTCCAAAGTAATACAATAACGATTGGTCTTTTCATATCTAATACAAACAATTATCTCGTTTTCTATTTGTTCGATTCAATTTCCAAGTTCCAATTGCTCTATTTGCTTTCGAGTATATTGAGGTAATATAATATAAAAAGAAAGGAAGAAATATAAACAATGGATATTATAGGTCTCAGACTAAATTATAAGCGATCGAGGACAACACTTAACCAAGAAGGGGATAATATTATGAATCACATTCATTATTATAAAATAAAACTAGGTATTAATGTTTGAGCTGCTTTCTTCATAAAGATCCTTATCGATAAGGAATCCTAAAACAAATATTATCTTAGAATAAATAATATTCTAAAAAGAATAGGTTAGACAATTATAGAATCCTAAAACAAATATCCTAGAATATAATTCATCCCAAGAATATTATTCTAGGATAATATTTATCCCAGGATTATTGTTCTAGGATAATATCTATCCCAAGATTATTATCCTAAGATCTTTACAATCCCAGGATTGGAATCATCCCAGGATTAGTATTCTAAGGCTAATAATAAATCATATAATAGATAGACCAAATAGACCAGTCTATCCTATTTATCCTACCAAAAGGATAGACTGAATAGATCAGTCTATTTAAGCTATTTAAAGGAAAATCAATAATATATAATCAAAGTAGTTTTATAATTTAGGAGCTTTGTATTCAATTTAGTTATCAATTAGTTTACCTATATTCTACTTGATCTAATAACGACTTCACTTTCAAATAAATCTTATTAATAAAGCCTTAACCTACAACTACCAATCAACGAAACCTCAGGCAGCCGCTGCCTCCAGTATAGTATCGTTACAATTATTAAGGTTCATTTGGAAGTGAAGTCGTTACTAGATTAAATAGAATATAGGTAAACTAATTGATAATTAAATTGAACATAAAGCTCTTAAATTATGAAACTATTCTAATTATATACTAATGATTTTCTTTGGATAGCTTGAATAGATTAATCTATTCAATCTATCTTTTAGATTGAATAGATTAGTTTATTTAGTTTATTTATTATATAATTTATTATTAGTCTTAGGATATTAATTTTAAGGTGATTCCAATCCTGGGATTATAGAATTTCTGGGATAATAGTTCTGAAATAAATATTATTTTGGGATACTTTACTTTAGGACAAATCATATCCTAAGATACTTGTTCTAGGATTATATGATTATCTAATCTTTTTTTTCTAAGATATTAATAATTCTAGGATCTTATTTATTTTAGGAATCCTTATTGATAAGGATTCCTACAAAAACAATAGCTCAAATCTATATACTTAGTTTTATTTTATAATAATAAGTATGATTCATAATATTATTCCTTTCCTAATCAAGCGTTATCCTTGATCACTTATAATAATCCGATCCTTGTGATATCTATCATTCATATTCCTTTCTTTCTTCTTATATTATACTACCTCAATATATCAGAAAACGAATAGAGCAATTAGAACTTGGAAATCGAATTGAACGAACAGAAAGCGAGATGGTTGCTTGTACTCAATATGAAAAGGTTAATCGTCATTATATTGCTTTGGAATCGGGTTTCAATAATGGTAAATATATTAAATGTTGTTGTTACGAGAAGACTTATGATGTGAAGTCAAAGAACAAAATGCCGTCCCTTTTCGATTGATTCTCTATTGATCATTAAAAACAAAAATTTTATAAAGAGAAGAAAAAGGCTTTTACAATATTATAAAAAGCTATAGCCAAGATTTCTCATCTTTGTAAACAATAATGTTTATTAGATGAGCGAGAGCGGAAATTGATAGCGACTGATTTAAATTCTTTGGATGAGCTCGATGCTCTAAAGGAAAAGGAAAGACAAGAAAAAGAAAAAGAAAAAGAAAGAGAAATTGCTACAACTTTAATACCTGTTGTTCCTTCCGATCCTTCTAGTCAATTTGATCAATTTGATTCTGAACTTCCTATAATTAGTTCCGACTTCCTCGAATCCTTCTTTTTGTATTTGATAGATTCACTATCTATATAAATTATATTAAATTCTTCTTTCTTTTAAATAAATCTGGATTCTATTGACAAAACTCCTCAAACTTTTCAAAATACTTGAGATCTTTCTTTAATTCCTATATATTCTCAGAATCCAAGTAATTTTCTCATTTTATCAAATATTTGACTTTGTTTCTAATATATTTGTAATCTAGTATTTTCTCCATTTCGTATTTGGTGTTTTGATTGATGAATATGATTTCTGTTTCAGAAACTTTAGATACTCCTAATAATACTAATTCGAGCAAGAATATATAAAATACTGAATAGATATTTATACTTCTTAATAACATCAATTTATAATTCAAAGATCCCTTAATTTTCTTGATTTTGAATAATCCCAATCTCTTATAATCCAATTTCGCATTTGGTTTCTTTATCTCAATGTTTTTTTGAAGTAGATAGATTTTATCCTCTTTCTTTAATGTTGATTTCTAATTATATTTTTTATTATAGTAACGAATATTCTTTTCAATAACAAATTTAAGTTCTATTACTAATTCTTTGTAAACTTCCTTGAGTTTCTTTATCTATATTATAGCAGATTGGTTTTCTATTTTTGGAATACTTGGTTTCTAATATACAATTAATTCATATCCGAAGTTGATATAGTTTAAGGAGACTTATATAGTTTTTAAAACAAAGCTATTATATATAAATTATGTTAAAAGTAGTAGTCCTATTCAATTATTTTGTTGATAATTTATATAATAATAAAGATATACTTCGATAATCTGATTTATTTGTTCATTTCTTTTATTTATTTATAAATAGAATATTATAAACATTTTCCTTTTTATATTTAATAATACTATTAAGATAATCCAGAATTTAGATATAAAAAGTTTATTCTTATCAGATAATATCTTCTCTGATAATCTATATATTGCAATAACCTTCTTTAGAAATATAACTACTAATATTTCTGCAATTAAAATGATTTTGCATAATACTAGTATCATATACTTGATCAATCGATCTATAATGATTAAGAGATAATCATACTTTATTTTTGTTATTAAATCCTTAAACTTAGATAATAGACCTATAAAGTCCTATAATATTGATTTCTATAATATTGATAGTATTTCAGTTATATATATCTATCTATAAAAGGTATAGCAAGAAGCCTTGTTCTTAATATAGATATCATATTCGATGACCACTTTTTTGATTATAATTCGGAGTCCTGGATTCCAGTATTGTCTTTTAATTCTTAAGTATATTCTTTGTACTCCCTAATGATCATAAACTAGCAATATATACTGTTCTTCAATAAATTTGGTGGCAATGCTATTTAATAATCAAATTTTCCTTGTGATCTATATCAATCTATTTATAGTTATTGATGGCTTAGATCATTTGATATTTTCCTTATTCAATTATATATTTGTAAATTTGTTTTTCCAGACTTCTGTTAATTTATTCTCTAAAACAATAATTTTTATTAAATTCGGAATAAAATCTCTATTTAATAAAGATTTCAAGATTACTATCTTTTAATAGATCTTATCATTTTTATATTTTGATGATCTATTTAGTGTATCTACCCTTATATTATCTTTATCTTTGATATACTTGATTATTAAATCGAAACCAGCTAATTCTTCAATTTATCAAACTAATCTTTGATTATTCAAGATTTTAATTATTATAAAGATTTATAGATTCATATAATCAATATAAATGATTATTAGGAATTTAGCTTTTTGGAGATAGATTCTCCAATATTTCAATAATTTGATTATAGCTATAAGTTCCTTCTTATAGATATTATAATTCTGCTTTATTTTATTTATCTTATTGGAATAATAAGCAACTAGATATAGTTTCCTATTATCATCTCTTTAAAGATGAATTTCCGTTATATAAATATCGGAAATATCTGTTTCAATAATACTTTCTCGATTATTATAATAATTGTATAATATAGATTCCCTAATAAATCTATTCTTGATTTTTTAGAAAACTTGCTTTATCTTTTTGTTTTATATAAATCCTATATCTTTTTTTGTTATTTCTGTAAATAGTTCTATCATTTTGGAAAAATCTTTAATGAATACTCGACAAAAATTAGCGAATCCTAATATAATCTATATATCTTTGATGTTTCTAGATCGTTCTCAATTCTTTACTTTTTTGATTTTCTTTGAATTAATATTTATTTATCCTAATTCGATTATATATTCTAGGAAGATTACCTTTTTGATTCCAAACTTATATTTCGATAATTTGAATTATAAATTGATCTTTCTAAATATTTTGAATATTTTAAAGATATATTCCTTATATTCTTCTTTTTTTGGGAAGAAGATAAGGATATTATCTAAATAATAGATTATAAATAAGTTAAACTCCTTAAGTATTTCGTTATTCTATTATTGATAAATAATAGATATATTTATTAATCCAAATAATATAATAGTATATTCCTATAATCCAGAAAATAATATGAAAACAATCTTTTATTTATATCCTTTTTTGATTCATATAAGATTGAAGATATTTCTTTGATCTAGCTTAGTATAAATCATTACTTTACTCAATTTATCTCTTAGTTCTTGGATCTTGGATATAGGGTATATATCCCTGATGATCTTATTGTTTATTCAACAATAATCTCTATAAGGTCGATTATTTGGATCTCTTTTTTTGAATATTAATAATATATTAATTATATAAAGGGATTTGGATTTCCTAATCTATTCTTTCTTTTTAGTTTTAGATCAGTATTCTTCTTATATTTTTAAAGTATTGGGGTTATATGATCTCAATTTCTCAATTGGGGATGTGAATCTCTCTTTAAAATCGATTTTATGATTTTAAGATTTATATTCTGATAAGGCTCTTAAGTTCTATAGATCTTCGAATAGTTTGGCGAATTTTCTGTACTATATTGGAATCTTTTTTGTATTGATTTCGCTGATCAGTGAAGGATTTGTAGCTACTATAATACAATATCCAGCCTTCTCAGAAATCAGTTCCTTTGGATTATATAATCATTCGTTCTTGTATCTACAATAATCGAATATAAGAATATCCTTTATCTAATCAATATTTGGATTATATTTTTTAATCTAAAGGATTCCCAAGATTATTGTATGTCTATCTAATGGTACTAAGTCCAATTTGACTTGCTTTGTATACCCTTCCAACATAACCATTTTGAGAGCACTAGTTTGTCTTCATACCCATCCATCTACTCCAGCCTTCTTTCCTTTCAACAACATTAATTGATATAGATGTTCTTTTGGCTTAATAGGGATTCCATTTTCTTCAGCGAAATTGAGATCCATGAATATTCCTATAGCTCCTAAATCGATCAAAGTTTTAACTTCCTGTTTTTTAAGATTAATTCCTATAATTAATTATCTAATTTTAATCGTACTATTGAGTTTTAGTAATAATGATTTGGTGATCTGTTCTTTAGTAAGGAGGTTCAATTATTTATATTGATGTTTATTTATACTTAATAATCTATAAGGAATAATTATTAATAATTCTATTAATTCTATTTGAAAGTCTTAGCAATAATCTTTGGCTTATCAGTGTTCATAGTAACAATTAATCCTATACCAGATTCTGCGATATCCAATTTATACTAGGATCTCTTATACATCTCCAATCTCCAGGTTACAATCATTATGCTCCTATCCTTCATTAATATAGAGAGTCTAGATCTGCAACAAATCTCCTAACGTTGCTTTCCCTTGTATTTTCCTTGAATACTATTTGGTAAAGATCGCTATAAGTGACAATATAAAAGATCAATAAGGTTAAATGATCATGAATCTAATGTTTTTCTAAAAAATTAGGTTTCTGTTTTTTGTGATAATATTATATATATTTCCTATTGAGATAATTGGTCATATATTATAGCTTGTTTTTTTAAGGTTTTAAATGAATTTTGTTGATTTGTTAGTTATCTTCGGATCCTTTGATGGATCCTTTCTTTTCGAGTAATTCAACTGATTTGTAGTTTCTTGTAAATTCGATTTCTTTATCGACATTTCTGGATAATTCCATTTTTGTATATAAAGTGATCAAGTTCAACTCCCTAAGTTATTCTAGATATAATTAAGATAACTTCTTTTCTAATAATCCTATTTCGCAAAAGTTATTCTTTAGTATATCCACTTTTTAGGATCTTTGTCTTCTATTTCCAAATCTTATTTGTTTTTTGTCTTTTATAACAAATAACTTTTTTTGATTATAGTTTCGAGATATATACTTATCCTTTTTATAGATGAAATATAGATTATTCTTTTTGTATCTTTTCTTTTCTTTAGTGTTAAGTTTGTTTGATTTTGGTTGGCGTTCAGCTCCATTCAATTCCATTGGATCGCCGGCATCATAGTGTCTGCTCTGATGCTGCGGTTTAGCAAACTTTCTATTTTCCTGAATGATTCCCTTTTTCTCTATTTGTCTTTTGTAGAAACGATTGTTGATTAGAATAAAGGTCTCGATTAATTCAGAAAGATTTGGTGGTTTCAGAGCTCTAATTAGCTCGTTCTTGATAATATTCTTAAATCCTTTATAAAATTAGGATCTAAAATAATCATTATTCTATATAATATATTTGATATATTATTAGAATTTAATAATATAGATTGTAATTAATCTTATTTATTTAAGTTGTTGTAATACTCTCTTAATTATATGATCAGGGTCAACTTCCCTGAAAGCCTTATTGAAACCTTGTTGAAATGATTTGTAAATATCAAAAAGATAATGTGTCTCAGATTTCATATTTTCATTGAGTTGATCATTGATAATTTTGGTTATCAGGTTATTGAAGAAAGGTTCGATCCAATTAAACACAATTCCTTGAAAGAACAAGATTAACTATAAGATCCTCTGCATTTATATCAAGAAGAAATATCTATTAAAAACATAATAGAAATCAGCTTATATAACAAAAACTTGATATTTGTTACAATCTCTATAAAATAGATTAGAGATAGATATTTAAATTGCTCATCTCGGCTTTATATTAACAACAATTTGCCCTAAGATTCCAATAAAGAAGAAGGAAACTGATTCTGTAGATTATTGAATGAAATTTATTGTAACTAATATAACTTAATTGAAACAATACTCAAAATATAACAATATTATATTAAAGATAATAACTATCTAAGGTTTCGTTAATTGATAATTATAAGTTAAGGCTTTATTATTAAGATTTACTTGGAAATAAAGTTGTTATTAAATCAAATAGAATATAGGTAAACTAATTGATAACTAAATTGAACATAAAGCTCTTAAATTATAAAACTATTCTAATTATATATTAATGATTTCCTTTAGATAATTTAGATAGATTAATCTATTTAGTTTATCTCTTAAACTAAATAGATTGATCTATTCAATTTATTTATTATATAATTTATTATTAGCCTTAAAATACTAATCCTAGAATGATTCCAATCCTGAGATTGTAAAATTCCTGGGATAATAGTTCTAGAATGAATATTATCTTAGGATACTTTACTCTAGGACAAATCATATCCTAGGATATTTGTTTTAGGATTATATAATTATCTAACCCTTTTTTTTTAAGATATTAATAATCCTAGGATCCTATTTATTCTAGGAATCCTTATCGATAAGGATTCCTACAGAAACAGCGACTCAAACCTATATACTTAGTTTTATTTTATAATAATAAGCATGATTCATGATAACAAGATAGATAAGATAAAGCAAAATTACAATATTTATAAAAAAGAATTTATGGTTATAATGAAATTATTGAAACATTAAAGAATCTATTTTCAAGAAGCTAAATTCCTAATAATTATTTATATTGATTATATGAATCTACAAACCTTTATTACAATTAAAATTCTGGATAATCGAAGATTGACTTGGTGGACTGAAGAATTAGTTGGTTTCGATTTGATAATCAAGTATATCAAAAGCAAAGATAATATAAGAATAAATGTATTAAGTAGATTATCAAGATACAAAAATGATAAAACCTATCAAGAAACAGCAATCTTGAAATCCTTATTAAATAAAAACCTTATTCCAAATTTAACGGAAATTATTGTTTTAAAGAATAAATCAATGAAAGTCTAGAAAAACAAACTTATAGATACACAATAAAATAAGAAAGATATCAAATAATCTGAACCACCAATAATTGTTGATGGATTGATATAGATTATAAAGAAAATATAGTTATTAAATAATATTACCCTTAAATTCATTAAGGAGCAATATATATTATTAGTTCATGATTATCAGGGAGTACAAAGAATATATTTAAGAATTAAGAAATAATATTGGAGTTTGGGACTCCGAATTATAATCAATAAAGTGGTCATTGAATATGATATCTGTATTAGAAACAAGGCTTCTCGCCATATTCCTTATAGACAGATGTATATAACTGAAATATTATTAATACTATAGAAATCAATATTATAGGATTTCATAGATTTATTATCTAAATCCAAAAATCCAATAATAGGAGTAGAATACAATTACCTCCTAATCATTATAGATCAATTAATTAAATATATAATATTAGTATTATATAAAACTATCTTAATTATAAAAACCCTAATAGTTATATTCCTGAAAAAGGTTATTATAATATATAGATTATCAGAAGAGATATTATCAAATAAGGATAAACTTTTCATATCAAAATTCTGGATTGTCTTAATAGTATTACTAAATGGTAAAAGAAAAATATCTATAATATTTCATCTATAAACAAATAAAGAAAATAAGCGAATAAATCAAATTATAGAAGTATACCTTCGCTATTATATAAATTATCAATAAAATGATTAGGTAGAACTACTACCTTTAGCATAATTTGTATACAATAGCTTTGTTTTGGAAACTATATAAATCTCTCTGAATTATATTAATTTTGGATACAAATTAATTATCTACTAAAAATCAAATATTCCAGAAATAAAGAATCAATCTATTATAATATAAACAAAGAAACTCAAAGAAATTTATAAGGAATTAATAATCGAACTCAAATTCATTATTGAAAAAAATATTCATTATTATAATCGGAAATATAATTAAGAGCCAATACTAAAAAAAAAGGATAAAGTCTATTTACTCCGAAAAAACATTAAAACAAAGAAACCAAATACAAAACTGGATCACAAGAAACTAGGATTATTCAAAATCAAGAAAATTAAGGGATCATTGAATTATAAATTGATATTATTAAAAAATATGAATATCTATTTAGTATTTTATATATCTTTACTCGAACTAGCATTTTTAAGGGTATTTAAAACCTTTGAAATAGAAATTATATCTATTGATCAAAACGCTGAATATAAAATGAAGAAAATATTAGATTGTAAATATATTAGAAACAAAATCAAATATTTGGTGAAATAAAAGAATTATCTAAACTCCAAAAATATATAGGAATTAGGAAAAGATTTTAAGTACTTTGAAAAGTTTGAGGAATTTCGTCAACAAAATCTGGATTTATCTAAAAGAAAGAAGAGTTCAACATAACTTGTACAAATAGAGAATCCATCGAATATAAGAAGGAAGGATCAAGGGAGTTGGAACTAGTCATAGGAAGTTCAGAACCAAATTGATCAAATTGACCAAATTGATTAAATTGATCAAAGGGGTCAAAAGGAGCAATGAACATTGAAATTGCAGTAATTTCTTTTTTTTTCTTGTCTTTTCTTCTCCTTTAGAATATCGAGCTTATCTATAGAGTTCAATCTAGTATTAATTATCTTCTGTTTCTGTTTACAAAGAAACTTTTGTTGTTTACTAAGTTGAAGTATTTTCAATATTGCCTCATTCTTCTCAATATTTATTTGCTCAATCTGAGTATCGATAATCTCCCAATCAGAAATAGAGGGTATCTTATTTAAATCGTGAATATCACAAGATTTATTTAAAGAGATACAATGTTCACAATGACAATATTTAATATTATAAGGAGTGATACATTCGGCGTCAATAGTTTTACAACGAATATAAGGAATCATCTTCTTCTCAATCAAATTAATTTCTTTTCCTAAAGCTTTATAATCAATACAAGATTGAAAATGAATAGATAATATAATAAAAAAAGTAAATTGAGAGAATACAAAGATAGGAGGGTTCTTAATCGGATAATTATAGGCGATCGAGGATGATATTTAGTTAGGAAGAGGATAGTGTTACAAATCATATTTATTATAATATAATAAAAGTAAGTACAGTAGTTTGGGCTGTTGTTTTCAGAAAAATCTTTATTGATAAGATATCCTAGAATAAATGTTCTAGGATTCAATAAATCCTAAGATTGTATTTATCCTAGAATTAATCAATTAGGCAACTATAATAACTTAGAGCAAATTATTCTAAGATCTTGTTTGTTTTAGAATAGAAAGTTTTAGGATAATATTAATCCCAAAATAATTATCTTAGGAAGTATATTATCTTAGGAAACAAATTATCTTAGAATTAATATTCTAAGACCAAATAAGGATTATATGATATGTTAATTTTGCTAGCCAATTAGTAGAGTTAACAATAAAAGAATACTAATTATACTAATCAATTAATATAACTAATATTCAAAGAAGATAATAAGTATATAGTTAGAATAGTTTTATAATTTAGAAGCTTTATATTCAACTTAATTATCAATTAATTTACCTATATTCTATTTGATCTAATGACGACTTTATTTCCAAATGAAAACCAATGATAAAGCTTTAACCTACAACTACTAACCAGATGAACCTTAGGCAGCCATTGCCTTCAGTACAGAATCGTTACATTAACCTACAACTATCAATCAGACGAAACCTTAGGCAGCCGCTGTCTCCAATACAATATCGTTACAAGTATATTCTTATAAATTAATCTTTTTATACCCTTAACTAAAATTAATATAATCTTAAATATAAATATAGGAAAACTTGATTAATAATGAGTTATTCGAGATTTAATTAATGTTGATTGAGAAAGAGCTTCAATTAGATTATAAGGACTTTGAGAGATCCATTGATCTAAATCGAAAGAGAGGGGGGTAGATATACGAATTCGAATATCTAATTTCGAAAATACAGCTTAGGATCTTTATAGAGAGCTCTTTGAAAGTTATAAATATAACTAAAACATATTTTTAATTCGATTCAATATTTTACAAATCAATGAGCCCAAAGCTTTCCAACTTTCTTCACATCTTTTGATTCAAGAATATAATTCGCTATATCTTCTACACTACTTAATTTAAATACAAATCCTCTTTCATTTATATCAATAATATATTGAATAAACATGTCTTCTTCTATTTCAATCAAATTAAGATTATTTGCTCGAATTTCCATTCTGTGAATTCAATCGTCTATTCTATCTTGTAATATAATTCGAGGGACTTTGTAGATTTTCGCAGCCTTTCCAATTATAAGATTTTTTGATTTTTGAATAACTTCAATAGCTAATATTATTCTGGCCTCTTTTGATTGTATTTCCATAATAATTCGTTGAAATATCGCATCTTGAAATTGAATGATGATAGATATTGAAAAAGTGGCGACTCGCTGATAAACCACATTATTGATTAATAAATATATTATTATTTTTATTTTTATACATAAATAGTTGTTTGAATATTAAAGTTTTTTTATATTTTAAAATTATTAATTAAAATACTTAAATCAAGATCATTTTCCTGATTAATTAAATCACAATTTTAAACGAATGATATTTTTTAATATATTATAATTAAATTATTATTTTATAAATATAAATTATAAGAATTCAAAGAAGATAAAACTTTGATAATAAATTATAAATAATATATTATAACTATTGTGAATCATTGAAAAATTGATGTTTAATTATTTTTTAAAATATATAATTAATGATCGAAGATTATTAATCCACAAGAGATTATATATATTAATTACGAATATATAAATCGACTTTAAGTATTAGTTATTCAAGGGCCAATTAAGATAATCAGCTCATATAACCTTTTGAATTTTAATAGTATTAGTGAACTTATTGATTTGATGTTTTTGCTCTTATAATCAGTGGTTTTTTATAATAGAGGTAAACCTTATATGTATAGGGGATAGATAGGTACTGGTATTTATCAAACCCCCCGAATAAAAGTTTAACGCTTATAATCAACTACTCGAATATCAATACCTAGTACTTCCATTGTAAAGCTGATACTGCTATATTTGGCAAGATTCTTACTAGTTTATCAGATTATTAAGGAGAGTTAATAGATACCAGTAAGGTTAGCATGAAAAGCTTAGGGAAAAGTCCAGATAGTCTGCAGGGTGATCTTTGAGAAGTGGATTTGTAGGGAATAATCTTTACTGTCAATGATTTTTCTTAGGGATGAATGTTGATATCTTTTTAGATAGATCTACTGGTGATTGGAATGATATGATATTGATGGGAGGATGGAATCGAATTCATCAAATGTAAGTTTATCTGTGCAAGCTATTAAGTAGTCGAGACTCCATTGCATATTCGATGTAGAGGTAAGGAGCTGGGAAAGGAGGGTCTTCAGGGCTAATGAGTATATGATATGGAACTGGGTATAGGCTAAAGCAGAATCTGGATTTGGATCTAGATGTGTATAGATAGCACTTAAGTAATAAGGTGCATACATACCGGCAATTCACCAATATTCCTTTCATGAGCTTTTCTCCACTGCAAAAGACTTAGGGTTATGTCATTGAAACACAATATGGGCATTCGCTGAGCTTGGGGGATATCAAGATATTGATGAAGGAGAATAGGACAGCAGATAAACGTGCAGATAAAGGACACTTGCGCAATGTGTGCAGGCCTGCTACTTAATCAACAGTACATAGAATATGTTGGATAATAAAGGAATTCCCGCGAGAAAACTAGTGGGTGAGATGGAGCTTGACTCACGCCATGGTATCGGCTACGAAACTTATGCTCTGCAATCTGGGAACTATAGGCAGAGACTAGATCGAGCAAAAGCTCCACTCTACCGACTCCTTAATATCCCATCGAACAACCGGGATTTGTAATGGTAAGTGTTTTAATATCATATGATCAACCTCATAAAGGGAGCGCCAGCCGTAGAACTAGCGAGTTAGTCCTAGCCCCTTCTTATTTATTGTACATAAATAATCCCCATATCTCATAATGTAGAAGACAAGAATGAATAGTATAATGCTATAATAGCATTATGCAAATAGTACTAACAGAGTGATACCGATAGTAAGATCTTACCATCTTAAATTCGTAGCGAAGATGCTCTGCCCAATGTATGATATCCCTCAAGAGCTCGCAAGGCGAGGATCGCATTATATTATCCATTGCTTAAGACACGACGGCGTCTCCAGCTCTGTCAAATAAAGTAAGCTACCTCCTTTCTGCTAGCAGGGAAGATATCGACTACTTAGCTAAGATAATGACAAAACCTAACGATGTTGTCAAGCTGTGGAAAATACGGAAGGTTTAGCTCCAGGATCTACACATACATTCACTACTTCGAATAGTATACTCCCCGCTCGTCTCGTACATTTGCTCTCCCTCCCCCTCTTCCCTCTTGATTACTAACAAATTATTCTCACGGCGCTACTAGGGAATTCCTCATGAACTAAATAGCTCCTTTCTTTTACAACCTAGCAAGCGCACTCCAAACTATATTACCATATACACCAGCACAGCACACCTATTTTCCAATCCCTCTAGCTCTTACTAATAGCAATAACTCAAAAGCTTCATTGAAATATTTCATATTTATCTCTTCTATAATCTGTATACACATCCTAAAGGAATTCAAAAGCCTCATCCACAATTAAATCTAATATTATATGATCACTCGCTTCCTTCGGATATACTTCATATTCACAAGGTGTGTAATAAATACAGACTAGGAAAAATAAATAATGGCTAATTATAACTAATACATTAAAAATCGCCAAAAATAAAGTGTAAATTTATTCATAACACATATTTGGTGATCTTTATAGGAATAATCATAATTCAACTACTTTCGTTCCCCTAGATTTTTCATTCAATATATAATTAAATTATAATTCAAAGCCACAAGCATCATACCACATCATACAATTAACTTAGACAATATCAAATTTAAGCTTATAACTATTACTTCATCGATATCCGTCAATAATAACTTTGTCTGTCTAAATAACCTCTCTCTACTCACTCTTTAGATAATTATAGCTGGTGTCGAACGCTACCATATCTAACCTTATTTATGCCAGCGCAATGAGTTAATGCCTAGCCTGTTAATCCGAATTCTTCGAATGGGTGGAGTTCGTGGGCTGGATAAACTTATAGAGTTTATGTTATGTGATAGGATTCCTATGATACTGTAGTAGTGGTGGTTCTGCGAATTCAATGGTAATGGAATTGACTGCTGTTGCTGCTTTCGGAGTAGAAATAAGTGACTTGTAATGATTCTGTGGGTGAGTGTCTGCAGGGACTTGAAGTCTGCTAATTTGATGTGTAGAGAGTTGGGGGTATTAATTGTCCCGCGATGAAGAGCAACTTTGTGAGTATTAAGCCTACTGCTGTTCTGATGGCTAAGGATAATGTCAGTATATGAGCTCAGCGGCGAGGATCACTTTTTCCGATCCAATGACCTCAACTGTTAATGGGAGATGCTGCGTTAACGTTACTTTTGGATTTCGTGGTCGGTCGAAGTGATTCGGATCATATGATGCAAATTATACTATTCAAAACACTATGCCAATTATCTTGTATCTTGCAACACCAACGCTTTACACAATAGCCGAATAAGAATTCCCAGAAATAGACCGAAAACCTCTATCTTATAAGATCTAGTATTAATATTATAATTACTATATTGATATTCGAAGATGTTAATTATCTTATTATTATGAAGAAATGATTCCATAATTATCAATAATATGATAATTTATATCATTTATTAATATAATTAATAATCAAATAAATAAAATTTAAATTCGATATAATTAATATAATATTTTCAAATTCTTTTTATAATCTATATAATATTAATAATATAATTTCCATAATTATATATTCAAAATTTCATCTTAAAAAAAAGAACTTCTTTCTTAAATAATTTTCAATTTTTAAATTTAAAAAAAAAACAAGAATATTTATTATTTTAATTTTGATTTATTAAAATTTATAAAAATATATTAAATTAAAGAAAATAAATTTTTCAAAGAATAAAAATCATTTATAATAATAACATATTAAATATAATAAATAATTATTAATATTATAATCCTTTTAATTTATTATTTAATTTAATATTTCCGCGTTTAAAGATTATTGAATTAAATTATTATTATATTAATAGAATCTCTATCTAACAATATATCTTTTATTAAAAATCTAAAAATAAAATCTATAATAATCTTACTAATAAAATCTTAAACATATTATAAATAATTTCTAATTTATACTTTTTATTAATTTTATTGTATCGCTTTTGGAATTTTATTAAAAACAAATAATCTTAATCTCTATTTCATCAAAATAGTTTTTTTTTTTAAAAAAAAAAAAAAAACCTTATTGGTCTTGTATACATACTCTTTCGAAAATATAATAAAGATTACATTTTATAAATTATTAATAATGTTACCAAAGAGTGAATTAAGAGATATAGTAGGTAAGTAGACTCCTCATTACACTTAAATTAACCCGCGACTAATCTATAATCCAATACTGTAACTATTTAGAGATCGAAAAGGCTGGTAATTTCAGATCAATGTCTTTGCGAACAATACACGGGCATGTTTAGGGGTTATATCTTCCACCAGTCAGGACTAATAATTATCTCTGGAAAGTATTCATAGGAACCAAACCGGCGTGGACTTGAAGAATCGGTGGATCGTATCCACAGGGCCTCGAAGATATATATGCCCAAACCTGAGTGTGAATATTGCAGCTCTTATGAACAATTACTCAATTTCTTCATGATCTTTTGCCTTTCAATGAGCGGCTATTAATCTTATTACACACCTTGTACTAACATACCTTGACTTTCCTGACACCATATCTAGCTCTCACAATCCCACAAGCTAATCAATGGACAATAAAAGATTCAAACCCATTCCACATCCACATCCTCAAGAATTCCAGATCTGAACTGCAAGCCTAAACCTCCAACCACCAGACCCTCCCTACTACAATGAAACTTTCTGAAAAACAATCCCACGAGTGTATGATAAAGACACAATCGTACACAAACTATTTACCAGCCAACACCGAAGCAGAAAAATCTATTCCAATCCTTGAGGAATAATTATGATGCATGCCACGTTGCAAAGTAGACTACTGAATTAATCAACAAAGTTGAATAGTTGATACTGAATTTTATGTATTGGAGATGGAACTTGAGGGGATCAGGCACGAGGAGATCAAGAGGTTGCTAGGCTCGACAAGTAGATAGTCAGCTACAGCAGCATCTACAAAATTACCCTGCTATATACATAATACCTTTTCCGCACAGCCCAAGCATTTCACTAGAGACGCTTTGCTAAAATTTCGTCAAGATGAGTTGGATCTACAATAGTAGCTATCTATCTACACTAACACTCAAACCATAAAGTTACTCTCACATCACTTCACTCGAAACCCATCCATATACACACAGCAGCATACTTAGCAAAAGAAACCAGACCAACAACCAATTACCCGGGTAGCTAGTGTAGATACAAATAATTAGTGAAAGAAAAAGCACGAAGCAGCAGAGTCAGTCACCAACAAAGAAACCAGGTGATTCATTCATCCAACTCTTTCTCAGAGTGAAATATGTTCCCAGTAGTGCAGATCTATCATCTTCTACAGACATTATTAAAAGCATGAGGAGTATAGAAAATCAATATTGGAAGATACGATAGGATTTTGCAAGTTTTGGATCGAAGCAAGTGCTCAGATGGCTGGACAGTTTATTTGTCATGATTAGATATGTCAACACTCACATCTCTTGCTTTTCTTTTTCTTTGCCAATTGTGATCAAATCCCAAAGTTTGTTATCAATTTTATGGAAATTTCGATTGGTAAATATCTATCCAACAGCCTTTTCTGTGCGAGATAGTATTTTGAAGTAAGAGTTCTCAGCAGAAGTCTTGCACATATTTGTTCATGTTGAATTTATTTTGTAAGTTTAAGCTCGCATACTAATGCGTTGAGGATTAGTTGAGAAGTGTAACAATGGGAATGTCTTTGCAATACATCGTCTCATTCAAGCTATTTCTGTGAATTCCGTAGCCCATGAAGATAAAAATGAGATATTCAACACTATCATTGACCTTTCCGTGGAAGTGTCATACCCAAAGCCACACCCCTCAAAAACTCTGTTCGACCACTGGTCAACTTGTTGCTATTATGCTCCGCATGTCATTCATCCACAGGCTCTCAAAAAGCAATGGAAACTGCAGCCTCGGTCAACCGACAAATCTGGTGGTATGTACTGATGTATTTTCAAAATCAATATATTTTCAGCAAAGGCTCGGAACCCGGTCTTCAAAAATAAGCCCGAGGGAGGGGAAAAAAGGACTTTGAGAAATGATGAGATCCATTCAATTGTACAGAGTATGTACACCCCACTGACGGCAAATAACAAACAGCCCATGGTGGGGTAAACAAGCCGATAAGTGAAGATTTGAGTTTCCTCGTGATGATAAGAAGTGATGAACTGGTGGGAGATGGATGATTGTGGATAATGTCCATTGTTGTTATCGAATGTATGTTGCCGGTAGTACTCGCTTCGGAAAACTTCCAATATTGATATTTTTAATCGAGGTGAAAAGTGACCATATGAAGGAACGTTACAATTTTGACGTCTTGTGCTTTTGTGCTGGAGCTGTCATCTCTAATACATATAGGTCGTACTTTTCCCGTGAATGTATCCCGAGTACATACAAGCTGCACAGTATGAAACTTCACTCACTCATCGCCGATTGTCAATAATATCGACAATGGCTTCACTTCACTTATCTATATCCTAATCCTTTCCGATCTAGCGACTAGAGATATCTCTGATATAAATAGGAAAAGTGTGACTATAATTTCCTGTGGGGAAAGCTGTGTGAAGGAGGGGAATGTCGTATCAAACTTTCCCTACTCAGTGCAACGGTACCAAAACAATGCATCTGGACCAATGGTGGGATGAAATTGGTGAAGATATTAGATATTGCAGGCATTGCAGATTCGTGGCGTGCAGTGCATGAAGGAACCGGTATTGGGTTAGGTGTGATAGACCTGATGTGATTGTAGACCTGATGTGATTGTAAAAGACCTCGATGCGGGATGCATATCTTTGTTTTGCGCTTCGTTGGGCAATCTTTACAGATTTGATTTTTGTTTGTCCCTTGCGGTCTCTCGACAGGATTTTCTAGCGGCACTGCATGATTGCCAGGTGATCATGAAGCTTTTTTGGAAAAACAATCTTCAATCCAGCCAGCCTACTTTGTAAGTATGTATGTACGGAGTATAGCGAGGGAGAGTGGGTATGTTTCATGGTTGAATTGATCCAATGAATGTTCAAAAGAAAATACCCGTTTCCTGAGAATAGGTACGTTGAGAATAAAGGTTCTTCATCTTTCGTTTCGTCTGTGCTTATGCTACTGACTGCATCGTCTCTGATTTCGGTTTGGTTGTCGAAGTGCTGCATGCATGTAAGTCTGTGAGATAGCCTTCGGACATGTTCGACTAAAGCAGCAAGGCGAGTGAGGAACAGATAGGGTGAAAATCCTGGTAAAAGGAGTGTGGTAACTGTGGTGCGTGTCCGATAAGGAATAGATATATTATTATTTTATCCTTTCTGGAAATTAATAAGTTGAAGGATGAATGAATGGTTCCCCCAAATGTTTGATACCTATGTAAACATTTCTCACCAAAGCATTTCATCACATCCGCCAATAATTCGGACATCGTGAATTTGTTTCTCTCTTCTCACAACCCCACGAGAAACCTCGGGATTAGATAAACTTTATCCAGATAACCCGAGACTTATTCAGAGGCGGTCGTCTGTGGCTTGATCACTGGCATCTCTCATCTAGAAAATAGAATTATACAAGGGTCAGCAGCCGCATATCGCGCTCAGAGAAATTGGATTCCGCCGTTTGGTTGCACGTGCGGTGGGAATTGGTGGTTGGACCGTTGGAGTGATTCGATGGACAGTGGACACACTTGCTAGGTAAGTATTTTGATGAAGGATCGAAGGTGGGAGAACAATCGTTTTTCTTCCATGAGTACAGCATTGTTCGTCGGGTAAGAAATCCCTCGGGATGGTCTTCTGGTGCAATGTGAAATCAGAGAGTTAATAAACATGCACACTTCAGTGGGTTCATCGCTCGTTCTAGGTGTGATGCGTTAGGCCAAGTTGTTTGATTGAAGAGTGGAAACTCTTCAAGACCCAGAGGATAGTGGAGAAACAGAAGAGGGGTAGCGAAAGAAGTCATTGCTAAATAACGAATTTGATACACTTTTAAATAGTCTGTCGTGTCCGTGTAGATTTGTGGAGGTCATTTTAAAAACATCAGGCCCGAGTAGGAGGAGTAGCGAAGATCGAAGAGAGAGATGTGTTAGCATCAATCAATAAATATAGAAGCTCCGACGACGGATTCATTAGTTTTTGAGGTAAATGTGATGAATGTCTAGGAAGAGGATGGAACAACATCCAGAACTTCCAGTGATGAGGCTGAATAGAAATTCCATTTTGGGATGAACATGGTGATACATTGTCACTACCGGAAATCTTGAATAAATGAATAATCAGCCTTACACATGGAAAATGGAGGATCAAGGTAGGTAGGTAGGTCATGGTGATCCTTATCAACGGGTTTTCCTGCACAAACCCATCTAAGTGTAGAGAGGGACGAGGGGATAATGGTTGGTATAACCATCCCCTCTTTCCTTGATCTGATTCGTTTGATGAGCATAATGGCCAAGATAATTCCAAATCCTGTTATGTTGGTTGACGATCCAACTCTCTTTTTCTGTATCTCTATATCGATGCCAATATCAACATCTCATATCCACGTACCGATGTCTATTTCGAAAGGGTCAAGAGTAAGATCAAGAACAAGATAAAGGAAATGAATCTGAGATGAAGGATGAAAGAGGAAAGTAGATAAAACATTTTGATGACCTAGTTCTTGTACTACGGAGATCAGCGATTTGACACTTTTTGATATAAAACTAGCACTAGGAAGGAAGCACTGACACAACGATAATACTTAGGAGGAAATATATGGAGCAAACGGGCCTACAGGAAGAGACAGCTAGAGAACCGTCCGTGACTGTAAGCGTTCGAAGATATATTTGGATAACAGAATGATAGGTTGAAGTATACAGATCATCAACCAGACATTTTGCAACAAAGGAAGAAAGGAAGAAGGTAGCATCGATATACTCCGTAGATATATATATAGCTTTATAGACAGAGTCATCCAGCCACATATCCATCTCGAGGGCACCATGAAGGTGTATGATTTCATCTGGATCTCTCACCAATAGGATTATATTCGATGCAAATTCATTTCTCTTTCTCCTCTTCCCTTCCTTGTCAGCATACAGTGTACACACACTACTGCACCACCACCCGAGAGAATAAAATTATCACCAGATTTCCACCACTACAAACTCACGGATCTGCCAAAAGAGATTTCACATTTCACTAGGAGTAAGAAATTGGAACCTTGGACCATCCTCGATTTCAATAAGTCATAACCTCATACCGGCCCTTGGCACCGAAAAGAGTAAGCATTCCCATTCGCATTTGCCATTTTTGATTGAACGAGCGAAGAAGTAGTTGGAGGAGGTTATTTATTTATTCATTGATTCATCCATCCATCCATCCATCCATCCATTCATTCATCGACCAACTGGAAGATCATCTATCAAGTGTGTTACCGGTAAATAAATCTTTTCTTGGCTAACCTACCTACCTACCTACCTAATAACAGGTCTTACCTTTACGATGGATTATCATCGATAATCGATACCGTTATTCTTGAATCCGTAACCTTAATGATCCGTAACCTTAATGATTTCCTTGACTACCTAGATACTCATTCATTTCTTACCTCAGCACCGCTATCTTACATCCATCACGAAAAAGAAGAAAGATTGATCCATCAATCCTTTATTTTTCTTTCCCTCTTTCCATCATCGTCACCTACCGATCTAAATAACACAATTTTGAATCTCTCTTTCTCGACATCAACCAAAGGATTAACCATATCCATTAAATTAAACTCGTCAAATATATATATATTTATGTACGTATATTATATATACAAATAAATACATATACTATATATATATATATATACATCATACATATACCGATTTGTCATTAGGACTATTTTGCGTCGTTCCTTTCCCTGACTGGAAATCCCTAGTACAGTACTTTTTGTATTTTATTTCAAAAGGTTGTGTTTTATTTGTTGTTCAGTTGTTAATAACTGGATTTCACTTTGGTAAGTGTTAGTTAAACTTTTTCCCTAAAAAAAAAAAGTAGTCAGTGAGACAAATTTTCTTCTACTTCGCTTTTTCTTTCCCCCCCTCCTCCAAAACATCCACACGCCGCTTTCGCTGCTATTGCAATATCAATTTTCTCTCTCCTCGGCTACATACATAATAATCTTTTTCTGTATGCGCTCCAATCTTCGAGGACTCTGGCCTCAAAGTACATATCCAGAGGAATATTGATGTTCCTTCATTCGATCATTACTAATTATTAAAAAAACTTTGTATAGAATTTCCATCCCCACGACAATTTTAGTCGTTCACGTTCCTTTCAATCAGATCGACCACCACTTCACTGCAGGCTTCAGTTCTCTAGAAAGCATCTTTTTGAATCGACGCTCGAGCAAATATGTCTTATTACGATAATCAGCAATGGTCCGCCGCTGGGCAACCATCTTGGGAGCAACAAACCCCGCCAGCTCGTTCTGGTATGTTTGGAAATTCTTCATGTTATCGCCAGGGTGTCAATTGACCAAGTGTTACAGGTGCCAACTCAGTTGCTCCGCGCGAGGACTCCACTGCATTCAGCACACAAATTGAGGGTACGTTCAATGAAATATACTCGTCATGGTGATTGATCATTTGGCCTTTTGTCTGGCGCAGGACAAAGTTTGGTGTCTGGTTTACGACGGAAACGCTTTTATCATATGGCCTCGATGATAGTAGTGCTAGAATTATCATGATCAAGAAGCTGATGAAATCATATACAGAGGTCGACCGTGCCATTGACAACTTGGTCAAGAGCGGAAAGATGTTCAACCTACCAGCTGGTGGTCGTCGCGATTCCATGCCAGTGGTTGGTCCTTCAAGAACCTTCCCGGAACAATTTGGTATGCTCCACTTTTAGAGGACAACTTCAAATTCTTTGGCCCTAACCTCTTGATTGCAGATCCTCGAATGACTGCCGGTCCTCCAAGACACCACTCGGTTAGCGATTTCGGCGGTGATGCTCGGTCTTTCTCGGGATCCAATCTCCAGAACTTCTATGCGAGTCAGCGACACCAACCTTCGAGAGGCGCAAATGAAGCCGAACAAGTGATGCAGGCGAAGAGGAGAATGGCGGCTCAGCGTGAGAGAGAACTGCGCAATTACCATCAAGAGCAGCAGTATAATCGAAGTAGGCCACCCTCTTCCGCTGTATAAAAATTCTATTTGTCAAATACCCTGTACCCAGCGGCTCTTCCCAGCGGTTCGTTCATATCAGTCAAAATTCTGTACATGACTTTTTTCCCTCTCGCCTACAATTGTTCTGTGTGAAATGAGAAAAAAGAAAACGACATCTTTATTATTTACTTTTGATATCATATTCTGCACATTTACTGACTGAAATAAGGCGTCACAGCTGAGATCTTGGGTGGCAAGCCAGACCGTATCGCAAGCCCAGGAAGCGGTATGAGCGAGGAAGAACGCCGTGAGTTGATTGCCCGTCAGAGAAGTGCTCTTTATGGAGATGGTCCAGCGTTCAATGCTGAAAATGGCGGTTTTGATGAAAATGGTACACCACGCCCAACAACTCAAGGGTCCACCACTCAAACCCTTAACCCCGCCCCCGGTGCTATTCGTGGACACTCCCCTCTTGCCTTTGACCACTTCAATGCCCAAGCTACCCAGGCCGAAAACTCAAATCAGCAAAATACTACGGAGCCTCAATCAGCTACAACCGCACAGGCTCCGGGTCAACAACGATCTCGGGCTAATAGCACATCTTCTCCCTCGTCCAACCCTACCAGCTTTAGTCTTTTCGAATCTGCTGCTCAGCAGTCTAGTCGGACTTCGACTTCCTCCCCTGGTGGGTCCCCGCCACGCCAAGGAGGTAAGGCTTCCGCTAGCGGCGTCGCGCCAATTGGCACTAGACCTAGTGGTCAAGCTGCTAACCCAGCTCTGAATAAACGATCCACCACTCCTTTACCATCACCATTGAGTTATGGCTTTGCCGCTAATGATTCGACTACCGAATCTAAGGATGCAAGAACGGCTTCCGCTTCGTCAAATCCCAACCCGCAAGGACAGACTGAAAGTGGATTGGGTTGGGGATCCAAGAGTGGTGTTTGGGGTAACAAGAATCTTGGTGTACAGGCTTCGGTATGGGGATAAATTATGATATCATGAATGAACATAGAAAACAGGCGCGAAGGGAAACGGTATGATTGATTGATTATCTGCATATGTTTGTGCGTGGTGGATGGAAACTGGACAAAAAAAAATATCGATAATAGGCTTGGCATGGCAGGCGTATGGAACCTTTTCAGAATTTATCCAAAGGCAGGTTCTGGATGGAGGGGAGCGAGTTTTTTACCATCTCGCTATCATGCTCAGCTTCTCGGCACATATTGCAGGAGTCTAATTGATTCTCGTCAACGGCAACGGCAACAAGGAAGGAGTCATTTTTTAGTGTTTTTGTTTTTCGGATGTTCAAATGGTAATAACTGGTGGGAATGGATTTTGCTATTTTGTCTTGTCTCGTGGCATTTACGGCGAAACAACAATTTGGGGAATCTTGATGTGGGATTTGATATTTGCGATGGTCTGGTATGGGGTATTTGCTTCCTTTCCTACACATGGGGTGTTTTGTTTCGAGGGAAAACTGTATCGGGGGGGAGTAAAATAAAATAACAAATGGATTAAGTGGAATAAGCGGAATAAGTGGAACAAGTGGGATGAACGATGATGGTCTGGGAATGATATGGAAATGGAATAAAATCTTGTCATTTCAGTGGGTATTGGTGTTTTTTTTTTTCGTGTTTGAGTGAGTGAATGATCCTGTGGTTTCCTCTGCTTGTTCGCTTGCTTGCTTGCAGTCATGAACTGTTGTGATTTTGCATGGGCTTGGATGTGATATGAGGGCGGTGGAATAGATATTGATAAGATCAGGATGGTGTGATAGATAGTTGAGAGTTTTTCTCTTTTTTTCTTTCTTTTTCTTATATGAAGGTTTGAGGGTTGTAGGGAAAGAAGAGGTTGAGGGGTTTGGAGCGTATAACTTGGAGGTTTGGAGGTTGGGAGGGAGGGATGGTGGATGGAGGGAGGGATGGATGGGTGGAGGGATGGGTTTGAGAGGGTGGGGGAGGGGGTTGGATGTGAGTGAATGGGGTGAATGGGGTGTTGGAATGATAGGATGGGCTGTTAGGAGGGGATGGGAAGAATAGGAGGGGATAGGTTAGATAGTAAGTAGTGAATGGATTGGATTGAATATATGTATATATATCTACTCTACTCCTACTTCTACTCTACCCCAATAATACATAATGATTCAAATTATAAGATAACCCGAAATCGAGCAGCAAAGTGATAAATCGATCATCAGGTGCTAGGTGCTAGGTGCCAGGTACCAGGTAGATGGGGTTGATTTGTTGATTTTTTGTACTATAATTTATGAGATCATAAATTGAATTTAATAATTGATATACTTTAATACGTGTTCGAGAAATTACTTCTTGTATATTTTATGAAATTATATGAAATTTAAATTATATTATATTATAAAAGATATTTATATTATAAAAGATATTTATTTTATATAATATTTATTTTATATAATATTTATTTTATATAATATTTATTTTATATAATATTTATTTTATATAATATTTATTTTATATAATATTTATTTTATATAATATTTATTTTATTCAAAAAAATTTGTAGCAATACACTGACATCGTAGACAATTATAATATATATAATATATATAATGTAGTAGATGTTATTAATATATTTACTTCTTTATTAAATAATGTTTTTTTTATTATAAATTACAACAGCTTTTATAATTTATATAAATCCTATGCTTATAGAATTTTGTTTATAATAGATTTTATTATTGATTTTGTAATAATTTTTTATAACATTTTAAATTAAATTAAAACAAAATTTAGTAAAAAATATTAAAATATTGTTTATTATTTTATAAAATTTTTATTTATATTATAATTTCATAAAACTAAAATAAAAATAAAAATAAAAATTAATTATGAATATTTCAAAACCTTATATAAGATATATATGATTCATCTTTATATAGGATTTTATTGATTGAATTTTTGATCTCTTATAACCAGGTCCTACTGTATTATATTAGGCCTAATATATTGAGGCAAATGTAGTCGAATATCTCCAAAAAAATCGATCCGAACATGCGCTTAAATGGATCTAATCTTTTGGGTCTGGTATAGCGGGGTTCTATTGTATATATGGGGAATGCAATGACAAAGTATACTGACCGGTACCTAATTACCTAGTAGGTACCCAACCAAACCAACGCTAAACAATACAGCCTCACCGATACTCTAGTAGAAGAAGATAGAAAAAGTAAATATACTCGCCAAGTAGAGTAGATTACCAAATATGGATGAATGCAATTTATATAGACTATGTATGCTATGTAGAAAATCGAGATATCATACGATTTTTCATGGGGGATGTACGACAAGGTCTCGAATGTGGACTTGGGAAACGTGGGTTCCGTGCCCTTTTGCATCTGTCTGAATGAGGCGCGAGGTAGGGCGGATTGACGCTTGATAGGCTTGATATGATGGAAAACTTCCACGTTGGGATCGTCGGATTCCTTGCCGGATGTACTATAGAGGGGTTATGGGAGATGCTGACGCGGGTGGATGGGCTGAAGAACTAACTACCTACTTGTAGACGAGCTGAGGCGTTGGGTGGCTGCTAAGCTACTTGTTTGTCAATGACTGCAGTGCATTCGCGTTCTAGCGTGAATCCAGGTTGTAGTCTGGTGTGTCTTGGTCACTGGTCGGTGGTTTGACAGCTGATCGACCAAGGTTGTGAACATTGAAGTTTGTATGACAGTATGTATGACAGTATGGGATGAATGGATATATACTTCGTATAGAGTAGATGGTGGAGGTTATTGCGACAAGGAGGGGAAGATCCTGAACTGGGGAGAGAAGGCTACCTAAGAGTCCAAAGGCTTCAATTGGTCTCAGAGCAGCGCATGGTGTGGCCAAAAGGAAAAAGACAAGGGGAAAATGATGTGCAAAATGCTTCTATGCCGGGGTCATGGGTCTGGTCGACTCGGTTCTTTGGCTTTTATGGAGTAAAACCTCCATAAAACGGAACAATCAGAGTAGCAATTGTACCTAGTTATGCGATCCGCATGGGTGGAAAATGAAGGGAACCAGTGAAATTACAGCTTGATAGTGTGCTGGCGTGGTGGAAGGCGAGATTAGCAGTGGTTAAAAGATTCAATGCTACGGAAGATTGAGATTCGCATGGAAAGTTACGATGAGAGAGAGATTCCGAGCTTCTCAGCTTGATGAGATGGATGGGGGATGGGGGAATGGGATGTCCATATTGATATTTACCTAGTTAATAAAAATAAAATAATAGAACTAATCAACTAATGACTTGTTTTCTCTTCTCTACAGAGTAACCTTGGTAGTGTTGATCTGATGATAATATTTCTTCTATTTTCTATCTTTGTATTTTAGTTCTGTGTTTTGTTCAACTTCTTTCCCTCCTTGATCTTTAATAAATACATCACTATTGACTTTGCTACGACAACTTTATTTACTTCATCTGCGACACAGACCGACCGAGTGCACACCCCAAAGGAATCAACAGCATTACTGCGTCTACCCTTTTACTCTTCTACCTTACCCTTCTACCTTACCCTACTACTCTACTATCCTTCAACAAAACTCTCCGAATGCCGTGTGTAATCATTGTACGGCACTATCTTTGAACCTTCAACGACCTTCCTTACACGCGGCTTCACCCATCACAAGAGATTCGATATCGAAACATCTGCGGAATATCCGGAAGGGGTTTGACGACTCTACTTTCTCAGAAGACAAGGCTCTTGGGCCTGAGAGGAAGAATCATATTCAACAAATTCCAAATGACGATAGGCGATCTCAAAACACGATTCCGAGCCAAATTTCAGCGAAGACATTCCCATACTGCTTCGATAACATCCGTGAAAGATGAAGAGGAAAAGATTCATCCGGCGGGAGGAGAGAATAAAGTGACAACGCGCAGTTTACGATCAAGAGCAAGTTTTAGGTTACATCGAACTTCAATATATGGAGGGTCAACAAATGGTTCATCGAGGAATGGTTCAGGTTCTGGGCATAGGGATAGCATGGTTGAAGATCAAAGTCCAAGTCAGAGTCAGAGCCAGAGTCAGAGTCAAAAGCAAAGTCAAGATTCAAAAGAAGCATCAAACCGCGAAGAAATAATTCCAGTTCATGATTTTCATGATGATGATAATAATAATGGTAGTGGAATCGAAATTGGTGCTGAAAGAGAAGATGGAGGAGATGGAGGAGATGGAGGAGATAGAATTGGCGCGGAACTAAGGTTAAACTTTCGAAATAGTATGAGTAGCGATCTGCAACATCCTTCACACTCACAAACAACTAACAACTTCACTACCAGGTGCACCTTCAACACCAAATTCCAAACAACCACCTTTTATCAATCCCGAATTGATTATCGAAGAAGAAATTAATAAATACGATAGTTTTTCGACATCAACGGATTTTCCCACTCCGAATACAGATATACCAAGAGTTTTGGAGGAGGACGAAGAAGAGGAAGGAGAAAAGGATGAAATTCATCATCAGCCGCAATCAGAATCTAGAGAAGTGAAATTTGGCAATTCAACACCACAAAGCCCTATCAGTCCTATCAGTCCAATTAATCACACCCACCAATCTACTCCTCGAAAACCCGAATTGTCAAGACGCCAAAGTTTACTTCCTCATCAACAAACAAAATTAATCAAGACTTTATTAGAGACGGATTTACCAGCACAACCTCAAGTCAACCCACCAACTGGAGGAACCGCTAGTGTCGATTATTTTTCCAATCACGGTCCTTTAACCATAAGCGCAGCCATGGTTACTCGAAAGATATGGGTTAAGAGGCCTGGCGCTTCTGCGACCTTGGTTACTATACATGAGGATGATTTGGTCGATGATGTGCGAGAGATGATTTTAAAGAAATATGCCAATTCATTGGGAAGAAGTTTCGATGCTCCCGATGTTACATTAAGGATTGTACCAAGGGAACAACAAAGGCAGGAAAGGATTTTGGGCCCGGAGGAACCTATGAGTCGAACCCTCGATGCTTATTTTCCTGGTGGTCAATCAGTGGATGAAGCCTTGGTAATTGATGTTCCTGCGCGAAGGACACCAAAACCGTCTCCTAGGCCTAACGTGCATCCGGTATATTATGAAGAAGGACGACCTACTGAGGCTGGATCGGATTACTTTCCTCCTATGCCAATCCCCGTCCCTTCTCCAGGCTTACAACATAGTGTCCCCGTCCAAAATGGAACTCAACATTCAGCTCCCTTATTAGCGCATGCCATGTCTGTACTTACCACCGGTCACGTACCAGCTTTACCATCTCCATCAGCTCCAAGAAGACATCATAGCTCGAGACCAAGGATAGGACGGACTCATACTTCATCTCCTACAGTAATTAGTGGACATGCTCAAGCTCCTATTGCAAACAATGGTACGCAATTTCAACGTAGTGGGAGATCAAGAACTCACTCAAGTGCCTCAGAAAAATCCGCGGTCCCTCCACCCCCTCCACTTCCGACTCCGCCTGCGCCAAACCAGGATCTTGCACCCCAACGAGTCGCTACACCCCCTCCGAGAGTATCATCCCCTCGACCACAAAGAAGAGCCAAGAAGAAAGCCGGCGTCGATCATCCTTCATTACCAGCAGGTATGCTCAACGGCGCTGTCCCACCGATTAATGTCCTCATTGTCGAAGATAACATTATCAATTTAAAACTTCTCGAAGCCTTCATGAAACGTCTCAAAGTCCGCTGGCAAACCGCCATGAATGGTCGCGAAGCAGTAAATAAATGGCGAGGTGGTGGTTTTCATTTAGTACTAATGGATATTCAACTTCCTATCATGTCTGGACTTGAAGCTACAAAGGAAATTCGCAGATTGGAGAGACTTAACAGTATCGGAGTTTTTAGCAGCAGTGCAAGTAGTAGTGCGCCTAGCGAAAGAGAGTTGGAGGAGGAACCATCAGATGGGGATAAGTTGCCAAGCACGGTACTTTTTAAGAGTCCAGTTATTATTGTGGCTTTGACAGCTAGTTCATTGCAAAGTGATAGACATGAGGCATTGGCAGCCGGTTGTAATGATTTCTTGACCAAGGTTTGTTTAGCCCTCATAATTTATTCGTCTACTCATTGATATGCTAACACATTCCCAAATAGCCCGTTAACTTTGTCTGGCTCGAACGTAAAGTCATGGAATGGGGGTGCATGCAAGCACTAATCGATTTTGATGGTTGGAGGAAATGGAAGGACTTCAGTTCCCAACAAGCAGCGGAAAAAGATACGACTAATACGAAAAAGAAGGATGCTCAAGAGGTGGTGAAAGCAAAAAAGAAGAATAGAAATTCTGGGAGCTTGAGTGGATTAGCAGGACAAGGGGGAAGTAGTACGAAATTGAGTTTGTTGGGGCAGGGTGGTGGAGGAGTCGATAATGAGGTGGTTGTGGGATGAGAGAGTGACCTTAATCTAAGATCTAAAGTACGGAGGGAGATTACGCGGTTTTGACACTTGAGGGTCGATGGCATAGCACATAGCTTTGACGATGGAATTTTCTTTTGTTTTTTTTCCCGGTGGCATTACTTCAAGCAGGAAGTTTCTTTTTCTTTTGTCACTCTGGGTCACAGGTGTGGATTGTGGACTTTGTTAGGTTTTGGGTTCGGATTATAATGGGTAGGAGCCTAAAATATACACATGTCGTGAGACGGGTGGGACGACTGGCGTTGAGGGATGGGTGGTTTTTAATTGATGGTTTTTAAGTGGGGGAGGTTTAGTTTTATAACTTTTCTTTGAGGGGGGGGGTGGATAGGGTTTGGGGAGGGATATGGGAGATGGATTAGGGCGATAGGAGGGAATAAGGAAAGGAAGGGGAAGGATGGATATTCTGGGGTGGATATTATTGATGCGGGATATATTGGGTCGAAAGGAGGACATGGGGGTTGGGAGATGGGAGATGAGATGAGATGGGTTGGAATGTAGAAGAGAAAGCGAGAGAGAGAGAGAGAGAATAAAGTAAGAGTTCTGGACTTTACTCATTGCACACTGTGATGTTTTGTGACAAAATCCCTGCAAAAATGATATTTTTCTATATAAAATTAAATCTTCAATAATTTCTTCAATTTTTAATCAAATAGATTAAAAATTTAAAATCTTATAATTAATTATAATTTTTCTTCAAGAGTTATAAATACTAATAAATTATAATATCGAAATTTCAAAATTTCAATCGCGTAATGTTTTTCCTATATAAATAAAATAAATAAAAAAACTTTATTTATTTATATAGAACAGGAAAGATAAATGATGGTGAAAAAGAAAAATAGAAATGAATAACTTGATATATATATATATTGTATTATATTGTAATGATACTGTACTGGAGGCAGCGGCTGCCTAAGGTTTCGTTTGGTTGGTAGTTGTAGGTTAAGGCTTTATCACTAAGGTTCATTTGGAAATGAAGTCGTTATTAGATCAAATAGAATATAAGTAAACTAATTGATAACTAAATTGAGCATAAAGTTTTTAAACTATGAAACTATCCTAACTATATACTTTATGAATATCATTGGATAGTCTGGATAGACTGGCTATCCAAGCTATCTCCTAGACTGGATAGATTGGCTATCCAGTTTATTTATCATATGATCCTCTCAATAGCCTCAGGACACTAATCTTGGGATAACTTGTTTCCTAGGATAATATACTTCTTAGGATAATAATCCTGAGATTATTATTATTCTAGGATTCTCTATTCTAGGACGAATGAGATCCTAGAATAACTTGCCCTAAGCTATTATAGCTGCCTAATTGATTAGTCCTGAAATAAATACAATCTTAGGATTTATTGAATCCTAGAATATTTATTCTAGGATTCCTTATCGATAAGGATCTTTCCGAAAACAGCAGCTCAAACCATTGTACTTGCTTTTATTGTGTTATAATGAATGTGATTCGTGACATATATGTTACTTTTCAAAATAACTTTTCATTTTCGAGCTTGCATTCCTATGTCGATTCAACTCAATTCTCATTCATCCGTTACGAAGAAAAAGCTACCTATGTTTGTTTGTATGTATGTATGTATATGTGTGTGTGTATGTGGGTGTGTGGGTGTGTATGTATATCTGTATATGAGTTCCATCCATGCACCCATACCCATCCGTCATCAACCTCCAAGTATCATTTCTCATCCGCTGCCCCTCCCCGTCCTTAACCCTCCAATTCTACCCCTGAGCAAACCCCCGTTATCCAGAACGAGGTTAGTTAATATTTTAGATAGATCTGCTTTCCAGGCAATGGCAATGGCAATGGCAATCGCAACGACAATGGCAATGAAGGAATGAAAATGTGTACCTAGAGACGTAGTAATACAAATACAAATAACAAGTAGACCAAGAGACCAATGGATCTATGAACGAAGGTAGTCTGTTCAAATTAAATTTGCTTGATGGATAGACATTGGATCGTGACTGTTAGTGTTGGTGGTGGTGCTTTTTTCGGATTTCGCTCTGTGAATTGTGGTTTGGAAGGTTGCTTGCTACTGTTGTAGCGGCGTAAAGTAAGGTAGAGTGAGTTGTAAAGAACAAGAGAGAAGAGAAGAGTAAGGATATGTGGGAAGGAAGTTTGAGGGTTATTTTGATCGGAGGGTCTCTCAAAGGCTTTTTAAACCTTGGGCACTATTTTAATGCTATTAGCCTCGTGTAAATACATTCAAAGCGAATAAACCAATCTACTTACAAATTCCAGAGTGAAAGGGAGATAGTCGACGATGCATTTTACGGTATCGCCTGGTAGATGTAGAAGAACCCTTGATATGTCCTATGCAAACTATAGCCCGGTATGAAGATGATTGTGTTGTACCTATAAAGCCTAGACGAAAATTTCAAGCGAAAGCTCAACTAATCATTTATGGGTAATGGGGTCTTTGAATAGCGTCCCGTTCTTCAAAGAAAGAAAAGTAAAACTCAGCAAATGTCTTTTTCCAAGATATAATTGAAATGCGTATCGAAGCGCAAGGGTAGGCTCACAAATAATCCCTCTCAAATTCCGCATCCAAATGAACAGGCACCCTATCATGATCCTCTGAATCGTTCCTCTTGTCTCTTTCTCTCTCCTTGTCCTTATCATCTGTCTTCTGATTCGCCAATAACTGCAACAACAACTTATTATTTTGTGAAACGATCATTTCGATTTTTTCGACTTTGCTTTCCATCACCCGCAATCGTGCATCGTTGCCCATGATATCGCGCCAGTCTTCTTTGGTCAATTGCCCTTCTACAACTACGCGTCGCGGTGGTTCAGATGGAGGGGGAGGAGGTGGAGGAAGTCGATAGTCTTGACCGTAGTGAACCATCGGTTCTTGGTGAACTTGTGGTGGTAGATGATGCTCATTATTCGTAGTTCTTCGTCTCTTGTGCGGGCGGAATCCGTTCGCATCGGAAAATTCTCCATTTGGAGCTGATTGGTATACCAATTCTTGACCAGCAGGAGGATGCTGAGGTTGATTTTGTCCCATATCTGCAACTGGCTGTGGAGGAGCTGGACCCGCGACAATTCTCACACCTGGACTTTGATTTTGCATTAAATTCTCCTGCGCAATCACTTGTTTTCTGGCCTCTTTTCTAGACTCCTCTACCCTCCTTCTCGCATCGACTTGTCGTTGTCTCTCGCTTTCCGCGTCTGCATCTTCCACCTTCAAAAACTCAATCCATTCATCCAATAATGTATTTAGTTCACCACCAGGCTTTTCTGGTACAACTTCATTTTCCCAATCGCACACCTGTCTCCTACGAGCTTCTACCAATCTTGCGACCGTGGCGCTCATTTGCGCCAAAACTTTACCTGTAGACTCATGAAATTGTGCATTGACTCCATTCCAAAATTGACTCTTGGTGCCTTCTTTGAAATTGTGTTTTTGAGCAATGCAAGCTTTCAATGCCTGAATTTGATCGCGCTCATCTAAATTCTGTCTCGGTTTGCGCGTCGCACTTCCACCTCCAATGCTACTCGCGACGGAACTCTCTCTTAATTCTCTTGCTGGAGTCATCAAACTTCGTGGTATACTTGGAGGATGCATGCGCGATTCACTGCTAGGTGTTGGCATTGTTGGGGTTTGGATTTGTGGTTGTGTTGAAGAGGACATGTTGGGCGATGGACGCGAATTTGCTGGGGTAGAAGGAGGAAGGATGGGAGCAGATTGTGGTGTGGAGATTTGCGATTGACGGACGGAAGCGTTTTGTGCCATTGCTGGAACGAGCTTAAATGTGTGGAAAGCTGATGGCATGTGTAAGTTGAAGTTAGGTAAATAATCTTTAGAGATGTGGGAGAAGTTTTAGAATGTGCAGGGTGTGCGAATGAATTTGAAGTCAGAGCGGATTCATCGTTCGAGACGAGGCTAATTTTATTAACTAGTCTGAAAAAGGAATAGATTACCTGATTTTAATATACGAAGTAGTGTTTTGCTTAAATTGCTGAAATAAAAAGGTCTAGGTACTGTAATTACTGATATATTGAGGAGAGGTTTTATTAAAATGGTAATATTAAAAGCTTCTCTTAATTAAATTTACATAATTTCTTCTCATCATTGCATTTACTTTCCTAATCCACTCCATCGCACATGACTATTTATCGATTCTCCTCACTCTAGCAGTCAATATTTAAGGTAATAAATATCACCTTGATTATAAGCCGCAGACATCTGAACGAAATATCTCCTATATAAGACTTATACATTGCACACCACTGAATGCATGCTCCTTATTCACCAGTTCCTCCGACTACATTATGATTTACCAACCACACAAGCAAGCACATCTAACATTCATACAGAAGATACCCAAAAAATCACGCTAACCCTATTCCATTCCCCCAACAAAACCTAAACCCTAAATATGGTACTCAAAATCTAATTCCCCATCCCCAGTCTTCACCTTCCTCCTATCCTCAACCTCTCCTTTCCCAATCCTCTCTTTCATTCTATTCTGACTCTTCACATACCAAACCTTCACTACAATTAACACTTGAGCAACACATAATGCTCCCAGAGAAAAACTATTCCCGAGAACGTATGGGGAAGTGCGATATATTTGTCCAGCAACTATTCCAGCCGTGTTGGCAATGGACTGCTGGATACCAATTGCTGTTGCACGTCTGTAATGTGGTGCTACGTTGACGTTTAGCCAGGTTATGTTGAGGCCAGGACCAGTATAGACGGCGATGGCACAGAGGAACGTGGCGAAGAATTTTACTCCTTGAATAGATATTAGCTTTTGTATGATATGGCTTCGGGAATCGTAGCTTACCTTCATGTTTTACTGTGAGTAGCAAAATATAACCAACTATTCCAAAGATATTGGCGAAGAATAGTATCTAGAATCTTGGTCAGTCTTCATTTCATCCTAATACCCGGAAAATAGCTTACCGGTCCACGCATACTAATTTTGTCAGATACCCAAGCTAAGAATAAGAAACTAATCGCACCCCACATGTATACGGGTATAGTGAGATAGTTTGCTTGGAGCGTGTTATAATTCATTGCTTTCAGAATGGATGGTAAAAATGTGCTAAACCCATATAGTAGACAGTCTTGCATAAACTGGATAGCTGCGCTAGAGTTACAGTTAGCGCATAGACAAATCAGAAATATACATCTTATTTATACCTGATATAAAGCTTTGGGTCTTTAAGTTCAATTCGGAATTCTTCCCAAGAGAATTCCTCGGAGCCTGTAAATAAGGGTCAGCTGAGACTTCACGAGTACACGCAAAATATATTGATGGCTCACCCATATACTTTTGTCTCTGAATAGCTCTCAGTCTCATCATCTCCCTTTCTTCTGCGTTCAAGAACCAAGCTTTACCGGGATCGGTTGGAAGGCCAAACCAAACGACGATAGCGACAACAACACTGAAAAGCCCTTCGATAATGTATACCCATCTGAAACAATTAGCAACTCTCATATCATCCCTTGGTCACAGTAAGAACAAACCTCCAACCCGCAAGTCCAGAAACACCATCCATCTGAAGAATACCATAAGCCAAAAGTCCTCCAAATGCCCCAGACAACGCAGCACAGCTAAACAAATATCCAACTCGCTTAGCTTGTTCTTCTCGGCGATACACCATCGTCAAGTATAAGTTCAAGCAGGGAAATAGACCTGCTTCGCAACATCCAAGAATCAATCTTGTAGCATAAAGACCACCAATATTATGGACAAATCCAGTAAAAATGGTAGTGAGCGACCAGACCGCGCATAGCGTAGACAAAATCACACGAGGGGTGATTTTTTTCATCAATACTGCTGCTGGTGTCTCAAAGGTCACGTAAGTCGCGTAGAAGATTGATACAGCAATAGAGAATTGCTGGTCTGTAGCGAGTATGTCTGTCAACATACCAGCGACTTTTACATTGCCTAATGATTGTTAGTTTCAAATCTTGTTCTCGGCTATGAATGATGTTTACCAATGTTTGAACGATCCAGAAAACAAGATAAATATACCAGCATTATCACTGGCGTGAAAGCAAGGTCAAGTTTTGCGAGTAGTTTAACTTCTTTTGCGGGATCAATGTAGACATCGATTTCTGAGTCGTCTGTGTGGTCTAGAACCCCAGGTTTCTCATAGAGGGGCACTATCTTCTCATTATTGGGTTGTTCCATGCTGGATTGGCTTATGCGGGGTATTGAGAAGAATAACGCCAACCAACTGAAATGGAGAGGATTGATCAATATAGATAGACATCAAAGACACCATTGTAGTCATACTCTTATTATATATATGAAGAGTGTGACGAACAGGGCTGGGAATGTCATGTTGACGGGCTTGCAGTCCCGCGCGCGGGGTCACTCCGATAAGATATCTATCAGAAGCATTTATGCATGATCATCCAGCTATCTGTACCGGTGTACTTATCTGCAATTACCAGTATTAATAATGATCAATCATCGTAAAGACAGCCGTCGACAATCGTTCATTTAGCTAGTGGCGTATGCAAGTATACCTAGTATAGTTACTTCGCGTGACTGATGATGCGCCAACGGTGGAGGAACTCCGTTGGTCCCATGCAGTCGGTCCCACATCTTACGAACCCCACAAATAATGTTTATCTCGTCGGGAAGATAACTGAATAATAGCAACTCATGAAGAGATGCATTTTGATATCCATGAAAGACCATATATTGACCTACAATGCGCGCACTCCATATTCTGAAATCTAGAAATGAACGAAGGAGCATTTTAGCCTGATAACTGGAAGTCGAAATACTTCTGATATCAGTTCACCCGTCACCGGGAGATTAAAATAGGCAGCGCAATGACTAGAATGTCGAGCGATACTTAAAACTCATACCTGCGGAAAGGATCCATCAGAACATGTTGAAAAATCGACAGCGAAATCGTTCCCCATGAAAATCTCAAAATCAGTATCGTTCATTGCAAGACTATCCCAGTCTACACCGTCCAGTGAAGCCGTGCTGTCAACTCCAGGATCAATAAGGCCCGCCATGAGATCAAAATCCTTTGGGGAGGAGTTTTGAGGATCTTCTAATGGTTTCTTAATAGCAGAGATAATGACATCTCGGACTTGATTTGCGCATGTCCATGTCAACGATACACCATTTACAGCTTCTAATATTTGATCCAAAGATCTTGACACTATGGGTTCTTTCCAAGAAGAGCCTTTGATGTATCTTCTCATCAATATGATACTTGCGGCTGATGCAAGTGTGTGGACAAATGTAATAGGTAGGTGCCTATAGGGATAGTTTTGAAGGTTGTTAGAGTGCATTCGGAGGAGTTTCATAATGATATCCAATGACTCATAGCATATTTGAACATCTTCAATCTCACCAATTCTCGGTTCTTTAAAGGCAGCTCTCGGTGGACGGTGAAGAATTATCATCGCTGTATGATATTGCATACTTATTGAGTGTTAGTAAATCTCAACAAACACTCAAATGTCGGACCTACTGCAGATGAAGTACAAAAGGGGGCACGTCGACCACACTCCATTTTGTCCACTGAAGTTTCGCCGGTAAATTTTTGAGCCATTTCGTCAAGGCTACATCTACCTCTCTAATCGAGGTCGCCAGGATCGTCGGATCAGTATTCAGGTTTCTATTCTCGAAGACTTTCGTGATCATTCCATGTAAGATCTTGCAAAGCTCAATCTGATGAACCCATGAAGCGACTAATGTAAGACCATCCTCATACGTAGTCTCCGACGTACCTGGCATAATGTATTTGTTGAGAAGAGACTTCCATTCTGGTGGGTAAGGAATTCGTACAGTGTCGTGGACATCTGACTCTCCAGGGTAAAGAGCGGGTGGTCTTCCAAAATAGAGACTCAACTGTTTATCTGCTACAAACGCAGCCCAATATGTTCTACGTAATATTTCCCTGTCAATCCAGGAGTTATTGGAACCTTTCCAGTTAGTAGGATCGAGATGTAGCCCCATTTCATGGGCGATACGAAAAGCCATGCCGGAAAATAGCCACCCTTTTGAAGTTTTCCCATGTCCAATTTCTCGGTGACCAAGAAGTATGAGAGCTTGTAAAGTTGTTAGATCTGGGGATTCGAGTGCAAATCCATATAAGAGTTCTTGGGCACGATTGGAGAACATATCGGAAAGTTCCCTTTGGGTTGTGCTCTCGCTAGCAAGAGCGCCCATCGAACAGATGGCATACATGAGAAGATCTGAGTAATATGGTCCAGCACCAGCATCGAAGTCCCTTAGGAAATATTCCCGATACAAGCACATGTGGTATTGGTATTGATGTCGAAAGAATATCCTCATTAGGTATTTGCAAATATCGCTTCTAGGAGAAAAAGCTAAGTGCTCTTGCATGGATCCACCAGTGAAATTTGGTGTTTGTGTCATAATTGGCGAAGTGATTCCGGCCTGTGATGATAAAGTAGACGTAGTAGTATCATCTAGATACTCTGATGGGTTGATCTGGAAAAAGCTGGTCGCACCATAAAATTCAGCCGAATTACCGTCCTTAAGTTTCCTCAGATGGCCAGTCCGTGGACGTATTGGGATATTCGGAGTGTCTAATGGGTTGGGTTTTGGTGAAGTAGATGATTGCTTCGTTTGTGGACTCAGGTGATTCGTAGAAGCGCTGAAATTAGCCAACATTTCGTCTCGTTTGAAAGCATCTGCAGCGATAAGTTTGGTGATGAACAGTTCCAGAGAAGCTATTTGGCCTTCCAAGGCTTGTACGTAACCTTTTGGGACCGGCCTAGACTCAGGAAAACGGAATGGAGTCAGAGGAATTTTGGTTGAGTAGATGCACAGAAACGCACCTCGACTTTTCTGACTGAGGATAAACACACTCATGATTTCCTTTCCGGCACGCAGGGCATGGCTGCATACGGTCACATCTTATCTGGCATTTTATGGTCAGACATTGATACAGTTGCGAGGATAACATCGCTGAAATAACTCACCCTCCTGTACCGGCACCTCTCACATCTGTAAGGGTTTTAGCCATTGAGTATGATCACATCACAAATCGAGACTTACGAAACTTTTGATACTTTTCGACCAGGGGGTTTCTCTTCCGATTGATTCATTGCGAGGGGGTAAAATGTGAATTGGCAACTTTTCGTACGGCTGGGGAGAAATCGACGCAGCACACAACTGTGTAAGTGTAGGGACGAAGCAGTTGTGATACTAGGATTCTTTCAGAACTAGAAGCATTAAAAGATGCGTCTTTTTCGGAAGACCATAGATACTACATATGTATAAAATTTGTCCTCGTAGGTTTACATTCCGTTGTATTCAGATCCAGGTGAGGCTGATTCTTTTATCCAGAGGAATAGCAAGAGTCTGCCTACTTAAATTTCGCCTATGCCCGAGGTTCAAAATGTCCTGGAACGCAAAACTAATCATGTTATTTGTCCCGCACTCTACTAGACAAGCTGACCTTTCCTTTGAATTGTCTAATATCATCAGTCCAAAGATTTTGGCCAAGGATCTAATTAAATCTGCTTCCTCGATTTGCATATTTTAAAAGCTCTACATTGAACGATTAAATCATCTCTACAATTTAGAATTTACTTGAGGAGTTTATGCCTACTCGCGACTTCCACCTGGAAGGCTATTTGTTTGTCAAATCTGAATAGATCTAGAGGCTTTGAAAAGTGTTACGAGATCTTGATGTGCAATATATCAATATCATTTCTCAGATCTAACTTGGAACATGATGAAGCAAACCCATTTATTAGGTGCGTGAGTATATTCGACTTTAGTATGGCTTTTTGGCCATTTCCCCACTTGCGAACCTACATACAAACACCAAGCGCAGATTGAACTCCGTCTCATGTTGTACATTCCTCAGCTTGACACAACCATATATTTAGGTAAGGAAGTACGATTGTAGGTGGTAAGTGTTTTCATTATTTGTCTAACTCTTGCTTGTATATTGATACAAATTTCATTGTTGCTCATCCTCTTATGCAATGTCTGGCGCGGCTGTTCGAGCAGGAGCACGTAATGGCGAGATAACAGGACAGACATCAGCTCTCGCACCATCATACCTCCAAGCCAATCTTATCGTACTACCTTCGCGTTACGCCGACGACTTTGAGCAATTCTGCAAGAGAAATCCGGTACCATGCCCTCTCATCGCCAAATCTGCCAGCATAGGATCATACAATGCCCTCGAGTCATGGATTGAGGGAGTGGCCGACAAAGATTTGGCTGCAGATGTCGATATTCGAACCGACATTCCAAAGTACATGGTCTACGAGAACGGCGAGCTTTTGGGCGATCATGTGGATGACATAAAGGCATACTGGACAGAGGATCACGTAGCATTCTTAATTGGATGCTCCTACAGTTTTGAAGGAGCGCTCATAGACGGTGGACTAATGCCTCAACATATCCGACAGCGTCGAAATGTGCCGATGTACAAGACTGATATCATACTGTGTCCGGCTGGAGTTTTTGATCGGGGTACATACGTGGTATCTATGCGACCCTATAAGAAAGATGATATCGAGAAAGTTAGGGACATCACAAGACCTTATCTGGCCACTCACGGAGAACCGATTGCTTGGGGATGGGATGCTGTCGAAAAATTAGGAATTCAGGACATTGCTAAGCCAGATTGGGGCGATACCTCCATGGATGATGATGGGAACCCTCTGGTGTTGGTGAAAGGACGTGAAGACGAAATGGTTCCTGTATTTTGGGGATGCGGCGTCACTCCGCAGCACGCTGTCGTGAGCGCTGGCTTGGAGGGAATTGTCATGGGTCATGCGCCGGGACACATGCTGGTTCTGGATTGTCGAGATGGTGATCTTGTTAAGAAGTGAAATGAATCGCACAGTGGAGTCATGTGTCTGACCTCATAGCACTCTTCAATTCCCAATTCATATTCAACAATCATTTGATCCTTCAGGCTTACCTAGATTTCTAGATAGTATGGATGCTTTGGGATTTTTCTTTGCTGTACGACTTATATTGCTCATCGCACAGCTACTCAACTTGTTGAATTATTTCCTGTGCAGCACTAGAACTAGAGATGACAGCATTCTAAAGTGCAAAAGATCATCTTCAATCTGCGTATTTATTTTTGCGAATTTTAAATACCCAACTTTATTCACAACATCAAATGGCTTTATCCTCAAAGCTCTGAAGAAATCCGAGTGGTTACTTTCGTATTGAGCATTTCGAATGTCGGAAGGAAAATGCTAAAACTTTAGGAGATGGTTCATTTAGTATTGTATGGGTTTACCCCAATCGTGAAATATACCATAGTAAAAACTACTTATTGCGATGTGAGAGGGATTCATATGTATATGTACTGCAGTCATGCGTTTTACATGGCACAGCAGTTTCACCGTGGAAATGAAGAAAGGATCACTCTCTTTACCCTCGAAGGCAAATTTAGACTGCACCAGATGCTAATAAAAACCATGGGAAGTCCTATCACTGATGTATGTTTAGAGTATATGTGGCAGAGGAGCACAGTTTAACCTTTTCAATATGAGATGCCAAACAGATATGCATAGTCCCTACACATTAACAAATGAATGCTGCTTGTGTGCATGCATGCATACTGCCCATCTATATACAGCTATTTTGGGTGTTGACGAATGAAGCTCCTAGCAGAGTTCCGTTGCCCTTTTAAATCGATTCGTCACATTCCTGATATTTCTGTTCGCAAAGAAATACTAAGCTTGAATCTTCTAGCATCACCCGTAGGTGTATCTCTTAGTATCTCCTCGCAGAGCACTGCAGTGGATATAGTAAAGTTCCTCGAGAATTCGGTGGCCTATTCGAGGAGTAGTTTACCATCGTCGGGGATTTCATGCAGCGGCTCGAGCTTGCCGAATTTTAGGAAGGATGGTGACTTAGAATTGTGCAATCTATCGCACTCGGGAGCAGCTTCTTCATGGCTATGAGTTCGTCACTCTGTAGCAAACTCTTGGATCAACGTCACCATGGCTGAACCATTAGAAGCCCAACATCTTGGAGGCTGCCTGTCCACCATCCGCTGTATGCACGAGGTCATGCGCATGCGTGGTATGTACAAAATGGACTACCGTTGTAATGAGCCCTCAACTGGGCACATGCGAAACGGAAATTTCACCACTTAATAGCATGCAAAATGCACATTATGAACTGCTTTCTGCAATATCTTATTTATTCTGTTCCGAAGAGAAAACCTCTATACACTTAAATCCAAACACCTTAATAGATAATGGAAATGGTATCCAGCCTATGACCAAAACCTCATATAAATAATCCAGAATTCCTATGCAATTTTCTCCGTTAATTACCACCGAAGGATTCCTGTTCAACACCAAAGTCCTTTCAAAACTACCACCCAGACACATTCAACCGATCTCCAACCAGTGTATATACAAAATCTCTTATGCATTCACAACAACTATACTACTCAGACCCTTCCTCCGGCTTCCACTCATCATCCAACGTGAGCCCACCTTGAATCAATTCACAGATTCACAGTCCAGCGTCCCCCACTTCTCAAGATAGACTCTTCTTCCCATCTCAATAGTCAACTGAAGAGCCTTTTCAAAACCCTCTGCATGACGATGGTAAGGTTCGCCTTTACCTCCGGATTGCTGATGTTGCCATTTATTTCGACCTTCGGCACCTTGGGAGTACTTGGCGAGTACCATGTTGGTGGCGACTTGGAGGAGTATGAAGTAGGCCGGGGAACCGGGCTCGTCGGTCATCCATTTTGAGTTTGAGTCTAGGGATGTGGATGAGGATAGCGTGGTTGACTCTTTAGGGGAAGCGTCGCGATGGAGATCCTCTAGTGACTTCAACTGGGGATTTATTGAGGAATTTCCCATGCCTCGTTTTTTATATCCGCCAGCTTCGGACGTATCGACTGAGGAACCTGCTTGAGAAAGATGCTTCTTGACCATGGGGCTCGATTTTTTTCCCTCTGCATTCTTTGCTTCTTGTAATTCCTGATGTATCTTCGATGCTTGCTAGACATCAGAATCGCCACTATCAACATCAGTCTTCGGAGTGTGCTTGACATATCCTTCATTCTGCGTCCCAGCTTTGGTATCAGGAGGGGATTGTTCTTCCGTTGCCTTCTCATGTGCTTGTGCATCATCATAATCGGTCGCAGCCTGCTTTTAATTCCATCCGGCCATTTTGTGAGCTTCTTTTTGCTCTTGAACTCGCTTTACCCTTTTCAACTGTTCTCCGCCATATTTGCGGACTGCTTCACTATCTTTTGATCCAGTTTCTCTCGCGAAACTCGTTTTTACTGTATTCTTCTTTCGGTATAGGACAATCAAATCGTCGATGCTGTGCGCGATATCATAGATTATTCCACTTCCAAATTTGTCCGTTCCGGCAAAATCATTTCCAAATGGTGTCATCAGATAACGTGGCTCATTCACCTCATACCCAGCCATAAGCAGTCGAGCGTACATATCGCAATCGGTATGATAGAAAGGAATTGTAGTGTCGAACCCGCCGACTGATTCAAAAGCTGCTCGATTAACTAAAGCTAGGTAGTCGAAAGCAAAGAACCGCATCGCCTATGGTTTGCTTGGATCCGAAGCATTTGGATCTGGATCAGGTGATTGTGCTGATCGGAGGACTTCGACAGCATGTTGGTATTTAGTCTTATGCCCGGCGTAACTATTGGACGCAGAAATACCCTCCTCGAATGTGATAGGAATAATATCCATGTGACTCCAAAAATAAGTTTCGAGATCTTTCTCGATGGCCATCCAAAGGAAGAAATTCTGTAACTGGGCAAATGTGTAGAGGGTAGGTGTCATGATTACATTTACAACCAGCATATGAAGTCGAGTGTGGTTTAGGAAGAAAGGATTTTGGAGAGAGAGACGGCCGATTTCGTTGGATCTCATAGTGCCCGTGTTTTCGATTACACAGATATCCTCTGCTGGCCAACCAGACGTTATCCACGAGACAAACGTTTGCTGGAGTGATAGCCAGTTCCGCGTGAAAGCAATGAAGAGTGGTGTCTTTTCTTTCACGTGAGGGCTTGGAGGTTCGTTCCATGGGGGGATAGGCGGTAAATCGGCGGCTGAGCGAGCATTCATTGCTAAAGGGAAGTTATCTTTGATTATTGCTTGCGACTGTGTGTTCTGCTTTTTGTTATCCTTCAATTTTGGGCTTTGGTGTCTGTTCTGAAGGATGATTCGATTTTGAGTCAGAGGCCTCTTTTTGAGCCATCTCGGATCTGGATGGCTCAGCTGCCACATGTATCGTGTATAGTGTTCGTATTGGTGAAGGAACCGGCGCCAAGTCGGTCACTGCTGCGCCCTAGGGTGATGGCGATATTCTCCCTTCCTCCGTCCTTCTCGTCGCCGAACTCGTTGTCGTTAAACGTTCTCCTTCTACTTTAACATCGCGCAAAACTTTGTTCTTTTCCTTGGCTTGATACCAAGCATCCTGCGATATCACCGCTTTCCCATCTACCACATTGTTGGCATACTTCGGCAGGAAGAATCTCCATGTATAATGAAGCACCAAAATAATTCAAAATAGCACCACAGTCCTCAATTTCGAAACAATCATTTTCCAAACTCCTCTCTCCTCCCGATACCTATCCAGGAGAATGCTTGAGGAAACAAGGAGAAAATAGTAGTAGTATCGCAAAAATATACGTAGAAACTGAATTTCGAAAGAAGGATTATAAATGCCAGAGTTCTACAAGATCCAGTTCTTTTTCAAAAAAAAAATATAGAGCGTAAAGCCAGAAAGAAATTTAACACGGAAGAAAGTGCCAGATCCACCTATTTCATCTAGTAGAAAATATGCTTTTGTACTTGTACATATGCAGACAAAATACCAGACTACGCAGCGGACCACACTCTTTGTACTTACACAAGTCAAATCCCGACCGCTAAAATATTTCAGTCATCAGCTTTTCCAAACTCAAGTGACCAATTCTAGGGTAATTAGCATTAAACGAGTCGCGCATACTAACCCCCCCTTTAGTTTTCAGCCTAAGGGCATGATTGCGATACTTTGGAAAGGAGCTTGGGTAGTTGATAAGTTTTAGGAGGCTTGGAGTGAGATATACTCCGTATGAGGAATGGTTCGCACTAATTAGTATCAATGTAATAAATGGTGAAAGAATCTTCATCAAAAGCGAGATTTGAAGTCTAACTAGACTTTCTGAACCACCAGCTATATTTCCTGATGCATGTTTCCTCCTGCTGTCTGCAACGCATTCCTAATCTGGTTTCGGTTTCGTATGTAGGCTATCTGGGATTTCAAAGTTATAGATCCTGTAAAACCGTATTAAGTATAGTGACATCTTTGAAGTATGGTACCTATTTGGTAAATTCGATAAAACTATGATTCGTGGATCGGTTGACCAATAATCGAATATCTGAGATTTCAGTAGAACTTTCTAATTGAGTCTCAAAATCGCCTCAGCTAAAAATGAGCTAATTGATAGGTTACTAAAATAAGATACCACTGGCTAGCTTGATCAAAGATGCCAAATTGAAGATGAGCGAATAATTCAATCTATTTTTCTATATTCTTTTGGTAATTTATTCAACTGTAACATTATATATTTATTATAAAAAGATTTATCTTCATAAATTATACAAATAGATTCATTTATTCTTAATCAGATTTGTAATTTCTGTTGGAATCTCGAATTGAAATCTAAAACTTTTACAATTTAGCTTTCTTTAATGAAGACAGATATATCGAAATTTATAAGACTTACTATCTATCTTGTTCTGTTAATGTATCGTGTCAACTCGGCGTTTGTCAACTTCGGTTAGGCGAATATTATACTGATACTGTTTGATAGTTTGAGTGCTAAAGTTATGGCTTGTGTGTGGCACGTTGGGCAAAAATCTCGAGCTATAATTGTATCCTCAATCAGTGAAGCTAAAGGTGACCTAATATTCAATCGATGGAATTGAAATTGGATGCCAAGAACCTGAGATTATATGGTATCTGTTCTGAAATTCTTCTAAATATATATCGGGATAACCCAATCAAAAATATACAACGAAAGGTTGATAACTCCTAAAATTGGCGCCTTTTGCTTCTAAAAAATTACCATCTTTCTAATACTGTGAGAATCAATCGAAAAAATTACTGCTGACTCTCCTTCCATCTCCGATAAGTCTCATCCTCGCCCTTCTTCAAGGGCTTCATCTTTCTCAACTTAGCTCCCCATCTCTTCTTCCACTTATGTCCCGCCCTCCTGATCCTCTTTCTCGGATAATTAACAGGACTCTCACCACCAGCAAAGATCGCAGCATCATATAAGAACGCGCCGAAAATGGCACCTGAAATCGGCGCGCACCAATTTCCCCATATCCAATACACATCGGTGAAGAGATCCTTTCCGTAGCCTAGCGCTGCGAGCGCGAGACGTGGACCGAGATCTCGAGAGGGATTCAAAGCCGCGCCGGTATTGTAGCCAAATGCCATACTGAGAACGGTAATAACGAGTCCCATGACGAAAGCTGACATGCCGGCTCCAGGAGGTGCGTTCATATCGTCTCCTAGTGCCAAGACTGCCACAGCTAGAATTGCGGTTCCGACGAATTCGGTGAAGAATGATGTGCTAGCGTTGATCCAGGCATATCGCGGGTATGTAATAAATGCTCCCATGGTATCTCCGTTCTTTAAATCGGTTCCGCCATATTCGACAATGTTGGTTTGGTAGAGACCGAAGGCAATTAAAGCTGCTATGAATGCTCCGAGTATCTGTGCAAGGACATACATTGGTACTTTTCTAAGAGGGAAACCTCGATATATCCAGAGCATTATCGAAATTGCTGGGTTGAGATGGGCTCCGGAAATACCACCAGCAATATAAATACCAAGCATTGAAGCTAGACCCCATGCCCAGTCGGTAGTTACTTCATTTCCCGCAGGAGATGCATTTTTACCTGATGTTACTACAACTAAATCCGCGCAAAATCCAAGGGTAAGTTGGCAAGTGACCTAAAGAATTTGTCAGTGACGAAATGAGAATTTTTGACAGGAGAAGAGCTCACGGCCAATAACTCCGCAAGTGGTTCTCGGAATCGTAATCGAATAACGGACCAATGTGTGTGAAGATTGTGGATTTCATCGTCATAATTGGGATCGTACGCAACCAAAGGAATTTCTTGACTAATCCATGGCCCACCTAGATCACCCTCACCCGCAACTTCCGTTGTCACGGAAGCTTGATCATCATGGTCCGAAAGACTGGGGAAAGGATCAATTTGTGAGGTTTGTGAGTTCTGAGAGGGTCGGCCATCGAATGAGAGGGGTGGGCGTGTCTGAGAACGTTCTGGGGATGTGGTATCCGTGTTTGTGGGTTTACCCGCCGGGCCCTCTTCTTCAATGACTTGAGATGGAGAAGTCAGTGGTTCTTGCCTCGATGCCGCACTTTGTAGATTTGTCGGCGCAACCAACCCATGTGCTTCCATGAGGTTATTTTCACGTTGTTGTCTAGCATTTTGAAGGGCAGTTGAGATTCTGGACAATTTGAGGGTTGGTTCGATCCTACCTTGTTCCAAGTCTAGATCTGCCTGATCGTGAGGCTGCTGCTGCTGCTGTTGTTGTTGGGCAATATTGATATTGATTTCCGAGCGTGAGGGGATCATACCCGGACGAATCACACGCGGTAAAGGCTTGGCTAAACCCCATACTGGCCTGACATTCTCGGGTTGAACATAGGCAGGGTTTAGATGGGCATAACCGGGATCAACATAGGGCTGGTTTTGCACCAAGGTCTCGATTGGTGCAGGCCCAGCCAATGTAAAGTTATCTCCACCCCCAACATCGGCTCCAGATGTAATAGCTTCGAGCGCAACGGTAGGTCTTCTTCGGATAGAGGGTCCTCGTTGACGATTTGTCGTGCTCAAGCGTGGGCGAAGACCTGAACCTTGAGAGCGATCGGAAACACCACTAGGGCGAGGTTCTCTCTCTGCATTTGGAGGAATAGCTCCTCGCTCGGGTATGGAACCCATTCTCCCCCGCCTCTCTCCGGAGAATATTGAGGTCCCCCTCTTGAAAATTTGTCCCCTCGAAGATAGGTCATTACTCTCAGGAACCTGGCCAGTCAAAGTCCGCCCTCGTCTCCGTGTATCTGGTGAAAGTTGATTTCGCTTTGTGGGCAGCGTATCAAATCTTTTCAGGGGCTTTATCCCCGGTTCTCTACTCGATTGTGCTTGGCTTGTCCCAGCTTCTTGACTCAACTCATGTGCAGTTTCTTCCCTCGTACTAGGTAGATTCGGTAGACTGGTCATTCCACGCTCATGTTCATTATCTCTTCCTCCACCATCCTCGATACTGCTGGTACGCTTGATTTCTTCGTCCGCCATGGTTTATGACCAATCAAACACACTGCTAATGCAGATCTCAATTTAACGAGTGGTGGTGCTATTGCACCATAAACAATGCCGTAAATCGCAATCAAAACAGTTTTATAAAAAGACAATCAACAACAAGAGCAAAAGGCAAAAAGAGAGCATCCAAACAAACTAGATCTGGAAATCATACGAGCCATATATCTTTCTCATATCAGATGGCAAGTTACATCGCGGTCAGGACCTTGAATCGGCATTTAAACTTTTCACCAAGCTTTTTTGACGCTCAGGCAAGGATCCTTCGTATACCCACAGCTTTGCAGAACGAAAAGGGCCTTGAGCATGAGAAAGGGGTTCAAGCATCATCGCGAGCAACATTCCATGTGAAATTCCACTTTTTTTTGAATGTTTACGGAACCTCCATGGGCAAAATCGCAGAAAATTCAAGGAAGGTGAGGTTTGGGTGAGGTGGTAGGTGGAGCCCCTATTTCGTCAGCTCATTAAAATCGAATTGTCCTAGATCGTATACGGAATGGTGCGCCAGGGGATCAAACAAGATTGTCGAATCACGTGGTAAAATGTTATCTGTTCTCGAGTTTGAGTCGGGATTTCGGACCTTTTTGGTAGGGGCTCAAGTTACATCAGGTAGGGGAAATCGTGTGAATTGGTGCTCGGAATACTGTTCCTTTTTACTTAAGACACAAGAAAGGCGTTCTAGCCCTCATTATTTTGAAAATAGAACACATATTTTTGGTCGCCTAGCACGGATAACCCCTTCCAGGTTTCCGAAAATCTTTTTCGGTTTTTTCTATTTGCAAAGCCCGACAAGCAATCGACTGGCTGATGATGATTTAATTATTGGTGACCCAAACGCAGGGTTTACATATTGTTTCACAATATGTAACTTCATCAACGAATCCCTTGATCCAATATAAGAGCAGGAATCTCGCAGGAAGGTCTACTTCTTCGTACCCGATAAAGTATGATGTAGCCCTTCAAGAAAGGCGAACCGAACTTCCGAGATTCTTCGATATTAATAGCCCAGGATTCCGTAACCAAAACGCCACAGCATACATCATAGCCATCTTTTGACTTCTCATAAAACCCCCACACTCTTGCAGGCCTCCACCAAATCAGGTATCTCATCAGCACTCTTACTCGCACCACCCCATTTAATCGTCCCCATCTCATCCGTAGCCCAGCTTCCACCCACGACCCATCGGTTCCCACTAGGATCGACTTCTCTTCCCCAAATCCCCTCTTGCTTCCCCAGTTTCTGTCGTGCAATCTCGGTCCATGGGTTCAGCAGATGCCACGTCGTGCTCACTCCCAATCCCCAACTGGCATAGATTTCCCGATCTTCATCAATGACTACTTGAACTGACCATGCTCCCCCAATCTGCTGCACCCATTTATCTGTTGCTTCTTTGGAGCTGTGCGATATGGCTATGAAATGTAGGTTTTGATGTTTATTGGCTAAGCGACGGAGTTCGATGAAGGTCTTTTCTGCAACTGAATGAGAAAAGAAAATGTATTAGTCTTGATTCTATGCGAGTTGTCCGGATTGTGATTGACAAGGAAAACGGATAAAACATCTCAAAATATCTCAACAGCAGTAAAACAAACAAACTCACAAGCACATCCACAGCACCTCAAAAATACAAGCACACAAGCCCTTCTATCCCCCATGGGTAGTATCAACTTCCCCGTACTTGGCGCCTTCGTTCCCACCACCGGCGCAAGAGCAACCTCTGCTATCGGCGGCGCTGGATTTCCCCATGATTTCCAACTCTTTGGAACATTAACTTCCGAGGTCATACTCGAAAAAGTATCTGCCCATGTAGCTGGCGGTTCATTGTTTTTCCCCGACTTTAAGTTTATGGATTTTTTATCACCATTATCGAGGTTTGTGATTGAAAAACTGGAGAGAGTATTTGATGGAAGGCCTGCTTTTCGGAGGGCAATTTTGGTGCTCAGTTTACTGAACATAATTGAAGCTGATGATGATGTTACTCTGCTTAGTGTGTAGTGATAGACAGCTCTGCTGTGGTGGTATTAAACCGATAGAAACTGGATGTGGAAGACCCGAATTTGGAGTATAGCGATGAGATTAATATATATCATCCATCCATTTTAAACAGCTACGAAGAAGTCCAAAAAACTCCTTCATACAAACTCTCGGGCCTGCATGAAACCACAAGTTGTCGCAAATCCGCTCAGACCTGCTGTCACGTGAGTTATTAACGTTTATCTCTCATCCAACATGTTCATCTTGACTTCTCTGAAGTTAGCCTGCGATCTAGAAGCACGGTAAACTGTATTCAAAAGTGCGAGATATACTCAAAATATTTACTGGAACTATTTTTGAAGGGTTGACTAGTGTGCTTGGCTTGTCAAGAGTCATAGCCAAGCATTACAAGAGGATCCTTCAAGCCCTACGATCTTAACGTTGTGCATTGGGTCAAGATCTGTGCATATGTTGTGGGGCAAGCTCAGCACTAGACCTGTTACTATTAGAATTTCTTCTCTCTCCATTGAATTTCTTGCATGGAAAATAACTTCATAGTGCATTTCTCAACAAACTATCATTTACGACTCCGCCATATACAAAAGACACCACAAATTTACAAAACAATTCAGTAGGAGTTCAGCGCCTCCCTCAAATTCGCCATCCACATATATGGCTGGAACAATCCATCAGTACTCCCCGCATCAAAATACTCCCAACCATTAACACCACCAAAATTCGGATACTTGCTTCTCAAACTCCTGATCGTATTCTTAAGCGAACCGATCGGGACCCATCCACCTCCATCATTAGTCGCAGCCGAAGTTAACATGACTATTCTTGAGGGGTCCCAGCCAGCGTTGATAATAGCATCATAATCATTAGTATTTCCCGCATATCCCCACCCATTAGTGAATTGAGCATTGTAAAACGATATTATTGGTGCGCTGGTATTCGGGTCTCGTGCTTGGGCGTCGAGATCTGAGTAAGAAAATCCAGAGAGACTGCCACCATATGATAGAGCTGAAGCTACTGGTGCCATTGTAATGTCAAAACCCGGACCCATATCATTATAAAGCTGTTTGATCAGACGGAGAGCTACAGTAATGTCCACGAATTGTTCAACGTCAATGTCTATACCATTAAGACTGTATTTTTTGATAAAATTATTGAGAAGAGGGTCATAGTATTGGTGGAACTTATGAGGAGTTAGTAATGGGTATAAGCATGCATCAATAACATCAAGTTACCTGGTTGTCATCACCGGTAAAGTAATTCCAAGTGCCCCAAGCAGCACCACCCATCATACACGACACCCTTATTCCTGCTGTCTGAAGAGTCTTTACCTGAGCCCATAACTCATCGTACATTGGTGCATCGGGTGGATCATCATTTAGGTGGATATCCCCCGGAGTACCCATGACATGCAAGGCTGCGAGGATGACATGAGTTGGTTGGATGTCTGCACTCAGTAAAGGAAGGAGAGATAGGTTCGTATCCTTATTGTATTCATCGTGGTAAGTTTGCACATAAACAGCCAGTCGTGGAGTTGTGGCCACATCATGGGCGAAGCTCTTAGCAGCCAGTGGCTCGACTGGAATCGCTTGGATGAGGGGTAAAAGCGGGAGGAAATTCAAAAACTTCATCTTGAAAGCTGGCTAATATTGCATCAAGCAACACAATCAATTGAGGAAAAGTCTAATCATTAAGAACACTTTTTATATTTGCTAAGTAATACTTCTTACAAACATGTTGGCACATCTATAGTAACATTGGGATAAGGCTCGTGAGTGACCCCTGTGACTGACAATAATCGTTGGGGTCTATACTTCGCCGGCTCTATTATTCTGTAAATGAGCAAGAAAAGACAGAAAAAACCCCCTCTTGTACAGTACGAAATGCTAAATGGAAAATGCATCAACTGACTCCTATAAAATACTTCCTATAGACTAATCCGCACAAATGGAGGTTTTTAGCGAGCCGTGAGGAGAAAATCAGGTGCCATCAGCTCTTCTCTTGGCAATCAAAGGTTGCACCAATATCCATATATTGAAGCATATAGAGTGATCAAAGCAAATATATTAAGTGACATGATTGATAAGCCGAGTAGTTTCCATAAGATCCACCGAGACTAATAAGCATATGTAATATATGGTTGTATTATCGAAGCATGGGGCTCTGTTCCAGGCCAGCGCTTGCTGGATGGATGCTACGTTACCCCCCTTTACTCACTCAGGGCAGTAGAGAGGGTCCGCGCTTGTGAGAGATGCAGAAGCTCGAAGAAACCAGTCTCATGCTTCTGCCGCATGTTGGAGAACTACTCGTTGGTAAAGATAGGTTTTTGTAGGGCTTCAAAAGTTGTACCGCATGATATACACTTTAGGTAGTATGATCGGGTTTTCGGGAAGTACTGAAATAGAAAACTCTTGGCACAGCGTTTATGCGTGCCCGTATTTTCTGTTGCACAAGACTACTCGAATAGCTTACAGACAATCCCTTAGAGATCGTGTTAAGATTGATGGGTTGGTGTTTGGTATCGAGGTGCCAGGATACCAGTTAACAAATGCAGAAGACTTGAGCTTGACGGGTACCAGCCCATCATCAACCAAGTTTATTCTCATTTCCAAGCTTGTTCAGAGACCGCAATCATTGCGGTCGCGATGGGTGAACGAGAATTATCCTGAGCACTCGTCTAAACAGTGAAACGACAATGAAAGGTGCCAGCACATTTCATCTTGTCTCAAAAGTACGGTTGATTGTTACCACGGAAGGTGACACACAACAAGATTCCTGATTGTGAGAGTTTGTTGTGCACAAGTCAATAAATTTTTGGTTGAAAACTATTCTGCATGAACATGATCTTTATTCAAACAGCTAAGAACAGTTTTGATGATGATGGGTGAAAATGGTGAAGAGGAAGAAAGATCAGAGGAAGAACGATGCCAATAAATCCAAGCTTCGACCACCAAACTTCCCCACCACTCAAGCATCACAGCTGCAATCGAGAACATCAGGATCCACATTAGGACTTCTACATCAAAAAGTAATTGACCCAACACAGCCTCCTGTTTTTGTTTTTGGATTCTTCCCTTTTGCATATTTGCCTGTAACCTTAAAATCTATCATAAAAATGTCAATTGACTCTGCAAAGGTTTTGGAAAGAGAGCCATTGGTAAAGTTATTCTCTTTGAATACACTTCGAACTTCTTGAACAATATGATATACTGACTTCATAGCAGGACCCTGCGAATGCGAAATGGACGAAACTCATCTTGTATGTTTCGATAAGCCAAATCTAAGCTGCCAGAACCATTGCAGCTGACACCTTTGCGATCCTTCAGATCAACATACCGCGATCCTCGAGGAAAAGTCCGCGATTGGGAACATGCGGAACGCGCTACTAGACCAAAGTCATCCGAGGTGGATGGTGTAGGGATTGTTGCCATAATACAGAAAGAGACTGGTATGCGAACGCGCTGGAAGAAAGAGATACTTGGCTCAAGAATCAGTGCTAATACGGGTGGAATTCAGGCCCAGAATTAGTATTACAGAAGCAATATCGACCACCGTTAGATAAAGTAGTGATTGAAGTACCAGCCGGACTTGTCGATGATGGTGAAACTGCAGAGGAAGCAGCGATAAGGGAATTGAAGGAAGAGACTGGTTATATTGGAGTCTTGAGCGAGAGTTCGCCCATAATGTTTAATGGTACACCTCGTCCCCTTTTGCTTCCACTGACGTACTTTCCACTAATGCATCGGATTACAGATCCAGGCTTTTGCAATACCAATTTAAAAATGGTACATGTTACAATCGATATGGCCGACCAAAGGAACCAAAACCCAGTCCCCGAGCTGGAAGAAAATGAATTCATAGAAGTCTTCACGTTACCACTGAAAGATTTATGGAAAGCATGTAAGAATTGGGAGAAAGAAGGATATGCGATAGATGCTAGAGTAGGAACTTTAGCTGAAGGCATTGAAGTTGCTAGAACGTTGAGTTTATTTTCAAAATGAGTTAAAGCACGATATTACGATAGACAGATGATCATGATGATATTGCACTATACGATGTATGTTAGTATAAATATACAGAATAGGAATGCAATGCAATAGATTCTGGATCTGTAACTTCATAGACATGATGCTAGATATTCATAGCTTTCCCGTCCGCTTCAAACCATCATAGAGAGCCCACGCGGTCAATGCCTTACTGTCCCTTGCGCCCTCCTTCCACAAATTTTCTAGCTTAACTAATTTTAGCGTGATCTTCTCGCCATCATCCCTCAAACCCGTAAGCTTCCCCGTAGTCTTCTTTAACTCTTCCCTTGAAATCTTCTTCTCATGCAAGAAAATCTGAACACACTCGTCACAACCCCCGGCACTAGGAAACATTGCTCTGGGCAACACCTCTCCCTCTTTGTTGGCCTCGTCACCAATAACCAGCTCGCTCAAATTAGTCAATTGATCCGCTGGTATTGTCCAGCCGAGCTCCTCTTCAATTTCCTTTGCAGCTGCACCTTTAAACGTTCCATCATCAACCATACCAGCCGGTAACTCGACAAATGCCAAACTCCCTGAAGCAGGTCGAGGTTGAACGGTCATTACTACCCATCTTTCCTCATCAGGATCCTTTACATCTTCAGGTTGAACGACAACCATCATTCCCACACTTGGGCCTCTGAGGAAGATATCCCCAGGCAGAGTTTCGCCTGCTTCATTTGCGATGTTGCTGCTTATCTTGATGAAACCGATGCGGCTACCCCACCGGTCGAGTGATTGAATTTTGATAGAGCGAAGACGGTATGGATCGGAATGGAATGGATGATCAGAGGATCGGTCTTGTAGGGCAAGAGATGCGGTGAGGCGACTGTGCCATGACTTTGAAGGAAGATAACGTTAGTTAATATTGTAAAGAGGGGTAATGAGGAGGGTTTCGTATGTACTTCAAAGGCGGGGAATCTCAATAATTCATCCTTGGTGATACCTTCACAAAGTGATACCTCTACTTTACTATCTGGGATTTGAAAGGTAGACATTCTTTTAGCTGTTGTTTTGTATCCTCTTTCACGAAATGTAGGAAACGGAGGAAGCAGCCTTTTGAGAATGAAAGACGCGTTGAGATTTATTTTATGCATACGGAGTACAATCTTTGTACTTTATACCTATTGGCATGTTGGAGGGGAAAGGGCCTAGTAAGCCTGCCCAACATATTTATCGAATAGAAGTGAATTTATGAATCATGATGCCCAGAACAAGCAAGGAACGAGATAGAATTGATGTAATCTTGTCATAGCCTTGCAGCTCTCTCGCGCCACATCAAGCGAGGCTGTGGCTGTGCCATGATGTGAATCCTTCCTTTAATCAGGTAGGTACCTAGTACTCCAAGTTATCATCGAACATAAAAAAATACAGTTTTTTCCTGTCATCGTGAAATACTACCACCCTGAACCAACCATCTAAATCATAATATAAACACAGTCAAGTATGTTCATAAAGTCATCGCCTTCCAACTACGCCCGATGGTTAGGATCTGCTCCCGAACGCAACCAACTATTCGTCAAGGAGTACGATACGTCGGCCCTCGCCCTTTTAGACCTTGGCCATGTACAGCAAAGTCCAAAAAAAAAGAAAGGATTGCCGTCGCCATAGTTGGTGTCTTGTTGGCTAAATGCTGTCGCTTTGCCGACCAGCAATGTCTCTACTTTTGGACTACTTGCTTCGCTTTCCTAGAAGCCCACTTCCAGAGCCCAAGCGCTGAACCAAATGTTAAGATATTATCCTGCTCGAGGTAGGGATGAAGAATTAGAAGTCTCTAGTATTCAAGCTTGAATCTTCCAGCAAAACAGGCGTTGTTATTGTTGGTAAACTGCGGAAGGCGGCAACGACAGCGTAAAGCTCCTTGTTGCGTTATAAACATACCATGATCTTTCACTTTGTCTTGCTGGATTATCGTCTATTCCCACTACATCAATTGTGATACATTTTATGATGGTGGAATTGATTTTTTTTCAACCCTACCAGCAATGTCGCTGATAGTAGCATCTTTCTTCATTTTGTTGCATTAGCTGGCTAATCCCATACCTCTTCAGTGGTCAAATACAAGCTATGGTCCTAATAGTCCCTGGCAGGCAGTTTCGATCAGTATTGGCACACCTCAGAATATTGATTTTCTTCCAGGGGGATCATGATCAGCTAACATACTAAGCACTTCAGTTTGTTTCAATATCTCGGACTGTCCATCATTCAATGCTGAACTTTTTAATAGGCTTGCCTTGACTTTTTACACTTAAATTATTGACACTGGTATCATCGTCGACACTACATTTTCATATCTAGCTGGTCTACTACCTATTTTATCTGGTGACGCTATGTAGGAATTCGAATTCATGCCTCGAACACTCTTCAAAGGAGCCAGTAGCGAATGAATCGATAATTTCGAATTCCTTGTCATTGAGGATGCCGATCAAACTTCATCAAACGAAATGATATACGCACCACAAATTGAAAACATTGCTCCAAGAGCTCTAGCCAGACCTTAATCATACGGCACAATTTCTTTTCTCTGTTTCCAAGCCAAGGGGAGGAAGTTTTCAAGTTCCTTCGGCTTACACATTGGTTCTACTTCAGTGGACATTCGCGGACGTTTGGTGCTCGGAGGATGCGAGCAATCTCGATTTTTGACACCTGTCACTACACGACGAAGCTAATCATGGTACATTTACATTGTCACTACATCCGATGTCATTGGACACCTTCCCCAGGCGTCTCAATCTCTCTTCATCATTTTCCCCTTCGATTTCCCTCTTCCTACCGCTAAACTGACAGAAATCTCCATTGGCAGCGCCACAATTTTAATTTTCTTCCTTGCTGTCGTTTTCTGGATTTGTGAACGCACAGCCAATATAATAACGAGTGTACGAAGAGAGAAAAAGGAGAAACGATTGAACAGAAAATAGAAAAGAAGGAGAGGGAGGGGCAAGGTATTGATTAGCGATGATAAATTTGGAAGATCGTCTTTGATTTACGTGAGAAATTTGCGCGAGGGGATGTATTTAGAGTTCCAGAACTACCGTTGGAATTTGGATACTGCTATTATAATGAATGAATCTGGTAATTTGCGTTGAATAACTAGCAACTTTCGTAGTTGATATAGTTGTGAAGATGTATCTGGTCGAGAAGAAGTCGAAGGAAACAATATTGGCTGTTTGTAATATATGTATATTTTTGTAGGTAATTAAATTAACAGCAAAATTGCATCGCCGAAACGTTAATTTGCATTTACTTCTTATCCACACTTTTCTCTTGAATCCGTCTTGTACAGAGCATCCAAACTATAAATTTCCGAGATTTTGCTTACTGACCTACCAAGGCACAGCCTTCGGTCCCGTAACATCTCTCCACTGCCCATCTGTCTTTACCTGTTCCTTCCTCGTCTCGCGATCCTCCCTCTCAAGCCTATCCGCCTCCTCCTCCACCTTCCTGTCCCATTTCTTCCCCATTTTCGTCTTACTAAAACCCCATTTGCCAACCCACCATAGAGTACTCATCCCCAAAACCCCAACAATTCCCGTAGGCGCAACGACCCATCCTATACCCGTCGCAAAACTTCCAATAGTGGTAGCGGACAAGGCTGCGACGATAGATCCCACGACTGCATATTTGGCATACCGTATTACGCGCCAGAATATGAAGACAGCTACTGAGTGTAGGGTGCGAAGAAGAGCGCGGGTGCGAAGTCGAACGGGCTTGGGGGAGGTGGGGGAACTGGGGGAGATAAGATACTGAATGTTTTGGGTGAGAGAGGTGAGCGCGCTGGAACTGCGAAGCTGAGCGGTTCGTTCTGTTGCGCTGAGGGATTGGGATTTTGTAGAAGTGGGTGGAGGTGTAGATTCATCAACCGTGACACCTCTTGATGGTGACATGTTTGTAGTTATGTTATAGAAGTTTTCTTTTTTCCTCGGTGGAATGTTTTTGCAATGAACATGCAGCCAGCCTTTTGTTATACAAATAAATTATTTATTCTACGTCATTGGTGGTTAGGTTGATGGTCTGTGCACCGTTTGAGATTGTCACAACTTCATTTCTCGACCTCAAAGCTAACGCATTCTACTCTGCGTTGCTCACTGTCACATATCTAGTAACCACGAGAACCTCTTCATTGATCCATTCCGCATCAAGTTTCGATGATTGAAGCAAGCTTGAGCCGTACTCCTGAGTAGGGCTGGGAGCATTGTTCAAATCCCAGAGACCAAAGAGGTGAGATTCTCATTTGTGGTCAACGATGAGAATAGGGAGAGGCTATCCAAACTTTGCGCCACATGTACATTGAAGGAAGGGCTATAGTGCTGCTATTTTGAATTTCATACTCAGCTGCGACGGTGGGTAAAAAAATAATGGGTGGTTGACAAATTGCTGTCCCGCTTGACCTGGGGGATACTCGCCGGTCTTCGAGAAATCTTCGCGCCTGTTCCAGTGTGCCAAACTCTGTATCTTCGAGATTCGGCGGAGCTCGAAAAGCCTCTTCCAATCGTACCTGGTTGCATATATGAGACGAAATGCAAGAAATGCCGAAGACAAAGACAAGGAGAAGGTTCGATTACAGAACCAGATGGAAGACAGAGCTTATCCCAAGTCATCAAAATCTTGAACAAATGTGAAACAAGGGCATTCATGTTGCGGTTTTTAAGAGGCTTCGAGTTGGAGAAATCAAACATCTCTTGTAATCTCGTTTCTGTCTGATATTGTGAATACGCGAACACAGAACTGTGACGAACTATTTATTACAGGTCGAGATTGCACTACAGTCATGACTGAATATCTTACAATACTGTTACTCGTGCAGCACAATCATTACTTCATTACTTACCATACTGCCCTTTCCATCAAAGTCACATACATACCCTTCCGACCTCCAGGGTACTGTCCTCACAATCATTTACAGAGTGGAATGAAGTTAAGATTTCTTCTCATATCCCATAACACTGCCTGAAGCAGGAATCCCAATACGCAAGCCACGAAAAAACGTTGCGTATACAAAAAAAGGCTGCAAATCTGGAAGGCCCAAGAACGCCCACAAAAGATGATTGCAATCAAGGATCCTCCCATAGCTCACAAGCAAGCAAAGAACATCTCTTGGGATCCCAGAAGCGCGAAGCCGAGCAAGCCCACGAGGAAGATACGGCTGGATGCTTGTGTCCCTTTCTTGCCCATCTCCCGCATTTCTGTTGGTCAAACTATTCATTCTAATTCTTCATATCAGATCTTCTGCTAAACACAATATAAGAAAAAAGAAGCGCATGCTGGCTGGGGATCAATTTGCATACGTTATTGGGCACAATCCACGAGAGGAACTCGATGAATCGCCGGTGAGCAACGGGTGCCCTGACTGTAAGAGTCTTTGCAAATGCTCTGTGGTTTGGAGATGGTGGCCCGGATGGGAAGGCAATTGAGATCATCAGCCGGATATAGTTTTATACCGTCGCCGACAGCGCAGTAGCTTATGGAGCAACTCCTTAAGATTGTTCAGGAGAGGCGGGTGAGGCAATAAGCCAAATTATACAAGGATTACATGCGGATTTGAGAATTGGCCCTTCCCTAACAAAGTGATAAAGCATACATACCATGCTCAATTAATTTGAGCTTCCTGCATTACATGGAATATGATCCATTCCTAAACTTGGGGCTTCGTGATGATCTGATAACCAATGGTTGAAAGCTATGAAGTATGTACAAAGGGAACTGGAGGGAACAAAGTCTTTCAATATTCTGAAACCTTCACCCGTGTGTTGTTATTTGTACAGCATGCAGATAATTCATATTTCACTGCGAGCCAATAAACGGCTCGGCCGCCAAGCCGCCTCTAACACGTTGGTCCAATTACCCTTTCCCACTGGACCCCCTTCTTTAGCGAGTGGACCACGTATATAGCAGCCTCACCTTGCAAGAAAAGCTTTAAGAAAACTGAAACTGTGCGCCAAAGATTTCAACATGACTAATTATTTTCAGCTCACAAAAATACATTTTTCATATATGGAATCATGATGCATACAACCTCTATATTCCATGATGCTCGCCCTCAGATTCAGAGGTGCGGGGAAAGAACATCTGACAGCCAAGGGATGCACGGAACTTATTCACATATTTTCCCGGCACATGATTCACCGTTTTGACAACCCACTCAAGCTCATGATCATCCTATGGGTATGATTTCTAGGATCAACCATTTTACAACAACGACGACGGTACACCAAAATCATGATGCCAGCATGGGTTTCAAGGAACTCCGGAGAGCATCGCCGTGTTCGTCACTGCATCAACTATACATCAAATCTCAGCGCGGGAATCGCGGAGATGGGTATACACCAACGTTACGCACGTTACGCCGTGTCAAGAGTTTCTACAATCCTCCCGAAGACTTTGCGCCTGTTTTCGCAATGTCGGTCTCGACTCATGAAGATTCCATGGTTGAGGTGGAAATCGATACGTCCAATTTTGTTATCACTATTGAAGTACCATTGCGAACGCATAATTCCTACACGCCAGTGCAGACGGGAAAGGCGTTGGAAAAGGAGGAATTGGAGTGTCCGGAATGTGACCAGGAATTCATGGGGGAGTATGGAGCGAGGGATTTGGCGTGGCATTTTAATAACGTTCATTGGAAGAGGAGGTTGAGAGGGAAAGTTGTTTGAATATTGGGTAGGGGAAATAGAAAACGAGACTGGAATCAAATATCCGGAGTTCTGAACTCCAGGATTGCGTGGGCAGATATATCGGTACTGATTTTTAGTGGTTACCCATCTGTCAATATTCGAAAGCCTGGTTTTCAGAATCTACTTCCTGCCGCGGGTACAGAAAACGAGTCTTTATCTTACACATCTTTGCTGGATCAAAGTCTGAACAGCTTTCACAGTAGTTAGAAAGTGGCTGATTCAGTCACTATCCGAGAAGGAGCATTGTTACTCGTATAAAATGCGAAATACACTCGTGCCCATCTGCGCATTAGTTCTTTCCTTATTGGTGTTGGAAATCCTTGGACCGATTTCCCGTCCGGAGTTTCTTCACTGTTACATTTTTTTTAATTTACTCTTACATGAAAGTTTTGGGTTCGCCTGTCTTGGGCCTTTCTTGTCCCAGGTTCTACCTTAAGAAACATCTTCCTATAATAAACAATAATACCACCAAAACGAGCACCTGGAGCGCCAAGAATCCAAATAACTCATTCAGTCTCTCGAAATATCGCATGCTAGTCCCTACAGATCAGTGTGGCTTTCCAGACTGTCCCAGTCGATAAAGATCGTGGCATTGATTGCTGGCATGCGACCGCGGTAACTATTTCCTGAGCATCGATATGTATCCTGGCAGAAATAGTGACCTTCGGCCGGGGGGTATTATGTTCGTTCGTCGAGCGCATCATTTGAGGACTTTCATTGTGTTCTCAACGTCACTTTCCTGGTACGAAAATGATTCAAGTCTTTAAAAACTTTCAACCAAACTCTAATGCAATCCGAACTTCTATAAGTCGTGCCAATTCTCTTTCCGCTGGCGGAAGAGCCGCACCGTAGCACGCCTTTTCATTGTATGACGTTATCAACTTTTGTACAGACTTTGCACGGGCGGAGATATCACATCCCGCATCTGCCAACAGACCTAAATCTTTCATAGAACTATCCAAGCCCATTGGTACGTCTTGCTTAATGGTGATCACAGGGTAGTACCTGGTGAAATTAAGCTTTGCATGCATACAGTCGAGGTTCTTGGTAGGCGGGTTAAGATTTACTGTACAATCGCATCAAGGTCAACTTCAGGCCTGTTTTCAAATTAATATAATTTTGGGCACTCATGAATCATCACCAATATACGCTGGGCGCGAATCAAATACAATAAGTAATATTTAGGAAGTGCAACTTAACACAACACGAGTGATAAGGACCTTTGATCCTTACATTTAGTATTTCTATCCTCTTGATCAGAAAGAAAGCCCAACAGTGGGAACCTCGATAGTGGCATCCCCAACAAATTCCTTCATCATCTTCTGCTTCCATTCTTCAATCGAATTAGAAGCTGCAATTCAATCGTCCATCTTGAATTCGGCTTCGCACTCGTTGTATTCAATGGTCGCCTCGACAGAGGGCGACTCGAACTAGCGGGAATGGCTTTTCATTAATAGAACGTACTCGAGCGGCCCGAAAGTGATACACCATCCACTTGAAGCACATGCCATAAGATGGTAAACTACAAGGGGAATAGTGGCCCATATTTAGCTGAATGCTTTAGTACTTCCTGGCAGCACGAGTAATATAGAGTCCCTCCGATGTTCGTAATGTTATGAAATTAGGCAAAGGGTAAATTCCGAGGAGAGGAGCGCGGTGGGAAGAGAGGGGAAGCGTCAGATCCAGGGATCGATCAATTTCTAATTTTGCTTTTAGTAGTTTGGTACTTCTCAAACAATCCCAATTCGGCTGCTACTCTACTAGGGCATTCCGTCGGTTAGTGGAAAGGCTGATAAATACTGCCCTTCACCACGTCATCACGGTAGTATGACTTTTGTAAGATCTTTCGTCGAATTACGCCATACCGTTTTACCAGCTCTCATTTGTAAAGCCTCACAATGCGGAAACCCTTCTCCTTGGGGCGACATTGTGACTATAAACTGCATTTTTGCGACATAAACCCTGTCAGAAACAATGGTGGAATTGATAAGATCTGAAGCCAGTTCCATGATCTCGATCGTGTAGCCAACTGTAGCTTGGAGTTGTTAAGCTAACCATCGTGCAAAGCAATTGCCATTAGAGCGTGGTGAGCGCTTCATAAGAATTCCATTATTAAGTAGACAAACCTTTATAAAGGAGCATTTCAAACGTTCCCAGAACCCCTTTCATCTACCATTATTAAACATACTCGCTTCTGAGAAAATTCCTCAATATGGGAAATCAATCAAGGCCAGATATTCCGTCCGACTTGCTTTGTGATATTTAAATACGAGCAGATGAAGAAACCGAAGAAACTGTCAGGCAAGCATTAAGTGACAACGATAGTCAAACTTCATTACTCGTCAATCAGATTCTCAAGGACTAAAGCGAGCGTACTCTATCAAATCTCGAAACCAACAACCATCTTTTTTCCTCAAAGTGGAAAGAACTGTATATGACATAGTCAAAGTAGGGGACTTCCTAAGAATGATTCACTAGAATCTGGTTTTACTCGGAGTTTGTGTCGAGCAGGACTCTTGGATATCTGGTTCAGAATTCACCGCGGTAAGCATATCTCATTTGACTGACCAAATACAAACTTACAAAGTTTCAAAGGGTGGCGTTTGATGGCCAATCAACTAGTACGCCACAACACCCCCCAATCGACAATTATCATGACGACAAGGCTCTTTAAATATACCAAGAAGCGATCTATAAGGTTCTAACGAGCTTCACATACCCAGATGGCGTAGCAGCAAGGCTGGAAATGACTGCAAAGTCCATCGCCGAACCCTTTTTCTCACAAGAGATAAAGGACGATCAATCAAAAGCTTCTTGGTGCTAATCACCTACATGAGGGAAAGCGGTGTTACTCCTCGACCCAGTAAGTTCCCGCCATTCATTGTTACTATCGCTAGCTCTACCTGAGTTGTAGTTCTTCAATCATATCATTTTGCGTTTGAAATGAAACAGGACGGGAAACAGCCAGTGGTTTCCTTTGGCTGGATCTTTTATGCTGCCATATTCAATGAGAAAGATTTTGAAAATGCGCTACCATCTATCGATCTTAGGCTGACTGAGCTTGGGGAAAGGCTCACGGAGCAAAAGTCCTCCGATGTTTACTTACCGTCATTTTGGGTGCGTAATAGCTTTGGCTCAAATATTGGAGAAGGATGGACCTTTCATTTCCAATATTTTAATCGTTCATATTCCTAACATACGGGCCGCCCCGCTAGATATTTTCATACGTGCATGCTTCCAAGGTTCCCCAACGGATGTGGGGTATGGGAACAGAGGACCGGCTTTTCCTACAGAAGTTGTTCAACAAATTTCTTGGATACTCCGGCTATTTATCTTCCAGGCTATCTCCGAAGGCGTAATACTCAATTAACTAAAACCGCGGCTAATGAATTATGGAATGTACCTCGTAAATTTAAGGAATTGGCGGAAGCTCCATCAACATTTGTAGGTCCTCATCATAATTTCTTCTGGAATTTAATCGGACATCGCGACGTTCTGTCGAATGATAAATCGACGTCACAAATGACAGATCAGACACTGGTGGTAGTCAAATTGCCCATAATAACTATCGATGAGAAAAGAGCGACGCCATAGGATGAGTTGTTCAACTGGACCGTTTTGTTCGAGAAGCCAAACACTATTTGGCTAAGCGATTCTAATTTTGTCTGGGTATTGATAACTCATCTAACCATACCAAACCTGGGGAAATCTCTATTGAAAACGGCTTCAAATAGCCTTTTATCGTGTGAGAAGAGGAGTTTTCTTACCTTTAGATAATCACAACAAAAGATTCGGATACTACAAATTCCGGCCGGATCAAGACACGAATTAAGCTTAATTAAGCACAGGAATGAGGAAAACAAGGTCTAGGCCTAACCCAAAATGTAAGCGACATCTATGACCCGTTGATGGCGGCTCGGGCTCGGTTACAGAGTCTGATAGCCTGATAGGTCTAGATAAGAGATAGAATGGATACCTGGAACTGCTTAGGTATGAGAAATGAAATTTGCTGGCCCGGTTGGCGAAAATGTCAACATTGGAAGGCGACATTTATAATATCATTTTCTTTTATCTGTAAGGTTAGAATATTTATAATGAAGTAGATTTGCAGGAAGAGTTTATAGCTTTACAATAGCCGAACGTCTGCTTCAAACCCCAAAAGCATCGCTTCCGTCGATATCTTCTGGAATTGGAAAAAGAAAATAAAGGAAAGAATTTCTCCATGGAAACAACATTTGGGATGGAAATGTGAAATGTGGCCACCATCCCTATGACGCTAGTCAATACCAGGCAAATTCTGACGACCGGGTCCGCAGTGGCTCCGAAATCCATGTCATCTATGACATCCCTCCACTCACGACCGTCAGCTCGTTTTCAACAAAGGGACTACAGATCCGATTAAAATCCAATCAATATATAGAAATGATGACAACCCTCACGTAAGTTTGTTTCTCTTGTTGTTGTCTTTTCTAATATTTGGTTTTCAAGGCCAAATCATCTTCTTGACGTGTTTTCGTATTGTGTTTCGAGATCTTGCCTGGTGTGTCTACAAACGGACACGGAGAGTGTCTTTAAAATCTTGTAATATTTTCTGATTTATTCCCTACGCCCGCATTCTTACGTCTTGCTTTTTACTTCATATCTCGAGCTTTCTAGCCTTTCACTTGTTGAGCTTGCCGCGAGTTCCTGGACACTCATTATTGTCTAATTTTCCCTCATTTCATCGGTTGAGGAACAAAAATTTATAATCATTTTTATTCCCGAATCACCGCCACCATGAATTCTCTCCTTACGCTTCTCCCTCGCAATCAACTCGATAGATATGCAGGTTGCACAATCGATACCTGTCCAATCTCTACATCCTATTATTTCTATCGTGTATCAATCGGCGCAAATGCCGCTTTTCTCGCTCTTTTCTCCATCTCATTCCTCGGATTTGTCCTTACATATGCATTCACTCGTCGCGCAACAGCCTTTACATTCGCCATGTGCGCTGGTGTTATACTCGAAATCATCGGGTATGTGGGCCGTATAATGAGTTGGGAGAACCAATGGAAACAGAATGGATTTCTCATGCAAATCGTTTGCTTGACAATTGCGCCGGCGTTTATGGCGGGAGGGATCTATTTGTGCTTGAGAAGAATCGTGTATGCTTTTGGACCGGAAAATTCCCGGATTAGTCCGGAAGCTTATACTAGAATTGTACACACCCGATGCATTTGCGCTTCTATATATGAAACTAACCATCTTACAGTTCATCCCCTGTGATCTCATGTCCCTTCTGCTTCAAGCCGCGGGTGGCGGGTTGGCATCCGCAGCCTCACACCAGAACAAATCGCCAGACACTGGCGATAACATCATGGTAGCCGGCCTTGCATTCCAAGTTTTAACTCTATTAATCTTCATGATTCTCTGCGTCGATTTCGCAATTCGCACTCGCTCTCGATACAGATCCCTCGGTTCCGGAGCATTCGACCAAAATCCTGCTTTTATAACCCTTCGCTCTTCCAAAGGCTTCAAGGGATTTGTAATCGCTCTTGCTCTTGCTACTATATGCATCTTCTGGAGATCCGTGTACAGAGTCGCCGAATTGGCAGAAGGATGGACGGGAAATCTTATCAGGAAGCAAAACCTATTTATTGGATTTGAAGGTGTTATGGTCATCGTGGCCTGTTTTGCACTAAACCTCTTCAATCCTGCAATTACATTTAAAGAGGCAATGACCGGATTGGGTGGTCTGGGTACGAAGAAGAAGATGAAGAAACAGGAGGAGTCGAGGGAAAAGACTAGCGAAGGGATTAGCGCTAGTAACAGTGATATTGAAGCTGCTAAAATGGCACCTGTTTAGATGTGTGTGCGATTTGAATTTCGCTATGATTTGGGAATGGATCTACGAATAATGTTTCTTAGAGTATATAAACCTTTGCAATGGGTTCTAGATGATATCCATTTACGACAATATTTTATATTTAAGGGTGGCTTCTAGTTCTTTCTTGCGTCGGTATTTCCGTATGATGGTGGGCAAGTCAACTGCTTGCATCTTGTTTGTTTCTTCAAAATTATAGACAAAAGCTATTGATCTCGTTTGTGTACAGTTTTCAGCAGTCTATTTTTCCTCTTAGAAGGGAAGGGCCACGCAAGTACCTTGATTTACGAATGTGATTCACTAACAACTTGGATATTTCAAGCAGCCTTCAATCTCCTTGTTGGCTTTTTAGCCCCGCTATAAGTTGATCTAATTTACTGCCATAAAACTAGCTATTTATCCCTATATTATCTTGCCATTTTGACTTTTCTCTTCTCCTACACAGTATCATGATGGAGGTCGGAATCATCAAACGAGGGATTGATAGTCATCCAAAGTTTTACTCATCCGGCCTAAGCATCAGCGTCGGGTGTTTTTTTGCATACATATCATACACGAGGTGCTAAAATATTAGATCGATACATTTCGTTCTTCATCCATCTTCCTACACGAATTTCCTTTTCATTATTACCTTTGATCAAACTACTTCAGCAGAATACTGTCAGTGTCTCCTGCAGATATACCATACTCAAGTGTTTGAGGATGCCATGGACCATGAGGCAGTCTCCCCAGTCTCCCATGATGGCTCATTATTGAGCTCGGGCAAATAAATTCGCTCATAATGAGGCGCCATCACACAGACTGGCACATCTATCCGACATATTTTCTTTTAGCACAAACAACCTACTTATATGGTGCTCTTCCTTGTCTTTGACCCGGCCTTGTCAGCTACTCATCATGGCTATTATTCACATTTGACGGCAAGTAAGGAGCCAACGATATCGAGACAATTCCCGGTAATCTTCGGGAGCGTCCTGGCGTTGGACTTCATATCATCGTTTGTTGCAGCATATTAAGCCGCGTATTGGCAATGTCTATGGATATCTGTGGAGAAGAAAGCATTCATGCTACTTGCATTGGATAAAATATTTGCATTCACCTCAGACCCGACGGGGTTTTCGAGCATAGAGTATTTAGGCATGCACCAATTTTTGGCTTTTCTCACACTCATGTATTGGTGATTGATACGGCAATCATCATAATATGCCATGTTTCTAACTATATACATTAAGCAAGGACTCACAGTCTCGCTTGAATCCACATCTGGGTCTTTTCTGCCTCTACAAGCCAAGATACCGAGCCACAGATAGCATACTTTACTTTATACCCTAACAATGTAATCATTATCTACGGCACAGACCCATGTAGAGCAATCCGGCACAGCACTTAGAAAGGTTATTATCCTTTATCCCTATCCCACCAGCTAGCAAAATCTCTAGCCATTGGCGCGCTGTCTGCCTGGAAAACAAATGAAAATCCTCAGGGGCCAGTATTCATGTTGTGCCTCTTTCTTCCCTACTATCTTTCCATCCTCCTTTCCAGTCTCCTTTCAACACTCGAGCTGAGACATGATGTGATGCCAGAATAGTCTTGAGTCGTAAAGAATGAAATTTATTTGGTGTTTAGTACGCTAGCCTGGTCAGTGGTCTTGATTTCCCCTCCTCGGTGCTCCCTTCCTCTTCCTTTCCTCTCCTATCCCGCTCCTGATAGTTGAAAACTGATGGTTTCTTATTCTGCTCTTAAAAGTTAAAATAGTGCGCTCCTTCCTATCCTTAGGGGTATTATAGGAAAGGAGGGGAATAGCTTTTTGAATAAGATTTTTCTGGCCCTACAGGACCAGATATTTTGAATATTTTAGGTAGTATCACTTTGGGTGATAATATTCAAATAGTACTATTATGGGTTTGTTGGTTATTCATTCTTACTAACTTCACTATGAGAAGAGGGTCTTATTTATATTAAAGGTAGTGCTTAGAGTTCAACCATAGTACGACATCATATGAGGCTAGTCACATGACCGTACTTAATATTTTGAATATTTTGATTACATTTTTGAATGTTCCTTCCTACTTCTAACAAAAATTTAAACTATTCCTCTCCATTCCCAACCCCAATTTCAACTGTTCCTTTCCATTTATATCCTAGAAAAAATTTAACCACTCCTTCCTGCTCCTAATAATCAATTCCAATGAGCCTATCCCTTCCTACAGGATAGGATAGGAGAGGAAGGGAAATCAATACCACTGAGCCTAGTCAACACAAACCGCAAGGTCCTCGGAATGACAGTCTGCTGCTTGTAGAAGGGGCTCTCCATGGCCGGCCAAGGTATTTATTGTAAGAGGAGGAAGCGATGCGATGTTTCCTGGGGGAAGATGGCTTGGTATTTTGCATAACCCACCTATTGAAAGGCGGTAGTGATATCAGATATTAAATCTAACCGCGGTCACCCGTGGCCATCTTATGTGTTTTGAATTCGTGCCAGTAAACTCCAACCTACTCTCTAGAATTGCCGTGTCGTACTGTCGCAATATAACGGTTTTCGGAAGGAGTAGGGGTGAAAACTTCCATCGGGTTTGTTGTAGGTGGAGCTGTAAGTCGTCAAGCAGAGAGCTTTCGTTCATCCCATCTCTAAATCCCGTAGTAATTAAGACTTCTTCTCAGTATTAATCAAAGTACATCAAATCTAACTTGTCGTCGCCGAGATATTACCATTAACAATTTACTACACGCCACCGCCGTATCTTCTCATGGCTACCACAAGTTACCGCTTCTTGCCTACTTCATACACACCTGATTGTTTAATAATTAAAATCTTATTTGGGAGGTAGTTCCCCTTCATACAACGACGCCATGACTTACATTAACATACTTTCTCTTAGTCTTTAGCCACAAACGTGGAAGGCATTTTTGGATCCAGATAAGTAGTCTAAACGCTTCTTCAATAGATTGAAAGTTTATAATAAACATTGAAACTAGAGTTTTTACCAAATATTAATATCACGGTCTGGCAGACTCCTGAACCATTTCCGACTTCCACTCCATCTAAAAACCCCAACTCTACGATATATAGTGCCTTTAGAACTTTCAAATGGTAAGAATAAAAGGTCAGATGTTTTTCCAGTCCTTGCTTTGATATGATTCTTGGTTATAGCGAAGAGTTGAAGTTGCCGTTGAATTTCTCTTTCTTCGTGATTAGGGTCCTCTGTATTTGGCACCCAATCTAACCAAAAGCTGATACGACCATAGGAACCAGATATTTTTCATTTCTTGCAGAGTCTGCTTTCCCCTATTCCGAAAGGATGGACATACTTTTGCTTGAAACAGCCACTTATTGGCTCGTCTGGCGTTTGTCGACACTTTCCGCGAAGAGTAATTGACGATCCAAATTTAACTGCAATCATAGTACTAGTTTCAAGCGGATGTAGATCATACTCGATAACCTGAAAGAGACTACCGAACCCATTGATAGGAAAACGGACACCGGTGTTCCGAGATGCCCAACTCCAAGATGAAGCAATGAATCCCTCTTTGTCCTGCAAGGATTCCAACATGGCACTGTACGGCAATTTTGGTTCCACATATTCCCAGCGAAGCTGCCTCTCCAAACTTTTGTTGGGCCACAGTCCTGCAAGATACTCTGTTGTACCCCCTGTCTCTTTCATATAGTCTGGGATGGATTTGGCGGCCCCGGCCAGGCCGCCAGGTCTGTCTTTGGGATAAGAGAGCACTTTCGAGGAGTAATCTTCAACTGCATCAAACCACCAATGCTCATAACCTGAACATGGCACAAATTTAAACGAAATTCACGTTCTCGCTCACCGTCTTCCATTTGAACCCCTTCATCGCATCGGAATTGAACCATTTTCTCGCCGAATAGAAGCTGCCGTGTAGACATGATCCTTTCTTGCCAAACCCAGGCACGGCTATGCCATCTCGATTGGCAGATATCACTATATACCCTGGTAGGGCCTCTTGCTTCCAGGGAGATTGGATACTCTCCAGCAACATCGTTTGACAAGGATGAGCGGAACTGGAAAGTTAGAGGTTTATTTACCGATCGCCGAAGAAAGGATGAGGAGGATGAGGAACTTGTAGTTGCACCAATAGTGATTTGAGAATGTGAAAATATGTCACACATTGAGATCGATTCAGACTCCCAATATTCTTTGCTCTCTTGAACGATGAAAAGTGCATCGATCCATAGATATCGAATGCCAAGTTCCCGAGTGATCTTGATCGCATCTTGAAAGGTCGCGGGCATATCGTGTATCAATATGCCCACCTTCTCGTGTTCATCCTTGTTTTCCTTGGTGGTTTTCAAGGTAGGCGAATCGCCCCAACAGTAGCTCAATGCTGTATACCGAAGCTGAGGATCGGTCGGATCCATTAAAGTTAGTGATGCTCTACCAATTTCGCGGAAGAAGACTCGCAATTCCCGATATCTAATAATCGCTTTGGAACGAACTTGGCTTTGCGGACCCTTTCATTACAGGCTTGATGATTTTTTTTTCACATTCGTCAATGCAACTCTTCATGAACTGGACATTGGCCTCAGAAACCGGTCCATCAGGATCTTATGGTCTAGCAATTATTCTGAGCCAATCTTTGCAGTAATCTGGAGGAAATCAGTTGACCACACGAGAAAGGGACGGCGCCACGTACTAGGCCAAGCCATTACATCAAATAGTTGACGTCTACCTTTTCACTTTCGAGATCAGGGTGATGAAACTAAGACAGCCAAGCCATTAACGCGCTCCTTTATTGTTTCTTGCAGTGCATCTTCACTTCCACTTTCCTTTTTAACAAAACGTTGCTCGACCCATTCATACTGAATGTTGAAGTTGAGTCTTGCATTTGTGTCTTCCCACCAGGAACACTCGCTATATTCTTCATAGAAAAGGTTCTTTAGCGCCGAACAAAATTTACACGTCTTAATGACCGGTTCCGAGAGTTCAGGAAGTCCAGGAAGCGTCACGCATCTTCTGTGATTTTTGCCTACGCATGGGCGACGTAAGTAAATAAAAAAAATCGTTTCTTTCAGATCCAAATTCTAGCTCCCACTCGTCTTCGTATATTTTTCGATTAGGTTGGAAACTCGCAGAAGTGCGCTGTCTTTTCCTGTTTTCCATAAAGCGATTGTCGAGGCTTCGGAACGGTAAAATCAGGTCGACTGCATGTTGCCAATTGTTGATTGCAAAACCCGATAGATTTAAAGAGACTTCATCGTCGGGATATTTTGTTACAGAACCACCGGCGGCCTCATCGTCGATAGTCAGTGCTTCCAAACACAAGTTGCAAAGATCATCGTTGGCCATGTACCTTTCAGATGGCTCGCACTGTCTAGTCGTTAGAGGATCTTTAGATCGATCTATAGTTGGCGCCATCCTTTGAAATAAAATTGAAATTCGTGTGTATTTCTGAGAGAGTCGCATGTTTGCGTTGTCTACCGTCACTATGCATAACCTCAACTATTGAGAACCAATGTATCTTAGATATCCCCACTTTAGAATAACAATGAGCATCTGATTCAGATGCTCATTATGCTTTAACATCAGGAAGAAGAGATGGGCATCTTTCTTCCAACAGAAGATTTCAGAGTTAAGAGAACGCGAAGACTCGACACCTGCATACGCGGGGCGTCCTATGAACCTTAAACAGGGCTGGGCACCTGTGCCCTACACGGAGTATTTGATTTCTATAGGGTATTTACCCTAACCTATAACATATAACGTTCACAGAATGATTATCCTGTAAACCACAAAAATACAGATCTATCCCCGAGTATATATCATATAATCGTTCTATATAATCATCCCAAAATCTCCAAACTATAATAGAAAAACAAAATGATCAAACATATAAAATTATATTTTAGATCATTTGATCATCACCTGATTTCCGATTTTTTCTGTATTAATTTTACGTACCTCTATATAAAATGTAAATCTCACATAAATTTCACATACAATACTCGGTGGACATACCCATACCCTTCGTTATTTTATAGGATATTTATCCTATCCTATAGAAATAATACAGGATAATCACCCCCTTGTTTCCACCCAGGGTCATCCGGAGTATACCCTAACCTTTGCCCAGCCCTGACCTTAAGCTCTCTCTTGAGAGTGTATGGAACTGAAATTGAATCGTCAAATAGAATGTAGATGGTGTAGGCAGACATAATTGCATTCATATTTGAGGTAAAAGTAACGGAAAGTTGATATATGATCACAGAAAAGATATACCCTGGTAACCATAAAACTCCGTCAGTTTGAATGACATATTGGAATTTAAAGGAGACAAATGGAAAGTCTCGATTTCGCTTCAAAATTCAACGATAATCGTAAAACTAAAGGATAGGCAAAAGCAAACCAAAAAAAAGGCAGTATCATGTTTGAGTGCTGTCATGTTAAGCTGTTGTGTAGACAATGATGAATGGTGCGATCGATATATAAAATATCGAAAAATGACTGTGAACTTAGCGAACTAACAGAAAGTGACTATATACAGGTCATAGTTTTTGTTTGACTCCAAAGCCATCACTCAAATCTGTAATACTAGTGGTTGGCGCCAAATTTCCGTGTTTTTCAACAACCGTAGCATGACCAAAAGTTTCCGACACCAAGCGGTCGACACCAAACAGGTAAGTTTCTACTGAAAAAATCTAGGACAAACTGCGTTTTTGAATTCATGTCCTCAAAGCCGAGCTATTTATGACTGTTGTAAATTGCAAACGTAGTATGGGAGCATATGAACGCGAAATGGATTTCATTGCTTTGTTGCTTTTTGGTTTCCGGTACCGAGAATATCACCCTGCTCTTCCGTTCCATTCTTTGCCCGGTCTATTCTCTCTTGAGTGGTTTTGAATAATCTTGGCATACTTGTCTGCTCAAACGGTACGTCTTCAGACACCATCTTGGCGACTGCTTTACCAGATAACCAAATGACTGGCATGCCGTGACCATTAAACCCAGCAAGAACAAACTGATTGGGCTTTCCAGGAACTACACCAACGTGGGGGTTCGAGTCGTAAGAATATCCCATTACTCCAGTCCAGATGTTGTCGACCTTGGCTCCAGAGTCCTCCCATCCATTGTATGTTTCCTGCATATAGTTGTTGTAATAATCTTTTGCAGCATCAATGATAACACTATCATCAACGTTATTGTACCACTGATCTTTGTGAGCTTTGAATTTTGACGCGGCACCGCCAACGACGATGCTACCGTCTGCTCTGGGGATGAGATATGAAAGGGTGTTGTCCTCCGTTCGGTTGATGTATGTGTTGTTGAGAAGTGGTGCGACCTTTCCCTCAGGAACAGTGATGTGACAACAAATTCCTTTGGAAGGAATTATGTTATGATCGTATTCAGGCAAAAGAGCTGAGATGTATGCATTATTGGCATATACGATCTTGCCGGCATGTGTAATTCCTCGGCTTGTCCCAACATTGAAGCCTCCATTGGGATCACCAACCACACTAGTCACGGGCGTGTTTGTTTGCAAGTTGACTTTTCCAGTTGGCAAAATTATCTCAAGAAGTCCCAGAATGAACTTATAAGGCCACATACTTCCAGCTGTGTATGAAGCACACGCCTTGGCACCTTTAACTCCGCAGATCTAGCAGACAGTTAGCGATGTAGAACCTTGTTGTATGAAATTTCACCTACGCCTTCAACTTCTTTTCCGGTATGAAAGATGACATCATCCATGTATTCAAATCCGTTCTTCACCATCTGGTCATAGACAGCCTTGGCTTTCTTTGCCATTTCCTCATTGCACCATACATCAACTGTCCTGCAGAGACTGAAGTCACAATCGATCTGCTCTTTCTCAACAAGTCTTTTGATCTCCTTGACGTGAGCAATTTCGAATTCGGCTATTTCGGCTCCTGCCTGTGGTCCTCCTCGCTCAACATAAGTTGGAATATGGCCATACAAATCTGGTCTCATATGACCTCCATTTCGACCAGTTGCACCTGAACACGCGCCTCGTGCTTCTATGATCGTGATTGACTTAATTGAGTCGCCACCCTCTTTGACTAGATGGTACGCGGTACTCACACCGGCGTAGCCTGCACCGACGATGACTACATCGCTGTGCGTTGGAAGCTCTTCTGTAGAGCGGTGGTCATGCAACCTATGTTTTTCTGATTGCCAGAAACAATCTGAAGGGTTGGAAACCGGTAAGTACTTGGATACTGCTGAGTCTGAGTCTGTTTTTGTTGGAGCTACGGAGATTGAAAGACTATCTAAAGTTTCGGAAACAGTCTTCATGGTTGCTGGAGGGTACTTTGTATTTTCAAGATCAATAGAGATTCTGATCGAACATTAGTATGATAGAGATTTAAACTCAAGCAAATCTCGTACCTGAAGTGCGTGTTGGAATGTTGAGGATTCTTCCGTCTAGAATTCCAAAAGTGATTGTCAAGATATTGTATGAAGGTGAATGATTGTACCCAATTGCTGATATACCCGGGTGATTATTAATACACTAGATAGTTGACAGCTTGCAAACGTCAATGTTTGCTTTCGATATCGAGGAAGCTTTTTGATGATTAAATGTGACATCTCCTGAACTCTCCGCATTCTTATCAGATCTTGTCCTTCCGCCTCTCATCGCCAAATATGGTTAGCTAAAATTCAATAATAAAATGGGGCATGATATCAGCTGTTAATACCATGTGTTTGAGCGAATAGAAGATGTGGTGGTTTTTATATATAATTAGAAAGATTAATAAATGACCCACTTTCACCCATTATGACAATTTTATCTGGACGTGATTTCGGGTGCATAATCTTGATGTAACACGTGATACACATGGTCCTGGATTACATAATCTGTCTAATCAGAGATGGCGATATCGCTGGGGCCACCATCCCACTGCAGAACTGCGGAGTATGATAAGCTCCTTTGCAATGCCGCTCAAGTCTCCATCCATTCGACAGGGGCTGGTTAATCTTTTCGAGATGATGCTATCGCTATATGATATTCGAAAGTTTCAGGCATATCTGTTACAGCCAAGAGTTTTTACAGGAATGGAAGGCGAAATGCCTGGCTAGAGGTGAGCCCTACTTCTGCCACCCTAATCAGGTATTCCGAAAGGGTTATTGCTCTCCCGTTCCAGAAGATCCCGCATACTTTTTGCTTGAGGCATGTACCAATTCAAGCTGAGCCTAATCACTGGTTACTGAAAAAGTCACGCAATATGACGTTCCCCACAAGATTCCTTGTTTCGAATACCTGTCACACAAAATGCGAATAGCAAAGGCCGGAACAAGACTGTGTCTTTTCTTTCTAGCGAAAAACAGCGAAAAGACTGGGGAAGTTAGTATTCAGATAAGCTTGTTGTCCATACCGATTGCGGAGAAGCTATGCTTGAGGGTATCGAGGAAGCTCGAAAATGATGAAAGAAAGTCGCGATATTGAGCAATACCAAACACCCTCGAGGGTTTGCTTATCAGCTTCATGGATCAAAGTCTCCCGAGGCGAAATAATCACCAATCGTACATAACTCCAGTGGGACGTCTTTGCTGAATTGATATTGTCCAAGGAGGGATCAAGCAGGGGCAAAACAAACGAACCTATGAGATGTCTGGTATTTGGGATGAATCGTTCGTCATTTGGCTATCATTTACTTGAATGATAAGAGACGCCTGCTTGATACTTTATCTACAAGCTCTGCTTGAGTTTCTATCAATGCGAGTTAGAGGATCGTCTGATCGGAAGAGTACAAGGCAAGCCTATACATACAAGATCTGAATATCCTTTATTCTTACTCAAGATCATTCTACCTTCTCTTCGTTTTAATTGACCTCGATATCCTTCCAACATGTCGTCGGATCATAAAACAGATGACTACGAGCTCGGTCATGGCGGTAGCAAGAACGAGAATATAGCTCAAGGCAATATCGAAGTTCATTCTGGTCATTATGAGACTGGAACTGCAGCAGAATTTCAGGAGTTGACAACTGTTAAGCAAGGCCTACACCAACGCCATATCCAGATGATCGCACTCGCCGGAGCGATCGGTACAGGTTTATTTCTCGGGTCTGGTAGAGCAATTGCGAGATCTGGCCCTCTAGGTGCATTTCTTGGTTATTCGGTGATTGGCATCGCTGTGTCGAGCGTAGTGCTTGCTGTTGGAGAGATGGGAGCTTTGGTTCCTCTCAACGGAGGACAAATTCGTTATGCCCAGCACTTCTTCGACCCGGCCATGTCTTTCGCTAATGGATGGAACCAAGTTTATTCATACATTGTATCTATTCCCGCCGAGATCGTTGCCGCTGCCGTCTTGATGGAATTCTGGACGACGATCAACAATGCAGTCTGGATCACGGTCTTTGGGCTTCTCATGGTTATCACTTCAGTCACATTTATCAGGGTGTACGGTGAACTGGAGTTTACGTTTTCTATGCTAAAAATCATGTTGATTATTGGAATCAATATCATGGCGCTAGTTATTACTTGTGGAGGAGCTCCAGACCACGAAACGATCGGCTTCCGTTACTGGAGAGATCCCGGAGCCTTCGTCCAGTACTTAGGCATTGGCGGCTCCCTGGGCCGCTTTCTTGGATTTTGGACTACACTAAACAATGCTTTATACGCATACTCCGGAATCGAGAACATTGCTGTCGCTGCTGCCGAGACCAAGAATCCTAGACAAGCAATTCCTATGGCTGCTAAGCGCATCTTTATCCGGATTTTGTTGTTCTACGTTCTGACCATCTTTATGGTTGGTCTTGTGGTTCCATCCAACGACCCTGACCTTCTCCAATCCACCGGCACCGCTTCAGAGAGCCCCTTTGTTATTGCTGCAAAAAACGCAGGGATCAAAGTTATTCCGTCTATTATCAATGCAGTTGTTCTTACCTCCGCTTGGTCTGCGGGAAACTCCAGTATGCTTGGTGGAACACGAATGATTTTTGGTATGGCTAAGTATGGACATGCTCCCAAAATCTTCGCTAGGACTAACCGTGCCGGTGTTCCTTACGTCGCGGCCGCTTTCTACTCAGTTTTTATGTGCTTGGGTTACATGACATTATCCAGTACTGCCAGCACAGTCTTTACTTGGCTCCAAGATCTCGTTTCCATCGCGACCTTGGTTAATTGGATTTGCATCTTGCTTATCTATCTTAGATTCCTGTACGCCTGCAAAAAGCAAGGAATTGATCGCCATACTGAGCTTCCATGGGCCGCACCACTTCAACCATACACGACATGGGCTTCTCTGGCTCTCTTCATCATTCTCCTCTTTACGGGAGGATATGCGACTTTCATTCATGGCCAATGGAATAATGAGACATTTGTCTCGTCATACCTAAATATTCCACTCATCTTCATTCTATATTTTGGTTACAAATTCTACGCCAAGACCAAAATGGTTTCGCTAGAGGAGATGCCTATTCGTAGTTTCATTGAGATTTACCAACAACATCCAGAGCCAAAGGAAAAGCCTAAGAAGGGACTTCGGAAGTTGAATATACTATGGTCTTGAGAACTTTAGCAGGCTTTTTGTCATACAGTTATTATCAGTGTCATAGTTTATTGAGCGAGATAGAGTCACAGGTATATGCCGCGACGATTTAGATCCAGACTTGTGTTGAAACCGGCCGGGATGCGTTATAATTATAGTCCTAGAATATTCCATTTATTTATTGATCCTATCATCCTTTGACTTCGACCTGTCATGATTTCTACGAGTCCGAACTCCCATTCCAGTGTATTCCTTTGGTGGTCTGCCCGTCTTTCAAAGCAACTCATCAATATCCACTATGCTCTATTGCGGAGTAGCCGCTAATGTTAAGGGCCAATCCGCTAGAGCGACATACATACTAATATCCTTAGGCATGGTTAACATAGGGGTAGATAAGAACATAACCAGATAGAGCTGGCGGAAAAGTAGAGTTGGGCAGATTATATTATCTTAGATATGATTATCTATATCTCCTTTGATTAAAACCATATATTTATATGGGTTAACGTATGTAATCTTTCAATAATGTAGGTTAGATCGTCTAACGCTATAGAAAAGTTAGATAAGTATTCTCATCCGAAGCTTTTCCGACCCGAACCCCTGAAGGAGCGACATACCGGTAGATGCTTTTGATAACATGTCAATCATATCATCAAAAAAGGAGTATTATAAATAAAAGATGTGATAATAAAAAGACACACGATACTACAGATAAGAAGATAGTTTAATAAATGAAATATTCATCATCGGTGATTCTGTCCCCAGGGCTCGTTTGAACACCGAGATCTATCTGGAGTGATTGTGGAGAAAGGAATGAGGGGTATGCATCAAAGTGAGATAAGATCTTCTCATTATCAATCTGCATGAAGATAGATTTAGATAACTTATCCCAAGGGAGATTCGGATTTCGGATTACATCAGATAGGTTGTTAGATTGCGTTTGCTGTAGGTTTTGGTTACTTGTGCGGTTGGAAAGAGTACGACACGGAGATAGTGCAAACGGAGGTAATGCGGGGAAGCTTATTGCGAATTACAGCACGCAAATCATGTGCATGTTCGCAATCAGGCACAACGTAGGTGGGATAATGTGATTAAAGCGAAATATTCAGAGTATCTTGTCATTATCTATATCGGATATTGAATGAAAGACTTTTAAGTCATAAAAATTACAGTTTAGTAGAGAATGTATATATTCTTTGATAGAGGGAAAAGTACGAATGATATCATCCACCCGTAAACAAACTAATTCTATCATCTCGTCATCATTCTGCACTTCGATCCAAATCAACGACTTTAAATTTCCAACATCACTATAGTTAATTAGTGTAAAGTGCTCTGATCTCGACCTAGCAAGCAGTCAGCCACTATAACACAAAATACAAAATAAATATACATAATGGGCGGCCAAAAACACATTGTCTTCGACATCGTAGGCACCTGCGTATCCTTCGACGAATACCACGCCCAAATCGAGCAAGCTATCGGCCCCAAACTCCACGCCCACAACATCACGTCCAAATTCTTTGGCTACAGCTGGATGACAGCTTCCGAGCTAGAATTCACATTCCTTTCCATATCCGAACGATACAAGTCATACAACGGCATCCTGGAAGCCACCTTCTACCGCACGTTATGGTTTGCGGGAGTCGAGGATCCGCGGGCTTTATGCACGGATGAGGAGATGAAGGCGTGTGTTCGGGGTTACTCTGAGTTACGGTTGAGAGCAGGCGCGAAAGAGTGTTTTGAGATTTTGGAGAAGGGAGGGTTTAAAGTGTGGTTATTGACCACAGCTGATCTGAAGCGTGTTCAAGGTTATTTTTCCAGAGGGGGTGTTGAGATGCCTGCGGAAAACTTCATATCGTGTGATAACTTTGGGGTGGCTAAGCCGGCGTTGGCGGCGTATAGAAATGCGTTGGAGAAATTTGCTCCGGGTGATGAGGCGTGGTTTGCAGCTGCGCATATGTGGGATGTGTCGGCTGCGAAGAAGGTTGGGTTTAAGGGTGCTTATTGTACGGAGTATGAGAAGGAGTCGTGTATTGAAATTTATGATACCGAGATGGATGTTATGGCTGATAGTTTGCCCGAGATGGCGGAGAAGGTTGTGAAGGCTGCTTCTTCATGAAGAACGTTAACATTCAATACAATAAAGAATAATAGCAACATTATCATGAGCATGGGCAAAAGTAGGACATCGAACTTAGATCTGTGATATAGAAATATTTTTCTATGCTCAATTCAATTGCAAATGGAATTATGCTCCTCATCATCAATCCTGAGTGATGAAGAGGTTTCCAAAAATCCCAATCCCAATCCGACTCTAGATCTCCTCCAAATATACACCACTAACTCCTCTCATTTTCTCCTCCCAAATCTCCCAATCTCCCAGTCCTCCATTTCCATCTCTACCACCTCCACAAGCCCAGCACAGAATTCCCAGCCAAAACATCACCATCCACAACCTACCTTATATTCAAACTCTCCCAATGAATTCATTGTGTAAGTATATATGTAATCTTACAGTCTCCATCCTCAGATATGGCACTTCTTATAAACCGAGTTCGGTGGAAAGTGAAGATAGAAAAAAATATGATATCAGTTGATATAGCATTATTTTCTTTCTCAAAAATCGATCACCGTGGTTTATCTCAACACCCATCACCCATGTGAAAGGGTAAGGGGCGGCATAATGAGATTTGATCGGTCACTCCTCATATGCTATATCATAATTCACTGTTCACATTCACCAAACAAAGACACGAAGTAAAAAGTCATCGCCGTACTTATTTGTAATGTGTGATATCAACGATAATAGCTAGGTTTCTCAACCAGCAATATTTACACATATCTACACTTGTTGGCGGTCGAATATACATACAATCTTTCTCTGCCTTTCTGTCCTCGGGGTCCCTCCCTTCATCAATGAAGTCTTCGTATCGACGCACCTTCTATTCGCCGACTAATGCAATGCAATGCGAAATAAAGCAAACCAGTGCCACGCTTATTGTGCTCAAATCGCAGCCTCCCAAAAACGTAAAAAGAAAAAGAAAATCTGGGTATCCATCCATCATCCAAATGTACTGTATCCCCCAAGCCTCCAGCAGCATCCCAAAATCCTCCAATCCAATGAAATTGTGTACAAAAGAAAAGTATAACCATAGAAATGATAGTAGCCAGATAAATGCTTATTTAACTCCGTTCCTTGTGTATTTTTCGTTGCCGTCCCTGGTCCAATCTAATGTAAAAACTTGGAAACTCGAAAATATCTCTGTCGGTATGCTAGCCGTAAAGTTCGTAATCTGTGTCGCAGGTGTGCAAATCGATTGATCCTCACTATTTCCGCTTGTTGTTCCTCAAATACCAGTCCCAACTGGTACTCTCTGCATGATAATAGGCACATCACTAAAATCCAAGCCCCACTCTTTGGACACTTCAACCTCCTTTCTACCTCCTTTATTCATCATCCCGCCATTTCTGGTTCCCGCACTCCCACCTAATCCGTAGCCGGGCTCAAATCCGTATCCCAAGCCTCCTGCATATCGATCTAGTACTAACATATCCTGCGTCGAATTCCCCAATTCTGGAATCGTTTGGGGTTCTTCTAAGTATGGTGCATCGTATTCTTTGTTCGGGGTATCACCAGAGAGCTCGTGGAGATTAGTAGAAGAACCGTACATGTGGTCGTATGCCCCCGCATGAATCTCCCATTCCTTTTCACTATACACACTAGCAGTCCTTGAACTCTTTCCTGAGTTATTATGGGCATCAAAACTGAAGTGATGAGGGGGGATAGGTCGATGATACTGTGTAGCTGGCCTAACGCTCTGAGATCTGACCTTATATGGTCTTTCGGAGTAGCCAATCTGAAGTTGTGCCGGTAGGTCTTGCTTTTCTGGTGAATCAAACCAGAGTTCTTGCCCCGATGATACCGATGCCTGACTTGTTACCTCTCGAATAGCATGAGGGGTATGTGATGTTGGCGCTGATGTAATCGGTTTTCTTTGTGGAGGATTTTGTATTTCTGGCGACATTGGCTGTGGCAAAGATTGTTCCACAGATGGAAATCTTACTTTTGGTAGAACAAATTGTCCCGAAGCAGGAACCGGAACGGAACTTCGTTGAGTCTGGAAAGAAATAGGCGGAGGACTATTGACCCTACTAGTTCTTGCTATGGATAATCTCTTTCCATCGTCTTCAGTCATTCGTCTTTGCGATGGTAAATCTCGAAGGGTAAATGTTGAGCCTGACGAAGTCGCCCTTGAGCTTGGTCCAGTACTATCATTATCGAATGGATTGCCGCCAACAAGCTTGTTGTAGGATTCTTGGTGTTCGTTGATATGAGGCCTCGATAGTGGAGGTTCCTCAGATTGAGACCGAATGAGATTGACGTGTGTAGATTGCAGTTGCGCAGTCATGCTTATCATCCCTGGTGCAGGTGTGCCTCTTGGCGCAGCCCTTGGAGGCGTCTTTTCCATTGCTGTAAGTGCTAAATCATAAGGAGAGCCACCCAGACTGTTCTTGATTGTCTCGAAAGATGTGACATGATTTTCAAAGTCTGTCTGGTCTTCCTGTGGATATGTATTCAAGGAAGTGGGGGTGTGATACGGTTGTAATGTGGATCGATTTCTTGGTGTAGAAAGAGCTGCTGGAGCACAAGAATGTCTTCGTACGTTTGGTGGCTTCCAGCCAGTGTGGTAATCCTCTTCTGGGATGGATGTAGGAATAGGAGGGATTGCATTGTGTAGTCTGTTGTATGTAGACTCTATTTCAGCAGGCTCAAGTGACATGATCGTGGTAATGGTCTCTTTCGAACTGACCCTCCGCATTGCTTTGTATCCCATAAGTTCATCTACTCTTTCGCTATGTTGATATGAAGCTGCAGTAGGTAAGTTCTTTTCACTGTGTGATCGAGATTGCGCTGTAAATCCTCGACCGCCCGAGTAATAAGATTGTGGGCGTTGTCTCTGCATTCCCCACTGCGAGCTTGGAGATTCGCCCGCAGCGAAGGTTTGTGGTTGAAGCGGAACTACTGGCATGCTCTGTCGATGATACGTTGGCGTTTGCTGTGGAATTTGAGCTTGGTAACCTAAACTTGGCGAAGAAATATTGTTCAGTCTTGTCATTTTCTGAGATTCTGGACTGGCCATAGGAATAGCGTGATCGGAAGGGTCATTTGAATGATCGAAGAACTGACTATCACTCGGGACGTCACTGTATGCCAGAGATAGACTATGAGGCATAGATTCTTTGGCTAGAGCACGTGGTGCTTCTGTTGTCTTGAGAGATATTCTTGTCGGCAAGACTTTCGCGGTTGAGTTCCTTTCAGATGTAGATGAGTTATATCCACTATCTGTCTTGGCCAGTGGTTTCAATATCATATCCCGTGGAACTTGAATCCGGTCCGCTTGTTGTTCTGGCGTAGCAGGCGACGGGCCATAACCGGAGTCAAATGAACGATTATCATTACTGGAAGAAGGCTCAAGTGTAGGTGTAGACATCTCAATCTCAAACAATTCATCATCTACAGCAGTGTTCTTGCTCGTAGCTTGTAATGATGGAGATCCGATGGGACTTTCAACAAAAGAAAATGGGCTCAATTGAGGAGGAAGGGTCAGAGAATGAACATTAGTAGGTGACAATGGAGAGTTAAGAGTAGACGTATTATCTGGAATTTTAATGGTCAGAGAGTCATGAGAACTGTTTTCAGAAGAAGGTTCTAGGAAAGAAGTTGGTGCCCAAGGACGTTTCATAGCTTCTGCGGGAACAGAAATAGTATAGCTTCGATGAGCAATACCTTGAACTTTAGAGCTTGCTTTCAGAGTTGCAATATGTTGATCATTGTGTGGGAGACTGGCTCTTCTTTCATCGGCACTAGGTGTAGGACTTGCTGAACCATTTGTAATTCTCAATGAACCAAGCTGAAATGAACCAATATGGCCAAGGTCATTGGGAGTCGAAGTACGCGCCCCAGGATTTTCATTATCCACATTTGTCCTTAATGTCAAAGGTGACGCTGACCATCTTCCAATGTTGTGGTATGAAACAGGAATATGATTTTGGAAAGATTGCTGATTCGATGTAATGCTGGGTCTTGTCGCTACGCCATGTTGAAGAAGAGACTTTCGGCGGATTGGAGCATATATCGCAGGATCTGATTGGGTTCTTTGACAAAATGGGTCTGACAACTGCCAATCCATCTCTCCAAAATGTTGCCCAGCCAAACCCGTTGCAATATTTATAGAATCTGGTCTTGGAGACAGGCCTTCAGATACGAGAGAAAGTCGATTATTACTATTATTATTATTATTATTATTCGATGCAAATGGGACGTGTGGTGGCGATTTTCGCGAAGGATGAAAAGATGGTCTAAGATTTTAATGAGCACTTTATATATGCAGCATCTAGACAGGACTTACCTAGGTTTTAGAGCAGCCCAAGGCTTTTCCTCTGTCACCTCGACGGTAACAGAGTTTAAGGAATCACTTCTTGTAAACCTGGGTGTAGTCATTGGCGGTGAAACACTCGGTATACTATTGACATTAACATCCAGTTGAGTGTTCCCCATATCCTTCTTTGAGCTCTTTGACCTAAAGATACTCATTCTCTTCTTCTTCTTCGGTGTTGGTTCTGATATATGTTCAAGAGATTCCGTCTCAAGAACACTGTCCAGCTTGCCATGAGGAGTAATTGAAGCAGCTGCGGCTCCAATGCCTTTTCCATTAACGGAGTTTCGACGGCTTGGATTAGGGCTATTGGAATTCGATAGAGGTGGTCCGGTAGGCTTAGTTTTGGGTTTCGATAACTTCTTACCCCGCCTTGGGCCTTGTACTGATTGGCTGTTTCCCATGATTGTTGCAGAGGGACAAGAATTGAAGTCGAGAAGGCTGAGCTTTAGTTGTTATACATCTGAAGATGTATGTTATATTGCTTCCATTTCGTTCAGATTATAATTTACCAAGATCCCGGGTTGTGCAATCTAGGGCAGATTGATTAGATAGAGTTCTGCCGCCGTTAGATTAGAAGAAGGTAGAGGAGGAAGGAGAGGAGGTCGAGGGTTTGGACATAAATGGTGATGTGCCTTGATGTATATTCCGATTCTCAATACGAAGGTAAGAAGAAGGCACGATATTCATTGGAGAGTAGTACAGGGGGTTGTCCAAGGATTAATTGTTGGTTAGAAGCCTCGACCAGGTTTCGTAGCTAATACCATGTAAAATAGAAATGGGGTATTTCTGAAAAGGTATCAAGGATATTCGAGGAGTGAGAGGAGTTCAGATGCGACCATTGCCAATGAAAATCAGGAACAAAACAGGTTAAAATGTGAAAATTGCTTCTTTAGGATTAAGTGAATATAAAAATTATGCGCCAACCAATTTGTGCATGGATTTCGTAGTTGTCGAACGGTTCAAAGTGCGCTCGAATGGTGTTTCAGAGAGATGCAGAAAGAAAAAAGATGCAGCATCACCAATTTGTAGTACGGGGGGGGTATGGGCATTTTCTGTACTCGCGGCCCAGAATCGTTAAGTGTCACTGGCGGTATGTATAAAATCAATTGTCGTTGGCTGAGTTCTGAGTTTACATCATAACATGCGTCAAAGCTGACGACGGTCTGAGTAACGGGATGAGGAAATAGTATCTTGATTTTTTGGGTGGCTGGCGTACGGAGTGAGTAGACTGGCGAGGGCAAAGAACGAGGTTTGGACATACGATGGGTCGATGTCACGGTTCACGATAATGCATCAATTACCTAGCAGTTAAAGCTTTAAGCATGGAAAAGAGACCACTTTCGTGCTCGGATGAAACATAAATTTTAGTGGCCCTCTATGATATCTAATAAATTAATATTTGCATCATCATTGTTAACATTGAGGAAGCAATTATTACCGCGACATATCCATCTCCATATCCACCATAGCGTAAGCTGGCTGCTATTCCAAGCATCCCGACAGACAGAATGAAGCCATCAGGCCATCTTCTCTCTACTCCGTACTTTCTCAGTCCACGGTACATTCCAACGGTATCAAGTGTCCCGCATACGTTGCCCTCGGTCTTCCCCAATATTAGACAATTTCCACAAAGCTACAAACCACTTCTTCTCATTTTATTCTTCATCATCCCAATGTCGTCCTTTACCACGATCCTCACACCAACACAACACATTCGAGCATCACAGCCTCGTTCTCTTGAGCGGTAAATACTTGGTCGTTGTGGTCAAGGATTCAAGAGGAACCACCAGGTTACAAGTGAGCTAATGTATGTTAAATGTGGAGATATATATCCAATTGGAATCTTCAACCCTCGACGGATAGAAAAAGATCGGCTTGGCTGATGCATTTGCATTAGCGGCAGCATAAGTTTTGGTGGCATTACTTTAATGAACGAATCCTTCTCAATTTTGTCAAGGATTCAAGATAATTAAAGAATTAAAGAGGTTGGCCCCGCACGTAGTGGCTGAGGAATGAGGATCTGTTTATCCTTTCCACCACTCACTCCCATGGCGTGTCAAATTTATCAGTGGAGAACCGCACAACTTCATTTTTTTTCTTTGTACAGGTGGATTCTGGAAATTCATTCTCTCCACTTTCAAAAGCTTGGAGACCGCCATTCAAGTTGTGACAAGATCCATATTTACCATTCACTTGCTATTTTCAGACTATTTCGATCGCGATAAGTTCAACCAAGATGAGAGATCCTTGCGGCTGAGTATATAATTTTGATATTCATCGATTGCCTAAAAAGATAATGATCCTTCTACCTGTCGCGCGCTTCTGCTTTTCGTACAAATCAAACTTGGTAATGAAGGAGAAAGAGTCGCTCTCCTTAAAATGATGCCTTAGCTACTCTTGGTATTCATCTTATAGAACGCGGGACGAGACTTAAAATTGAGTCTTATCGCGAGTCGTTTTGCAGGCGAAACCCAGTCCATCGTGTAGATATGATACGCATATCATCGCCAAGTCTGAAGTTCTTTCAATAGTACCGAGATATCCTCCATGCTTTTCAATATCACTCGAGCCAGACTATACCTGAGACACCTTTGGACAAATTGCTGGTTGGATTTAGTTCTTATGGGCTATGAAAGATACAAACGGCAGATCAACAGTCTCCTATCCAAGTTCTCGAATGATATTCATGAATTTGTATTACTGGAGCTACAAACAACATTTGAACACGCAATGGAGAGCGTGTTAATGCAAGCCAACGACCAGAATTCGTGAAATTGATTTGTGGTAGCAATAGCGTATTCTAGATACCCCTTCATCCTGTTTTCAATTTGGATGAAGCTAAGCGAAAGCAGCATCTAGCGCCCGAAATGAGTAGCTACCTACCCCTTGTAAACGATAAGCTCACGGTCCATAATATCAAGCCATACTCTGTTCTCTGTACAGAGTGTATCTACCAGTCCTGGATCCAACTAGAGAGCATTCAAATAATTTAATAGTGCAGGTTTCTAGATATCGCTGCTTGGTTACCTCCGTAGAACAATCCGAAGTAACCATTTGTGAGATGAGATGGAAAGGTGGATCATCGGGGAATTCTCTCCAACTAGAAATTATCATAGAAACCCGAAATAGCACAAAATAGCATAACATACAAAGCTGAACACATGAGTTTAATGCTCCAGCGGATCGCGATCATTGCAAACTCATTACCAGCTTTTGAATAAATTAAACGTTTCTGAGACACATTAACGTCACGATCTACACGATTGCATATAGTGAAGCTAAAGTTCAACGGTGCAATGGTATCTCGAACACGCTCTGGAATAATTCAAATCATGATAAATTTACAACAAAGCATTAAAGTTCAGCTGTCGTTGCTATATCATTGTCGTGAGCGCCGTCTCAATCTGCTAATTAGGAGTACAGTTGAGTCTAAAGCAACACGCCACGTTGTGTCGCGTTCAACTAATGATTTTCAATACCGACAACCATTCAGCTGCGGACCTGTTGGAGGATCTGGAGCTGGTCAAATCCTCAAAACATGCAGATCAACCACCTTTTCCTGACGAAATTGAACAACAGTCGATTTTTTTCCTGCCTGTACCAGACATTGGGCTCGCTATACCAAGCTGTCGCACCTAAGGAAGTACATAAACGGCCTTCAGCTCACAAGAAGGATGATCTGGCAGCGGAAGAATATTTACTTCTTGCATGCATTATCTGTACCCATATGGATTTGGACACAACACAATAGAAGTATCCCTCGAACGAAAGAACCACGCATCAAGTCACAGGATGTATATCGGCTTAAATCAGCTGCAGGTTTTGGACGAATCGAGAGTCCTTAGGGCTTCGGAAGCATCAATGCATGAAAAATGCACTTCACTGCAGCAGCACTTCACTGCTTTCCAAACTCTCGAAATTTTCCTGCTCCAGGTTGTCGTCAGTGTTTGTAATCTCATCTTTTTACGTTACGGTCAGGCGTCACCTTGGTGTTACCACACACCAACGTTTGTACTTTTGCCGCCGTAAACACGATAGGTATGGTTTCTTACAAATATACTTTATCTTGGTAAGTTCATTACTTCACAATATCCTCATTTTCCTTTCATGCATCATATCACCACTTGGAAAACTCCGAAATCTGCCCGTTCCATAGATAGACAGTCCAGATTTTCCCGCCGGCGATAACACGAACTTTCCTCACGTCGTTATCAACTTATCTACTCGAGCCTCGGAAACTGCTCGATGCATCAGCCTATCAGCAGGACACACAATATGGATCCCCGTCTAGCCCTACACACTTCTTTTCAAAAAAGATACACAAAGTATGTAAGGGAGGAGAAGAGATTCGATAGTAGGTCGGTCTAATGATCAATTGACATAAACACAAACTGGAAAGAATTGCAAAAAATTTCAGAAACAATTGAGGCCGGAGAAATATATGAGGATAAAGATTATTTGTATCAATGCTTTGCAAAAGCTATGTAGGATGTGAGATGACCATGCAGCATGTTTGAGAGCGAGTAGATGGACCTTATTATTAATCTCATATCAACTCTTGAGTTTCTCTCCAATCATTCGAGGCAATTCATGTCCGATGGTTACATTTTGGTTGGGTATCACTCGCTATCACCTGCTATAAACCCCTGTGATCGATAATGTACCTCCTGTCGAGCGACTTCGCTCTGTTTCTCCACAAACTGACACATTCATTGTACTCACCAATCAGATGACAATTTATCTATGAATGCGAATCTCAGGTTCTCCTCCACCTTTTTGAAGGACTGTTAGATTTCCGACTCAGCCATGGAATCAAACTCCTGTCCTCATTTTGAACAACACATCAAGAAGAACATCATCACCTGCAGTGGCAATTGCATTTGCAGTTGCAGAGAGTATCGTTCTAGATTCTTACTTGATTTCCGTGGAATATTGCTATTCAATCTTCCAATATCATTTTCACATTCATCGATGTATATTCCTAAGAGTTCTTTGAGATGGAGACGATAACAATACCTTCTCCATCCGCATTTCTTTCCTCCCCAGTCCTCAAACCAGCACCAGAACCACCTCCACCACCCAAAAAACGAAAACAATCGACTTCGAGACCATCGGCTTCTCAATCTTCAAAGAAAGAAAATGGTATCAACAAACCCAAACAATCGAAAAGTCGGAATGGTAAGCTCAGGATGCCTTCGCCCTCATATCTCTTATCTTTGTGATTGATAAGAGCTTCCGTGCCCCGCATCAAGCTTCGCATGCTGATTGAAACTTCTTACAACATAGGTTGTATAACTTGCAAAGCAAAACGATTAAAATGCGATGAGACAAAACCTTCATGCCAGCAATGTCATAAAAGAAGCGTTACATGTGGAGGATATAAAAAGGATTTTAAATGGAGGCCATTCGAGGAGGCTACCTTCACAAACAAGCCGGCACCGCCGGCACCGAAAAAGAGAGGTATATATAAACACCAAATTCCAAAGAATATCTCTAATAATTGTAGGTTCGATAGCCCTGGATAAACCAGTGGATGAATCTACAGCTGCAAGTCCAGTAGCTTCGGATGGATCGACTGGTACACCTAATGGAGAGGATACGCAGATGCAGGACTCGTTCTTTAATGCCGCCGTGCCTTCTCCGGCAACTTTTGATGTTTCGAATTCACTTCCGGAGCTTCATTCGGGATTTTCTCCTATGTTTGATATGAGCACACCTACCTTTAGTCAAGATGGTCCTCAACGGCCTCGCATCGAGGCAGATTCGGTCACAAGCAGTCTAAGTAGTATGTTTGAAGATACTGGCCTGGTCACACCAACAAGATCAAATTTTTCCGGACAGTCACCAAGATTATTAGATCTATTACAACCTGGATCGGAGCTGAATGCAAGGCCGCCATCTGTCTCCATGAGTTCATCTATTTCTATGCCATCCCCTATGATGGGTATGACAATGTCAAGTCCAAATATGGGGCAGTTTCAGATGACGAATGATTCGTCTCTGGAAGATGATATTGAGGAAATCATTCGAGATCCTCCATTATCTGACGCTGATATGTGGCTAGCCATGAGTCCCTTTCAACCTCTGTCGAGATCTCCAACTGCATCTCCTATAAGCTTCAGTCCGATGTATCGACAACCAGATGTTCCGGCCGGAAGCCCAGAGATGCTAATGCTTAGATTTGACAAGCAAACATGTGGCATTCTGTCTGTAAAGGATGGTCCAACTGAGAATCCATGGAGAACATTAGTGTGGCCTCTGGCGCGAGATTCCCCAGCATTGTATCATGCTATCGCATCCATGACCGCGTTCCATACCTCGAAAGAAAAACCTGCTCTTCGTGTCGACGGCATGGAACACATGCGTCGTAGTATTCGGTCTCTCGCTACAGGCATAGAAAAAATGCGCACCGATACTGCGCTCGCCACAACGCTCGTTCTTGCATTCGCTGAGTCATGGGATCAGCATATCTCTACTGGAATTGAGCATCTCAGGGGCGCAAAAATATTGGTTAACCAAGCACTCATCAAACACAATAAAAGAAACCTTGTGGGTGATGATCTGGCTAGATTAAAATTTCTTTGCAATACTTGGGTTTATATGGATGTTATTGCAAGATTGACATCAATTGATGATGAAGATTCTACGGATTTTGAGAACCTTCTTTCTCCGCTTAATAATCTCTCTTCTTCGTTTTCTTCGTCTTCCGCCGACGTCACTACAATGTCGGAAATTGACCCCCTGATGGGCAGTGCGGCAACACTTTTTCCTCTGATTGGTCGCGCTGCAAATCTCTGTCGCAAAGTACAGAAATCAAAATCAAACTCCATAGCCATAGTATCTCAAGCCATGGAACTCAAGCAAGCAATCGAACAATGGCAACCTTCAACCGCGTTTTCAACCCCAGAAGATCCAACCTCTGAAATCCAGCACGCCCTCCAAACAGCTGAAGCCTATCGTTATGCCACTCTTCTTCACTTACATCAAGCTGTCCCGGAAATTCCATCACTAACATGCGCGGAATTGGCCAAGAAAGTCCTGGTTTTCTTAGCCACTGTACCACTCAGTAGCCGTCTTGTCATTGTCCAAATTTATCCTCTTCTAGCAGCAGGTTGTGAAGCAAAAGACGACGAAGATAGAACTTGGATTGAAGAGAGATGGGCAAGCATGGGAAGAAGAATGTGGATTGGAAATATCGATCGCTGCTGGGAAGTCATGCAAGAAGTATGGAGAAGAAGAGATGAAATTGCTAGGCAAAAGGAACAGGAATTGATGAGGAAAAATGGAGGCAGAGTGGGGATGGGTGGAATGCACAGTGGCTTGAGCGACAGTATGAGGAGGTTTGACGAGGAAATGGGCAACGGGGTTGGGAATGAGGAGGTCTCATTTTCAGATTTGTTGAATTTGAATGAGATGGGGAATAGAGGGCAGAGTAGGAGAGCTTCACCGGTGAGAAATCGACAGAGACATAGTATTTCGGGGCCGTCTCAAGGAGGATTTCGAGAACTACAAGCTCAGAGACAGGCGGCGGGTCTTATTACCGAGGAGATGGATCAGGAGTTGACAGTTAGAGGAAGATTGCATTGGGTTGGTGTCATGAAGGACTGGGAATGGGAGAGTAAGTTTGATTGCTCTGATTTTTTGATTTTTGTCTATCCTCTTCGCTATCCATCACGGGTATATCTCCATCCAAACGCCCCATCACATCCCTCCCAATTCCATCAAAACAAAAGAAATTCATTATCTGTACGATATATATGATATAATGCTAATGAATGACACCAAAACTAACAGTTCTACTTGGCTAACCCACATCCCTGCAACCAACGTCTCACACCAGCATCATCGGGTCTTCTAAATCCCTGCTGCCACGCATCATTCGCTCTTCGCGCAGCTCGCTCGCGTCTTTCCCTTCTGTGCTCCTCTTCCAAGGCATTTTGCATAAATGCTTCGTAGGAATCTGGATCTAAATGGTTGTGGGTTTTCCCCAAGGTTCTAGATGGTTGTTGGTAAGAAGATACTTCGTTAAGGAGTGTAGATGTTATGGACCAATTGGTCGCTGAGGAGTTGCGATGACGGCGACAATAAGTATTTTGCTCCGAGTTGTATTGCTCGTATTGTTGTTGGGATTGGGATGTTTGGGTAGAGGATTCATGATGGTTATTGCTGCTTGATGAAGTGTTCTGGTCTCTTTCTAGCAAGGATGATGAGAATGAAGAGGAAGACGACGCTTTCTTCCTTTTGATATTGGAAATCATGGTGAGTGTATGATTGGAAGTATGAGGTCAGCTAGTTGCTTTTGGTTTGGGGCGACTTTAGGACCGGTCTCGGTAAAAGGATGTATGTACTCGGGTCCACTGTGACTTGACTACACTGAACGAAAATGTGACTGAGAAGAGTATGAAAATGGATTCTTTAGCGAGGCGTTTGGTTGGTTTTGGGGCGTTTTGGGGGATGAATAGGCGTTTTAGTGTTGCTTGCTATATTCGGAAGTCGTGAATTTTTGATTGGTCGTCTCATTCGTTGTGGATATTGATACTGGCTTTATCTTGTTTGTATTAGGCTGATGGTAAATGCATGAAGATGAGAACTCGGTTTGATTTTATATTTGTATATATAGAAGAATATCAACCAAGCAAGATATCCAATCGATCAATTGATGAATTTCCTGCTACTGGAGCAAGCAAACGTAAAGTTGTAATGGGTTGGTAATTTTTGCGACGAAGAATCTTGTTTCAAATCTCGATCGAGCCAAAGAACAAGAAGCAAGGTGATGGATGGATGATTAATATGATGTAGGTGCTATGAAAAAAAAGGACTTGCAACGAAATGAGGATGATAAACCGGCTTTGGAATAGATGGGATTGTTTCTTTTTGTATCGACAAGGTGATGATGCTATTCTCAATCGTGTGCCACAGATAATGACATATGTGCGTAATGCGTGCGACGAGATATCAGGATTGACTGAACATCGATGAGAATTCACGGGTTACGATGAATTAGCAGGATAAGCAGGCCAAGAGGATAAAAACGTGATGTGATTCAATGTAATGGGAATAATATGGTGATATACACGCAGAATGAATTCCTGGTTAATATCTAATTAACGAGTGATTACTGCGCATGTGTCTGCACGGTTGAATAGAGGATGAGTAATAGATAGAATCGTAGATCATATATTGAACGAATTCGGACAGGAACAAGTTGGTTCAGTGAGATCGGAGTGAATCGCTCGATGCAAACTAGATTTGAGATTTGAGATGGACGGCTATTTTATTTTATATCAATCAAGTGTCTAAGGGGTCTTGTATGTGTAACTGACTATTTTGTATTACATATACACATGTATAGATATATAGCTAGCCAGCTAGCCAGCAAAGGAAAAGACAACACATCTCTATGAAGAACTGAAAATTCATGTTTCGATATTTGTCCCCGTTGGGTATGTAGCCGAGATCTGGTATTTATTAGATAGGTGTTCGGGTGGTATGAAATTAGAAATCGGGGTTTGTTCCCGAATTTTTGATCTTAGATCTCGGAATAGATGGAGATGGAGATGGCAACGCGGTGAGATGGTGATGCGTGGATCGAACTGAATTCATGTGTGTAAAACGTGTAGAATGAACTTGTAGAACAAACTTGTAGAACGAACGTGAGATACATGATCTGATGGTGTAACTGGTATTGCGCAGCATGGAGTACAGTGCTTGATCTGTGGATTAAGGTTATCAATATGAGATCTGTAGATTATCAATATAAGATCTGTAGATTATCAATATAAGATCTGATGACCATGAGTAATTAGATTACTTAGATGAATACAAACTAGAATGTAAGCTTATACGTGTAAAGCAGAAATACAAAGATGAGCCCGGAGTTACGATGGAAGACGCAGATGAAACGATATGGTTACGATCGTGTACATGTAAGAGTCTTCAATGTGTATACTAGATAGATCAATATGCATATATACAAATCTAGGAGAATAGAGCGGTCTCCCCGAGAAGTGAGTTTGTCAGTGCTAGGTAAAATGTATATAGGTGTTTCTGATATAGATTCTGTGTACAAGTTTTATCATTATCATAATATCATTCGGTGTTTAGGTGCTCTGTTTTGCTTCTGCTGTTTTTGTTTATCTTCATAATTAAGTTACTGGATTCTCCCGGGTCGTTCTCTATCCTCTTAGTTTCGTTTGCTCTATGATTGTTGAGGGTCTGTGATAAGGGAAGTAACAAATGGATTTCCTGGATGGGGTGAATTTTGGAAGAGGAGCGGAGGCTCTCAGAGTAGGATGATATTTTGCCCTGGTATGAGAGATCTATATCACATCACACACATCACATACATCACACACCACATCAAAGAAAAGACACCTCAATCAGCAATCCCACCAGCCCTCTAACGAAGAACCAAAACCAAAACAAGTAAAATCCCATATAACCTCAACGTGTAACCTCAAACTATATCCCCATCCCTATACAACCATTCATCCCCACACAACCATCCACATCATTTTCTAATCTCTTTAATCCACTCTTACCTGCCTACGTACCTATTGTAGTAGGTATACCAAGAAACAAATCACACAAGCACTATATTACCACATCATCACACTAGCGGACCTTGGTATCGTATTGTATCACTTGATTTTTGTGTTTTCGTAGTGGTAAGTCCATTGGTGGTCTCACGAAGTAAGAGCCTTTCTTACTTTGCAAATTTAGATAAGGATGATGCATTTAGATCTATACTTCGGAGAAAGACAGCTCGGGGATCGTATAGGCGAGGAGGGTATAGGGATGGTTTCTAAGTACTTGGTATAGAGAGAGAGAGGGGGGGGAGGGGGGGGAGAGAGAGGGAGAGAGAGAGGAAAAGTAGAACAAGTAAAGAAGGATAGAGAGAAGTAAAAAACAAGAAGAAAATGATAGAAGATATAGGATAGATTACAAACTTCTTCCTGATTAGGAATATTTCTCCTCACCCCGGCCCACCCCGCCCAAAAAATGTCTTTAAAAACATCTTATATAAGATAAAATAACACTAAGTTGAGTACCCCACTTTCGGACCACCCCTCTTTTGGACCATCTAAAATCTTACCCTATTTTAAGCACTATCTCCTAACTTCATCTTTAATAAATCAACAATCACTTATTCAATTGATATAAGATTTTAATACATTATCAATTAAGCTATGACAAAGCCTTATACTGAAGATAATATTGCTGCAGCACTTTTTGCGATTGCAGGAGGCATGTCTATGTGTAAGGCTTGCTCAGAATATGGTATTCCCTATATCATTTTATACAACTATATAAATAGCCATCTTTTATATAAAAAAGATGCACAAAACCTACAGAAGATAGCTCTTGTGTAGAAGAGAGCTTTAGCAAATTGGATTTTAGTATAAGAAGCCCTAGGAACTAGTCCTATTCATTGTTAAATACAAGAATTAGGAGAGTCTATTCTCAATTTCGAAGGAGGTGATTTATCTTTTGGCAAGTGATGGATATATAGTTTTTTGGAAAGAAACCTAGAGATTAAGATTAAAAAACAATATAAAATCGATAATATCTGTATCAATAATGCAACTACCGAAATTATAAGCAAGTTCTTTGAAAAGTTGGATTTATCAGCAATTAAGTATATCAAGCCCGAAAACAGATGGAATATAGATGAAGCTAGTATAATGGAAGGTCAAGGTCTCAATGGTATAGTACTTGGGAGTTTAAAGCGATGTTTTATTCAGAAAAAACAACCTGATTCAAGAATATAGATCTTTTTTATTGAATGTATCTTAGCTATAAAAAGAGTACTTTTATCTTTGGTTATATTCAAAGATAAAACACTTCAACAATAATGGTTTCTTATTAAATTTGATAATTATAAAGGATAGGAGTTTATTGTTATAGATAATAAATGGATTATGGATTCTACAGATTTGGAATGGCTAAAAGAGATATTTATACCACAATTAGCACCAACTCGACCAAAAGAAGCAAGACTCCTTATTTTGGATGGGTATGGAAGCTATGAAACCATTTAATTTATACTTGAATACTTCAAGAATAATATACATCTCTTATTTTTATTACCCTATACATCGTATATACTACAACCTCTTGATTTATCAATATTTTCACCTCTGAAAAAAGAATATCGATATTACCTCAATACTCTCGATTTATTAACAGATTCTACTCCTATTAGCAAAAGAAACTTTCTTGTCTGCTATCAGAAAGCTAGATTAAAAGCTTTAACACTTCGAAATATTACTTCTGGGTGGAAGGCTTCAGGTTTATAGCCTCAAAACCGCGCTAAACCTCTTTTGTCCAGATTATTGCTCGAAAACAGTAATCAAGAGGTTGTATATCAAAATCCTGTTTCAGATAATGATCCCGAGTTTCAATGGAATATATATTCATCTTTTATTGTATGGAAAACCCTTCAAAAAGGAAGTGATATTCGAAAATATACTGATATAATGGAGAAAGTTGATGAGACCGATATTCCAACTCACTGGCTGCTTTTTCGAAAGATTCAAAAAGGATTTGATGCTAAGGATTATGAACTTGTACAATCCAAGAAACGAATAAAGCAATTGAAGCAAAAATTAGAAGAGATTATACCTAAAAAAAGAAGGATGGTAAAAACTAATCCAAATTCAAGGTTTGCAGGGATAGAAGCTATATATCAAGTTCAAATTGAAGCTGGTGATCAGGAAATTGAGATAAAAGACTCTGATAGTATTTATGAAACTAACAATACAGGGGATTGTATTGAAGTTGAATAGTGGTTGAGTTATTGAAGTTTAAAATTCATATATATATATATTTTTAGGTGGTCCAAAAGAGGGGTGGTCCGAAAGTGGGGTGCTCAACTTAACTCACTAACTCACTAACTTAATAAAAATCAAATATCAAACATCAAACACTCTTTCTCTTTCTCCTTCCACTCATATAAAAAACACACATAATTAATCTTCACCTCATCACCTCATCACCTCATCACCTCGTATACTCTAATATAATAAACCCAAACATCTAACCTTACATCCACATCTAATTATCAACCATCCAAAAACTCACCATCATCACAAACATACTCATACTCACTCCACTCCACTCCACTCCATATTAGATATTAAAATAAGAGATAATAAAAGCCCATACTCTATATATATAAATATAAATAACACTATATATCTACCTATCTATCTATCTATCTATCTATCAAAACAAAGATTATTTATATATAAATAAGTACCTTACCTACCCAGGTACCTACTTACCTACCTATCTAGTAACCAATATATACAAATATGGAATGAATAGATAGAGCACGCAATATGCAAAGAATATTCACCTTACAAATTACATACCTATTCCGGGGTAACTGATACGCCGAAACAAATCGCCAAGCTCTCCACTCTATCTTGTGTATAAATATAACTCTAAGCCGACGTACTCACTCATACTCTGTACTCCAACTTATTTTGCTAAGTAGCTATAGGTAGGTAGGTTGTGTATATATAAATTTTCAGATAAGATCCTAGGTTTGATTTTGATTTCAGGATGGGATGGTAATCTTGAATTTAGTGTTGAATTACGAATATTATTGATTGTATATCTCGAAATACGCGCTGCGGAAATGTGTCTAGTATATCTCAAACTCAGATCGCAAGGCGACAAAGAACGAGAATTAAGCTATGGAAAATGTTGAAGGGTATCTGTTGAAGTAGAAAGGGCGCTGGCTAAGGAAATGAAATCTGAATATCATGCGATCGTGAATACTGTTGTGGTTCATGTCGCCTATTGCTGGGGAAGGTGACGCTTCTTATGGGTAGATGTAAGCAAAGAGGTAGAGCTTCAAGCTCAAGTGTAGCAGTACATTGAATGGTTGGTTGTGGTTCTGATTATTGGTGAGTTTGAGGTTCGTAAAGTCTTTCCTGCTGTTTAATCTCCTGGCAGACAAACTTGCCGAGTCGTCCCTGAATTATATAATAATCCCAAAGTAATTGCATCCGAGTGGAACAGTGAGTCGAGTGACAGAAGGATCTGTATTTTTTCGTGTCTCGTATTCTCCAAGATCTATTGAGGGATTTTTCGAGGGATATCTCATTTGCAGCATCGTCGTTCCCCAACTTATCTGTGTGTAGCATCGTGTGTTGTGTATCAAGCTGTCTCAGAACTCGACTTTCTTTTCCCTCACTCCAAAAAAAGAAAGAAAGTAAGTAAGTCTCGGACTCACTTCCTCTCTTCCTCGACTTTACATCCTCCGAGCCCACGGGCTCAAATTAACCTCCTTCCTCTTTTCCGCCATTTTCTTCCTCTTCCTTTCCTCCGCCTCTTCTGCATTTCGACACTTTTCTAAATATTCCCTGAAATCTCGTCCTTCTTGACTCTCTTCCTCTCCAATGTTCTCTTTGATTATGTCTGTGGCTTCTGCACATGTATTCGTTTTGCGCTGAGAAGCATGGGAATCCTTGGTAGAATTGGTTGTAGATGGTGATAGAGGATTTCTGTGTTCTGAATTCGGAGTTCTGAGTGACTTGCGACGTCGATGATGTTTCTTGTCGTCATCCCGAGGAATTTTTGGATTTGATAGAAAGGAAAATGATCGGAGCTTCTGTAGGAACATCTTACGCAGGCTCAAAGCCTTGATATAGTCGATCTTTGAATGTAAAGATGGTAAAGAGGCCTGAAAGGATAGTGAAGGTGAAGCTGTATCAGGCGGCTTTATGCAGAATGCAGACTTTCAATCCTAGACCTGTAAGTATTCAGAGGTCCGAGGGCGACTTTCTTTCAATTGTCAACAGATTGAATTGATGCTTTGGGTGTTTGTCGCTCTTGGATTTCAATTTAAATATGAAGATAAAGTGTTGAATACCAGCAGAATCGAAGTTTGTTTATCGAGATTTCTTCGCAGATTTGTAGAATTTTCTTTGTGACCAAAATACTTCTCAACAATGAATTCTTATTTCCGAATAGTCTCGTGGCCATCGAGTGGTGGCGCCGTCTGGTTCCTGTATAGAAATCGAACTAGTCACAATATCAATTGAATTGTGAGGAGACATAAACGTCGGTATCGTGTGAATCAAAAATGCTGTTTATTGCTTGTAAACTTGAGGATGTCAGAACGATGATGGTGTTTCTGCTCCTATTATGCTTTTAAGCCAAAAGACCTTCCAACCCTCACGCTGATATATCACCAGTTGGTGATTATTTCAAAGTCTCGCTGGGAAAGATATCGTCGATATGTTATGTTGTGTGACAACCAAGATCCGATTATTTGTTCTGTGAATTGGCTCCTTTTGTATGCGTGACCTGAAAACTAACCCATCCAACCCTCGGGATATCAATTCCCGATTCTAAGTTTGCTCAAAGGTTTCCCTCTTTCCCTCTTTCCCTTTTCTCGTATCTGTGTGACGTTACAATTTTATCGTTTCTAGTGTTTGTGTTGTACAAATTATCTGATGAGATGCAACCTCAAAAGAATACCCCTTCTTGGCGAAAGTTCCCCAGTCCATATTTAGTTACTTTGAATTGAATCATAAAAGGGAGTCAGAGAGAAGTTCCGCTAATCAGGTTAGTGATGTATGTAAGAATGGTCTGATTCTTCTGAATCTTACCCGTCCTAGCCCGTCTAGTTGGGATCTACTCAGATTCCGAACCCTCTTTTGCTTTGATTCGAGTTTGTTTGCGTACCAGAAGATAGCTAGAAATCACAAGGCTATCACAAGCTTCTTTCTTCGCAGATCAGTGGGTTCTTGTGGGAACAAGTGCACATGTCAACTGCTTTGGCTCTTCAGAAGTTTCAGTTGGTATCATTCAAGTTTTCACTGGAAAAAGGAAGAAAAGGGAAGAAAAGCGGTCCAGATATTTACAATTGTGGCGTTGCAGTCTCATTTCTAGATAAGGGATTGGAAGGGATTGGAAAGATAAGCACTTGGAGAGTGGCGGGGCGGGGTAGATTTTTCTGTCATCACGTGCAAAATGGAGGGGCAGAGCGGCGGAGGGGTAAATATTCGAGCACCTACTCGAGTAGATGCATGAACCTTGGACCTCATATATATGTGCTCAATCGTTCGTTCACTCTCAAAAAACTGGTCTTGGAGTTGTATGTGAGGTTCCTATAGGTACTTTCGAGTTAATAAACCCTAATTATTCATTGCTTCATATTATCTAATTACCTAGGAAAAACTGAAATCTATATTGTCAGATTATTCGACAAGACGACTCCCCGTGAAGAATACTCTGGATAACCCTGAATAAATTCCAAGAATTATTTACGAATCTATCATCTCCAAACTTCGAAGCCATTTAAAAAAGAAATTGTGTGCCCCTTTTCATTCCACCGTGAGATTTGCTCAACTCCAAGTGTGAACTTTTCGAAAGACTCCCGGATGTCCCTTGACAAGTTCTATTCTGCGAAAAGTTCCACGTATACATTCCTCGAAAAAGTCTATGTGCAATATTACCCAACTCCGTTTTTGATGCATAAGCAAAAGCCAGTTGATGCTTATGTTGGTAATTCAGCAGGCCCAATGGCATCGGCATGCATTTCATACACAGGATTATCAGCATACGCGCTATGCACACTCGGTGCACCACCTGGTGTTGTAACCATTGAAGTGCGAAGTCCGTCATTATGAATACTGCCATCAATATTCGGGCTCCCAAGTGGACTATCCATATAACTCATCCCGTGATATCCTTGGCCGGGACCTCCGGTGAGCTTCGACGACCTGACGGAGTGGTGAGTAGAACCGGCCTGAGGGGAGCCTATCACATTGGGTGGATCGGGGTCATCATAAGACGAATGTCCAGCATCAAATGCGAGAGCTCTGCTGGCTCTTTTCTTGGACTCTATGCGATGATGGAAGAACCAAGCGAGGCCAGCCAAAATTGAGACAGCACCAAGTCCACCGAATACTCCCCCGATTATTGCCCCTAATGAGTGATTGCTATCATGAGGGCTCGAGTAGACAGTGCTACTGTTACCTTCCCCGGTTAGATTTGCGACTGAGATAGTCAGAGTGCTCGAACTTGCTGATGAAGATGTAGATGTCGGTATGGCAGCAGTGGTAGTAAATAAGGTAGCGAGATTCACAGACATTGATGTAACCAAAGTGGCATCCCAAGTCTGCCAGCTTTGTCGATCGCTACATGTAATAGATGTATAGACGTAGGTTTCTGTCACGAGATACCACATGGCGCAATAATCATTTTCATCTCCACTTCCACCGCTGTTAACGCAAAGAGTCAGCACAACGTCAGCACATTATTGTCAAATTTCAAGCTGCACGCTATAATTTGTGGTTTCCTCCTTTTCCCGCTTCCCTTATTTGATCATAGACCGGCGATTTGTAAAGAAGATATAGCAAGCTCACATACCAAGTCGTAACACTCAAATTGGGTACAGAAGTTCTCCCACAACTACTCGTACAGGCATGTTGATCCACGCAAACCTCCGCCCATCCACAATTATTTGGATCCGAGATGCGCGTCGCACAGGCTCCAAACATTAATCCATTCTCATCAACCAAACAACTTTGTCCAGAATCTAATTCAAGACTGAAACCGGGGATCTGATAGTCTCCACAGGATTCTGGGTACGATTGCCGTTTTGCGACTTGGAAAGTGGGGAAAAGGGCTTTGCGTGGAGGAGAAGTCGGCGCTGGTGATTTTGTGAGAGGATTACTTGTGGTTGGGGTTTTGATATCGTTCGAGGTGGAAGTTTGTAGCGGGGAGGGACTTTGAGGCTTCAAGCCAGTAAGGGCAATCTTTTTTGGGGTGGCATTGTTTATAAAACAAATGGTAATTATCCAAGCAAAAACCAGAATATTTCGAGACATCTCTCCGATCTGAGGTTGTGTCTTGTAGATGTTATGCTGACATCCTTAAAGATCAAGAAAGAGGTAAATAGAATAAGCTAAGAAATTAGAATTCAGAGCAAACAATTAATGTAACCGCAGTGATAATTTTTCACTTCGGAAAAGTCTCTTTTGTTGTTGTTGTTGTTGTTGTTGTTGTTGTTGTCACTCCAGCTGACCAATGGATAAGAGATGTAACCAGAAACCAACAGTTGGGTCTGAAGGTATCGGAAAATCCAATTCGGACAAGAACATTCGAAAATAATCATGATAAATGCGGACTCCATGAATCCATATGAAGAAATATTCTCTGGCTTTCTACAATAGTTTCAAATAGAGCGTAGATTTCCACACCAGTGGTTGAATCATGAATCATCAAAAATTTACTGAAATGGAATAAGAAAGCAGGCTGAGGAAGTTTCCAGTAAGCATTTGTGATACTCCTCCTCTCTGCCTAACAGATTGCTATCTATCTACCTGATTTCCTCCGCAGCACAGCAATGCAACTACTGCCCATTGCCACTGCCAACCATTAGATACATAACTTCCCCTACATATATATCATGAACACGTTGATATATACAGCAATATGGATTTCCCTTCTGCATCCATGCTGATACATAATTACGAATTAACTTCTACCTACCTATAAAAGCATTGAGTTGCTATCCTAAGCTTCAACAAATAAAGAAAAAGCAAATGATTAACCCTTACCCTCGCAAAAAGAAGCAGTCAAGCAGCAAGCCGACGTCTCAAGTGTCTAGATTCAAGTACAAATCTAACGAACATCAACCTTCGTCACTATATAGTATAGGTTTCTCATCTCTCTTACCTTCTTCAGCAACATATACTTCTCTCCATCTTGCTAGTCTACTCTCTCCTGCCCCTAAGTTGCACCAGGAGTCCCACACAATGAACAACATATATCACATATCAAGAAAGACAAATCAAGTTCTGCATACTTATCATCAACCAAAAATTTGCAATGGACGTTTAACCCATCCAAATCTTTTCCGCAAAGCCCATCTCCCAAAACCTGTCTCCTCAAACCCCCTCCACCGAACCTTCTATCAATCCAGCTCCTCTAAACACACCGCCAACACTCAAACTCAAAAAATCTCTTCTGAGCAGGTATTATACTAAGAGAGAAAGCTGCATTGAAAACATCCAACCTCTCAGCGCCAGGTTATATAGTGAAGCAAGCACCTCCACAGATTCAATAGTTTCGGGGTTGAATGACAATTTTGGATATAGTATTTGAGGCTATCTCGTTCCTTTTACATGCCAGAAGCGGGAGTAAATGGAATGTTCCCGTGTCTGAATTCCGAGTTTCTAGTCTCTAAGGTCCAGAAATATACGCATATCACATGCGCAAAATCTCCAGGCTCCGACTTATACCTAGCAGTTCCAACAATTTCTCTTTCCCCAGCAAGAGTAGTTTCTTCCTCACAGCGGTGGGATTCATATCGACTTTAGGGAAAACATTGACCATAACTTCTTCGACTTCGTCTGCCACAGCTCCTGCAATTCCTTTTTCTACAACTCCAACAACACCATCCTCCATAACTTCTACAATATCATCCACCTCGGCAAGTATCGCACCAGACACTCTATCAAACTCAAACATAGCCCCCGTTTACACAAAGTCTACATCCAACAATGTGTCATTAGGACCTATCATCGGCGGCGCCCTTGGAGATCTCGCCCTGATCCTTCTCCAAATTATCTCACTCATCATTCTGAAGCGACATCATTCCCCAACCCAAAAACCCGAAGAGCATGAATCAGCTGACCGGCTACAAATCATGACAGATACAAGTGGAGGACAAGAAATCCATTACCGAAACGACAGCTGTGCCAATGTGCTTCAAAATCCGAATGCAGCACCGAAAACAAACAACGGTACATTTCCAAGAGACGTTAGAGAAAGGAACGAACACAATCCCTCGGAGCTGGATGCAGAACGATGATTTTTAACTTGGTAAAGCAATGTCTACAGATAAAACACGTTGTATAGTAAACTGCAAAACATTAAAATAGTCTCCGGGATGATTCAAAAGCCAGTCCAAAAATGAAGATTTCCAATTGTGCAGTTTTATCCCCATATCCAGTTCTTGCAGGGTAGTATAGGAGGTGATCCCTTGTATTTTTGTTCCTGCATAAGTAATATCAACTGTTGTTGCTGGTTTTGAAGGGCGACTTTAGTCGAACACCACACGCCTCCAGCTCTATAGAAATCGCTTCAAGTGTTACAGAAACGCAGTACACATTTTTGATAATTTAGAAGGTAGGAAGTAATAGCCGCTTCGTCAAAAATGTTGACTATGAAGATTTCCTTACTCCAAAGTATACTTCATGTGGACTTTCTCTTTCGATTCGCTGGTTCATCTTTAGAGAATCCATCTTCACTATATCGACTTGCTCATTACTTTTTTTTTGGCAGACCAAACATCGTGGGAATCAATCATAATATCAATAACCACCACAGGCAGCGGAACTTCCTCTCCCGCAACAGTTCACAAATCTCCTCCCAAACACAACTTAAACGCTTTAATAGACATCTTCCTCAGCGTCCTCATGTTCCATCTTTTCCTAACCGACACTTTTATTTAGATACGAAGGTGCGTGTCGTGGTGGGGGAGGGTGGAATTGTAGGAGAGATGCAGTGCAAGAGAGTTGGAAGCGGATGGTGCGGAAGAGGGAAGATAGGTATATTTTGAGGAATGGATGGATAGGTGACAGTATGAAGGGGGTATTTGAGTTTGATGGACAATTGTACAAATGAGATATGGTTAACGCCATAGAAAAAATGGAAACTTTATGAATGAAACAAAGCGAACTGCCATCAAGTCACGGATCTATGTTCGGCACTTGCCAGGGAAATATATCGGGGTCAAGGTGTTTTGGATGAGAACAAGAAATAATGCATCGTAATTCATGACATTGCTTATTCATGTTATTGACAAACAGCACATAGACTCCAAAATCCCATTATCCATTCCATTCCATTACATTTAATTGATATTCCCTTCCTATGCGGTACCAGTCTATTGAATGAATTAGCATCGTACATGAAAAGGCGCAAACTCGAAAATAACATACCTTTCTCTGGCCTACGAAGAAACCCAAACCAAAAGTCTCAGTAGTGAAGGTAATCTTGCTTCCCTTGGGAACTATTCTGAATTAGACAACGAGCATTCACAACACCCAGAGATACTTACAGTAAAACACATCACCCTTGGTAGCATGAACCTTTTGTCCAGTCTCATCACTAATATCAAACTCTCCATCAACAATAATCTTCATCTCATGGTATGTGTACTCGTAGATCAACGGGGTGCCTTTTTCTAATCTGTAGAAACCGGCTGATAGTGGTGCGGCTTCATCGGTAGATACGGCGACATCACCAAGGAAGGCATTCTCGTTGGCGATGAGAGGGGGCTTGAACTCGGTTTGAGCGTTGGCGTGGTATGTGAAAGGGAGAGAAGACATCTTTTCGGATTTCGGTGAGGATTTGGATGGTTTGGCTTTACTGATTATGGAACCCGTTGTTAGTTGTGATGAAGGAGATGAAATGTAGGTGATATGTTATTAGCATCTGGAAGTAGGGACATGGTTGTATTCATACCTTGAATTCCTAGATGATTCGTGAATGTGAAGCTATCGCGGGGTATATCTTGTGTTTCTGCGGAGGATAAGAAGAGTGAATGTCGAGCTGGAAGGAATTGCTTTCTCCGTCCATACTCTTTCCATCTTATATATCCGTCCCTCCAATTAGTTCACGGTGATGCCATATCACCAGCTTCTTCAACCATCCCACTGTAGCAAGAATACTTTCCATATGAGGTAGCTACAAATATGGTCCATGGACTGTATTGCTGAAATAGGAAATACGCGGGGAATTGGTATTCTTTCATGATGACCTCAGGGAGGGGTAAAACCCAGAGCAGCTCGGACACGGTATGAATGGCATAGGGTGGATTTCGGATTCAAGTTCAGAGTGAACTTATAGCAGATACTGGGTATCTTAGCTATCGGTTTAGGGACTGTTGGACTCTATCACTGGTTGTAGATCTTGCGTGCATGATTGGTATCTTTGTGCCAAATGCTTCGAAGGCTCAATCGGTTAATTGTTCTCTCTTAGCTTCTATAGCTGATAAGTTTCCGCGCAACATGTATGGCGAACGTTGAATGAAGGGGTCGTCGTTGATCTGAGATAAGGAAACCATGGAAGTTTTGCCCAAATGTGGTTAAAATGAAGTTTGGTTGTGCTTCCCCACAATTTTTGATTTGGTCCCGTTTTGCCCAAAAAGTTCATTCCAGACACAGGAAACCTTTTACACCAAAACGGCATTCGGGCTTCTCGATATCAATAACCATTCAAACCAATGCTGTTGATACCGTTCCGTCAGTCATCCAGTAATCTAGCTGGGCAATGAGACCTTTGTGACACTGATATGCTATGTTTTTATTGAGCTCGCCCTCGCCCTCGCCCTCGCCCTCGCCCTTTCATGCCCTGGCTTCTCGGCCTTTCGCGCCCTTCGCGCCCTTCGCCCTTTTCTTTCGGTCATCTCGCCCTCTCGCCCTTCGCCCTACGACATGCAACAAAAATTGAATTATCACATCGAATAGTTTCTATTGGCTAGTATCTATGAATGTTTGGCTACTTATTTATCTGGTCGACACTGATTCTGTATAAAATCAACACTGCATCATGGATCCCAAGGGCCTTTCGCCCTGGAACCTGTTAAAATCTCCGCTTCCCCATTCTCTTTTACCACGAAAACATCTTCGTGCCTTACACCAAACTTCCCCTCGAGATACACTCCAGGCTCTAGTGTGAACACCATACCTGCATTTAGTACCTCTTCTGCATTTCCCTTGTTCAGATATGGACTCTCATGCGCTTTGATACCGATTCCATGTCCAACACGATGTGTGAATGCTTTCTCGTAGCCGGCATCAGCAATGGCATTCCGAGCTGCGATATCTACAGATGCGCATGATGAATTTGGTTCCAGCGCCTCAAGGGCTTTGGTTTGTGCCTCATATACAACGTCCCAAACTGCGATTTTGTGCTGAGCGATTGATGAAAGAAGCGAATGATCTTTCGGTTCTGGAAAGAAGGGTGGAAAAAATGTTCTACAAATATCTGAAGAATATCCATACAAGTGAGCCCTTTGGAAATATTAGCTTAATTTTATACGACGACTGCGGCGTTCAGAGCTCACCCAACATCTATTAATACGAGAGTCTCTTTTTCTAGCACTTTACTTCCGTTTGGTCCGCCATGCGGCATTGCGGCATTCTCATCTACTAACGTGTCAGTATATTCCACATTTGTGGTAACTTGTATTCTTTTCCATTTGATTAGAAAATTGTTGCGTGGCTCCCTAGTGATCTAGATACTTCTGGACGATACTCGTGGAACTATCGTTCCTCGGTCTTCTCTCCTGGTTCAATCTGTGCTCAGTTCTTACTCCACCATTTGTCCATGTAAATACCGTGCAATCGGATGGGAACGCTTCTAGAGCCTGGGGATTTTCAAGCAACGGAGACGGTGGTGTATAAAACAAAAGTGAGATTAAATGAAAATGGCAGACGAAACTTTTCCTGACAGTCCCAAGAAGTTTGTAGAATGAATAGAGGCAACGGAAATGAAATCGATTTGGAGACCACTTTTCGAAAAAAATAATGAGAATTGACTGCTCGGCTTACCGAAAAGGACGATATCAAAGAATGGCTCCATGCCACCAGCTCGCATTGTACTGTCAAGACTAGCCATGACCTCATTTTCAGACAAGCCTGGCACCATACACTTCCGCATGGCTTGTAATGCCTCCACGGTCCCTGTATTGACGGCTCTCAAGATATTCACCTCACCAACCGTTTTTGTTTGCTTCACTCGTTTCACACTACCAGCAAGCCCCACGACCTCGAAATCATTATCACCAAGGCCTCTTTGGATGAAGTCTCTCATTTCTTCATCGACCATCACTTTTGGTATTCCAATAGAGCCTGGATCTTCTGTACCTATGACCACATGCCAGTTTTTCCAAAGCGTAGAGAAAGGATCCCAGTGTTCTTCCCAAGTAATAATACTCAGGTCTTCCTCAAATGGCATGCCGAGCATTCTTACCCTCCCCTCCTCGAAATGTGGTGCCAGAAATGAGGTTTTTGCAACAACTTTACTTAAAGTCGCATCGAAATGAGGGGAAATAACCATGAGAAATGGTCGCTCTTCGGGCTCCCAAACCTCCCAATCCTTTTGGCTGATATTAGCATAATATTGAAATGTATATCCTGGCTCAACAATAAAAGCATCGATCCCATCAGTTTCAAGAGCAACAGCTAGATTATTCCTTCGCTTGACGAATTCCTGGAGTGCAATGGGTGACGCGGTTTTTAACCATGGCAATCCGGTCTCAAGAAATGTATTGATGGAGCATTTTCGGAATGCCTCATATCTTAATGAATTAATATTCACGACATTTAGGGGCCTCAATCGTGAATACTTTTACCGTTAATATTGGACCTTTATGTTTGATGCTTGAGGCTGCTGCTCACCACAAAGTTTGCCAGATATTGCACGACGAGCATGAGGATGCTGAATGCAGTGAAGGCAACAATAAGACGCTTGAAAAACCGACGCCAGCTCTCTCGTGGTCTGAGAGGTCTGAGAGCTTGAAGTTCCTTCATTTTATAACAAGATTCTCTGAGATCAATAATTGATTCAGTCCATGAAGATGATTGTGCAATGCAGAGCTGATAAGGAATGTGTGATAGACGGCGGGGTAGTGCAACGGTAGGTGTGTATGAAGTTGAATGCTAACCTCACCCCAACCACTCCCAGCTTACTTCGCCAGTTGACCAGTCTCCGAATTCTCAAGGCTTTTGTATCTATATATACTTATGCTTATATTTGGAGCCATTACATTGATCATGAATAACTTGACTATCGAATGATCATGATTCGTCGTATATAACTGCACAAATTTCTGGCTAGCTGTATCTCAAAGCCAGGCCATTATTTCCCCATTATCAGCATAGTTAAATATTAATATCCTCATCTAATGGGCAGACCATTGCTTAGATATTGTTTCAACATTGGGCGGTAAATGAGGAGCTACTCTAACTCAAGGATCACTCTCCAATATACTTTTTCTTAATGTTCGGGTGGCTTGACGATGCCGCCTAACTTTCTAGATCCAACTATTTCTTACTCTCGAGTTTCGACCCATGTACTTTGATACCGATACCTAATCTTTCCAACAATCGATTCAGTAGGGGAGCGTTTGGTGAAACTTGAAGTAGCAGGTATACTGCGAGAGTGTAGTCATCTCTCAAGTCTAACGCCATCAGAAGAAAAGGTCTTGAGGAGTCTTCATGGAAGTTTTTTTGAACGCGATCATCACCACGATCAATCAAGTGATCCATAACGTTTCACATCTCCCACCATAATTCGTTACTGTCAATAGTTTATTGTTATAAATCTGGGAATCTTGCTATTTATCATAGATTTTGCTGGTTCTATGCCATGGTCGTGGTTCTCTCAAAATTTCTCCATCATTATCAATTTCCTAAGCTCTCTTGAATAGAATGCTCCTATACTTGAACTTTCTCAGATTCCGCAATTTCCATGCTGCTATTCATCTATCCAGCACCTAACAGCTGGAGGATTACCACTCGGCTCTCGCACTTCCCAGGCAGTTACTACCGAGTCCCTCCAAGTGGCCTTTTATACCGCGAGAACTGAAATCCCACACCAGGGATTCCAATTCTTGCCTAGTCTATTCCCAGTGAATCCGGGCGTCCAAAGTAAGTAACAGCGAAGACATCACGAAGATGTGACAAATTCGGGCTCCTGTAAAGCTGGAAAGTGAAAAAGATGGTGGTGGCTGAGGAATCAAGGACGGAACCTCGGAGAGTGTTGAGAATTTATAAATTACTAGATCGACTAATATTGAGAGCTGGTCGTGCACATCATACGCCTGTTCTGATGTGGCATTATATGGCTACGCTCTCATTCAAAGAAAAACTATACAGTTCCTCTCTGAGTCAAGGAACCTTCAAAATATATTCACTGACGATATATCATATGTACTAGTTCCCAGAGAATTTTCGTTGCAATGCAACTTATCATTGTTGCCCTGCTGGATACCTCCGACCATAATTATTCCAAGCCATTCTTTCCGTCATCGCTCCATCCATCCGATCATTCCTCCTGTTATTGTTGTTCCTCTACCCCTTATCAAAGAACGAAAAGTCGAGACAAAAAGCCGGTATAAATAGCTCGTGAAAACTGGAGTGTTGTTCCGTACCATGAATAGTAAAGTATATTTACCTCTTCGATTTCGCTTCACAGGTATTACTGCCATTTCTCACGTAGTTGAATAGCTTGCTATTATCACTCCTAGTCTATGGTTTGCTCATACCCAATAGAGATCTTACCATATAATTTAACCTCCCTTTCGGTACTGGCAATGGAATAGGCGACTCTCCACTGGCTGGGGAGTTCTAGACACTTGGTGAACGCAAGATACTGATTGTGCCACTCTCTTTCCCATTTATCTATAACAATCAATCTTTTGAATCTGCAAGAAGAAGATATTGGCCTTGAGCATGATAATTACTGGATCGTGAAAATAGTATGGTAGGCAGGGTGTCAAATAGCCCGGGTTGTATCCCTAACAAACCAAACTATGGTCCAGGCAAACTGTATTTTTAAACTGAATAAGATTTTTTTAGATTTAAATATCATGTAACGTCGTAGAATAGTCAATTTTGTGAATATCTTAAATCATATAATGATCTGATTCAATCCAAAAATCCGAACAGCATTTTAAGCTTTTGAATATTAAATTATCTAATCCGAACTTTTATATCAAAACTCCTCGAGTGATCCATCTAATCCAATAAAATCACAGACTGACAATCTAGGCGACCATTCAGATGGGATACAGGAAGACTATTGGATACACTGAAGGAAGGACAAATAATGGTGGATCAGGTAGTGTGCGAAATCCGTTGTTCCTCACATTGAACTGCAACTAGTTAGAATTCATAGTGATTGGCAACAGCGGGCTTGTGGTTCATATAGAATATGCCGAGGATAATCATTAATTGCAAGTTTTGGATCGCTTCGGTCGATAATCGCTTCATTGGATATGTAGATAGTACAAAAAGATTTATGAGGCCAAGAACCTGAGTCAAGCCTCTAAATTAAGCCCTGGTGAATCCTCCAGCAGGAATAATAACTCTAGCATCAGGTGGTGCAGTCAAGAAATCTGCTGCCTTACTATCGGCCTTGTATGCTTGAACATGAGCGCTCTCCTCATGGGCTTTTAATGCTGCCTCGTCTTTGAATCTATTAAAATTTGGTCAGCTCATAGTACCGGACTATGGAAAAAGGGAGAATAAAGTGTTAAAGCTGAGCCGGCAAGGGCGTAGAAATACTTTGGTTGAAAGGACGCAGCATAACTAAGAGGAAAAAAGGGGTAACGGAGGACTACTTACACCATAGCCATAACAATTTGTTCTGGACCATCACCCGTCAATGGTTTAGTCTTCGAAACTTTGTACATCAAACACCCAGGCTCGGCATCCTCGACAACTTTAGCGAACTTAGCCCCTTCAGCGAGAGCCTGTTGACATTTTGTGTTAGAAAGAGTGTCATCATATTGCAATATTTCAAGACAATAAAAAGATTTCGGGAACAAATAAACTTACTTCTTCGAGCTTTTCGGGCTTAGGGGTGAAAGTGACAACTCGAGCGATGCTGTTGGGACCCATGGTTGCTATTTTGACAGATTTATATGATAAACTGATGTTGATGAGGTGGTGGAATGGTCTGATTAGGTTTCTTTGTAGTGATTTGGTTGAAGACTTTCCTTCTCTTTATATAATCGAGGCAGTGAACCTCTGCACATGGGTATTGCTTCGTACCATGATATTCTCCTACTAGTGCACTGACATTCTGTAAGTGAAAATAGTTTACGGAAGCCGTGTTCTCGTATAAGATCACCAGATGTTCGAATTTGATTGCTTGAGAGCTCGAGATGCATTTGGAACGGACGGTGCACGGTTCATTGCAGTAACAAATTCTCCACAAACTTGAGATGTCATAGCGACAAATTTATGGGTTGTCCTTGTTTTAATTCGACGCTCTTCACAACCGCAGCTTGGTATCTCTTGACAGCACAGCACAGCAGTAGCATACGTATTAGATGATTGAACTATTCTCAAGTGCTTGTTCCCAAGTGGATTTGAACATGCGAGAAGATTGAATGTAAAGGAATGCTAACTACGTCTAGACTACAAGAAGAGCGTGCTGCGTATATGGAGCCTTTGATATCCTAGAATCAACTTACAGACACTGGAATATTGAAAAGGGTAAATGGGAAATGGGAAATGGGAAATGGTGGTCGCTTCCTTCCTTCAATCGTCAACTTCGCAATAGAGTGACTTCATGCATTGCTAACTCGACAATCTTGGATGAAACCACATAGACCTTTCGATATATGATATGATCGGCAGAGCTTTACAGTAGTGTAGACAAACTAGTGATGAGATAGTCTTGTCCGGCAATCACTAACTCGACATACCCTGTTTCTATGGTACAGCAATATTGATAACCTTTATCGATAAAGATGTGCAACAGAATGAATGAAGTATCCACTTTTCGGATTCTTCCAATCATGTAGGCTGAATTGCATTAGATCGTCGTCGTCGTTCCCTATCCACGGCATGCAAAAGGAGGGAGGGATATGAACTTCGGCTACTCGTATGATATCTGACACAAACATACTGAAAGCCAACGATCCATCATTTGCAAATAGCCGTAACTCAAAGAGTGGGCTGGATCTATTACATAACATGACGGTCCACAAAAATGTTCGCCACTGTGGGAGGAAAAATGCACAAGCCAAAAAATCGAAAACCCCCCTGACTAGCGAGCGAACAACGAAACAAAAAGCTGCCAAAAGGAGAAAAAGCACGAATTGAAGAGCAAAACATAGTTATGAGCCCCGCAGGGATCGAACCTGCAATCTTTTGATGCCGAAATCAGCTATATTTTCATATAGAAGTCGAAGTCAAACGCGTTGCCATTGCGCCAGAAGCCCAACCTAGATAGCTTATACACCTCTGATTGATGAAACTTCGAGTGTCAAGTAAATATATATACATTTTGCATGTAAACCAGAGAATATCTCACCGCTTTTCACATCTAAAGATATCCTTTGTCTACTGATGGGACAGGTGGACTAGGTAGACAATCGTTGATCTTACAAGAAATCAATTATCTCGAAATTCGACAACACTATTTCAAATAATATTAGAATTAACATTAAGCAAAGCATAGAAGAGAAGCATGTGTATGCAATGTAAAAAGCTTAGTATCATAATATTGATTGTCTGTTTTGATTTATATTTTTCTTTGAGAGACAAATTCTGACTTGCAGAGTAGCAGATCAATTTTTTGGTTGTCAGAACAAAGGCGACAAGACGCCTCCATAACATGTGATGGCATTACAAACAATACCGAGGTAGGGCAAATTTTACTCCGTACACACTGAATTACCTATATTTAGTCAAAGAATGGCACCACCCACCTCTATCCTAATTAGCTCGGCTCCAGGCTCAGCACAATGGATTGACCAATCGCAAGCCTGCTCGAATCTTGCTCCAGATATATAGCTGTGGGCATCCCCGACTCCCCGGATTGTCTCCCTTTGCTTCCTTAAATCTCACTCATGCAATCACGAGAACATCTTTTTCGCCCCAGCTTCCCCACACTCCGGGCCGCTGCCACCGACGTATACATGGCGGCAAAATAGCATATTGTGGATTTCAATATACCCAGCCTATCACGTCGAGTTCCCCTTATATTCGGTAATCTGCCTAAGCTAGTTTCAAATATATCTTCAATTCATTCCCGAGTGCCCCGTACAAAAGAACACCTTGTGATGTCTTCTCTCTAGCTATGAAGGGCCGGAAAATTTATTACCGAATATGCTGGGATTCGTTGAAGGTTTTTTAAAGATGGATTTTTAATTTACGGACGGATTCCCGCCCAACCTGGTGATTTAGGTGATTTGCCATGGACCGAGAGGGAGCTTATGAGACAATTCTGAGTAGTAATTGCAATTTGTGAGAAAGTACTTAAGATGATATGGTCCCAGTGATTGAAGTCTATTCGAGTGAGCTGTAATACCTACCTGACCTTAACACCTCCATTAGAGGTCTCATTGGCATCATGAAAACGGCGGCTATTTTGAGCGTGTTGTCCTTGGCAGTGGAGTCAGTATATTCCCAGGCTGCCGGATATAGTCAATGTAACTTTTCACCAATCCATATTGTCGTCATTTGATAGTTACTGATTTGAGATAGGTGGTGGAAGCAACTGGACGGGAGCGACTACTTGCGTTAGTGGATATGTCTGTCAATCTCAAAATGCGTGTAAGAGACGAATTAACCGCTAGCTCTATATAGCCAAGAATACTCAATTTTTATAGATTACTCCCAATGTCTTCCCGGAACAGGTACTTCAGTAGCCACAACCTTGACCACGACAACCAAGAGCAGCACCACATCCGCGACCTCTAAACCAACTACATCCACAGCTTCATCTTCGAAAACGAGCTCGGCGGCAGCCTCGACGGTGCAATCAGCATGCACTGCAGCCTTTACTCCAGTTACTGCTTCAGCAGCATTTGCAGCATTAAGTCCAGGATGGAACCTTGGAAACACTCTGGATGCTACTCCAGATGAAGGATCTTGGAATAATCCTCCTGTCGTCCCTGCTACATTCTCGGCAGTTAGGGCCGAGGGATTCAATAGTGTTAGAATACCAGGTAATAACTCACTCCAATTCATCTATTATTTATCATTTGAAGGACACTAACAAAAGTGATAGTTACCTGGGCATATCACTTTGTAACATCTTCCCCAAGCTGGACCGTCAACACCACTTGGATGGATCGCGTTGAAACAGTCGTCGATCAAGCCCTTGCTACGGGCATGTATGTTATCCTCAATGTCCATCACGACTCCTGGATCTGGGCCGATGTCTCTGCATCTGGAGCAAATCTTACCATGATCGAAGAGAAATTCTCTGCTCTTTGGTCTCAAATCGGAACCAGAATGAGATGCAAATCTAGTAAATTGATCTTTGAGCCGATCAATGAGCCACCCGGAACAACGCAAGAAAATGCCAACGAACTTAATAAACTCAATAGCATCTTCCTCGCGGCCATCAATCAGGCAGGAGGTTACAACCCTCAACGAGTAGTAGCCCTTTCAGGTCTTCAAATGAACTCAGTATATACTGAGCAATGGTTCACAAAGCCCACAACCTACACTTCTCAACCATGGGGTCTCGAATTCCATTATTATTCACCATACAGTTTCATCTTCAACGCTTGGGGAGACACCATCTGGGGTTCCGATGCCGATAAAGCCTCCCTAACAGAAGACTTACAACTTTTCGCAGGTAATTTCACAGGCATCCCGACGATGATTGGAGAGTGGCAAGCCACACCTGTCACCATTGCTGAGCCCGGCGCTAGATGGAGGTACACAGATTACTTTGTGAAAACCGCGAGGAGTTTTGGTTTCGCACATGTACTCTGGGACAATGGACTTGACTTTTTAGACCGCAACACAAATACCTGGTATGATCCTATCTCAATGTCCGTCCTCTTCAACGCTGCCAAAGGAGTCTCAAACTCTCTCCCAGATGGCACGGTTGATACCTCCGCCACATCCCAAACTACCTCGGCGTATCTTTTCCACAAAGTCGGTGATCCAGTCATCGCACAATCTCTTCCATTTCTCCTAAATGGAAACACCTTGACATCCATCACAACATCTTCGGGAACAACACTAGCATCATCTTCATACAGCATAACCTCTGCTGGAGTTCTTACCTTCACCCAAGCTTACCTCTCAACCCTCTATTCATCCACATCTGCCGCCGGTATCAAAGCCACTCTGTCATTGACTTTCTCCGCGGGCTCACCATCCCAAATACAAGTTGTGCAATGGGCCACTCCAACCCTCTCACAAACCTCCTTTAGCAAACAAACCAGCTCAGACCTCACAATTCCAATCAACTATGCCGGACTCTCAGAAGTCGCCGCCGTCAAAGCTTTGAATGCAGATGGATCGTACATGGTCTCTGGTGATTCTTGGACTCAGTATCTGGGGCCATTAGAACAAGCTCGATGGACTTATACATCCTGGACAACCAGTAGTGCCGGATTGACAATACCTGTTGCAGGATTGCAAGTTATTGCCAGCACGGGACAGACTGATATTTTGACACTTGAGGTTCGTTTTTCACTTTTTCGTAATTCCTCTTTTGCCTCCCCGATTCCCTCTTTATTTGTCCTCGCTTCCTGTTTATGTATAATGAATCTAATACTGATGCCAATATAGTTTTTCCCGAGAATCTTAGGACAAAATAGCGTGAATATTACATTCACATAAACGTGGGTTGAATGAATAAAGGTAACTCGCAAAGTACAATATCAAGCGTTGTGAATATATCGAATCGTCGAACTTGGAGTATATAGTTTTCGGTAAATAAATTGAGCTGTACATATTCTTCAATTCATTATTTATATTATTTTTTCGAAACAAATGTTACAAGAAACCTCAAAAACATGCCAATATGTGCTTTCCAATTTCTTCCCCTTCTCATTTCAATGTTCTTCAGGGCTGGGCAAAAGGTAGGGTATACCAGGAATAACCCGGGGGAAACCTGGCCGAAAAGGTACCCTATTGAAGCTCTATAGGATATAATAACCATCCAAAGAAATAATCTAGGTACTCGGGTACTACAAAGTAAATATCATATAATCAATCTCAGTATATTAAAACTTCAAATGATAATATTGAACAGTTATATAATATTTATCCTACAGTACCCTGGCACCCGACAATATTGCCGGGTAATCACCCTATCCGGGGTATTTGACCTCTATAGGGGTTACTTTACCCTATAAAGGGTATAGGTGCCCATACCTGATGTTCTTACCTACATCACCAATAAACATCTACACCAACTAAATCCGCAGCATAATCCACTAATCCCCCGGCAGCATTTCCAAAAGTCAAAACATTACTCCCAGTCTTCCACCCACTAGTCAAAATCCCAAAAATCCCCGTATCTTGCCATCCCTTCGTCCCAAATAACTCGGAACTCCTCCCACTGAGTGGAAATTCGGCGCGTGTCACAACCCCATTGACGCTAATCGTCATATTGCGCGTATTGGTACCGGTGGTCCAGGATGTACTGAATGCAACGTCATTGTTGCAGAAATAGATGGAAAGGTATTTTGCCGAGGACGTAGTCGCCGATGTTGAGGGGGCATTGACAGTGATGGAGGCGGAGCCGCTGGGAGTTAGGTAGCCGATTTTTGTGCCGCTTGGAGCACAGTAGTTTGTGCTGCATGTTACGTGGGTGGCGGTTCCTGAGATACTCATGCTAGATGAGGAGTAAAATGTTGCTGGTGGTGATGCGACTGCGAGGGAAGAAGGTAGGAGTGCGGAGGATGAAGTTATAGCGAGGCTGTTTGTGCTGGATGCTGTAAATGAGAGGGAGCCTATGACGAGCGATTTTGAGCCTGCTGGGAGAGTATATTTTTTTGAGGCGATAGTGAAGGTTGTTGAGGAGGTGGATGAGGAGCTGAATTGGAGTGTGACGGTGTAGTTAGAGCTTGACGTTTGAGCGTAAATTTTGGAGAATGTGATCGTTGAGCTTTGGTCAAATCAGTATTCAAACAGTAAAGGAAGACTCGAAAACCAAAGCAAATAACGAACCCAGAAACAGCAGCATCACTAGCAGCATATGCACCCGAAACAGTCGTTTCCCCAAGTTCTAAAAGCATAGTCCCATGCGCACCCACAGTTGCGGAATATGAAGTCAGAACATTCGTCGCACTTGTGCCGGCCCAAATATTCTTGAGAGTACTCGCTTTCTGCAGTCCCACATCTGGGAGATCCAAGGTAAGTGTCTTCGCAGTATTTTGAAGATTAATGAGCGCTACTACAGTACGATCTCCACTTAATGGTCCCGCCCATACCTCATATCCATCCGTTGTCCATCTTCGTCGAAAACTTGCTGCAACGCCTGATGTATCTTGATTATAACTTATAACATCTTTGTTGCTAAGGATGTTCAAAGAGGCAGAGTTAATACTCGTGAATGTATCATTTAAAGCTGCTCCGATTACCAATGGACTCTTCAAAATCGCCCATAAACTAAAATGCGTTTGTTCCTCAGTAGTAGTCAAAACATTATTTCCAACCTCCAACATATCAAGATCTAACCAATGCCCAGGACCAGCGAAAGATGTTTGTGGTACAGCCTGGTTTAGAATTCTTGGAATTGTGGAATACGAGGGAATGATGTCGTTGGTGATGCGCCAGGTGTTTCCCATGGATGGAGCCCATGCGGAAGGAAAATCAACACCCCAATCGCAGATCTGGAAAAGCATGGGCTTGCTTAAAGTGGCGAGGGCGTTGGTCATGTTCTGATAACGTAAAGACGGAGATGTCGAGGGCGCATAATTGGTATTTGGAAATCCAGTTGCTGCATCTGAATAGCAGTTATCATCTAAAATTGTCAGCTTGGCATTTCCTTTGGTAGTGTTCCTTACATTTCAACAGATCTGCTCCCCATGACGCAAAGGTTTGTGCATCTGTCAGTTCATGAACTGTGGTTGTCAGTATTTTTCTTCACATAAAGCCCTCGTCTTGAAGGCAGACCCCTAACCACTTGATCGGTTTCGATTATAGCAATCAATAACAAACTCACATAGACTTCCCACTTGTACCGGAGTGCCAGTCATACACATTTGTACCCCAGCATCCGAATAAACTCCAAATCCCAGCCCCAGTCCATGAATAAAAGTCCCCAAGGCTGGGTAACCATTCGGGAATCGTTCAGGATTCCATGTCAATGTTCCAGCAGAAGTTCTATCAGGCAGAGTCCACCCACAATCAACAGTCACATAGTGGTAGCCGAGAGCAGAGAGACCAAGGGAGACGAGAGCTTGTGCATTACTATGAATGATAGTCTCATTGGGGCTACAAGAATAATGGTTATACGAGTTCCATCTAATGATCTGTTAGAGAGCAAGACGCAGGTGACGGTGTGAGAGAAATGAATTACTTACCCCATTGGTGGAGTAATAGCTAGACCATTTTCAACTCGTGGTTTGAGGTTCTGAGGAAGTGCGGTAATGGATTGAGGAATTAAAGAAAGAAGCAACAATAGCTGCCTAGAACGACTGAGAGCTCGCATTTTCAAAGTCAAATCACGATGACTTCAATTGTCCGAACAAAAAGGACAGCATGCACACCATATTTCTAGCATTCCCTTTCCTCGGATTATGCAGTATGTCACTGAACATGTCACTAGAGCCATAATTTCTCCATTCGCAGACTCCAATATCCCGCATCAATAACCTACCAATATCGTAAATACCATGGGGTCTAATTGGAGAAAACGGAGAATCTACAGATTTACCCCGCATCCACACCGGTAGTTCGATGACCAGATGCGCTCCAATCATCTTGCACGAGGCCATAACTACCGCAAATGGCTTGTGTAGGCAACTTAAGAGTAGTCAGCTTGAGCTTACCAGCTCAGTTTTCTGGCAAGAATTGATCGAATACCACAAAATTGAAATGAAAAGGAATTAAACGAAGTGAACTCAAAAGCCTCTGGGTATTTCATTCATCCTAGAACTTAGAATGCTTCTGTTCGATCGGCTAGATTATCGTGATATCGTAGTCTGATTGTTCAGATGAAAATACACTTCTCGTACCACGCCACAGTGCTTGCACCCGCCCTCACGACACAGCCCTAAATCCATTATCCGTAAGACGGCCACTGAAAGACCAGGAATGGGTGTGTAAGCTTTCAAGGCCTTCAGCTGTTTGATTTGCACCATGCTTATCGGCGTGCTTCAACCTACTCGTGTCGTACCAAAGAAGTCCAGGCCCCCAAAATATGCGTCTGGATTTTGTCAGCCCAGCATCGTCACCGGCATTATCCCATTTTACCGTGTATAGCGGCAAGTGGTACAGCGCTGCATCCAAGAAATGCCCCTGCGTTTGTCTGACATACATGAGATGAGATGAGATGTTATTTCCCCAACGTTTGACAGAGATGGATCAACCACTGCATTAGAATTTACGAGACGAGCCGAAAATAATTCCTCAGCCTTATCAGCCACCAAAGTATTCTGCTTTGGGTTTCAAAGGTGTTTGCTTTTATACCTCGCTTCTATCAAAAGAAAAGTTTAGCATACAAATTCTTGGCGAGTACCTATACTGAATAGAAACCTAGTTTGAGGTCTCCGACTAGCGAAGATGTTAAATTGGGATGGCACATGCATTCAAGTAAGATCAAGTTACAAGGTTGGTAATATCCGTATCTGATTCGTCTACACATATACCATCTTTATCTTTCTTCCATCACCCTAAATATCCCGTCTTTAAATATATACATTGAAAGGATGTAACGACATGCTCATCTTCCATGTCCATGGCTGTATGGTTGGGTTTTGCCAATAATTTGTCCCTCCGAGTATCCTACCATGGTCACCATCACCGCCGCTTCTAATCGCCGTCCCCGCCAAATGAATCACTCCTACCCATGCCCCGTAATCAAGTAATACTTCCACGACCTACAGGGAAATAAGCTACCTGTGATTATACAATTATTCGTTTCCTTAATAAGTGAACCCCAAACGCCGGAACGCAACCCGATGCTGTGCATAAGTATCATTGAGAGACGAAAAACAAAGCAGATAGTAAGCAAGCAGTAAAGAAGGAAAGTACTGATGATGGTGATGTGTGCGATGAGAGAGATTTGACGGTGGCGGTCTGGGTTTTGTTGACATCTTTCATGGGCTCTGGACAGAGGGTTGTGTTCACTAAAAGGTGACCTGGTATCCAAACCTATTCAAATGTTAGTTCTCTCCTATCATGCATATTCACTGAAAAAATTTCAAAATACCTGTGGCTCTCCATTTGTCAAAGAGAGAGTGAAAGTTCCCCCGACTCCTGTAATAGTGCTATTACAGCTCAATATTTCAATGAGAAGAATTCCGTCACTAAAATTGGTGTCTCCAATATAGTAAGGTCCAACAGTTCCACCTTCGGTCCCAACATTAGTGATAGCTGTCACAATTGAATTGACGTTTCCCTTTCTAAATATCAATGCATCGTCTGCTTGGTAGATGACTGCTGATTTGTATCCCCAGTAAGGACTCCAGTTAGAGTAATTGGTTGAAATCATATAATTGTTGACGGCATTACGGGCGGTATTCATGGTCTTGATATGTTGGTACAAGGTTGATGTTTTATCATACCCAGTTGGATTTAGCCAAAGTGCTCCACGATTTTGAGGATCACCACCACCGTCAAAGCCTTGTTCCGCGCCATAATATACCACAGGAATACCATCAGTGAAGAAAGAGAACGTAAGAGCATTTTTTCTTTGAGATAGATCACTTGTGTAGTATCCAAAACGAGCGACATCATGATTCTCGCTAAATGTGCCGAGAAGTGTAGTATCATAGCAGTTTCGCTGGATTTGATCGAATTGGTCGCTTAAGCTTCCCATGCCATTCGTAGAGTTCGCAAGGATAGATGTAATGTAGTACCAGGCAGGATAATTGAGGACAGACGAAAGAGCATCGACAGCCCACTCGCATGCATTGATAGGCAACTCGTCAAAGACTTCACCGATGGTGAATGTATTGGCAGCCGTTTGAAAGCCAGGCCAAAAGGGCTTGTCGACGTGTTTAGCGGCATCGATACGAAGGCCATCAACTACGATTCAAATGTCTGTCAGCCCACTCTTGCAACAATTTATATTCTGCCTATTCCCCGGGGTTTCTCCACAGCCAAGGGTTCCAGAAAGCGCAAGGAATAAATCAGATTCATCATCAGAAGTACATACGAGAATAATTGGCGACCATCTCCGATACCCATGTTTCCCATGTTTGCTTCACAACGTCAGATTCGGTATCAAGATCTGGTAGTGAAACTGTATCGTCTCCGAGCCAACAATTTTGAAAGTTAGTTGCGTTCGAATAATCGGTGATGTAACAAAAAGGATGGAAGTATTCTTTTTTGTTAAACGGAACGAGTGTAGAGTAATCGGTTTCACTCCCAGGCCCTGGGTAGGCCATGTCGTTGATGACCGCATCTATCATCAGATACTACAGCGTACAGGTGGATTAGAACTTGTATTTCGTATGGTTGAGTTGTGGATATGAATCAACTTACCATGCCACGATCGTGTAAGGTCGACGAAAGAAGTTTGAGATCATCCGGAGTTCCAAAATGTTCGTTGATCTTGGTGATATCTTGACTCCAGAATCCATGGTAGCCTTGGCCGTATTTTGTTGTTTGGTTGATGTTTTGTACCACGGGCGATATCCAGATCTATGTTTGGTCTTAAGTCAGTTTGCGTTGTTCAGCTTGATAAAACCCATCCTTTATCACGACGATCGCACAAGGCACAACAGGGAGAAGATTATTCATAGGAAGAGCTTGAGCGGAAGCTGAGAAGGGCAGACTCACAGCTGTAAATCCCATATCCTGAATGTAATCTAGATGATTGATGATTCCTTGAAAGGTCCCTCCGCAGTACAATTGGGCTGTGTTATTACAGGCATAAGTAGTCGAGCCATCAGTTCTTGCGAACCGATCCGTGATGATTTGATATATCGATTGGCTTCTCCAATCATCGGAAGTAGCAGCGTGGATGTCTTGCACGAGTGATGATAGGAATACCACCCACAACATTGACCAACTAACGAATGCCGTCGAAGTTTTTCCCTCCGACGTGGTCAACAACATGATTTCAACTCGTAACTCGATACCACTACTATCGCAAATGTCGCATATAAAGAATGACGGCTGAACCCTCAATTGAAAGGCTGATTATATTGGCGTCGACAATGTAATCAGTTTGCTTTCTTTGACGCAGAACACAATAGTGATTGACAAATGACACAAAATTATCAGTTGTCTAACGGAGTACTACCATCAGAGATAGGTTTACTTGGCAGCGCGGGTTTCCCGACGCTTCCACTTGATGTAGTCTAGCATCTGGAAGATCCCCATACTCGTGTTTGCCAAAAAGTATAAAATACATCCCTATACAGGCTTAGACTTTGCGGATAGGGCTATTTAAGGTATTAAAGGGGTTTAGGTCCTGTAGCTCTATCCTGAAAATTGTAATGTTCTAGAAGTATAATATGGGCGAGGATTTTGCTCTCTTTTTCCAATGCGAATCTCGGATTAGAAGAATTATAAGAATTAGGTATATTCGGCTGTCAAATTTAAACTTATGTAGAAAGTTACTGCATACTTTTTTGGGCCTAGTCCTACCCACGTAAGTAACCTAACGGGCTTGACTTCTCCCGGAACCGATAAACTCCGTGGAAGGGTATTGAAATTAGGCCAATTGGATATGTGAACGGGTAGGTTGTGAAAATAAATCTGGGGCATTGTTACCAACATTACTCAAGTACCCATAATACTAGCAAAGACAACTCTGAAAAGATACTAATAATTGCTCAGATAAAGATGACAGGAAATGAGCATCCACAAATCACCCAGCAAACGGTCTTCTAAGCTGCGAACTTCGATTGATCGATCATATTGAATTCCAGAACTTCCCGAAAGTTCTGAATTCCCAATTGAGCAGATTGAACCCAAATTGAGGTGTGAAAGGTCTTGAGTACCGCGGGGGACTTGGCAGTCCTTGATGAATTTAACACATTTAGCTATTTTAACGAGGATTAGTTAATCTTAAATCCTGCACATAATGCCTTGGCAGAGCACAAAATAGGGGAGGGACATAGAGTAGGATTTCTAGTCAGGGGTAGTGGCTACCACCGGCCCACTCTGATTATCGGAAAATCTGCACATTGTACGGGAAGAAAGGATCTCGATATGAACCGTACGATGCCTTTTGGAATAAATTAAGTATGATTTAGCATTGTTTGCTAAGGGGTTTGAAAACTTCGTGATTTTACTGAGATTCTTCGAACCAAGCCTCTGGGATAAGCAAACGATATATACAATGGAGACACTGATGGAACAACTTTTCGAGCTAGAATAGTTAAGGGGCATTAAGCATTTCAAAACTCCCAAAAAAACTATTACCGAAATACCACCTTCAAAATTCAAGGACGTACTGCATAGCTTACGGTTTGTGAGATTAGGATAGCGGGGAGAATTCGATCGTTTTTTCAACTTCTCCATTATTTCCAGCTCTCGTGTTCATCATTTTTGATGCCCCTCTGTGGACCAACTACACTTGCTCTACAGCCTCAGAGGCATTTCATCCACCTCGTTTTCCCATGTTCAAGGTAGGTAGGACATAAGGTTTGCCCTTTTCCAATTTTATTGTTGAACAATGAGTTTGATCCCGACTATGACGGTGAAGCCACTTGACATACGAGATGGAGTGGATTGGATTTCGAGAGTAGGCAGTCGGTGAGACCTTATGTAAGCTTTATTGGCAAATGAGGACATTGAGAAAAATCGAGGTAAGGGAGAAAAGCAGTAGGAGAAGAAGGAAAAAGCAATGTGAGCTAAGAGAAAAAAGGAGGTACCCTGCAGGCTTCCCCTTTCTTCCTGCAATGCAGCGTGGTCTTTTGCATAATCTTTTATACTCTGAAATATTTCCTTGTGTTGGCAATTTTAAGCAAATCTTGTTGGAATCTTCTTCTTTCTACTGATTTTCTGCTTTTAGCTACAATCGCCTTGATTTATTAATAATCTTTCTTTTCGCGAATTCTGCTCAGTTAGAGAAATTCTTACTGGAGAAATCTTTACTTTTCTATTTACAATACGGCATTGCGGCAAGTAGAAAATAAGGAGTTGGTTCGGCTATTCTAAAAACTAGTACACTCACACTGTATGTAGCTTCTCCCTCAACTAGGTAGTCTATCTCGCTGATCCCCTTAACTTTTTTTCTTGAACTTTTTCGACTTCTGCTTATCAAATACTCGTAAGAGGCCTCACAAACAAGGTAATAGGCCAGCAACTTCATTGAATCGTGGTTGGTGCACTTTACCTTCCCTATCTATCGATGTTTTCCCGCCACACCTTAATTGAACGTGCCATTTTGCTGCAATTCTGCACACCCCATGCTTATCTCCGACCATTCATGTTGTAACGTTCGTGACTTGCAAAATGTTCCTGGCCGGCAAGGTTATCCGTTGCTATTGATAGAAATTCATCCCATCCCCCATGGCACCAAAAAATTACAAAGATGGCACCCAGGGTTATCTGGATTTACACGCAAAATTGCAATGGAGGTGTTTTTACACTCTTCTCCGTACACCACATGTGAATCTCTGTAAGATGGTTTATGGGCCTTTACGGGACACAAGTTTGATCTTTTGAGTTCACTTGCAACGCGAAGAATTTTCACTCAGGGACGAATCGTATTCAGCCAACATTGTGTTCACTTACTGTGGGTACAATGCCATCTACTGATTCTACTCGCTTACTTGGCCTAACTTTACTCCGTAGATATTTTACACCCCGACTTTAGAGAGTCATTGTTCATTAGTAATCGTTCCTTAGCGAGTAGACTGTACTTTCAAATATTATTGTACGTATCAGAATTTCGCGAAAATAGCGTGGGAAACCTCGTATCTTCCTTTTACCAATCCCTGATCACTGTCTCCTTACACGGAAAAGATACCCATGCTCGGCGTCGGAGTTCTGAATCCTTCCAAAGCCCCGGTATGTGGCTGTTCTAAACCCAGTCAACTTTTAGCTTTTTGTTCAAGTTAAGGCTGGTTTTTCTATTTTGTGGTTACACGAGAGAAAGCCGTGTTCAACTGTACCTTTCAATCTACCGGCGAACAATCCTCTGAACCGGATGACTGTCTAGCTCAAGTAATGCAACGTGCGGATAGCTAGCTAAGGCTTATCATTAGAAGGATTGACCAGGCCATTGTGGTTGTTAGAAAGATCCCTAATTTATTTGGTAAAGTTCAGGGCGGCATGAGAGACTAAATTTATTTGAGTTAGACCTAAACTCAAACTATCATGGATGTATTTAAAATATCACATCAGGCGTTATCTCTCCATTTACTCATATTTCATTGGTCGTAAACACACACACGGAGAATAATAATGGAGCCCGTGTTTGGGGATACACCTGTTATTAAATGGATCAAAGTTGGTCCCCACTACTTCACTCTCTTTGAGGTACTGGCTCGTCCAATGACGCCCATATGGATTGCCCCTGGAACCAAGACTTTCGTGCTCTGAACCAGCATATGGCAGCTCGTGTCAAATATTAGGTTTACTGCCTTTTTAGTCGCATTCTGTTCCATTTCTAGAATGGCTTAGGATCAAAATATTGCGTCTTAACCTTGGATAGTAAGCTTCAGGCATCCGATAATGCTCAGGAAAAGTAAGATCGACTTCTAGGGGGCAACACCGAGAATAGTTGTTGGTTGTCCTTAGTTCAAAGTGATCTTTTACACATACTCACTTCAGCCTCCTACCTCTTGCTTGTTCAACTTCAAGTAACTCATCATATACACATCTTTAAGCTCTTTTTGTCAATCTGCGATTGCGGTCGACTCCCACGCTCGTTATTTCTTATTTTTGCCCGCGGTCACTTGTTGTACTTTGTCTTAAAAAACGGACTCAAAATAGCATTGCTTATCTGTGAATATCATACAACCAAGCCCACACACTCCCTGGAAATTTTTGGAGGAACCCCTAATATATTGCTGGCCCGAACAGATTGGATTCTGAAAAACTTCTCATACCACTTGGGCAAAATTTGATGAACAATAATTCATGATTTTGGTCACTTGAGTATCGTATCTGGTCGGTTTCGTTTGTCACCATGTTCGCGCGAAATTTCGTTGTATTGTGCAGCGTCTTGCTGAATACACAGGTCAATGCCTTGCGTTACGAGAAAGAATATGTTGGCTATAACCTGAATACGAATGAGTCGGCGACATCACCTTTTGACTATTCTGGAAAATGGATCGGAGTATGTCAACATTCATTTCCCTCGACGAGTCAGGAAATCTCCTCGGCCTCATATTGCACTCACGATGAAATCATTATAGTTCGAGGATGCATAGGCTAACTTCTCTTCTCGTAGCATGAATTCTACCCATCTCCCGAGAATTGGCGTTTCCCTTTCTATTCCTTCTTCTTGGACAAATTCGTCAATGGAGATCCAACCAACGATGACATTAATGGTACTCATTTCGAAACCGATTTCATGCAAACCCAATTACGACATGGCGGTGATCTTCAGGGTCTCATTGATAGTCTGGATTATATACAAGGAATGGGTGTAAAGGGAATCTATATCGCCGGAAGTCCTATGATCAATATGCCCTGGGGTGCGGATCAATATTCTCCTTTGGATTTTAGTCTTCTCGATCAACACTTCGGAGATATCGATATGTGGAGGAAAACCACCACTGCCATCCATGACAGGGGAATGTATGTTATTCTCGACAATACAATGGGAACCATGGGAGATTTGATTGCTTTTAAAGGTTATGAGAACTCTTCCACCCCATTTACTCTGGTCGAGCACGAAGTCCTTTGGCGTGACTCAAACCGTCAATATTTGGATTTTTCCTTCGGCGAGAAGTACAACAAAACTTGCAACTACCCTAGGTTCTGGCTTGATGATGGATATACCGTTAAGGATGATGTCACGGATCTCATGAATGGTTGCTATGATTCCGAATTTGATCAGTATGGTGATACCGAAGCTTTTGGTGTCTTTCCCGATTGGCAACGTCAATTATCAAAGTTCGCCTCTGTCCAGGATCGTTTGAGAGAATGGCTCCCTTCCGTGAGAACCAAAATCGAGATCTTTACTTGCATGATCATCCTGCAGCTAGACATTGATGGACTGCGTGTGGATAAAGCAACCCAGATTACGGTCGATGCATTGGGAAGTTTCAGTCATGCGGTTAGGGAATGCGCACTATCTGTGAACAAGACTAATTTCATGGTAACCGGTGAAATTACTGGTGGTAACACTTTTGGTAGTATTTACCTTGGGCGTGGACGTCAACCTGATATGTTACCACCTAGCATTCCAGATGCGGTCAAAATGACCTCCAATTCCAGTTTATCATACTTCATCCGTGATCCTGGCCAAAACGCTCTCGACTCTGCTGCTTTCCACTACACTGTTTATCGCACGCTGACTAGATTCTTGGGAATGGATGGAAATTTGGAAAGTGGATACGATGCACCACCTAATTGGGTAGAGATGTGGAACATAATGCTCCAAACGAACGATTTTATCAATCCCAATACTGGAGTTTTCGATCCAAGACACATGTACGGAACTAGCAATCAAGATGTTTTCAGATGGCCAGCTATCCAGAATGGAACTCAAAAGCAACTTTTAGCGCTGTTCATTACCACTATACATATGCCTGGTATACCTTTACTTTTATGGGGTGAAGAGCAAGCCTTTTATGTCTTGGACAACACAGCCGACAACTATCTATTCGGTCGACAAGCTATGTCTCCTTCTCAAGCATGGCAAACTCACGGATGCTACACCCTCGGTAGTGGTACCTATTATAAATATCCTATGGATTCTTGCACGCGTGGTTGTCATGACGATTGGAATAGTCGTGATCATAGAGATCCATCCCACCCAGTTCGAAATATCATCAAGGCGATGTTCCAAATGCGAGCCAATTATCCGGTCTTGAATGATGGGTGGTTTTTGCAACAACTCTCCAACCAGACATACGAAATCTTATTACCCGGTAGCAACGGTACAGCCACTGAAACTGGAATGTGGAGTACTTTGCGAGGTCAATATGATGGTATTCAGGATTTTTCCAAGGCTGGTGGCCAGGCAAACCAGTCTGTTTGGATGGTTTACCACAACGTTTATGATACAGTAACTTATAACTTCGATTGTAGTAGCAACGACTCCCTGGTTGCTCCCTTTATTAGTGGCACCACAGTCAAGAATCTGTTCTATCCTTACGAAGAGGTCACGTTAAAAGCAGGACCTTTCCAGCTGGGAATTGCAAATCAAACAGGCTTCAATGGGTGCCTTGACAGTGTCACTCTGGTTATGTACGAATATAAGGCATATGTGCCAAAGGATACGTGGGTTGGACCTTCGCCTATGATAACCGCGTTCTCCCCAGGACATGACGCACGACTTACCTCGGCAGTTGCTCCCGGGCAACAAGAAACCGTCGAGATTCAAATCGATTTCAGTGACGAAATGAAGTGTTCCGATATTCTTTCGGGCATGGTAATATCCTCTAAGACAGAGGATGGTTCGGTTGCAAAATTAGCCAATGCTACCGGTCAATACTCCTGCACATTACTTCCTAACCCAGTTAATGTCACCGATTTTGTTGGATCGATTCCCACTCGTTGGACTTTCAAAGGTAACCTTACCAACGTGTCTAACGGTGTCCATTCAATCACCCTCAATAACATCGCGAGTGCCTCTGGAAATTCTTCAACTGGATCAACAGACACATTTTTGATTCGCGTTGGACAAGTTGACAACCCTATTGTTTTCCCTGGCTCTGCAAATTATACACGACAATTGCTCCACAAGTACGACAATGGTACATTATACGTCAGTCATAAAGCTGCTGGAGCAGATTTATTCAAATACTCCTTGAATTGGGGAACTTCGTGGTCCGAATGGTTACCATACGTTGGTGGAAACACAACACTGGAAGCACAGGCCTGGAGTGGTACAAGCAAACAAAAATGGGAGGGAGAGCACGTCATCATGCAATATTGGAGTAAACTCACTGGCAGCAGTGATGTTGTACAACATTCTGATCTTCAGACAAATACATATTCGCGTCGTCTTCCGCATCTGTTCGCCAATGGTCCATTTAACCAATATGGATATGATACTGGTCTTGAAAATTCATTCAGCTTAAATAAGGAGAACAGTCTCTGGGAATTCAAATTTATGACTGAATGGCCAGCTGGTAAGTCATAGATTCTTCTGACTTTCAAAGTTATTGCTAATAATTTCTAGTCATGCAAGTAAATGTTTGGGGTATGAATCCTGATGGTCAGCCAGATCAAACTGTTGTCATGGGAGACATCGACCGTGACAATATCCTTGACCGCATGCCTCCTTCGTCGCTTTCCACGGCACTTATTAACATAACACGTGTGCCTCCATCACCATATCTTGGTTACAAAGTTGCAATCGACGACGGAAATTATAGATACTATCAAATTCCCTATGGAAACCGTTCATACCAAATGTTGATGGTGGTCCTTTTTTGGATTGTCCCTGTCCTCACTGGTGGTCTCAGTATCTGGCTCTTCATGAAATCTTTCTACGCCGTCAAACTTAACAGTGTTGGTGTAAAGGAGACAAAGAACTACATTCCATTGGCCATTCGCAGAAAGTTGAAGCGGGATAAAGATGACCATAACGAGAAAGAAATGACTGTTATGGGAGGACTACACTCAATGTTTCACGAAAACGCTACTCAGCTTGGACTCCAAGCTGATCCTGTATCTACTGGAAGACGAACTGTGCTCATCGCCACCATGGAATACGATATCGAAGATTGGGCAATCAAGATTAAGATTGGAGGTCTCGGTGTCATGGCACAATTGATGGGAAAGAATTTGGGACATCAAGATCTCATCTGGGTTGTTCCTTGTGTTGGTGGAATCGACTATCCTGTTGATCAACCAGCTGAACCTATGGATGTCACGATCCTTGGAAATTCCTACACTATTCAAGTTCAGTACCATGTTCTGCGAAACATTACTTACGTTCTTCTCGATGCACCAGTCTTCAGAGCTCAATCTAAATCCGAGCCATACCCAGCTCGTATGGATGATTTAGACTCAGCCGTTTACTACAGTGCCTGGAATCAATGTATCGCTCTTACCATCAAACGTTTCCCTGTCGATTTGTATCACATCAACGATTACCATGGAGCCGTTGCACCAGTCCATCTTCTTCCAGAGACAATTCCATGTTGTTTGTCCCTTCATAACGCTGAGTTCCAAGGTTTATGGCCAATGCGTAACCAAAAAGAAAGATCCGAAGTTTGTCAAGTTTACAATATTCCCGAAGAGGTCGCTATCAAGTATGTTCAATTCGGAGACGTGTTCAATTTACTCCACGCCGGTAGTTCTTATCTTAGAATTCATCAAAAGGGTTTCGGTGCCGTTGGTGTCAGTAAGAAATACGGAAAGCGTTCTTGGGCAAGATATCCTATTTTTTGGGGATTGAGTAAAATTGGTAACCTTCCTAACCCTGATCCTTCTGATACTGGAGACTGGAGCGGTGCCCAAGATTCTTTGGCCAAGACAACTGTCAATCAGGATTTCGAAAGTCAGAGAGGTGAGCTCAAGAGACAAGCTCAGGAATGGGCTGGTCTTGAACAAAATCCTAAAGCTGAGCTCTTGGTTTTCGTTGGTAGATGGTCCATGCAAAAGGGTATCGATTTGATTGCTGATGTTATGCCTGCTGTTTTGGAGGACAACCCAAATGTCCAACTTATTTGCGTTGGTCCTGTTATTGATCTTTATGGAAAATTCGCCGCTCTGAAATTAGATGTCATGATGACGAAGTACAAGGGTCGTGTCTTCAGTAAACCCGAGTTCACTGCTCTTCCACCATTCATCTTCTCCGGAGCAGAATTCGCCCTGATTCCATCCAGAGATGAGCCTTTCGGTCTTGTCGCTGTCGAGTTTGGTAGAAAGGGAGCTTTGGGTATCGGTGCCCGTGTTGGTGGTCTTGGTCAAATGCCTGGTTGGTGGTTCACTGTCGAGTCTACTACGACAACCCATATGCTTCATCAATTCAAACAAGCCATCAAAGAAGCCTTGGCCTCAAAATTGGAGACTCGTCAAATCATGAGAGCACGATCCGCCAAACAACGTTTCCCAGTCGCACAATGGGTTACTGATCTCGAGACATTGCAAAGTAAAGCGATTAAAATCCACGACAGGGAAGAAGCAAAACACAGCGGTAGACCAAGATCTAGAGGAAGAGAAGGTTCAAACCTCTTATACGCTTCCGCCAAGAGAGTGTCTAGTTTCGGTACCAGTTTGGCTAGTACATCACAACTTGACGTTGCTAGTACTATTGGAGGTTCCACAAGACCATCCTCCCCAACTCGCGTTGAAAAGCCAGCAGCTGGAGGACTTAGCCGAAAGCTTTCTCTGGGATACCGGGCTGGTCCAGGACATCGTCCGACGAAGAAGAAGTACGACGAGGGCGAAGGATCGTTCCAAGCAGGAGGTCCAGGTACCGTCGACGAGGGACTGACTGATGTGGATGAAGACTCTGATGATGACGATGACCAAGTTCGTGACGACATATACGACGAATACGTCCTCACACCTGAAGAATTAGAAGCGCAGAGACAACAAGAGCAATGGAAAGGACGGTCTGATAGTCCCGCCGGCGGCGCCTTCCTCGCACCACAACCAGGATATTTGGACTCCCCACGCCGAAGTCCAAATGCCAATACTGCCAGTTTACATATTAATGATTCTGAATTATCGTTGCCACGACTAAAGGATGGTTCGAATATTTATTCCACTCACTCGATACCTGGCTCACCAGGTTTGGAGTCACCAGGAGCGCATGAGTCTTTGCTCCCACCTCCTTCGGTCTTTGGTGAAAACAATGCAAACAGAGCGTCCATGCTTAGTTTGAGTTCAGTTATTGGAGACAAGACTGATTTCAAACTCCAAAAGGTCGATCCATTCTTCACTGATACCCAAGGAGAATACTACCAACAATTTGCCAAGAATCTTGATACTTTGGATGGAAAGAACAGTGAAACAGCATTGTGTATCGAGGAATATCTTATGAAATCCGAAAAGAAATGGTTCGATAGATTCCGTGATGCACGACTGGGAAGAAATTCTGTTGCACCTGCATTTTCCGCCCTAGGCAGTGGACGAAAATCTCACGACAGCCGCGGACGATCCAACAGTCAAGATAGCTTCACAAATGATACCATCGTCCACTCGAGGCAAAACTCCAGTCAAGACGACATGGCACTCACGGGTGGTTCTGCCAATGACCAGTTCTTGCTTGGCAAAGACTACAAGCCACCTACTGGTCTGCGTCTAGTCATGCAATATCGCTTCTTTGATTGGCCTGTGTATTCCTTCTTACTCGCCTTTGGTCAAATCATCGCTGCTAATTCTTATCAAATCACACTTCTTACTGGTACTGTTGGTCAAACTGCAGAGAAACTTTACATCACGGCAACCATCTATCTCGTTACCTCGATCATGTGGTGGGAAGTTTTCTCCTTCTTCAAATCAATCTACGTCCTTAGTGTCCCATTCATCTTCTACGGGTTAGCCTTTTTCCTCCTCGGCATGGCTCCTTTCGTTTCCAGTACCGATGGCAGAGGTTGGGTCCAAAATGTTGCTACTGGTATATATGCTGTGGCCGCATCCTCGGGTAGTATATTCTTCGCGTTGAACTTTGGAGACGAAGGAGGAGCCCCCGTCAAAGCCTGGGTATTCCGGTCCTGTATCATTCAAGGAACACAGCAAGCCTACGTCGTCATTCTCTGGTTCTGGGGAAGTTATCTCAACAGACGACAAGCCGATGGTCTCGGAGCCTCTTTCACATCTGCCAGTCCCAAGATGTCTGCTGTCGTGATTCCGATTGCGATTCTCATGTGGGTGGTTGGCGCGATCACTTATCTTGGATTGCCGGAATATTATCGACAAGCTCCTGGAAAGGTTCCTTCTTTCTATGCCTCGCTCTTCAGACGTAAGATTGTCATGTGGTTTTTCGTCACGGTCCTCATTCAGAATTTCTTCCTCTCGACGCTCTATGGTCGTAACTGGCTTTACCTCTTCTCCTCCAACCATGCTCCTACATGGGCTATCATTCTTCTCATCATCTTCTTCTTCGGATTTCTATGGGCAATGTTCCTCTGGTTCTTTGCAATCTTGAGTAAAGATCACAGTTGGGTTCTACCAATTTTCGCCATTGGCCTCGGAGCCCCTAGATGGTGTCAAATGCTTTGGTCTTGCAGTCCTATGGGACAATACGTACCATGGGTTGGTGGTGGTCTCGCTAGCGCCATCTTCTCAAGGTCTTTGTGGCTTTGGCTCGGTATGCTTGATGCACTCCAAGGTGTAGGATTCGGTATGCTCTTGCTTCAAACACTTACTCGTGTCCATATCGCTTTCACTCTCATTGCTGCTCAAGTTTTGGGATCAATAGCTACTATTGTAGCGAGAGCTTGTGCACCAAATAATATAGGACCGGGCCCCGTTTTCCCTGATTTCAGCGATGGAGCTGGTGGTTTGGGTAATGCATGGTTCTGGGTTGGATTATTATTACAACTGGTAATTTGTGGAGGATTTTTCACATTCTTTAGAAAAGAGCAACTTAGCAAACCTTAGAGCTTTGTTGCATTTCTTTTGGCTGGTTGTTGGTGTGCCGAGTAATGGTTGTATGGGTTGTGTAAATGCATGGTGGGTGGATGTGGTACACGATTGAGGCGTTTTCATCTTCTTGTATAAAATGGTGCAGATTTGGACGGAAATATTGTATTTGGACATACCCCTTTGGTGGAATGGCAAGTAAAGATTTTGAATGATGGAAATGATACAGAGCACAAATAGACTTTTGATTTTGAACATTTTCGCAATTTACGGCAGGCAGGATTTGGTGGATTTTGGGAGGAGAGCATAATTTTTTTCTTGTCTATTTGAGATGTGGATTGGCATAATATACTTAGCTGAGATATAACTTAAAGTCTAATGAACTTGTTACATATATGGTGTTCTTGTTGTATGTTTTCATGGTGACAAGCACCCACCTGATTGAATATTATTTACAATTCTTTATATGTTGTTGGGGTAGTTGGGGAACTGTGGAAGGGTTCACCCGTTTAGGAACATTTACAATATACATTTCCAGAAAGCACGACATGGACAGATGAAAAGGTACAGAACCATGGCAGTGCATTATGTATCTAGGGAGGTAAACTTTAATTCAACTACTAGCCCAAAGGGTATTTCAATGAATAACTTGGATTCTATGCACAGTATCTTCTTATTGCATCCATCCATTCATCATAAACTCATTCAACGCATCACATCATGTATCAAACTCCATCCATCCCACTCACCATGAGTTACATCATCCCCACAGCCCCCAAACCCACCGCAAGAGCAACACCCATAGCACCTACAGCGGGCACTCCCGTAGCCGCAGCTCCAGCTCCCTTACTCGTCTCAGAAGCCACCTTACTAAAAACACTACTCTCAACTTTCAATACTGCACTCAGATGGCTACTAACAGCCTTCTGGGCATCCTTTGGCGCCTTCTTGGTAAACCAATCCGCGGTAGCTACTTCAGCGTAGTAGTATCCGCTCTTCGAGAGAGAAGCTTGGAGGGAGCTAGGTGCAGCGGAGAAAACGGCATTGTTGAATGAGGTGAAGGCAGCGGCGGTGGTCCAGGCGTAATCTACGGAGGCGAGGGCAGTGGCTAGGGTGGAAGAGGCACCGGCTGGGAGGGTGGGTGTATGGGTGAAGAACGCGGAGATTACGGATGGACTGGATGGATGGGGGATGGGTTAGCATCTTTGTGATTGGATTTTATGTGGAAAGGAGGGTGGTCTGGGAAAGACGTACACGTTGACACTGGTTTTGTCAGCGTTGACCATTGCGGGTGCGGCAATGGCGAAGAGGATGGAAGAAAATGAGAACTTCATTTTGATATGTTTGTGTATGTAATTGTTCTGGGAACTTGAATGATGTTTAATAACAGATCTTTCTGTCTCGAGGATGAGTAATTCACAAAAAGTGTAGAGATGAAGTCAAAAGTCTAAATTTTCAAAAGTACAAAAGTAACGGAAACGATATTCTTGCTTTATATACCTGTGAATCTCAGTTCCCCAGCACAATAGCCATCACATCATTACAATTCAAATCACTGCGGCAGAGTTGTTGTCTTATGATGTACCTAGTAGACTTTTGTTTAATGAAGTTTGCTAGGACCAATCAATATTGACATTCAATCAATAATCCTCCCAACCATCACCTCACTGCGCCGCACACCTGCATATGCGCCCTGTCACCACCTTTGGTGGTACAATATCTATCTCATTTGCTCCAATCAATCAATCCATCTTGTAAGATCTTAGTTCCTCGGTGAAAAGTTAGCGAATCAAACCCCTTCACCCTGAAAATCTTTCAAAATCGCATCTCTCTATAGGTAGGTACCTACATATTCCCATTCAACCAGTCGCAGCCGCACAATTCGGTAATAACCTTAAGTAAAGTCAAGCTTAATAAATAATTCTTTAATCCCGCATTCTAATTTTCCCTTTTATTCCATCGATTATTTCTATCTATATACACCTCCATATCCACATCCTTCCTTCTCCATCATCTCCATGTCGCTATCAACCAACCAACCAACCAACCTCCCACTAATTTTAATAATAACAAGAATTATTAAAGCAGCATTGATCATGCTTCCAAGAACAGCATTTTATCACACTGTCAAGTCCGGCTCGGAAATCATTTCCGAGCTAGGCCCTACCTTGTCGTTTCTTCTGGTACAACAAGGGGCCACCGCTTTGTTTTCTGGGCTGGCTTGGAGACTAGTCAGACTAGTGATATTTTGGATAGTGAGGAAGTGGATGAGGTAGAAATAGGAAATAGCTAGGTAAAGTCTAGTTTAGTGTTTAGATACCTATTCAACTAGTACTGTAGATATTTTACGTATCGCATAAGGAAGTTATAATTAAGGCGTAAAAGATTCCGCCGAATCCCGAGCACTTAGAGATCCAAAGAGGGAGCTCGGGGATCGGGTGATGTTCGTGTAATTGTAATATGAGATCAGTTGGTTTGTTATGACTTATAACCATGGTTGGTTGATAAGAAATGGATGGGCTGGTTTACCTGGGTAGGTAGCACGGAGTAGTTACAGATTTATTATACTACATGCTGGCTGTACTTGCTGTACTTGCAGACGGATATTGATCTACTTTGGAATAAGGAGAGTGGAGATGGGATCCTTTGAAGTTGGAAGCTATCGAGTTATTTATTCTAGGGATTTAAAAGAGATTTGTAGATTTATAGGAGAGATATGCAGAGTCATGAAGATTGTTAGTAAGATTTATGATAAGAAAAAGTATTTTGACCCCTTAGTAGGTATTGATACTACTCTCTCTTGAACTCGGGTTCGTAGTCAGATTACTATTGATACCATAATTGCCTACCTAGATGAAAGGATGAAAATACACAACCAACAACCCAATCCGAATTTCCGTCTTCCCCTATTATAAATACACACATGTCGGACAAAGCTAAAAGCTTCACGCTCTTGGCATTTACATCGGGATAATATTAAACCGGCTCTATAGTTCTCGACGATTAGCTAAAGTTTTACTACACACCTTTTATATCTTTCGAATTTATACCATACCATACCTATTATCTCATACCCTTCTTTCTATAAATTCCAGATAATAAATAGGTAATACATAACTTCTCTACCAGCTTCTACCGATCTATCCACCTCCCTTTAACAGAACAAAAAGAAACATCAAAAACCTTAAAAGGCTAATTAATTAATCAGAGCATTTATTACCTACCTACCTACCTACCTACTATCTAAGTAATGATTAAAAAAGTAATAAACATACAAAGATATAGATATACAACAAACTTTCTTTTGCTTTTTCAATTTCTATCTCAATTTCAATTTCTTTTTCAATTTCTATCTAATATAAACGAGTGCTATCTACCTAGGTAATTAATATTTATATTTATATTTATATTTATATTTATATTTATATTTATATTTATATTTATATTTATATTTATATTTATATTTATATTTATATTTATATTTATATTTATATTTATATCTATATTTATATCTATATCTACATCTACATCTACATCTATATTTATGAATAATACTTTCAATTTATTCATACAAATAAATATATTTTTTCGCGTGTATATTTCTTATTATATTAAAATTATTATCTATTTCATTTCAATTCAATTTATATTCATCTTTTAAATTTACCATTCTAAAAAAAACAAAGCGAGGTTTTATAAGAGTTAGAGCTGGAGACGACAAGAATGGATTTTTTTACTACCTAGGTATGTAAAGGGTCTTTAATACATATAAGAATACTTTCTCACACCATTATTATTACCCAACCGATCCTATTCTATTCTATTCTATTCCAGTGATTGGATGTGTATGTATGTAGAGATGTAGATAAAATGTATAATACAGGAATATTCACTCAAGAATATGATATCTCATTTTCATTGATTACAGTTTTTGAAATTTGTATTGCGTTGTAGAGGTAGGTGTTATGTTTTAAGATTATCCCCATTTGAATCATGATTGATTAGATTTCTTTTCCTCCTGTTGGAATTTATGTAGAGAAGTAGATCGGTCTTCCTCTATGCTCTTCTCTTCTTAGTTGTTTGCTTCTTGTGAATTACACTGCACCATACCACCATCATACCATTCTCATTCCCCTCCCTCCCAATCAGTCATCTATTATCACCCATTTCCCATCTCCCATCTCCCCTCCCCAATTCCATCACCAACCCAAACCACAAACCACAAACCACAAACCATACACCTACTCACCCACCCTAAGAATCACAAATAAAATCAAACTCCGCATTCGAACTGGTCAAAACCTGAAAATTGGTCTGCGTAGCCGTTTCTGTCGCCGCTAAACACGAAGCTGAGTTTGTTAAAAAAAATAATTAGCTTTCCCTTCTTCATGTTTCGAGCTCTGTACAATAAAATCAATCATGTTATGAATGCTTTCCCATCTGCGCTCTCTTTTCTTCCCTTCATCTGCTGTTTTGCTTTTTCTTCGCTTGGTATACCCTTCGTGTTGGAAACTGGGACCTTCGCGAACCGTCTTTCTTTTTCTCCATTCTATTCCTCATAGCACAATTCATAACTGGATAATCTTCCACAGACAAATCCAGTCAGAATCTCACCTCACCTTATATCAACTCACATCACATCAACTCAACTCAACTCAACAAATCCCCACCAAAACCTTCACAAAAAAACCAAAAAATCAAACCCCAAGCATCCAAAGAAAAACAACACAAAATTCCTCAACAAAGAAAACAAACCAAAAACCCATCATCTCAAATCCCCACACCGAGAAGAAACTCCCTCAAAAACACCGCTCCGAGTTTGAGAAATCAAAACAGGAGAAGAAAAATTAAAAGTTGGGATAAACATACACTGTTGAGATTGACAAGCAGCTACACTTAAATCCGCAGCTGCTTTAGCGGGATTATTGGCTGCGTCTTCGCATTTGTTGACTTGGTTTGCGCAGGAGCGTGACATTGCGTCTGTGAAGGCTGGCTGTTGAGGGGAAAGGGATGTTAGATTTAAGTTTGAGGGTGGAATGGGTGGTTGTTTGAAGAGAAGGTGAGATGATCATGAATGAATGGATGAGAAGAAAGAGGAGAGAAATTTTGAAAAGGGGGCGGTGATAAGTTAGATGGATTGTGTATGAAAATGTGAATATATGAAGGGAAAGTAAAAGGGAAAGATAAGGAAAACTCACAAAAGTATCACCAGCAACCATAAAAGGTCTTGAATGATCTCCCGAATTGGTTATCTACACCACATTCAAATTAGCATATATCCTTTCACATCCATCTTAATCAGATATTCAACCCTCGCAGTTTTGCTTTCCCACCACCAAAGAACCTGAGCAATAGGTATGAATGGTGAAGATAATCATAAACACCATAAAGAGAAGATGAGGAGGTAACGAGCACGAACGAGAAGAAATAAAACAACATACCGGATCAGCTGTAACACCACCTAATGAACCTGTGAAGATCTAAATAGACGTTAGTTAATGATAAATACCAGCATTTATTTCTAATCACTCGGGAATTTTTCGTCCCAGGTATTCAGCTCTTGCGCTTGCAGATATAAAGCCTTCAATCCTCAGTTGATTCTTGCGCCTTTCCCGATATCATATATCGCACACCATACACCACAACCCCAATGCTATCCTCATATCTCCCCGTGCACCATCCCATTGTTCTCCATCTTCTCTGACCCGCACCTCTCTCCACACCCTATCCTCATTCACCATCCTCATACCATCCCCATCATACTTTCCCCTCCTCCATTCTCCACTTCCCCTCTCTTCCCCCTCCCCCCTCCCCAACATCATCCCCACCACCCAAACCCCCACCCATCCAAAACCCAAACCCCACCCAAAACAGCCCAAAAAAAAAAAAAAGAATCAAAAAAAGAATCCAAAAAAAAACAAACCTGCAAATTAGTCAACGCCCTCCCCAACAACCTATTTCTCAACTGTCCTCCCAAATCCCCAGCAAAATCCCCCTCAAATTCCCTCTCCAATTCCCCACTAAGTTGTGCATCCGCATTCTGTACATTCGAATCCGCAGCATATGTTTGGATATTTCCCCATGTTAATCCTATTGTTACCCATATGAGGGAGAGGATGAGTTTATTGAATTGCATTGTTTATTTGTGTTTGAGGGGTTTGAGGGGTTTGCTTCGCGAGCGGATTGATGCGATTTGATTTCGAGAGTGTAGTAGGAGTAGTGTAGTATCGTTTGCGATGGCAGTTTATCGATGCGATGAATAGATATGTATAAAGTAATTTCGTAACTCCGAATTTATAAATCGGAAACTCGACGTCTCGTCTTATTCGTGTCTTCGTATATGGGTATACGGGTATGTAAAATAGAATAAATATCCCATGAATCACTCCTCCAATCTCATCAATCCCAATCCCAATCCTGGACAATATCACCAGCTCACTCCTTCACTTCAACTCCCAATCCTCAATTCCACTCGTAGAGTAGTTAGGACTTTATTTTGTAATAAATTAAAAACTTCCACAATCTCTTCGTTTCTCGTCGTCACATAGACAAAGTAAGATCTTACATGTGAAGAAAGGAACAGAAATGACAAATCAATGATCAAAATTCAGATCTTTCAAATTTCCACCCCAAAAAAATCAGCAAATAATAAATGAACAAGTAAGTAAACAAATCAACAAACAAATTCCACTTCACCCCTCCAAAAAAAGAAGGAAAAAGAGAAATAGATTAAAAGACTAAAAATACAAAAAGAGAATAATCATCCCATCTCATCTCATCCATCCATCCAATACCAAACAACAAACAAGCGCCCACCCAAACTCTCAACTCTGAATTCCTCAAACCCCCAATCCCAACCTCAAACCTCAACCACAGACCTTAAAGCTCAACCTCAAACATCAACCCCTTGAATTTCGTATATCCTGAGACGAGCAATGTTGAATTGCTAGGTATGTAGGTATGTAGGTAGGTGGGTAGGTAGGTAGGTGTATAAATCCACCAATCGATCGATCGATCGATCATTTTTATTACCTGTTTACCCACTTACTATTCATTTATTTACTATATTCAACATTTGACATCACCACATTACTCATTGCAATCGGTACAGTATCTCTCCCTTTCCAAGTATTTACTGTAAATCCATACATTGATAAATAATCATACCACTTCAACCCCTCAAATGCAAATCCAACCCCTCTCATCAAATCAGTCCAGCCCTCAAATGCAAAACCCTCCAAGAATTCAGGAGCAACACCAACTATACTCGGTGAAATTTTTAAAGCCGCATAGATAAAAATTAAAGACACTTATAACTTTTTCAATCTTAAATAGAATTCTAGAAAATATTATAATATGATTTATTAATGTATAATTCATAATCTATATAAATTTTATATAATTTAAAACAATAATAAAAATATATCAAAATTAATAAATTAAATTAAAATACTATTGTGATTTTTTATTTCATTTTTGAATTTTAAAAATTTTATTAAAAAAAAGTAAATTAATTTTTTTTTTATTAATTGAAAGAAAATATCTCAAATATTATATAAATAAAATTTTAATAAATAAAATTTTAATAAATAAAATTTTAATAAATAAAATTTTAATAAATAGAATTTAAATTTTAAAAATTATTAAAAATTAAAAACAAAAGATTAATGAAAATTTGGAATTTTAATAATTTAAATCCTTGAAAATAAAAAAATTTATCTTTCAAAAAATAATAATTATCACGATCTCCTAAAGCGGAGAGAGAGTCGGCTAGCTGAAAAAAGACCGATATTTATATTAATTTGATGAGTTTTCATTTATATAAGAGGATTTTTAAATAGAATTAGAAAAATAATAAAAGTTTTTATTTTTTTTATTTATTATTCGAACATAATTGATTCTTTGTTATATAATTTTTTTAATTTTTTTTAAGAGTAATTTATTATTTATATTATAAATAATTATATTTTTTTTAAATTTGTTAAAATTATATAAATTTAAAAAAAATCTTTTTAAGAATCTTATCAAAAAGTATATAATTATTATCAAAAAGTCTTTTAAATAAGAATCAAATTATCTTTATATTCATTTTCAAAAATATCTCAAAATATATAAATTTACTCTCAAATTTTATCTTTGAAAAACCTTTAAAATAAACTCAAACTTTTATCTCAAAATTCATCTTAAAATTATATTGAATATTCCAAACAAAAGATTTTCAGATGGTTATTAAAATCTTTATAAATCAAAAAATCTGTCACAGGGTCACTGTACCTTAGAGTATAATGCTGTCCAGGAATAGCTAAGAGGAAATTATACTGCTTAAAGACAAGGATTAAGTTTAAAAGGAATTAGCCCTTATACAAATTATATTTAGAAAGCTTTCCCTTTCCTAAAATTCATAATTCTTCAAATTATATCTTATCAATAAAGAGAGATCTATTTCTTTCCCTAAATTCCTTTTATTATATTATAATATTATATAGTTTTATTCAAATTATCGATATTTTTATGATGTCAAACTATTTATAACTATTAGTATCACTCCGGTGATACTGAATCTTGCTAATAGTATATATCAATTAGTTTGGTTGTTAATGTAATCTTGCTTATTATTATTATTTATAATAAAAGAGGTAGACATTAATACTTACTAATAAATACAATTCCTCTTTCTAATATAGTAAATATATAATGTACTGATATTGACAACTCTTTTTTTAAGGAAGTAAACTATATATTTTCTTAATTTCTTTCTACCTATTCTGTTACTTTGATATCGATCTTATTTGTATCGATTAGGTTTATAAATACTTAATAAGGTTTATCCTTAATCATAACATCTACTGGATTAGATTTACCATCAATCCATCTAATCTCTACTATTCCTCTTCTTTTATATGCTTGTTGTAAAGCTATAATATCGATTATGAATCTCTTTTCGATAGTAAACCCTAATTTAATTAATAGGTTGTAAAACGACTTGAAGTCGATATAAATAATCAATAATATCGGTATTTTGGGTTTGAGAATCGTATTGATTATATTTTTTATAATTGAGATTATATCGAAGTTATATACTAATCCATATAATTCTGAGGCTAATATATTTTGTATGACTCTCTTATATTTGACTGATAATCAATAAAGAATATTCGCATTATTACTTTTGTCTACTAGGACGATTACAAAATCTATTTATAATAAATAATCTCTATTGTTGATGAATAATACATCATTGAATACAATGATTTTCAATGATTCTGTATCAAAAGGGATGAATTTGAATCTTTTCTTTGGATTCTTTATTTGTTATTTGATTTGTTTGTTAAGTTCTTTTGTATCTCCTTCAATAAGATTAATCATTTGGATAATAATAGAAAGATCGAATAATGCCTTTGATTGATATATTATTGTAATATATACTTTTTTAACTTTTGAATAATATATTGATCTTTAGAGATTATAAATTTTCATATTTTATTATATATTCCTTATAGATCTATAGATATAGTTTTAATCAATTTGAGATTGTTATATTGCTTTTCTTGATTAAAATAAATACTATTATTGATAAATATAAGGAATCTTTTATTAAATCGAATAAAGATAGTAATAATAAATTGCTTTCTTTCCTTTATTAAAAACTTTGTTTTTTGAAATTGTTCTTATTTTATTATTGCAAATTTTGGATCTATTATAATTAAGGTGTCATCTATTTGTAATCCTATAATAATGAAATTCATACTTTTATTGTTTATATATAATAAATAAGGGTTATATATTAATTATATTATATTAAGCTTTTTAATATAATGATTATAATAAATTCTGAATTAATAATTTCTTGCTTTAAGAATATTATATAATGATTTGATAATTTATAGAACTATATCTTTATTGATCTTTATTTCGATTAATGATCAAATATAAAATAGGTATTATAAATTTGAAGTTATTTGGATATAAGCTTATATAATATCCCTTAAAAATATTTCAGCTTTTATCTTTCTTAAATAGATACTTAAAATGATTAATATATATTGGCTAATTTATTGAATAATAGATGATTGGATTAATACTGTTATCTTTTTTTGATCCTTGAATACTTGAATTATAAATCTTGATTTGGGGTATACTTCATTAATTTCTTTATTCTTTATTTTGTTTATAGATCTTAAATTAAAGGTTCTTATTCCTTATAATATTGTCTCTAAAAATATTATTTTAAAAACTTCATTTTTAAGTAAATCATTGATCTCTAATTATTTAGATTCTTTATATACTAAATCTATATATATATAACCTATAAATAAATCATCAATATAATTATTTATATCTTTGATTTTTTGATAATAGATTATGATATTTGGATTGTTTAAAGTATTATTGATGAAGAATATTTTGTTGTACAGATTGCTTTTTTGTTGATATTATAATCATATATAAGATTTAGGATCTAATAATAATATTGTTGATTATAATATAATAATCTATAATATAATAATTTGTGATATATATTAAAATATATATTGATTATTCTGATTATCTTGATCAGGTTCTTCTTTTTCCTTAGGTTTTCACTGATAATATAATTGAATTATAATAAAACAAAATTTGATTAATCCTTTTTCTATTTCGATTTCATATATCTCTTTTTCCATTACAATCATTTTGTATAGGCCTTTTTATTTTCTAGATATTATTTCTTTCCCTTCTTGTTATATGTGTAACGATACTGTACTGGAGGCAGCAGCTGCCTGAGGTTTCGTTGATTGGTAGTTGTAGGTTAAGGCTTTATTAATTGGGTTCACTTGGAAATGAAGTCGTTATTAGATCAAATAGAATGTAGGTAAATTAATTGATAATTAAGTTGAATACAAAGCTCCTAAACTATGAAACTATTCTGACTATATACTAATGAATATAAGGGAGCTCTGAGGAGCCCTAGAGCTCCAAAAAGCTTCTGGAGCTTTAGGAGCTTTCAAAGCTCCTAAGGCTCCTTATCACATGATCCACCATTAGCTTTAGAACACTAATCCTGGGACAATTCCAATCCTAGAATTAAATAGCTCCTAGAATAATAATCTTGAGACAATAATCCTAAGATAATCTTCCTAGAACGAATCATATCCTAAAACATTTGTCCTAGAACCTAATGATTGCCTAATCCATTCTTTCTAGGATATTATTTGTCCTAGAACAATATTTGTCCTAGGATTCCTTATCGATAAGGATCCTCCTGAAGAAAACAGTTCAAACATTAATAACTAGTTTTATTTTATAAAAATAAATATGATTCATAATATTATCCCCTTCCTGATCAAGCGTCATCCTCGATCACTTATAATTAGTAAGTATCCTACTTTGTTTCATTATCATATCCTTCAACCTTTTTTTATTATAAACGATTCCGATTCCTCATATAATTTAACTCAAAGAAAGAAAAAGGAACACATTTGTTTAGCTACAATTATCGATTCCATTGGTATCGAAATGATTCCCTGTTCCTATTGTCGATAGGAAAATCGTTATTGTATTAAAAATCTCTTCGATAAGCATCGTTTATATTGTTCGGAATATATACAAAATTCTGTTTCCTGTGATACTGAGTTTCATTTGGAAGATGATTGGGATTGTGAAATTCCTCGAAAACATAATTGGGAAAGTCTCGATCGACAAATCGATAAATTGGATGCTGAAATTGTTGAATCTTCTATTAAGATTGCTTGTTTTGTTAAACAAAAGGCGCAACTCAAAAAACGATGTGATGAAATGTTATATTGTGATCTCAAATACCTTGATGAACTTAATGCTTTAGAAGAAAAAGAAAAGTAAGAAAAGGAAAAAGAAAGAGAAATTGCTACAATTTCAATATTTGTTGTTCTTTTTGATCCTTTTAATTAATTTGATTCTGAATTCTCTATGATTAATTCTAACTTTCTCAAATCCTTCTTTTTATATTCGATGGATTCATTATCTATATAAACTATATTGAATTCTCCTTCCTTTTGGGTAAATCCAGGTTCTATCGATGAAACTCCTCAAACTTCTCAAGATATTTGAGATCTTTCTTCAATTCCTATATATTCTCGGAGTCCAGATAATTTTCTTATTTCACCAAATATTTGATTTTGTTTCTAATGAATTTGCAATCTAGTATTTTCTCCATTTCATACTTAGTGTTTTGATCAATGGATATGATTTCAGTTTCAGGAGCTTTAGGTACTCCTGATGGTACTAATTCGAGCAAGGATATATGGAATACTGAATAGATGTTTATATTCTTTGGTAACACTAATTCATAATTCAAGGGTTCTTTAACTTTCTTGATTTTGAATAATCTCAATTTCTTATAATCCAGTTTTACACTTAGTCTCTTTATCTCGATATTTTTCTGGAGTAGATAAACTTTATCCTCTTCCTTTAATATTAACTTTTGACTATGCTTTTTGTTATAGTAATAAACATTCTTTTTAGCAATGAACTTGAGTTCCATTGCTATTTCTTTATGAACTTTCTTGAATTTCTTTGTTTATATAATAACAGATTGATTCTTTATTTCTGGAATGTCTAGTTCCTGGTATACAATTAATTCATATCCAAAGTTGGTATAGTTCGGGGAGACCTGGGTAGTTTCTGAAGCAGAGTTGTTGTATACAAATTATGCTAGAAGTAGTAATCCTACCCAATCATTCTATTGATAATTCATATAACAATGGAAGTATACTTCAACAATCTGGTTTATCTGTTCGTTCCCTCTATTCGTTTGTGAATAGAATACTATAGACATTTTTCTTTTTATATCTAATAATGTTATTAAAGCAATCCAGAATTTTGATGTGAAGAGTTTATTTCTATCAGACAATATCTCTTCTAATAATCCATGTATTACAATGATTTCTTTTAGGAATATAACTGTCAGGGTTTCTGTAGTTAAGGTAGTCCTATATAATATTAGTATTATATACTTGATTAGTCGATCTATAATAATTAGGAGATAATCGTATTCTATTCTTGTTATTAAATTCTTGGATTTAGATAATAGTTCTATGAAGTCCCATGATATTGATTTCTATAATGTTGATGGTATTTCAATTATATACATCTGTTCATAAAGGGTATAGCGAGAAGCCTTATTCCTGATACAGATATCACATTCGATGACCACTTTTTTGACTATAATTCAAAGTCCTGAACTTCAATATTGTCTCTTAATTCTTAAATACATCCTTCGTACTCCCTGGTAATTATGAGCTAGCAATACATACTGTTCTTCAATGAATTTAGTAGCAATATTACTTAATAACCAAATTTTCCCTGCGATTTGTATCAATCCATCTACAATTATTGATAGTTCAGGCCATTTGATGTTTTCCTTATTTACTTATATATCTGTAAGTTTGTTTTTCCAGACTTCCATTGGTTTATTCTTTAAAACAACAATTTCTATTAAATTCAGAATAAGGTCTTTATTTGAAAGAGATTTCAAAATTGCTATCTTCTAATAGGTCTTATCATCCTCATACCCTAATGGCCTATTTAGTATATCTGTTTTTGTATTATCTTTGTTTTTGACATACTTGATTATCAAGTTGAAACCAACTAATTCTTCAGCCCATCAAGCTAATCTTCGATTATCCAGAACCTTAATTGTAATGAAGATTTATAGATTTATATAATCAATATAAATAATTATTAAGAATTTAGTTCCTTGAAGATAAATTCTTTAATGTTTCAATGATTTAACTATAATCATAAATTTCTTTTCATAAATATTATAATTTTGCTCTGTTTTATTTATTTTGCTAAAATAATAAACAACTAGATGTAATTTCCCATTATCATTTCTTTGAAGATAAACTCTTGTTACACAAGTATCGGAAACGTTTATTTCAATAATACTTTCTTGATCATTATAATAATTGTAGAGTATAGGTTCCCTGATAAATCTATCCTTGATTTCCTGGAAGACTTACTTTGCCTTTTCGTTCTATACAAATCCTATACCTTTTTTCGTTATCTTCATAAATGATTCTATCATTTTGGAAAAGTTTTTGATAAATATCCGACAAAAATTAGCGAATCCTAATATAGCCTATATATCTTTAATATTTCTAGATTGTTCTCAATTTTTTATTTTCTTAGTTTTCTTTAGGTTAATACTCATTTGTCCTAATTCGATCATATTGTCATGAATCACGTTCATTTTTATAAAATAAATCTAGTTACTGATGTTTGAGCCGCTTTCTTTGGGGGGATCCTTATCGATAAGGAATTCTAGGACAAATATTGTCCTAGGACAAATGATGTTCTAAGAAGAATAAACTAGGCAATTATTGGATCCTAGAACAAATGTCCTAGAATATGATTCGTCCCAGGATCATTTATCCCAGGATAAGATTTGTCCCAAAACAATTGTTTTAAGATAATATTTGTCCTAGGATTATTATTCTAGGATTAGAATTATCCTAGAATTAATATTCTAGGATTAATAGTAGATCATATAATAAGGAGCCTTAAAAGCTTTGAAAGCTCCTAAAGCTCCAGGAGCTTTTTGGAGCTTTAAGGCTCCTCAAAGCTTCTTTATATTCATTAATATATAATCAGAATAATTTTATAGTTTAAGAGCTTTATGCTCAATTGAGTTATCAATTAATTTACTTATATTTTACTTGATCTAATAACGACTTCACTTCCAAATAAATCCAATTAATAAAGTCTTAATTTATAACTATCAACCAACGAAACCTCAGACAGCTACTATCTTTAATATAGTATCGTTACACTTTGAACATTTATTTTTGGTTAAGTTATATTAATTACAATAGATTCTATTCAGTAATCCATTAAACCAATTTCCTTCCCCTCTATAAGAGCCTTAGGATAGGCTGCCATCAACATAGAGCCAAGACAAGTAATCCAAGTATCCACCCCTAATCTATTTTACAGAGATTATAGCAAGCATCGAGCTTTTATTATATAAACTGATCTTTACTATACCTTTAATGGATATCTCTTTTCGACATCAATACAGAGGATCTTGTAGCTAATCTCGTTCTTCCGAGAACCTATATTCAATTGGATTAAACCCTTTATCAATGATTTAATAATCAAAGCTACCAATGGTCAACTCAATGAAAATATGAAATCTGAGACACATCGTTTTTTTGATATTTACAAATCATTTCGACAAGGTTTCAATAAGGCCTTCAGGGAAGTGTTACGAGGGTAGCCGTCTAGATCACGTGGAAGTGTTCTAGGCTCTCGAGGTGGGTTTATAACTAGGCGTCAAACAGGGACTTAAGTAATGACAATAATGAATATGCTATTCGTAACTAATAGTAGAGTATACTAAATGATTGATCTTGAGTACGAAGCTTTATACAAAGGAAATCCATCTTGATTATATAGACCTTCGTGGCAAGTGTTTCAGTGCTCCCAGTTGTCCCAGTTGCATTGGGACAACTGAGCTTACTAGGATCCTTATATTATATGATACTAATCACGTGATAATAGGTATATGAGATCTGTCGTAACACTATCCCCTTCTTAGCTTAGCGCTTGTCCCGAGCGTTCATATAATGCTACCAATCCCCTCATTAATTCTTTCAACAATAATGATTTCCTTTTCTCTTTATTATGCCTCCTAGTCGTAATTCTCGATCCACGAAAAGTTGTCAAAACCTATATAATCGAAGTAAGGAGAAGGGTATTATTATGCTGTTTACCTATAGTCGTTGTACAGACAAAAAACTTGAGTGTCAGGTTTTGCCTAGCAATAATAAATGTGATGAATGTTCGAAAAATGGTATGGATTCATTGTGTAATATGTTTGGTCATATAGTAATGGATTGGTCTAAGGTTGATTGCGAAGAGCAACATCTTCGGGAAGAAAATGAAAGGTTTCAACAGGAGGAAGAAGAGGCGATGTCAAAGATCCTTTGATTGCATACGCAATCTCGTCAGACCTTAGCGAGGCTTGATGTTCTTCGGGAGAAGGCGGGCAAGATATTGTAATATGATCTTTATACAATCGAGGCCCTGGAAGAGTTTGAGGCAGAGGAGGAACGGTTGGAAAATGAGCGTATGGAGAAGGAGAAGGAGTAAGCAGGTGCTGGTTCGTTGGTGTCTGCCGAGGCTAATTCGAGCGTATTGAACGGTTTTGACCCTTTTTCTTTTTTGAGTCCTTCGGATCCTTTTTGGGAAGGTCTGAATAGTGTTAATGAAATTCCTTCAGCAGGTCAGGAATACCAAGGTTCTTCTTAGATTCCCAAATGTTTTCCGAATATGGGTAGTCTTGCCATTTGATTAAATATTTGACTTTCCCGTTAATGTATTTGCAGTCTAGTATTTCTTCGATATAATATTCTCCCTCTGGGTTAATTGGTTTGATTTCTGGGTCTGATGCTTTCGGCGCTTCAGGTAGTGCTTTCTCGAGGAGTGAGATATAGAATACCAGGTGGATATTCATTATGTATGGTAGTTTCAATTTGTAATTGACTGGTCCTACTACTTTGTCGATTTTGAATGGTCCTAGTTTTTTATGGTCTAGTTTATTGCTGGATCGTTTAATCTGTATGTTTCTTCGAATAAGATAAACTTTATCCCCCTCTTTAAGAGTAGGTCCTATACTTCTTGATTTGTTATAGTACAATACTATTCTTAAAGCGATGAACTGTAAATCCAAGGAGAGTTGTTCTTGAAGCTCCTTGATTTCTGTGATATCTTTTATGGCTTCATCTGCATTCACATCTTGCGGCAATAATGATTTGTAAGCCAATAGGTTAAACCCAAAGTTAGCATATATTGGCGTTACTTTTGTGGTTTCTGTCTCTGATGTATTATATACGAATTATGCCAAGGGTAATAGTTTAACCTAATTGTCTTGTTTGTAATTGATGTAGCAGCGGAGATAGGCCTCCATCGTTTGGTTTAGTCGTTCTATTTGGCCATCTGTTTATAAATAGAAAGCTATCGAAAGCTTTCTTTTGATTCCAAGTAATATTATAAGGGTAGACCAAAACTTCGATATAAATAATTTGTCCCTATCTGAGATAATCTCATTTGGTATATTATGGATGCTGACTATATTCCTTATGAATATATAAGCAAGATTATCTGTTGTCCAAGTTTCACAGAATGGTATTATATGAATGAACTTGGTTAATCTGTCTGTTACCACTAGTATAGAGTCGTACTTCTTTTGGGTAATCGGGTTCTTGGATAATAGTAGTTTCATTACAAAATCCCAAATAATAGACTTCCAAGGTTGAATAGGTAGTTTGGGGGTTTTAAGCTGACCATAAGGGGTATGCCAAGCAGCTTTATTCTTTATGCAAATGTTGTAGTTCTCAACTATATTCTCAACTATAGTCCTCATCTTTGGAAAGTAAACTTCTCTTCTTATTCTGGCAAAGGTTCTTGTAATACCTTGATGCCTGTGAACTGATAGTTTGTGTTGTTCTGTAACATAATCCTTAGCTAGATTAAAGGGTATATAAAGCTTATTGTGAAAGTGGATGAACCCATCTTGAATAATGAACCCTCTTTCTAGATTGTCTAAAATAGTTAGGATTCTTTTAGTTGTAGTGTCTATTGTGTATTCTGTTTTTATGATATCTTTGATAATATCATAATTTACTTTTGATATGGTGGTGAGTTGTGGTTTATTATGAACTAAATCATTACTATCTTGCCTTAATATCGTATATGATTCGTATATTTTGTTTTGTAAGTATTCTGGTTTTCGGCTTAGAGTATCTGCCCTAACATTTTCGTTTCCTTTGATATATGAAATTCTGAAGTTGTATACAGCTATAGTTTCTGATCATTGGACCTGTCGTCTGTTTAATTCCTTCGTTGTAATGAAGTAAACCAAGTTCTTATGATCTGTATACACTTGCACCATATATTTCGATCCTTCCAAGTACACTCTCCATTCCCTAAAAGCATCTATTATCGCTAGCAATTCCTTATCATATATTTCGTAGTTTAGTTCGGCTGGTGATAATTTGTATGAATGATAAGCGATTGGTTGCTATTTCTTATTCAAGTCTGGCTGGCTGAGTATTGCGCCTATTATATAATCTGAGGAGTCTGTCTCCACAATTATTGATAGTTTGGGATCAAAAGCCTTGAGAATTGGTTCTTTCGCGAATGCTTCCTTGAGATATTCGAATGTTGTTTGCGCTACTTTCGTCCATTAGAATTCTCCCTGATTTTTCTTAATGATTTCGATCATTGGGAAGGTTATCTTTGAGTAGTTCTTGATGAATCGTTGGTAAAAGTTGGTGAACCCTAAAAAGGATTGTACTTCCTTTACACTAATTGATGGCTCCCATTCCTTAATTGCTTTTACCTTGTCGGAACTCATCTTAAGACCTCCTGAGAATATAGTGTAGCCTAGGAATTCTGTCTCTGTGACATGAAATTCATACTTGTTAGGTTTGCATTGGAGATCTGCTTCCTCCAAAAGCTATAGAATATTATAAACATCCTGGATGTGTTGTTCTTCCGTCTCTGAAAATACTAGTATATCATCTAGGTAGCATATACAGTATATATCTAGGTATTTTCTTAATATATTGTTGATCAAATGTATACATATTGTTGGCGCATTTGTCAATCTGAATGGCATAATCTGATACTTGTATAGTCCGTATCGAGTTCTGAATGCTGTCTTCCATTCTTCACCTTCCTTTATTCTGATGAGGTGGAATCTGTTTCGTAAATCAAACTTGGAGAAAATCCTGGCTTTTCCCAATCGATCCCTCAATTCTGTAGTTAATGGAAGTGGGTACCGATCTTTGATTGTTATATCGTTAAGTTTGCGATAGTCTACATAAAGTCTCCTTGTACCATCTTTCTTTGGTACAAATAATATAGGGCTAGCTGTCTGTAAGGTGGATTCTCTGATCCATCCCTTTTTTAGTGCATCACCAATATAATCCCTAAGCGTCCCTAGGTCAGAGGCTGATATTGGATAGATTGGGCTGAATGGAGGTGTCTTGCCTTCCTCTAATACTATCTCGTGGTCCTATGGTTTATGTTCTGGTAAAGTGTCATGGCCTTTTCTTTCTTCGAATAATTTCTTGTACTTCTGGTACTGTACTGGTATTGGCATCTCTTCCTGTTTTGTTACAGGGGTGTTTTCAAGCAACTTCTTCTGCTTATTCTTCATTTGTATAGGAGGTTCACCTTTCTTCGCTGTTAATAGAGGACCCTGGACTTGGTGTCCTATGTCAATAATGCTGTTCGCCTTCAATTCTCCACCACATATATTCAGCCTTGCTGACTCTAATATATCTCGTTGATCGCTCTTCTTCGGAAATGATATAGTTTCTGATGACCAATCAATCTGGGGGTTATATACCTTCAACCATGGCATTCCCAGAATGATCTGTTGATTCCCTAATAAAACAATATCGAACTGAATAACCTTTTTATACTGGATTATACTCATTTGTAAAGGACGAGTCTCCTGCGAAATCTTTCCATCCAATCCGGCTAATTGTCCATCAACTAGCTGCAATTGATATGGTGCTTGTTTCGCTTGGAGTTGTACTCCCAAATACTTCACAGTTCCTAATGCAATAAAATTTCCTGTAGCTTCTGAATCAATTATAGCCTGGATTGCTCGTCCATTTATTTTCGTATTACAATAGATTTGTCCTGCCTATCCTGCAATATTCAATTGGCCTTGGCCTTTTCTATAGGTCTTAGCTGACCTTCCCTTCTTGCAGGATCTCCTTACTTTCCTTTGTGGAAATCATCCTATAGTTTCTTTATCCGATAGATGAATCCTACAGGTTTCATTATAACAAGCAGTCCAGTTTATAGTAGCATGCTCAGTTGTCTATTTTTCCTTTGTTTCCGTTCTGAACAAGGGTAGGGAGGGAGTTCGTAGATACTCCTATTCCTATAGATTTATTGTATTGAGGCCTTCTTTATTCTTTGGTAGTTCGTTTAGCAATTTCTTGAACTCCTTATAACCTATATACTAAATCTCTTCAGGTTCTGTAGAGGTTATTACATATAGTTGAGGTGTAAAGATCGCATTAAATTGGCCTTTGCCGAACTTTTTATGATAATCTCCTCCTGGTAGCTTTTTGCTTCGACAATCTCTGGCTCTATGACCTAACTTGCCGTATTCGAAATAAAGCTTGTCTTTGCGTTTTTGTTCTATTTTTTCCTTAGATAGTTTGTTTTTAAAGGTTGTATTTAATTGTATTAGGTCTCTATAAGGTTGTCTGTTCTCTCAAGGTCTTCCTTCATTCTTGTGGTACTTACCACAATCTCGGTTTCCATGGAAGTTGGAAGAACGATGTTCCTTCTGATACTCGTAAAGCATCTCATCCGCTTTAATAGACTCCTCGATCAATTCGTTTAGATCCTCCCAAGTGCAATTGTGATCTAGTTCTAGCCTAACTTCAGGCTTGAGCCCTTTCCGGTAGTGGCTCATCGTTGCGTTCTTTTCTCATCCAGTAGTACCTATATACCTTCTGAATTCCACAATGTACTTGACTGCTGACCCTGTTTGCTTAAGGCCATAGATCTTGGACTCAACATCATATAGTTTATTGACGTTTCTGAATATTTATCATATTTCTTTCTTAAATCCTTCGAATCTCCCAAAGATGGTTTGAATTGGGTACAATCGCTTCTTTGGCTTACTCAAATTGGTGAAGTAATCCTTAAGATATGGTTGGATCCATTTGGCGGTTTCTTCTCTGAGATAGGAGATGGCCCAAACACTTTTATCGACGTCATGATTGAACTTATCTTGATTAAATTGGAAGTAGATCTCAAATTGAAGCAAGAAGGTCTCTAGTTCTTGTCGATTGCCTGTAAATCGATCTGGCAAGGCAACCTTGAGGGTTTCGGTGATAATGATTTCCTTGGGGTCTTCGATACCTCCCATAACGATATCTCCATCCTTATCAGTACCTCCGAGAGTGCCTTAATCGGTTGTAGCAGGGTTGCTAGGCTGTGGTATCTTGGAAGACATGATGTCGTTATTAATCGAGTCGGTACTTGAAGTAGTAATGGTGCTCAAAGTGTTACGAGGGTAGTCGTCTAGATTATATGGAAGTGTTCTAGATTTTCGAGATGGATTTATAATTAGGTATCAAGCAGGGACTTAAGTAATGATAATAATGAATATGCTATTCGTAACTAATAGTAGAGTATACTAAATGATTGATCTTAAGCACGAAGCTCTATACAAAGGAAATCCATCTTGATTATATAGACCTTCGTGGCAAGCGTCTCAGTGCTCCCAGTTGTCCCAGTTGCATTGGGACAGCTGAGCCTACTGGGATCCCTATATCACATGATACTAATCACGTGATAATAGGTATGTGAGATCTGTCGTAACAGGAAGTTGACCCTGATCATATAGTTGAAAGAACATTATGATAATTTAAGCAAACAGGGTCAATTATAATCTATATTACTAAATTCCAACAATATATTAGGTATATTATATAAAATAATAATTACCTTAGATCCTAGTTTTATAAGGGACTCAAGGATATCATCAAGGATGAGCTAGCAAAAGCTCCAAAACCACCAAATCTTTCTGAATTAATCGAAACCTTCATTCTAATTGACAATTATTTCTACAAAAGATAAATGAAGAAAAAGGGAACTATTCAGAAAAACAGAAAGTTTTCTAAACCTCAACATCAGAACAGACATTATAATACCAACGATCCAATAGAATTGAATGGAGTTGAACGCTGTTATAAATCAAACGAACTTAGTATTGAAGAAAAGAAAAGATACAGAGAGAATAATCTATATTTCACTTATAGAAAAGATAGGTATATATCTCGAGACTATAATTAAAAGAAGTTATTCATTATGAAAGACAAGAAATAAATAAGATTTGGAAATAAGAGATAAGGACCCCGAAAAATAAGTATATTAAAGGATAATTCTTGTAAGATTGGATTGTTAGAAAAAGAGTTACCTCAATTATATCCAGAATAATTCAGAGAATTGGGTATAATTATCTTATCTATAAAAATGGAATCAATCAGAAATATCAATAAGGAAGTTGAGCTTACAGATAACTATAAGTCAGTCGAGTTGCTTGAAAAGAAAGGATCTGAAAACAATCTGTAAATCAATAAAATCTACCTAAAACCTCAAAAAAACGAGCTATAATACCTGACCAATTATCTCGATGGAAAACATATATAATGTTATTATAAAGAACAGAAACCTGATTTTGTAGAAAAACATTAGATTTATAATCATTCAACCCTATTAATCTTATATATCATTATTTATAACAACCCTTATTGTATAATATTCAAGGAAAATATAAGGGAAGATAATACTAAGAGATTTGTTGTAGATTTAGGATCTCCTCAATTTAGTAAAGGATAGGAGTATAATGATCATAACCTAATAATCAAAGATATATAGGAAATCCTGTTATAAGCTAAATATTACAGGATCTGATACAAGATTAACTATTATTATAAACATTATTAGGCCAAGGATTATTACCGAGATTTTCAGATAAGATTAATAGAACTATTAGTAACTATATCTTATAGATTATTGAGTATAAGCAAATATTAGCATAAATAATTGAACCTCTTTATCAAAAAATAGATCACTGAATTATTATCGTTAGAACTCAATAATACAATTGGGATTATATAATTAATTATAAGAATCAATCTTGAAAGATAGGAAGTTAGAATCTTGATTAATTTAGAAATTATAGGAATATTTATAAATCCCAATTTTGTAGAAGAAAACAGAATCTTTATTGAGTTTAAAAAATATCTATATCAACTGATATTACTAAAAGAAAAGAAGGTTGAAGTAGATAGATAAGTATAGAGACAGATTAGTGCTCTAAAAATGATTATGCCAAAAGGGTATATTGAACAAGTCAAATTGGACTTAGTATCCTTGGGCAGATATATAATAGTCTTGGGAATCCCTTGGATTAGAAAGCATAATCCAAATATTGATTGGGTAAAGAATACCCTTATATTCGATTATTGCAATTGCAAGAACGAATGACTATATAGTCCAAAGGAACAGATTTCCGAGAAGACTGGATACTGTGCTATAACAGCTACAGATCCTTCATTGATCGGCAAGACCAATGCAAAAGTAATTCCAATATAGTACAGAAAATTCACCAAATTGTTCGAAGACCTACAGGATTTGAGAGCCCTATCAGAACATAAACCTTAAAATTATGAGATCAATTTCAAGAAAGGATTTATACCTTTAATTAAAAGATTAAGATCATATAATCTCAGTACTTTAAAAATATGGGAAGAATATTGATCTAAAGTTGAAAAGAAGAAATGGATTAGGAAATCTAAGTCCCCTTATATATCTAATGTATTATTAGCGTTCAAAAAAGGAGATTTGAGTGATCAATCTTGCAAAGATTATTGCTGAATAAACAATAGGATCATTAGAGATGTATACCCTATACCTAAAGCCCAAGAATTAAGGGATAAGTTGAGCAAGGTAATAATCTATATTAAACTAGATCAAAAGAATACCTTCAATCTTATACAAATCAAGGAGGGATATAAATGAAAGATTGCTTTTATATTACCTTCTGGATTATAGGAATATATTATTATATTATTTGGATTAACGAATATATCAGTTATATATCAATGATAAAACAACGAAATATTCAAAAAATTTAGCTTATTCATAATCTGTTATTTAGATGATATCCTGATCTTCTTTTAAAAAAAAGAGAAATATAAAGAATATATTCTTAAAGTATTCGAAATATTTAGGAAGATTAATTTATAACTCAAATTATCAAAATACAAGTTTGAAATCAAGAAAGTAACCTTTCTAGAATATATAATCAAATTAAGCCAAATGAACATTGATCTAGAGAAAATCAAGAAAATAAAAAATTGGGAATAATCTAGAAACATCAAAGATATATAAATTATACTAGGATTCGCTAACTTTTGTCAGATATTCATTAAAGATTTTTCCAAAATGATAGAATCACTCACAGAAATGATTAAAAAGGGGATGGGATTCGTATAAAGCGAAAAGGCGGAGCAAGTCTTCCAAGAAATCAAAAATAGATTTATTAGGGAACCTATACTCTACAATTATTATAACAATCGAGAAAGCATCATTGAAACAAACGCTTCTGATACCTGTATAGCAGGAGTTCATCTTCAAAGAGATGATAATGGGAAACTATATCCAATTGCTTATTATTCCAGCAAAATGGATAAAACAGAGCAAAATTATAATATCTATAAGAAGGAACTTATAATTATAGTCAAGTTATTGAAATATTGGAGAATCTATTTCTAAGGGACTAAATTCCCAATAATCATTTATATTGATTATATAAATCTATAAATCTTTATTACAATTAAGATTCTAGATAATCGAAGATTGGCTTGATGAGCTGAAGAATTAGTTGGCTTCGATTTGATAATCAAGTATATCAAAGGCAAAAATAATACAAAGGCAGATGCACTAAATAGGCCATCAGGATATAAGGATGATAAAACTTATCAAAAGATAACGATTTTAAAATCTCTTTCTAATAAAGACCTTATTCCGAATCTAACAGAAATTATTATTTTGGAAAATAAATCAATAGAAGTCTAGAAAAACAAATTAACAAATATATAATTAAATAAGGAAAATATCAAATAATTTAAACTACTAATAATTATAGATAGATTGATATAGGTTGCAAAGAAAATTTGGTTACCAAATAATATTGCCACTGAATTCATCGAAGAACAGTATACATTGCCAGCTTATAATCATCAGGGAGTACAAAGAATGTATTTGAGAATTAAGAGATAATATTGAAATCCAGGATTCCGAATTATAATCAAAAAAGTGGTTATTGAATATGATATTTATATCAGGAATAAGGCTTCTTGTTATGCCCCTTATGGACAGATGCACACAATTGAAATACCACCAACATTATGGAAATTAATATTATGGGATTTCATAGGATCGCTACCTAAATCAAAAAATTCAACAATAGGAGTGGAATACGATTACCTCCTAATCATTATAGATCGATTAATTAAGTATATAATACTAGTATTATGCAAGACCACCTTAACTGTAGAAACCCTGATAGCCATATTCCTAAAAGAAATTATTGTAGTATATAGATTATCAGAAGAGATATTGTCTAATAAAGATAAACTTTTTACATTAAAATTCTAGATCGCTTTAATAGCATTATTAGATATAAAAAGGAAAATATTTATAATATTCTATTTACAAATAAATGAAGGAAATGAACAGATAAATCAGATTGTTGAAATATATCTCTATTGTTATATAAATTATCAACAAAATGATTGAATAGAACTATTATCCTTAGTATAATTTGTATACAACAGCTCTACTTCGGAAACTACCCAAGTCTCACCGAATTATATCAATTTTGGATACGAATTAGTTGTATATCGAGAACCAGATATTCCAGAAATAAAGAACCAATTTGTTATCATATAAACAAAGAAATTCAAGGAAGTTCACAAAGAAATAGCAATAGAACTCAAATTTATTGCTGAAAAAAATGCTTATTATTATAACAAAAAGTATAATCAAAAGCTAATATTAAAGGAAAGAGATAAAGTCTATCTACTCCGAAAAAATATTGAGATAAAGAAACCAAATATAAAACTAGATTATAAGAAACTAAGATTATTCAAAATCAAGAAAATTAAAGGATCCTTGAATTATAAATTAGTATTATCAAAGAATATAAATATTTATTTAGTATTTTATATATCCTTGCTCGAACTAACACCATCAAGAGCATCTAAAGCTCCTGAAACCAAAATTATATCTATTAATCAAAACACTAAATATAAAATAAAAGAAATACTAAATTACAAATATATTAGAAACAAAATCAAATATTTGGTAAAATAGGAAAATTATTTGGACTCTAAGAATATATAGGAATTAAAGAAAAACCTTAAATACTTTAAAAAGTTTAAGGATTTTTGTCAACAGAATCCGGATTTATCCAAAAAGAAGGAGAATTTAATATAACTTGTATAAATAACGAATTTATTAAATGTAAAAAGAAGAATTTAAGGAAATCGGAACTAATTGTAGGGAATTCAGAATCAAATTAATTAAAAGGATTGGAAGAAACAATAAATATTGAAATTGCAGCAATTTCTCTTTTTTTTTCCTTTTCTTGTTTTTTCTTTTCTTCTAAAACATCAAATTCATCAAGATACTTAAGATCACAATATAATATTTTATCATATCGCTTTTTGAGTTATATCTTTTGTTTAACAAGGCAAGCAATCTTAGCAGAAGATTCAGCAATTTCAGCATCCAATTTATCGACCTATTAATCAAGACTTTCCCAATTATACTCTCGAAGAATTTCACAATCCCAATTATCTTCCAAACAGAATTTAGCATCACAAGAAACAGAATTTCGTATATATTCTGAACAATATAAACAATATTTATCAAAGAGATCTTTAATACAATAACAATTTTCTTAATAATAATAAAAACAAAGAATCATCTCGATATTAATAAAATCAATAATTATAGCTAAATAGATACATTCCTTTTTCTTTCTTTGAGTTAAATTATATAAGGAATCGGAATCGTTTATAATAAAAAAGGTTGAAGGATATAATAATGAAATAAATAGGATACTCATTAGTTATAAATGATCGAGGACGACATTTGACCAGAAAGGGGATAATATCATGAATCACATTCATTTTTATAAAATAAATCTAGTTACCAATATTTGAACCGCTTTCTTTGGGGGGATCCTTATCGATAAGGAATCCTAGGATAAATATTGTTCTAGAACAAATGATATCCTAGGAAGAATAGGTTAGGCAATCATTGGATCCTAGAATAAGTGTTTTAAGACATGATTTGTCCCAGAATTATTTATCCTAGGATAAGATTTGTCCCAGAACAATTGTTCTAAGATAATATCTATTCTAGGATTATTATTTTAGAATTGGAATTATCCCAGAATTAATATCCTAAAATTAATAATAGATTATATAATAAGGAGCCTTAAAAGCTTTAAAAGCTCCTAAAGCTCCAGAAGCTTTTTGGAGCTTTAGGGCTCCTCAAAGCTCCCTTATATTTATTAATATATAATCAAAATAGTTTCATAATTTAAAAGCTTTATACTCAATTAAGTTATCAATTAGTTTACCTATATTCTACTTGATCTAATAATAACTTCACTTCCAAATGAATCCAATTAATAAAGCCTTAACCTACAACTACCAACCAACGAAACCTCAGGCAGCCGCTGCCTCCAGTACAGTATCGTTACACATATATCTCAAAAAGATTACCTTCTTGACTTCAAACTCACATTTTGATAACTTGAATCGTAAGTCAATCTTCCTAAATGCTTCGAATACTTTGAGAATATATTCCTTATGTTCTTCTTTTTTCTAAGAAAAGATCAGGATGTCATCCAAATAACAAATTACGAATAAGCTAAACTCCTTAAGTATTTCGTTATTCTATCGCTGACACATAACAGGTGTATTTGTTAATCCAAATAGCATAACAATATATTCCCACAATCCAGAAGATAATATAAAAGCGATCTTTTACTTATATCCTTCCTTGATTTGTATAAAATTGAAGATATTTCTTTGATCCAATTTAATATAAATCATTGCCTTATTTAGTTTATCCCTTAGCTTTTGGGCTTTGGGTATAAGGTACATATCCTTGATAATACTATTATTCATTTAGTGGTAATCTCCATAAGATCGATTATTCGGATCTCCTTTTTTGAATGCTAATAATACATTAGATATACAAAAGGACTTGGATTTCTTAATCCATCCTTTTTTTTCAACTTTAGATCAATATTCTTCCCATATTTTTAAGATACTAGGGTTATATAATCTCAATCTCTTAGCTAAAGATATAAATCCCTTTTTGAAATTGATCTCATAATCTCAAGACTTATATTCTAACAGAACTCTCAAATCCTATAAGTCTTCGAACAGCTTGGCAAATTTTCTGTACTGTATTGGAATTTCTTTTATATCAATCTCACCAACCAATAAAGGATCTGTGACTGTCATAGCAAAGTATCCAATCTCCCCAGAAATCTGTTCCTTTGGATTATATAGTCATTCGTTCTTACATCTACAATGATCAAATATAAGGGTATCTTTTATTCAATCAATATTTGAATTATATTTTCTAATCCAGGGGGTTCCCAAGACTACTGTATATCTACCTAATAATACTAAGTCTAATTTGACTTGTTCAGTATGCCCTCTTAGTATAATCATTTTTAAAGTATTAGTTTGTCTTCGTACTTATTCGTCTACTTCAGCTTTCTTTTCTTTCAACAATATCAACTGATATAAATATTCTTTAAGTTCAATAGGGATTCCGTTTTCTTCTACAAAATTGAGATTTATAAACATTCCTATAACTCCTAAATCGATTAAAGCTTTAACTTTCTGCTTTCCAAGATTGATTCCTACGATTAATTGTCCAATCCCAATTGTATTATTGAGTTCTAATAATAATAATTCGATGATCTGTTTTTTAATAAAGAGGTTCAATTATTCACATTAATATTCGCTTATACTCAATAATCTATAGGGTATAGCTATTGATAGTTCTATTAGTCCTATCTGAAAATCTTGGCAATAGTCCTCGACCCATTGATATTCATAATAATAATCAATCCTACACCAGATCCTGTAACATCTAATTTGTAACAGGATTTCCTATATATCTCCGATTTCTAAATCATAATTGTTATACTCCTATCCTTCATTAATCTGAGAAGAGTCTAAATCTATAACAAATCTCTTAGTGTTGTATTCTTTTGTATTCTTTTTGAATACTATTCGATAAAGATCGTTATATATGATGATATACAGGATCAATAAGGTTGGATGATTATGAGTCTGATACTTTTCTACAAAATCAGGTTTCTGTTCTTTGTGATAACATTATATACGTTTTCCATTGAGATAACTGATCAGGTACCATAGCTCGTTTTCTTGAGGTTTTAGGTAGACTTTATTGATTTGCTGATTATCTTCAGATCCTTCCTCTTCGAACAATTCGACTAATTTATGGTTATCTGTAAACTCGACTTCCTCATCAATATTTCTGATTGATTCTACTTTTATAAATGAGATGATCACACTCAACTCTCTAAGTTATTCTGGATATAATTGGGGTAATTCTTTTTCTAACAATCCAATCTTGTGAAAGTTATTTTCTAATATACCCACTTCTTGGGGTTCTTGTCTTTTGTTTCCAAATCTTATTTATTTCTTGTCTTTCGCAATGAATAGCTTTTTTTGATTATAATCTCGAGATATATACCCATTTTTTTTATAGATGAAATATAGATTATTCTTTTTGTATCTTTTCTTCTCTTCGACATTAAGCCCATTTGATTTATATCAATGTTCGGCTCCATCCAATTCTATTGGGTCACTGGTATCGTAATATCTGTTCTAACATTGAGGTTTAGAAAATTTTCTATTTTCCTGAGTGGTTCCCTTTTTCTTCATTTGTTTTTCGTAGAAACAATTGTCAATTAGAATAAAGGTTTCGATTAATTCAGAAAGATTTGGTGGTTTTGGAGATCTGATTAGCTTATCCTTGATGATATCTTTGAATCCTTTATAAAACTGGGATCTAAGGTAATTATTATCTTATATAATATACTCAACATATTATTAGAATTTAGTAATATAGATTATAACTGACCTTATCTGTTTAAATTGTTGTAATACTCTTTCAATTATATAATCAGGATTTACTTCCCCGAAAACTTTATCGAAACTTTGTTGGAATAACTTGTAAATACCGAAAAGATAATGTATCTCAGATTTCATATTTTCATTGAATTGACTATTAGTAGTTTTAGTTATTAAATCATTGACAAAGGGTTCGATCCAATTGAATACAGTTCTTCGGAAGAACGAAATTAGCCACAAGATCCTCTACATTGATATCGAGAAAAAGTATTCATTAAAAATATAGTAAAGATCAATTTATATAACAAAAGCTCAATATTTGCTATAATCTTTATAAAATAGATTAGGGGTGGATACTTGGATTACTTGTCTTGGCTTTATATTGACAGTAGCCTATTCTGAGGCTCCAGTGGAGGAGAAGGAAACTGGTTTGGTCGATTATTGAATAAAGTTTATTATAACTGATATAACTTAACCGAAAACAATACTCAAAGTATAACGATATTGTATTGAAGGCAGCAACTATCTGAGGTTTCGTTGATTAGTAATTATAAATTAAGGCTTTATCAATTGGATTTACTTAGAAATGGAATTGTTATTAGATCAAATAGAATATAGGTAAACTAATTGATAATTAAGTTGAGTATAAAGCTCCTAAACTATAAAACTATTCTGATTATATATTAATGAATGTAAGGGAGCTCTAAGGAGCCCTAAAGCTCCAAAAAGCTCCTGAAGCTTTAGGAGCTTTCAAAGTGTCACGAATCACGTTCATTTTTATAAAATAAATCTAGTTACCGATGTTTAAGCCGCTTTCTTTGAAGGGATCCTTATCAATAAGGAATCTTAGGACAAATATTGTCCTAGGACAAATAATATCCTAGGAAGAATAGGCTAAACAATTATTAGGTTCTAGGACAAGTGTCCTAGGACATAATTCGTCCCAAAATCATTTATCCCAGGATAAGATTTGTCCTAGAATAATTATCCTAAAATAATATCTATCCTAGAATTATTATTTTAGGATTAGAATTATCCCAGGATTAGTATTCTAAAACTAATGGTAGATTATATAATAAGGAGCCTTAGAAGCTTTGAAAGCTCCTAAAGCTCCAGAAGCTTTTTAGAGCTTTAGGGCTCCTTAGAGCTCCCTTATATTCATTAATATATAATCAGAATAGTTTCATAATTTAAAAGCTTTATATTTAACTGAATTATTAATTAGTTTACCTATATTCTACTTAATCTAATAATAACTTCATTTCCAAATAAATCCAATTGATAAAGCCTTAACCTACAACTATTAATCAACGAAATCTTAGATAATTATTGTTTCTAGTATAATATCATTACATTTTGAGCATCCGTTTTCGGTTAAGTTATATTAGTTATAATAGACTTTATTTAGCAATCCACTGAACCAATTTCCTTCCCCTTTATAGGAGCCTTAGGACAAATTGTTGTCAATATAGAGCTAAGATAAGCAATCCAAATATCCATCCCTAATCTATTTCATAGAGATTATAGTAAGCATCGAGCTTTTGTTATATAAACTGATCTTTATTATACCTTTAATAGATACCTCTTTTCGACATCAATATAGAGGATCTTGTAACTAATCTCGTTCTTCTGAAGATTTATATTCAATTAGATTAAATCCTTTATCAATAATCTAATAATCAAAACTATTAATGATCAACTTAATAAAAATATAAAATCTAAGATACATTGTTTTTTTGGTATTTACAAATCATTTCGACAAGGTTTCAACAAGATCTTTGAGGAAGTTGATCCTAATCATATAATTGAAAAAGTATTACAATAATTTAAACAAATAGGGTCAATTATAATCTATATTGCTAAATTCTAATAATATATCGGATATATTATATAAAACAATAATTACCTTAGATCCCAATTCTATAAAGGATTTAAGGATATTATTAAGGATGAGCTAATAAGAGCTCCAAAACCACCAAATCTTTCTGAATTAATTGAAACCTTTATTCTAATCGATAATTATTTTTACAAAAGATAAATAAAGAAAAAGGGAATCATTTAGGAAAATAGAAAGTTTTCTAAATCTTAATGTCAGAACAGATATCATGATACCAACAACCCAATGAAATTGAATAAAGTTGAATACTATTATAAATCAAATAAGCTTAATATTAAAGAAAAGAAAAGATACAAAGAGAATAATCTATATTTCATTTATAGAAAAAATAGGCATATATTTTGAGACTATAATCAAAAAAAGCTATTCATTGTGAAAGGCAAGAAACAAATAAGATTTGGAAATAAGAGATAAGGACCCCAAAAAATAGATATATTAAAAGATAACTTTTATGAGATTGAATTACTAGAAAAAGAGTTACCTCAACTATATCCAGAATAATTTAGAAAATTGGGTATAGTCACTTTATCTATAGAGATAAAATCAATTGAAAATACCAATAAGGAAATCGAACTTACAGATAATCATAAATTAATTGAATTGTTCGAAAAGGAAGGATCTGAAAATAATCTATAAATCAACAAAATCTATCTAAAACCTTAAAAGAACGAGCTATAGTATCTGACCAATTATCTCAATGGAAAATATATATAATATTATCATAAAGAACAAAAACCTGATTTTGTAGAAAAATATTAGACTCATAATTATCCAATCTTATTAATTCTATATACCATTATTTATAGCGACCCTTATTGTATAGTATTCAAGGAAAATATAAGGGAAAACAATGCTAGGAGATTTGTTGCAGATTTAAGATCTCCTTGATTTAATGAAGGATAAGAGCATAATGATCATAACCTAGTAATCGAAGATATATAGGAAATCCTATTACAAACTGAATATTGCAGGATCTGATACAAGATTAATTATTATTATAAACATCATTAGGCTAAGGATTATTACCGAGATTTTCAGATAAAATCAATAAAACTATCGGTAACTATACCTTATAGATTATTGAGTATAAGCGAATATTAGTATAAATAATTGAACCTCTTTATCAAAGAATAGATCACCGAATTATTATCATTAGAACTCAATAATACAATTAGGATTATATAATTAATTATAGGAATCAATCTTGAAAGACAGGAAATTAAAGTCTTGATCGATTCAGAAACTATAGGGATGTTTATAAATCCCAATTTTGTAGAAAAAAATAGAATCCCTATTGAATTTAAAGAATATCTATATCAATTGATATTACTGAGAGGAAAAAAGGCTAAAATAGATGGATAGATATGGAGACAGATTAGTGCTCTAAAAATGGTTATGTTAGGAGGATATACTGAATAAGTCAAATTGGACTTAGTATTTTTAGATAGATATATAATAGTCTTAAAAACCCCTTAGATTAGAAAGTATAATCCAAATATTAATTAGGTAAAGGATACCCTCATATTTGATTATTGTAATTGCAAGAACGAATGACTATATAATCCAAAGGAACAGATTTCTGAAAAGATCGGATATTGTATTATAATAGCTACAGATCCTTTATTAATCAGCAAGATTAATATAAAAGTAATTCCAATATAGTACAGAAAATTCGCCAAATTGTTCAAAGATCTATAGGATTTGAGAGCTTTATCAGAATATAAATTTTGGGATTATAAGATCAATTTCAAGGAAGGATTCATATCCCTAATTAAAAGATTGAGACCATATAACCTCAGTACTTTAAAAATATGAGAAGAATATTGGTCTAAAATTAAAAAAAAGGAATAGATTAGGAAATCTAAGTCCCTTTATATATTTAATATATTATTAATATTTAAAAAAGGAGATCTAAATAATCGATCTTGCAAAGACTACCACCAAATAAATAATAGGATTATTAGGGATGTATACCCTATATCTAAAGTCCAGAAATTAAGGGATAAATTAAATAAAACAATAATCTATATTAAACTAGATCAAAAAAATATCTTCAATTTTATATAAATCAAGGAGAAATACAGATAAAAGATTGTTTTTATATTATCTTCCAGATTATAGGAATATATTGTTATATTATTTGGATTAACAAATATACCAATTATATATCAATAATAAAACAATAAAATATTCAAAGAGTTTAGCTTATTTATAATCTGTTATTTAGATAATATCCTGATCTTCTTTTAAAAAAAAAAGGAATATAAGGAATATATTCTTAAAGTATTTGAAATATTTAGGAAGATTGATTTACGATTTAAGTTATCAAAATATAAATTTGGAATTAAGAAGATAACCTTCTTAAAATATATAATCGAATTAGGTTAGATAAGCATTAATTCAAAGAAAACCAAGAAAATAAAAAATTGGGAACGATCTAGAAACATCAAAGATATATAAATTATACTAGGATTCATCAACTTTTATTAGGTATTCATCAAAGACTTTTCCAAAATAGTAGAACTACTCATAGAAATGATTAAAAAGGAAATAGGATTCATATAAAGCGAAAAGGTGGAGCAAGTCTTCCAAGAAATCAAAGATAGATTTATTAGGGAACCTATACTTTATAATTATTATAACAATTGAGAAAGCATTATTGAAACAAACACTTCCGATATTTATATAGCAGGAGTTTATCTTTAAAGAGATGATAATAGGAAATTATATCCAATTGTTTATTATTTCAACAAAATGAATAAAATAGAGCAAAATTACAATATTTATGAGAAGGAACTCATAATTATAATCAAATTGTTAAAACATTGGAGAATCTATCTCTAAAGGGTTAAATTCCTAGTAATTATTTATATTGATTATATGAATCTACAAATCTTTATTACAATTAAGATTCTGGATAATCGAAGATTGGCTCAATGAACTGAAGAATTAATTGGTTTCGATTTGATAATTAAGTATATCAAAGGCAAAGATAATATAAGGGCAGATGTATTAAGTAGACCATCAGGATATAAGGATAATAAAACCTATCAAGAAATAGCGATTTTAAAATCTCTTTTTAATAAAGATCTTATTCCGAATTTAACAGAAATTGTTGTTTTGGAAAATAAATTAATAAAAGTCTGAAAAAACAAATTAACAAATATATAATTGAATAAGGAAAATATTAAATAATCTAAACTACTAATAACTATAGATAGATTGATATAGGTCGCAAGGAAAATTTGGCTACCAAGTAGTATTATCACCGAATTCATCGAAGAACAATATATATTGTCAGCTCATAATCATCAGGGAATATAAAGAATATACTTGAGAATTAAGAGATAATACTAAAATCCAGGACTCTAAATTATGGTCAAAAAAGTAATTACTGAATATGATATCTGTATCAGGAACAAGGCTTCTCGCCATGCCCCTTATGGACAAATGCACACAACTGAAATATCACCAATACTATGGAAATCAATATCATAGGATTTCATAGAATTGCTACCTAAATCAAAAGATCCAACAATAGGAATGGAATACAATTACCTCCTAATCATTATAGATCAATTAATCAAGTATATGATATTAGTATTATATAAGACCATCTTAATTGCAGAAACCTTAGCAGCCATATTCCTAAAAGAAGTTATTATAATATATGAATTACCAGAAGAGATATTGTCCAATAGAGATAAACTTTTTACATCAAAATTCTGGATTGCTTTAATAATATTATTAAATGTAAAAAGGAAAATATCTATAGCATTCTATTTATAAACAAATGGAGGAAACGAATAGATAAACCAGATTATTGAAATATACCTTCATTGTTATATGAATTATCAACAAAATAATTGGGTAGGATTACTATTCTTAGTACAATTCATATATAACAGTTCTACTTCGGAAATTATCTAAGTCTCATTGAATTATACCAATTTTGGATATGAATTAGTTATATATCAAGAACCAAATATTCTAGAAATAGAGAACCAATCTATTATTATATAAACAAAGAAATTCAAGGAAGTTCACAAAGAAATAGCAATAGAACTTAAATTTATTGTTGAAAGAAATGTTTATTATTATAATAAGAAGTGTAATCAGAAGCCAATACTAAAGGAGGGGGATAAAGTCTATTTACTCCGAAAAAACATTGAGATAAAGAGATTAAGTATAAAACTGAATTATAAGAAACTGGGATCATTCAAAATCAAGAAAGTTAAAGGACCCTTAAATTATAAATTGATATTACCAAAGAATATAAATATCCATCTAATATTCTATATATCCTTACTCGAACTAATACCACCAGAAATACTTAAAGTTTCTGAAACCGAAATTATATTCATTAATCAAAATACCAAGTATAAAATAAAGGAAATACTAAATTGCAAATATATTAAAAACAAAATCAAATATTTGATGAAATAGGAAAATTATTTGGACTCTAAGAATATATAAGAATTAAAAAAAGACCTCAAATATCTTAAAAAGTTTGAGGATTTTCGCCAATAGAATCCGGATTTGTCTAAAAGAAAGAAGAATTCAATATGATTTGTACAAATAGCGAATCCATTGAATATAAAAAGGAGAACTTAAGGAAATCGGAACTAATTATAGGAAATTCAGAATCAAATTGACCAAAAGAATCAGAAGGAACGATAAATATTGAAGTTGCAGCAATTTCTCTTTCTTTTTCCTTTTCTTGTTTTTCCTTTTCTTTTAAAGCATCAAATTCATTAAGATACTTAAGACCATGATGTAACATTTCATTGTATCGCTTTTTGAATTGTGCCTTTTGTTTAACAAGGCAAGCAATCTTAGTAGAAGATTCAGCAATTTCAGCATCCAATTTATCAACCTATTGATCAAGACTTTCCCAATTATATTCTCAAGGAATTTTATGATCCCAATCATCTTCCAAACAGAATTCAGTATTATAGGAAACAGAATTTTATATATATTCTAAACAATATAAATAATGTTTATTAAAGAGATCTTTAATATAATAACGATTTTCCTAATAATAATAGGAACAAGGAATTATCTCAATATTAATAGAATCAATAATCATAGCTAAACAGATATGTTCCTTTTTCTTTCTTTGAGTTAAATTATGTGAAGAATCAGAATCGTTTATAATAGAAAAGATTAAAGGATATAATAATAAAACAAATAGGATATTTACTAGTTATAAATAATCGAGGATGATATTTGGCTAGGAAAAGGATAGTGTCACGAATCATATTCATTTTTATAAAATAAATCTAATTATTAATATTTGAGTCACTTTCTTTAAAGAGATCCTTATCGATAAGGAATCTTAGGATAAATATTATTCTAAAACAAATAATATCCTAGAAAGAATAGGTTAAACAATTATTAGGTTCTAGAATAAGTATCCTAGGATATAATTCGTCCTAGGATTATTTATCCCAGGATAAGATTTGTCCCAAAACAATTATTCTAAGATAATATTTATCCCAAGATTATTATCCTAGGATTGGAATTGTCCCAGGATTAGTATCCTAGAATTAATAATAGATCATATAATAAAGAGTCTTAAGAGCTTTGAAAGCTCCTAGAGCTTCAGGAGCTTTTTGGAGCTTTAGGGCTCCTTAAAGCTCCTTTATATTCATTAGTATATAATCAGAATAATTTCATAGTTTAAAAGCTTTGTATTCAACTAAGTTATCAATTAATTTATTTATATTCTATTTGATCTAATAACAACTTCACTTCCAAGTGAATCCAATTGATAAAGTCTTAACCTACAACTACCAATCAACGAAACCTTAGGCAGCCGCTGCCTCCAGTACAGTATCGTTACACAAAGCTCCTAAGGCTCCTTATCACATGATCCATCATTAGCCCTAAAACATTAATCCTGGAATAATTCCAATCCTAAAATTAAATAGCTCCTAAGATAATAGTTCTGGAACAATAATCCTAGGACAAATATTATCCTGGGATAATCTTTTTAGGACGAATTATATCCTAGGATACTTATCCTAGAACCTAATAATTGCCTAATCTATTCTTCCTAAGATATTATTTGTCCTAGAACAATATTTGTCCTAGGATTCCTTATCGATAAGGATCCTCCTGAAGAGAATGGTTCAAATACCGGTAACTAGTTTTATTTTATAAAAATGAATGTGATTCGTGACAATATGATAATTTCTGAATTGAGGGGTAAGTTATGGATTACTATAGTTAATAAGTTATTTTGTATATTAAATATATCTCTAACTTATCTTTCCATTTGTAATTTATGAATTTCTTTTATTGCTTTTTTGATTATCTCTATTCTTTATATAATTATAGTTGTTAAAAGGTTTGTTTTAATTATTCTTGGATAGATTCCAAATATTAATAATATAGATATTAAATTATTAAGTTCTATTATATCATTAATAATTTTCATTATTATTTATAATATGGATTCATTTTTGATATTAAAAGTGACTAATTCACTTGAAATGATTTTGTAAGCCTGGTTTAAAAAGTAATAGAAGCATTTAATAATACCTATTGAATTGTATACTTCAACTAATACATTTTTGATAGTAATTACTAATGAATTTGTATGTTATTTGAATTCTTTATTGATAAAGTTCTTTCTTATATTATATACAATATAATCAAATAATCCTATATATATCGATCTAATATTTCTGTAGTATATCTTATATATATTGTCAGAATTCCTAATAAGTTATTAAATCACTTAATAATAATAACCAAACCAATGATTATATGATCACGTGATATATTAGTAATATCATTATATATTACGTAATTTTATTATTATATAAAATTTCGATCATATATTATATTAGAATGATTTGTAACGAAATAGAATGTGATGGAAACATATAGAATCATATGGAATTTTCTTATTTCTCAAGTCAAATATTATTGGTTATTACTCATTTCTATTATATGAAATGATTCTATAAGATTCGATTTAAATCGATCTTATTTATAAGCATAGAGTATACTAGAATTAGATTGTAGATTATAAATACGAAGATTTTCTTCAAAGAATTCTTCGAAAAAGCAAGCAGATAAAATTCAATATTTATTATATATATTGTTCTGACTTCACCTTTATATATTCGATCTACCTCAAAGCTAAATATAACTAAGTCTTTCACTATCATAATAGATAATAATAATATTATTATTATTATTTATTATTATCCAATCGACCACCCTCCAATATTCTCTATGGTATAATGACCCCATGACACCGATATCTAGATTAATTTAAAGAGTTTTTATTTATAAAAAGAGATTCTTGAATAGAATTAAGAAAGTAATAAAAAGTTTTGATCTTTTTATTCATTACTCGAATATAATCGATACTTTATTATATAACTTTTTATAATGTAATGTATAGGGAACTCGGACATATAAGGAACTTAGACACTTTTTCAATTATTCTATATGCGATCTTGTTCTACAAGCTACACAATCCTTCAATTCCAATTCTGAATCATTTGAACTATTCTCTAGCTCTTCTTCTTCAATCTCTTCTTCTGATTCTTCAATTGGGCGTTTGTGTGGTCGTCCTCGTAACTTTTTCTCCTTAGATTTTTCCTTTATCTCATATATTATTTTCAGTATTTCCTTAGTACTAAAGATAAATTAACCTTATAATTTGATTCTTTTGTTTTTAGTTCTTTTTTTTCGAGTCTCAATTATTTCCTAAATATCAGTGAGCTGTTTTCGAAGTAAGGCTATCTCAGCATTTTGAGATTCTACAAGTTTAGTCATTCTTTTGGTATATCGACGAGTTGGTGATACAGAAGAACCACTGCTTGCTAAAGTTGTATTAAAGATCTGATTTGCTTGCATTAGTTCTGTCCTATCTGAAGGAGAACTTCTGAGTACAGATAAGTCTAGGTCTTGATTAAGGGTTCTTATTTGTAGAGTAAAAGATTGCTGAAAGAAGTTAAATAATAATGTATCAAGTACTTTTCGTGAAATAAAAGGTACTAAACCAGCTCCTTTTCAATCAACTTTAATATTAGAAGAATTCAATGCTTTTTTTCTAATATTTTGAAAGAGTTCTATTTATTCAACTCTTTGAATTTGTTTTACACCAGCTCGAGAATATCGATCGACCTTCAAAGCATGATATCGTTTCATTGGCCCATACACCGCAATATCAAATGACTGAAGCAAATGAGAGTAATAAAGAGGTAATATAAATAAATCGATATCCTTCTCTATATAGAAAGCAATAAAGCTGCTTGTAATATAACTTGAATAACCATCCATAATCAAAAGTCGAGGTCGATCACCTGACACTTTCTTGGATTCTGGTTCGAAAACCCTTTTTAACCATTCTAATTCATAATTATTTAAGGTCCATCTATTCGTACTAATAGAGAATTATCAGCTTTGAGGTATATCCTTTGGAATCTATGCAGAATTTGTATTCTGAGCCTTGAAAATGATTATAGGTGATAAAGCCTTTCCAACTACATTGATATATTCAAATGCAGTTATCCATTCTTACTTGCCAATTGTAACTTTCCAATTCGATTTCTGAGTAGAATCAATTATAATATATATACTTTGAGTACTTCCAACTCCAAATCCAATTTCGTCCATATTATATATATCATCTAATTCATACTTTCGTTTAATGAGATATATATAAAACATATCAAACTAAGCCTAAATATTCTCCGGATTTGCCTCTTTAGCCTGATTAGACTCTAATTGATATGAATAATATGTTTTAAGTTCTGGATATCGTTTTTGGAATCTATAGATTTATTTATGGCTTATAAATGGAATTTCTATCGAGATAAGAATTCGAGATAACATGACCTGAATATATCGAAGACGAATTTCGTCGGCCATTTCCTTCACTAATATAGGTGTAGTAGGGAATCCAATGATTATAAATCGTGAAATCCATTGTACAAAAGTATTTTCTTCTATATTTGAAAGAATTTGAGCCATTTCGTAGGTTTGGGAACATGTTTTCTTCCCAGTCAACCTATCAGCTAGAATGGACTTAGGGACTTCAAAATGCTTTACAGCCTTTCTAATTGATTTAAATTCTTTTAATTGAAGTGCAACTATAGCTTGTTAAAGCTTCTCTTCAATCTGAGCAAATGTAAAAGATGATTGAGTATACATAATAAAAGTTATTAGGGTTTCAAATTGGCGATAGGCAAAAAGTGTCCGAGTGTAACGATACTGTACTGGAGGCAGCGGCTGCCTGAGGTTTCGTTGGTTGGTAGTTGTAGGTTAAGGCTTTATTAATTGGATTCACTTAGAAGTGAAGTCATTATTAGATCAAGTAGAATATAGGTAAACTAATTGATAATTTAGTTGAGTATAAAGCTTTTAAACTATGAAATTATTCTGATTATATATTAATGAATATAAGGGAGCTCTAAGGAGCCCTAAAGCTCCAAAAAGCTTCTGGAGCTTTAGGAGCTTTCAAAGTTTTTAAGGCTTCTTATTATATGATCTATTATTAGTTTTAAGATATTAATTCTGGGACAATTTCAATCCTAGGATAATAATCTTGGGACAAATATTATCTTAGGATAATTGTTTTGGAACAAATCTTATTCTGGGATAAATGATCTTAGGATGAATTATATCTTAGAACACTTGTCTTAGGACCCAATAGTTGTCTAACCTATTCTTTCTAGGATATCATTTGTTCTAGGACAATATTTGTCCTAGGATTCCTTATCGATAAGGATCCCCCCAAAGAAAACAGCTCAAACACTAGTAACTAGATTTATTTTATAAAAATGAATGTGATTCGTGACACCGAGTTCCCTATATGTCCAAGTTCCCCATATGTTACGTTAGTAATTTTTATATTTTTTTAACTTTAATTATTAATAATTTTATAAAAAAATTTAAAAATTTTTATCAATTAAAAGTTAATATTTCAATTATCTTATAATTTAAATTTTGATAAATAAAATTCAGATTTTAATAAAGTTATTAAAATTCAAAAATAAATTCAAAAATTATATAGATTATTTAATTCAATCGAGTATAATTTTTTTAAAATTAAATAATATTTAATAAGATTTTATATAAAGATAATTTATAGATTTATTAATAATTTTATTTAATATTATTAAAGTTTAAAAGAATAATAAGTGATTTAGTTTCGTTTATATAATTTTTAAAATTTCATCTCGTATCTTGTATTTCATACTTTATACTTCATACTTCATACTTCATACTTCATACTTCATACTTCATACTTCATACTTCATACTTCATACTTCATACTTCATACCATTCTAACATCTAATATCCAAAATCCAAAATCCAATATCCAATATCCAATATCCAATACCTATCTAATAGAATATTTCCATTTCTATTTCCATTTCCAATAAACCAACTCTATTACAATTTTTACCCACCAATCTTCAATTTTTGTTATAATAATTAATTAACTAACTAATTCAATAACCTACTCACTCCTCCATCAAGCTATTAAATAATACACTACCTACTTATCTACCTATCTATATACCAGTAGCTTAGAATCCAAACAACAGCTTCAACTAATAACCATCTATCCATCTAATTAGCCATAATAAAACTTACAATACAATACCAAGCTTATCCTAACTAATTTATTAATTAATTAAAAGCTCAGAAATAAATCAATAAAAAAAGATTAACTCTACTTCTACCCTTCCATTCCAATTCCAACCTCAATCACACCCCCCTTCCAATCCCCATAATATATTTACAATAATACAACCTACCCAAATAAATCACCCCCCAAAAAATTCAAAAATCCATTTATCGTATAACAAAATACCAAATAATAAATTGTCGGAATATCGATGAGATTAGGGTTACATACAACTATATGTATACTAGTACCTGTACATACTATTATATATATATTATTATATATACACTAATATTTATATATATAATTATATATATATTATTACTTGTATTTATATACATTATCTTTATAAGTAAATATTCCCTCTTTGTACAAGAGGGAGGCAAATAGAATACAATATACCATTTACCCTTATACTATTGATTTAGTATATATATCTTTAAATGTTACAAGGGTAGCCGTCTAGATCACATAGAAGTGCTCTAGGCTCTCAAGATAGATTTATAATTAGGTATCAAATAAGAACTTGAATAATAATAATAATGATATACTATTTATAATTAATAGTAGAATATACTAAATGATTAATTTTGAATATAAAGCTTTATACAAAGGAAATCTATCTTAATTATATAGACCCTTATATCTATAACTAATCAGGATCGCTATATGGTCTTAGATAACCAATGTTCCCCAACTATCTATAACGTAACTTTGTTATATTACCTTGTTTTAATTATATAATACAATATAGATATTAATTATTATAATAATATCTCCCTTTTAATTTAGTACTTATCCCAAATATTATATAATATAATTTTCCCTTATATTTTTTTTATTAATAATTTTCTTTTCTTTCTTTATTATAATTACAATTTTACGAAAAAGGAAAGAACAACTTCGCCTGGCTTGTTTGGTAAAAGCCTGTGGATTCGAAATACCTTCATATTCTTTGTGTGATTGTTAGAAGCATAAATGCATTATCTTTTCGATTAACTCTTCTTATTGTGCTGAATATATTCGTTAAGGGAAGAAGTATAATGTTTAAAGTCCATTGGAAAGCAATTGGGATAACTTGGATTATCAAAAGGCAAAATTAGAGCAGAAGAAGAAAGCAGCTATTAAGGCTTTTTAGGAAGCTATAACTAAGATTCTTTGGCTTAGAAAGCAAAAGCGTTTTTTGTTAAAACAAAAGTTTGATATACTTCATCAGGGTTTACATATTTTCGATAAGCTTATAAAAGCTGAGGAAAGGGAGAGATTAGAAATTGAGTATATAAAGAAAGAAAAAGAGCAAGCGGGTATTGATGTATTAATACCTACTGATACTAGTTCGTATATATTGGATGATTTCGATCCTTCTTTATTCTTAAATCCTTTGGATCCTTTTTAGGAAAGTCTGGATAGCATTAATGAAATTCCTTCAATAAATCAGGAGTACTAAGGTTCTTTTTAGATTCCCAAATGTTTTCTGAGTATAAGTAATCTTATCATTTGATTAAATATTTGACTTTCTTATTAATATATTTGTAGTTTAGTATTTCTTCGATATAATATTCTCCTTTTGGATCGACCAGGTTGATCTCTAGGTCTGATGCTTTCGGTGCTCCAAATGATGCTTTCTCGAAGAGTGAGATATAGAATATTAGATAGATATTCATAATATATAATAATTTCAATTTGTAATTGATTAATTCTATTATTTTATCGATTTTGAATAATCCTAATTTTTTATAATCTAATTTATTATTAAATCATTTTGTTTATATATTTCTTCAAATAAAATAAACTTTATCCTCCTTTTTAAAAGTAGATCCTATATTATATGATTTGTTATAATATAATATTATTCTTAAAGCGATAAACTACAAATTCAAGGAGAGTTTTTCTTGAAGCTCTTTGATTTCTGTGATATTTTTTATGGCTTTGTTTATATTTGCATTTTGTGGCAATAATGATTTGTATATTAGTGGATTGAATCCAAAGTTAGTATATATTGATATTATCTTTGTGGTTTTTATCTCTGATATATTATATATGAATTGTATTAAGGGTAATAATTTGATCCAATTATCTTATTTATAATTGATATAACAACAGAGATAAACTTTCATCATTTAGTTTAATCGTTTTATTTAGTTATCTATTTATAAATAGAAAATTATTGAGAGCTTTTTTTTTATTCCAAATAATATTATAAAAGTAAACTAAAACTTTGATATAAATAATTTATCCTTATTTGAGATAATTTTATTTAATATATTATATATATTGATTATATTCCTTATAAATATATAAGCAAGATTATCTACCATTCAAGTTTTACAAAATAATATTATATAAACAAATTTAATTAATCTATCTATCACTATTAATATAAAATTATACTTCTTTTAGATAATCAGATCTTTAAATAATAATAGTTTTACTACAAAATCCCAAATAATAAACTTCTATAATTAAATAGATAATTTGGGGGTCTTAAATTATCTATAAAATATATACCAAACAATTTTATTTTTTATACAAATATCATAATTCTTAATTATATTCTCAACTATAATTCTCATCTTTGGAAAATATACTTCTTTTTTTATTCTAACAAAAATTCTTATAATATCTTAATATCCATAAATTGGAAATTTATATTATTCTATAATATAATCCTTAATTAGATTAGAAAATATATAAAATTTACTATAAAAATAAATGAATTCATCTTCGATAATAAATCCTTGTTTTGGATTATCTAGAATAGTTAGGATTCTTTTAATTATAATATCTATTAAATATTCTATCTTTATGATATCCTTAATAATATTATAATTTATCTTTGAAATAATAACGAATTATAGTTTATTATAAATTAATATATTATTATCCTACTTTAATATTATATATGATTTATATATTTTATTTTGTAAATATTCTGATTTTTGGTTAAAAGTATCTGCTCTAATATTTTCGTTTCCTTTAATATATAAGATTCTGAAGTTATAAATAACTATAATTTCCAACCATCAAATCTGCCATCGATTTAATTCTTTTATTATAATAAAATAAATCAAATTCTTATAATCTATATATATTTATATTATATATTTGAATCCTTTTAAATATATTCTCTATTTCCTAAAAGTATCTATTATCATTAATAATTCCTTATTATAGATCTTATAATTTAGTTCAATTAATAATAATTTGTATAAATAATAAATAACTGATTGCTATTTCTTATTTGAGCCAGATTAACTCAATATTATTCCTATTATATAATCTAAAGAATCTATTTCCACAATTATTAGTAATTCTGGATCAAATATTTTGAGGATTGGTTCTCCTGCGAATACTTCCTTGAGACATTCGAATACTTCTTGTATTATCTCGATTCATTGGAATTCCCCTTGACTCTTCTTAATAATTTTAATTATTGAAGCAATTATCTTTGAATAATTCTTAATGAATTATCAATAAAAATTAACGAATCTTAGAAAAGACTATACTTCCTTTATATTAATTAATGATTCCTATTCTTTGATTGTTTTTATCTTATTAAAACTTATCTTAAAATCTTTAGAGAATATAATATAATCTAGGAATTCTGTTTTTATAATATGAAATTCATATTTATTAAATTTATATTAAAGATTTATCTTTTTTAAATATTATAAAACCTTATAAATATTTTTAATATATTATTCTTTTATTTTTAAGAATATCAAAATATTATTTAGATAATATATATAATATATATTTAAATATTTTTTTAATATATTATTAATTAAATATATATATATTGCTAATATATTTATCAATTTGAATAATATAATCTGATATTTATATAATTTATATCGAATTCTAAATATTGTTTTTTATTCTTCACCTTCCTTTATTTTGATAAAGTGAAATCCGTTTTATAAATCAAACTTGGAGAAAATCTTGGCTTTTCTTAATCGATCCCTCAATTCTATAATTAATAGAAGTGGGTACCAATCTTTAATCATTATATTATTAAACTCATAATAATCTATATATAATCTTTTTGTACCATTCTTCTTTGATATAAATAATATAGGGCTAATTATTTATAAAATAGATTCTTTGATCTATTTTTTTTCTAATATATTATTAATATAATCCTTAAATATCTTTAAATCAAAGATTGATATTAAATAGATTAATTCAAATGAAAATATCTTGCCTTCTTTTAATATTATCTTGTGATTTTATAACTTATATTCTAGTAAAGCTTTATAATCTTTTTTTTCTTCGAATAATTTCTTGTACTTTTGGTATTATATCGATATTGATATTTCATCCTATTTTATTATAAAGATGTTTTTAAGCAATTTCTTTTGTTTATTCTTTATTTGTATAGAAGGTTCACCTTCCTTCGCTATTAACAAAGAACCCTGAACTAGATGTCCTATATCAATAGAGTTGTTTGCCTTTAGTTCCCCACCGTATATATTCAGCCTTGCTGGCTTTAGTGTATCTCATCGATCGCTTTTTTTCGGAAATGATATAGTTTCTGATAACTAATCAATCTAGGGGTTATATACTTTCAATTATAATATTCCCAAAATGATCTGTTGGTTCCTTAATAGAACAATATCAAATTGAATAATCTTCTTATACTGGGTTATACTTATTTGTAATAGATAAATCTTCTACAAAATCTTTCTATTCAACCTAATTAATTATCTATTAATTAATTGTAATTGATATAGAGTTTGTTTTGTTTAAAGTTGTACTCCCAAATACTTTATAATTCCTGATATAATAAAATTTCCCATAATTCCTGAATCAATCATAATCTAGATTTCTTGTCCATTTATTTTTGTATTGCAGTAAATCTATCCTGTCTAATCTGTGATATTCAATTGATCTTGATTCATCTCATAGATTTTGGTTAAATTGATCGATTGATCAATTTGATCAATTTGATCAATTATATAATTGACCATATTTTTTCTTGATCTTCCTTTTTTGCAGAATCTTCTTACTTTTCTTTATAGGAACCATTCTATAGCTTCCTTATCTGATAAATGAATCCTATATGATTCATTGTAGCAAGCTATCCAGTTCATCATTGTATATTCAACTGATAATGGATTTTTTTGATTTTTCATTATAGGAGGAGGTGAAGGGGTTCATAAATGCTCTAATTTGTAATGGTCTATGATATTCAACTCTTCCTGATCTTGCGATATTATATCAATTTCTTTTTGATATACTTCTTATTTATAACTATTATCTTCGATTAGATATAAAATATATAATTAGGATATAAAAATAGTATTGAATTGATTTTTATCGAATTTCTTATGATAACTTTCTTTGGATGATTTCTTGCTTTGACAATCCCTAACTTGATAACCTGATTTATCATATTCGAAGTATAACTTGTCCTTGTATCTTTGTTCTATTTTTTCCTTAGATAATTTATTCTTAAATATTATATTTAATTATATTGATTCTTTATAAGATTATTTGTTTTTTTAAGGTCTTTCTTTATTCTTATAGTATTTACTATATTTTCAATTTTTATGAAAATTGGAAGATTAGCGCTTCTTCTAATATTTGTAAAATATCTCATTTGTTTTAATAGATTTCTTGATTAATTCGTTCAGATCTTCCTAAATGCAATTGTGATCTAATTCCAACCTGATTTCAGGTTTGAGCTCTTTTTGATAATAATTTATTGTTATATTCTTTTCCTATTTAATAATATCTATATACCTCTTGAATTTTATAATATACTTAATTACTGATTCTGTTTATTTGAGATTATAGATCTTGAATTTAGTATTATATAATTTATTAATATTCCTGAATATTTGTTATATCTTTTTCTTAAATTCTTCAAATCTCCTAAAGATGATTTGAGTTGGGTATATTCGCTTTTTAAGCTTATTTAAGTTGGTGAAGTAATCTTTGAGATATAATTGGATCTATTTAGTGATTTCTTCTTTGAAGTAGAAGATAGCCCAGACACTTTTGTCGGTATTATAATTGAACTTATCCTAATTGAATTGAAAGTAGATTTCGAGTTGAAGCAAAAAGGTTTCTAGTTTTTATTGGTTGTCTATAAATCAGTTTGGTAAGGCGATTTTAAGAATCTTGATGATAGTAATCTTTTTAGGGTCTTCGATATCTCTTATAACAATATCTCCGTCCTTATCAGTACTTTCAGAAGTGATCTAATTGGTTATAATAAGATTGTTAGGTTATAATATCTTGGAAGATATAATATCGTTATTTGTTGAGTTAATATTTGAAATAGTAATAATGCTCAAAGTGTTACAAAGATAACCATCTAGATTACATAGAAGTGCTCTAAACTCTCAAAGTAGGTTTATAATTAGATATCAAATAAGGACTTGAATAACGATAATAATAATATATTATTTATAATTAATAATAAAGTATACTAAATAATTGATCTTAAATATAAAGTTTTATATAAAGAAAATCCATTTTAATTATATAGATCTTTATATCTATAGCTAATCAGGATCACTATGCAGTCCTGGACAGTTAGCGTTCCCCAGCTGTCCATAACATGACTTCGTCACGTTACCTTGTTTTAGTCATGTGACGCGGTGTAGATGTTAGCTGTCGTAACATTAAAGTCAACCCAATATAAATAAATATATTTATCAAACAAGTAAGATTATTAAAACAAAATTCTTTATTATATTAATATTAATATATTTTTGATATTAAATTAAATTAAATTAAAAAATTATTATATATATATATATATTATTTAATTTTTTATTAAAATTTTAAAAAAAAATTATTTATAAATCATGAATCAAAATTTTATATTTAAAATTTAAAATTTAAAATCGTTTAAATTTTTTTGAAAAATTTCAATATAAAAACAATGATCCCAAATAAAGATTATTTATGAAATAAAACAAATTCTATTAAAGATTTGAAGAAGAAATAAAAGAATAAGACTCGCTGGCTTAAATGCTTTTAAATAATATAATTAATTCCTTCAATATCATCTACCTAGTACTCCGTATATAATCATCTATCTCCTATCGCCCATCTCCTATTTAATATCTCATATCACTATTTCCTGTCGTTATATAATGTAATGCTATACACTGTAATACACAGAAGGCAAAACGCAAAACGCAATATACCAATAAACCAATATACTAATCCCATTCATCTGATATATATGTGCATATGAGTTGTATACAAAAAAAACTCTCCCACCCCAAACCCATCACTCACCCACCCACCAAAGAAGTAACCCTCCCCCCCTTCCTCAACAATTCATCCTAAAAATTCGCCGAAACATTCCCTCTCCCAGGTTGATGATAATTCTCCAAGGTAGTTTGAAACGGATTCGGCACAGCACCACCCTCATTCTTAATTTCATGACCCGCAGAAACCGGATCATAACCACCCATCAAACCATCATTCTCATCTTCCTTCTTCGTTCGGCCCCAGACTCTCCACGCGACAATGAATAAACCTCCGAGGAGGATTGCTCCGCCGATTCCGACAACGACTCCTATGATTGTGTTTCGGGTCTTGGTGGACATGGATTGTGAGGATGAAGATGAGACGGGGGTGAGGATGGCGGTTGTGGTGGCGTATGCGGAGGGGGTGGAGGAGGTGGTGTATTGAGAGGTGAATGTACTTCCACTTGCGGTTGTGACGACGGTTACGACGACGGGAGTGGCGGGTGGAGTGATGGTGATTCGGGAATAGGAAGTTGATTGAGATGTTGTAGTTTCGGAGGTAGTAGTCTTGCTAGCCTTGGTGGTTTTGGTACTGGTGCTAGATGTTTGGGTCGCAGTCGTTTTAGTTGTTTGATCATCTTGGGTAGTTTGAGCAGCGGTCGTTTGATCTGCTGTGGTTGTAGTTGATGATGACTCAGGAACGATTACTGGAGTTGTTGCTGAAGTTTTCGTTGGTGAGGTTGTAGGTGCTGACGTTGTGGTTGAAGTTGGAGTTGGAGTTGGGGTTGGGGTAGTTGATGTCGAAGTAGCTTGAGTCTCTTTGCTAGTTGGCGCTGACGTCGTTGAAGTTGTAGATTTTGATGATGTTGCTGCTGCAGCGGTGGTAGTATCTGAATCTGCGCCGCTCCCTGCAGTAGTTGTGGCAGCACTACTTCCTCCTGCTCCTGCTGCTACTCCTGCTCCCCCTGCCGCCGTACCCAAGGTAGCAGAAGTCACATCTGTTTGTCTAATAAAGATAGCACGATCAATCCAACTAGCTTGAGTGATGGCGAAGATTATTGTCAATATTGACAATAACTTTAATGACCGGGAATACATGGTTAAAGATAATCGATCGTTATTCCCAGGTAATAGAAAACGAAAGACTTTTGTTTAGAGAGATTGAGAAGGGAAAGTCGGGTTGTGATCAGTTTCAGTGTGCTGCGTATTTGTTTTGTTCGGATCCCAAGGTTTTGTTAGTGATTGATTGATGACTTGGAGAAGGTAGTGTGTGAATTTGTCACAAATAGATGAAGGTCTCAAACTTTGAATGTGGTGCGTGGAAGTGTGAGAGAGTGTGAATGTGGAAGTGTGAGAGTGAGTGTGAGTGTGAGTGTGAGTGTGAGCGTGAGTGTGAATCTAAATCTGAATCGGATTTAATGTTGGTTATTTCGTAAAAGAGAAAATAATCTTATTATTTAGATTACTGATTTATTGAGTCTTAACGAAAGTCGAAAGTAGAAATGGATTCATGAAACGAGAGATGTAAAAAGAGAAGGATAATTTGATGGATGGATGGATAGAAAGTGTTTTGTTTCCTTTGCAAGGGGAAGAAGGAGAAAGGGTTCACGGCTCAAGGCTCAAGGCTCAAGGCTCAAGGCTCAAGTCAAGGCCAAAAAGCAAGACATGATTATTTCATTACATACAGATCAAATGGATTCGAGAACAAACCCAATTTTAATGTGGAGAATTAAATTTTATTACGGAGTACAGAGTAAGGCGAAGGACGAAAGACGGTTTTGAATGTGACGCTGTGGATAAATTTGATTTGGTAGAGGAAAATCATTTGATTGTGTTACGTTGGGACGTAGGATAGATATACTCCATAATACCAAAATATCTTTGGTAATTCAGAGTTTTATATAAAATACGTCTTGTCGAGTTATACACACCTTGAATAAATACCAACAGAACCTGAAATTCCAGGCTTCCATGTTTCCCTCAAAGCCGGCCGTTCCTTTTCTCATATGACCTCGGGATTGACAGATTTGATTTCTAATTTTAGCATTTTATTTTCTTTTATTTTATTTTCCTTTCTTTTCTTTTCTTTTCTTTTCTCTCCGTTTCAGTTTGCAAGGAGCAAAGGAATAATACCAGCATCGAGTGTCAGATGTCAACTGCAAGTAGATATCACATAAAATATTCATCCACTGGCATCAACGATATAAATATCACCAACCTTATATCCAACGACTCGACACTCAACATTATATACCTACCTATACATACATACATCTACCCCTTCCTCACCAATTAAAACAATCCCCCTCACCAATTAAAACAATCCCCCTCATCCTCATCCCATCCCATCTCAAACTCGCATCTCAAGATCATCAACCTCGTATTCCCAATAACCCACAGGTACCAAGATGATAAACCGTTTAATGTGCTTGGCCAACCAGGTATTTCACACCCATCAATCGTCACACAATCAATCAATCAACCGACCAACCAATCAACCGACCAACCAATTATCCATCTTTCCACCAAATTAACCACTCCGTTCCGTTCCGTTCCGTTCCTTCCCTGCTTATGAATGCACATCTTCCCAGTTCCAACATACATTCATTTTATACATTTTATACACAATACACAATACACAACCTCTACACAACCTCTACAAACAAAACAAACCAAACAAACCAAAACCTAATCACAGCAACCCCACTAATTTACTACATATATCTATCTATCTATCTATCTCTCTATCTCTCCATACAGGAGCTCAGGAGCTCAGGAGCTCAGGAGCTCAGAAGTCAGGAGCCAGAATCAGAACTCAGGAGTCGGGATATGAGAGTGGTACGAGGGTCCCGAGTTAACAAGATGATGGATATGCTGTACGAGATATTTTAATCGGGGTTGCCGTTTGTCACTGCAGACCTACTTATATATATATTACTTATCCATATTTATATTCTTTGGTCTTAGGTCTCTGGATGTCTATCTACGATTGATTGATTGTATTATATCACAATCTATAAATAAGATTTAAATTTTTTTTAAAAAAGGATATAATATCAATTAGATATATTTATTACTTCAACTAGGTAATATTTTATATATATAAAGTTATAACAATACAAAATCCGATCAAATCCAATCAAATCCAATACCTTAAAAAATACAATTTTCATCAAATAAAAGATTCGTTACTGTATGATATTACATCTCTCCTACGAGTAACCTAGCTACCGAACATGGGATCATTCCTACAATTCAAATACCAAACTAATCAACCTCAGATACAACAATATCAAAAAGTACCTATTCTATCACAAAAACAAACAAATGGGTGTCCTTCAATCATCAAATCCAAATCCAAAGTCACATCAATCCAAACCAAAACGCCCTAACCCAACCCTTCCACCCCATCAACACACCTCAACAGGAACCCCCACTCCAATATACCCAACATCTCAATAACCAACCCCTAACCCCCCACACAAACCCTCAAACCTCATCAAAAACATCATCATCAAATTCAAACTCCCCATCCCCATCCCCCATCTCATCATCATCCATTAACATTCCCGACCCCACCCCCTCATGCGCTCTCAACTGCCTCACAAATCCCATATTCGCCTTAAGCATGCCATACATGTGATCAGCCACGGGAACAAAACCCCTCTGCTTCGCCTTAATGATCGCAAGTTGTCTCCCCGCCATCCACCACACCAATCTTGGAACACTCGCCGAGTCCCGGAAATTTGCTTTTGGGGCATAAGTAGCATAAAGCGCACTTGCCCTCAAAAGAGCCCAATCTCCATGTTCCGACTCAATATCTTGATCCAACCATGTCAAGATCAATTTGCTATCTGCATGTGGTTTTATATCGCTGAATTCCTGAAAACATTCATCACGGATTGGTGCAAAATCCGCTCGGGTTTCGTCTTCGTCTCGATTAAATCTTTTTGATGGTGTTCGTCCACTGTGCATCCGATTAATCCAATTGTTTTTGACCTTATTAACATCCTCATCTAGTTGATCAAGAAGTAATTTCCATTGTGCTGCCCTCTCGATTTTCTCCGGAGTCGCAGTTTCCTTCTTCGGCACCTTTGCTTTTTCTCTTTGATCCTTGTAGAACTGGGCTAACTCAGGATCATATTGAGGTGGGGTGTCAACACTATCATAAAATTCCGTTTTCAAGGCTTTCGTTTCTTCGTGAACAACCATCATCATATGATCAAGAATATGGTCTTTTTTGCTTGGTATTTCATCTTTGTCTTTGTATGCTGGCAAGCGAGGTGTTCTGGTAGTTTTAAGTATGTGAGTCTTGACCTTTTGGAAATGCTTCCCCGTAAAGATGTAACCTTGCTTTGCCTGATCAACCAGGTTGCTAAGTAAAGTTGACAAGAATGTAATTTCCGGCCTATCTAGATCACGAATGTCATATTCAATCTTTTCTTTCCATGCTGTACACGGGCCAAGCATACTTTGACACATATTGAATGTGAAACTGGCACCCAGGAAAGTATTAGTTGGATCGGAACAACCCTTGGTCAGCTGTGCGTAAGTCGTTTTATCTTGCTGGATAAAACCTTCTTTGACAAGATCCGGAACTTTGGGGACATCTGCATTGGCAAAACTCTCAACGATGGCAGGATCCCAACAAACCCATGCAATATCTCCATCGTAATCACCGCCTGATAATTTGTCCGCTAGAGATGGATAACCTTTGGTAGAAAAGACGATAACATCTTTAAGATGCCTTAATTCGTGTTTACTAACAGCGGTGACTCTTTGAATGTCGCTAGGGTAATGAGCAGGGTTTCGAGCCACAAGTACATCCACATTTTCCAGTTGAGTATCAGACAATCCAGATCCGTTGTCCACAAAACTTGAGAAATTCAAATGTACCTCGTTAGGCTCCAAAATACCCCAAAAGTCGGGAACCATGTATACTTTGGTAGATTTAGCAACGGTGATATTGAGACGTTCCTTTAATTCCTCGCATTTCATATCAAACGCTTTCTTGGCCAATTTCATGACGTAGTGTAGCTTTCGAGGGTCAAAACCGGCATCAAGAAGTGTACTGAGCCGATCTTCATGCTTTGCTGGCAGCCCTCCACGCCACTGAATAGCACCATTCTTGATCCTATCTTGAACTGATGAATTCGTGAGGCGAATCCAACTGCGGAGTTCCTGAGGACTAGTTAAAGCAGTTTTGAGCTCTTCCAGCGATTGCTTCAGGCCTTCTTTCAACGCATTAAGAATTGCATTTCTCATTGCTCGTGGATCTGTAGCTTGATGCACGAGAAGTGGAAGAAGCTGAGTATTTAGATCCGCCGTCTTCAATGGAGCAGAATGTCCTACAACTTCAAAAGTGCGATGGGACCAATGGTCAAACTCAGGACTACCCTCCTCTCCACGTTTCCATTTGCATTGTTCGTCATATAACTCAATCCAATCGCTTTCAATATCCTCGCTACGATCAACAATCCAAAGACCTTTTGCTTCACCAAATCTGCCCTGAAAGGCTGCTGGTATATACGACAACTCGAGCTCGAATACTATCTTCCTAGCCAAGGCTAATGAAAGTCTACCAGCGCCATCTGTCATGACGTAAGTCTTGTTGGGATCATTTACGTCTGGATTTCTGATATCCTTCTTCCTTCTAATGTGAGCCCGGTCGACAGTAACAGTAGCACGATTCCTAGAGACAACTGTCTGGTGATTAGCAAATAGAAAAACCATGAAATTAAACTAGGATGAGCCAAAAGATGTCAATCTTACCCAAGGCAGTCCTCGCAAATAGCTTCATATAAGGTTGATAATCATTCTCCGCAGTTGGCCTTATACAATTCAGCATTTCCCCAATTGTCATACGAACACGGACTTGAGGAGCCGGATCTCTCGCTCTACTTCCTTTAACAAAACCAATACCATCAGTTGCAAAGAGAAAGACACGATAGGTTGTGGCGGAACTTTCCTCCTCGGCGTCTGACTTCAAGCTACTCTTCCTCTTCCTTTTACCACTCGTAAGGTAAAATGCTTTATACGTCCTACCCAGCAATTGATGATCTCCATTCACTAGCCAAGACTTCAAGGCATCCCATGCATTGGGATCTATTTTGAACGCCGTGGAACCACGTTTCCTACTTTCCAAATCGGGAACCGCAAATTCAATCAACCTATCACTTCCAAACCTACGTTCGAGACGATTGGTCAGATCCAATTTCATGGGTTGGAGATGAAATGAGATCAGAGGTCCTGATTCGGTTTTGTTTTCACGTAAAGTCGCGGTAAAGACTAAGCCGTTGAAACCACGAATATATCCTTTTGTAGCAACGTCCCAAACCTTCGGTGGGCATCTTTCCGGAAACTTTTTACCTTGAAGTATGGGAAGACCTTTCAACATGTTCCAGAGTTTGTCATATTCTTCCCATGCCTTTACGTATGGCAAAGTGAAGTCGGCTATTGGAACCTGGACGAAGAGAAAAACACGAGTAATTTCGTAACTAACGAAAAATGGTGCCTTTTTCAGACAAGATGGTAATGTGGCTGTGATGAGGTATTAGCAATCTTGAAGCCCTAGTTTCAATGCGACCATAACATGTATCTGGCGCTGCCAGTTGAATAAAGAATGAACTCACGCAGTATTTCGTTCAAACAACTCTCCGTATCTTTGTGTTTAGATTCGTCCACAATTTGATCTAACATTTCGTCGGACATCTCTTCATACAAATCATCCATTATATCATACTTGGGTGGATCTTGTGATGGAGCCATAGCACCAAAGCTTTCGGCATACACCCTATCGGCCTCAGTAGTATCAAAACTGCCACCAAAATCAGAGCTTTGTGTTCTTGGTTCTTGCTCGTCTAATGAGATGGGATCTGTACGCAATTTTTTCATCACCGGCTCTGGATCTGGATCCGGAACTGTAGATTGAGTATTGACGAGAGTGCTACTATACCCCTGTGAAAACACACCAGACACATCTGTAGTAAAACTAGTATCCACCTTTGTGGTTGCATCCCCTTTCAACGGCACCATCTTGGATAGAGCCGGCTTTGTGTTTTGAGGCCGAGATACATTCCAATGTAGTGGTGGAAGTTTAGAAAGGCTTTCGCGGGCAGAGGACTTATTCACCGGCACTTTTGTCTTTTTGGTGCTGGTGCTGATATCGGGAAATGGCTCAAGGAGACGCTTGCCATCAAGCTTCTGAGCAGACTTAAGCGGAAAAGCAACAGGACTGTCGTCAGGCTGTGTATTTCGGATAGAGCGGACAGATGCATCAGCTTTCTCGTTCAACGAGATACCTTGTTGGAAACCGCGGGAGCTAGGTGTTGCGGATCCTGACTGGCAACTTTCGAATGCAGTATTTAGAATTGACACCAAGCACTTTAGCAATTCCATCCGTTCGTCAGGTGTAGTTGGGTGAGGCCTTTGGCGTGTTTTTTCTGGTACCACGCCTCGATCAGCCTTGGGTTTATAGACCCATCCACTGTACAGACCTTGAGCTTGCGCATTGAAAGATTCAAGAAGAGTATACACAAGATTCTTGTAGTACAGATATCTGATTTTGAACATGATCTCATCAACCAATTGCTGTTGTAAAGATTTGCATCTATTTTTTCGATTCCTGGGTGAATCGAGACCCTGCTGTAGAAGACCCAAGTCCCATCGTCCATTGAGGCTATCGTAAATGCCTTTGATCTCCTCATCTGCTCTAATCTTGCCGGCCAAACCTGGCGTCTTCGGTGCCGCAGACATTATGTGAGAATTCTCCTTGAAAGAATGTAGAATGCGCAACCTCTTTCAAACCCTTCCGCATATATAAAACCCTTCCGGCATGCGCGTTTACGATCTCGAAATCAAAATTATGTGTGCCTCGATCAGGTTTGCGCAGTTTCGTGCAGACAGATAGATGCGTCTTTGAAGGCGGGGTTTTCTGTATGTTTGGATGAATTGCGCCTCGAATGTGCCAAAGGTTCATGGATGCCTGTATATATGTAGAGTAATAGCTGAATTTATTGGGCGCAAAATCAAACGGAACAAACGGGACAAAAGCGACACAATTGCGACGTCGGGAAGGCTGAGAACTGGTGAGAGAGCAAACGGATTTCATTGAACCGCAGGAACAGTTGCAAATGAGTAAATTGGAACAGGAAATGGATGGACAACAAGCAAGCAACGACAGAAAGGAATAGAAAGACTGCGAGCAAGTAAAGATAACAGTTCATGCTGTTCCATTGCAATGATTAATAGTGCCATATTTGATATTTCACCAGCTGGTTCGAAGTGCGAATTTGTGTGTATTAAAAGTACCTAAGTAGGTGGATAATAATGCTAGCTAGCCACAGCCCATGAACATGAGGGGCTTCTGTACTAGGAAATTGAACATGAAGATATACCTACCATACAATCAATGATGGAATTTGAAGAATCCTGAAATAAACGCTCTGAATTACCTATATTCCCCCGAATAGATTATATCCTAACATCCCAGGACTTGTTTACGAAGGAATCTACTAGGCACAAGTGCTAGGCTGAGTTCTAGGTACACCAGTGGGTGCACGGACTCACGGTCCGGCCTGTAAGTAAACCATATCAATCATATCAATCAAACCACAATACAATCACCTGCATCAAGAAACAACATTATAACTCAAACCTCTTCATATATCTCTCCCATCTACCCTAGTATCTACCTCCATTCTATACTCCATACTATAATACAAAATCCTTTTCTTCAACCCATTCCCTATCCATCTATCCATCTATCCATCCACCCATCCACCCATCCACCCATCCATTTCCATACCGCAATCCCTTCCTGACCCATTAAATATTTCCATCTTCTAACCCTTTCAAAACTTGTTCAAGTTTCCCATGTATGTAATATAATGTAATGTCAAAATATTAACCTCGCCCAACACCTCCAATCACTCCCCCACTCCCACCAAATTCCCCGGAAAGAAATCCAATCAACACCTTCCTCCCCAAGTCGCCAACATCTAAACACCTCGCAATGCATGCTAGATTTAGACAAATAGAACACGTAAAGTGTACAAAAAAAGCGGCAACAATCAAAGAATTAAATATTCCTCCAGCCCTATTTTTCTTTCCTTTCCCTTCCAATCTCAAAGCCAATCACTGTGATCGCCCAAGTAGTGACTTGGACTTTTTTCTTCCTCCTTTAGGCGCCTCATCCCCTGTATCTACATTCACATCCTCATTTGGCTCCCTCCCATCTGCGTTTCCATTTTCATGTCCCTCAATCAAACTCGGGCTACTGCTAATTGCATCCCTATGCTGAAGCGGGTTTTTCTTTAACCGCTGGAAGGTACTTGCCATAAACGTGCCGGCGGAAGAATGAGGCCTTTCAATCGTATTTCCGTCCACCCCACCACTCCTGCTAAATGGTCTCAACGACCTTGTATCCTCGTCATATTCCCTACTCGCCGGCGTCATCGTAAAAGACGCTTGATAGGGGGGTCTGGAAGCTTGAGAGACACCAGAGTAAATGCTACTGGAACCACTTGCTGGACCTTCTATACCATTTCGACTAGATGCAAATGATCTTCTTCTTTCGCCGCTTTTGGATCGATCGGAGTGACGGGTCTCGGTTGGACTGGTGGCGAAAATACTACTCGTATCGCTGGTCTCGTATGCTTCGTCGGCAGTGGATGGTGGCTGACTGAGGACTACGCTACTTGTGGCTAGTTCTCTCAAGCGACTTTGTTGTGCTATGTTGGGACGATGCTTGCTGAATTTATTACCGATGATGGCTCCAGTGTGTGATATCAACGCGCGAATGACATCTTTTTTGAGAGCAAGGGCCAGATCAAGGTTTGACCAGGTCTTATTTCGGTATTCGATCATAGGTAAGCGGAAGACAAAGTCATGTACATCCTCAATATTGCGCTCGCCTTTACCCTTGTAACTGAGGCAAAGAACCACACTAGGAATTTTGACATAGGCAAGCGTCATGTACTCGGATGCACGACTCATCATTTTGGTCAGGTCATCCGATGGCTTGTCTTTTCTTGTTTTGCCTGGACCACGAATACCGAATCGCTTACCTTTTTGATCGCCGTTTGTTGACCCTTGCTCATTCGTTGATGCGTTAGTGTTTGTTCGTGTCACGGTTGGCTTCAATGATTGACCAGACTGTAAGCTTTCAAGTGAAGGCTTCTTTGAAACTGCCGTTTTCGAGGACGAGCCTCTTGACGCCGTAGAATTCTTGTTGGATTGGAAGAGTCGGAAATGATGGCTATCACCGCTGTAACCTGAGAGCATACTGCTCGCCTTACTTTTGGTGGATGAAGCTGTTGTTGGCCTATATTCGGACGTCATTGTTGGATGCAATCGAAGCTCCAATGATCCCGGTCGCGTGCTCGAGGTAGGGTCACCATTATCCACATCAGTGACCTGTAAGTTGATTGAATTGTTACCCGTGGTGTCGGTGCCATCCTCCTCATCATCCACCGGAATCATGTTCTTCACCATGAACGGAGATTTGGTCTTATTGGCATTCGGCTTGTCATCATTGTGCCCGGGGAACATGTACTCGAAAAGTCTTTTACCAACCTCGCGTTCAAGTTGAATCTTCATTGGGAAAAGGTTAACTTCGAAATGGTCCATCACCGGTATGCCAGCAATTGCTTCCAACATGTACCAGTAAACTCTCAGCATTTGTTGGTTTCCTCCTTCGTTGAATGCTCCTCGTTCGACATCAAAGTATGGGGCAAACATCTCTGGATAGATGGCATCAGGCATCAGATTGAGTCCTACGATGTTTCCGATCTGCATTAGATTGATATGTGAACCATCTGAATTATCGGTTCGATCATATTCGGCATGCTGAATTTGAAATTCCATCAAGGGTTCGTTATTATCACGAATTAGATGCCACACGATTTGGTCAGAAGAGATGTTCCATCGTAAGAGACCGCTGGCCTGTGTGCCATCATACTTTCGCTGAGAAGTTGTAATAGCCTTCATCATAAAAAACAATTCATCTTCACAGGCTGCAAGATCCCGATCAAGCGTGATTCTGTCCTCCCAACCCTTCTTATCAAGCGACTTTGAATGGATTTGGAATTGTGTCTTGATCTCATCAAGCTGTCTGATTCGTTCTTGAAGTCGAGTGACCATCTCGGGAGCCCCACGCAAGTCGCTGAAGTCAGACGCGAGCATAATCTTTTCGAGCCGTTCATTCCTAGTCTTTTCCAGAGGCTCGCTATACATGAGCAAATCCAACACAATGATGTACATAGCATAGTATTGTGACGAGTTGCATATGGCTTGGATCTTTGGAAATTCTACCCATAAATTGTCTATGCGATTCTCCATGCCATTTGGACCGGAAGGATGGTCATTCTCATTGCTGATCTCATCGTTATATTTGAGGCGCAGCGTGTTGTATTTCTCGTATCGTAAGCTGGCAGAAGTCTTTTGCACAACACGTTTGAATCCAAATGGATCAACTTGGAAATCGAACATGACTTCCATCGGTACCCAAGGAGGCCAAGATGACCCAGCGGAAGCACCGTAGTGGCTGCCGGAATACAATGACAAAACCTGGGCCGAAAACCATTTTTGATGTGTAACAAAAAATTGGGTACTGTCCATTTCAACCGAGAATCGACGTTGTACGAGACCACTAACATCGTCAAACATACGATGCTTATCCATGACCTCGACAACTTTCAACTCCATTCCTTTAGCTGTTACCATCACAACAGACTTTAGGTTCTTCTCGCTCTGAAGTTGTATCTGCGGTGCGATGAGTCGGACATGGTAGCTGTTTTGTGGCGTGAATTCAGGGGTGATGTTCGAGTTTAGTTGGTCAGGAGACACCTGGTGCGCGGTTTCATGAACTTGAGGATCATCAGCATTAACGAATTTCTTCCCGTCAGCCAAAATCTCCTTGATACGATCCTCAACTTCTTGTGATTCTGGACCCTCTGTAGGGTCCTCTGGAGTTTGAGCCGTAGAGGCAGATTTCATTGAAGGCTCCCCAGTTTGTGCAGCCGTCGGCCTGGCATTCTTGGCTTTATTTTGTTCTTCGACGATGTCGAGTATGAACTTCACAGCCCGTCGAGATAGATAGTACACAAACCCACGTCTCTGACTGACTTGATGAATATAGCGAAGGATTATATTTCGCAATACGTTATTCCACTTCAATTGCATGTTATGGATGACGAAGCGATTGTTAAAATCGCTGACAAAATCACCCGAAGGCGGGTCGTCATGGATCGCCTCCGTTTCAATCGGACTTTCCCCTAGACGATCAGCATCTTCGTCGCCATCAGGAATAGTCCGTGGATCATTGGTATTTACACGCTCCACCATACGTTCTTTCATGGATTCCAGAAAGATCTTTTTGTTGTGCAAAAATGGGCCATGGATGGTCAATTGGTCGTATTGAGCTTTGAGAGACGAATTTTGCGGGTCTTGCGAATATGCCCATTCGGCGGACTCGAGGGCTTCCTGGTGATCGTCAATCTGTTTATCGAGTTGAACTAAGCGGTCAGTGATGAGCTGGCATTGAACTCGTCGTGGATCATCATCCTTGCTCATGATGCAGAAATGTGTAGGTTCGTTACCGAAAGGACTAGTTCGTTCTGGATCACCGGAAATATTATCACCATGATCAGTTTGTCGGAAATACGTGAAACGTGGGGCATAAGCCAGTGGCAGAATCTTCGTTTCTGGGTTTGCCTCGGCTGGAAGTATCCAATCCAACTCAACGAAATCATCCATGTCAATCCAGGTAAAATCGTTATCAGGAATATCGAAATGTGATAGATCTGTTTGACCTCGTTCCAGTTGAGATACCAGAGTAGGAGCAGAAGCCTTTTGAAGATCTTCCGGTGTCGTTCCCGCGATACTAGCAGAGATGGCACGGATATCTGCCGACAGCAAATCTAATTGTGCTCTATGTAATTTCATGGAGGTCGTCGTGGTTTCGGTGTTTCGACCTTTGTCTTGTGTCATAAATTCTTCTCGTCGTTGATGCATGTCGAGCATAAAGCTATCTAGTCTCATCTTGAGACCAGTGGCAGATACAACATCTTCAGAATAATCCTCTGCATCTTTGTGTTTGTAGACGTGACTAAGGAACAGAGGTGCAAGTAATAAATTGTACTTAATTGTGGCAAGATGCCTGCCAAATTTTTTGCTCGACTTCTCAATTCCTGGCCATAAGTCACCTTGTCGAATTGGCAATGACATGGTGCCACCAAACATCGACCACCAAGAAAAGAAATGTGTGAAGAATCGGGGAGTAAGGTGCACAGTGTTATAGCTTCTTGAAGGCTCCGTGTTTGATACAGACCACTCACGGTCGACCGGTGCTTTGACTGCTATCGACATATGGATATGGTGACTACGGAAGCCTCGGAATGCATCGTATTCCTGGCCTGCTGAAGGTTTGCAATACTGTAATTCCTTCGTCACCACATTATAATGTGGTTCGAAATCAAAAGAACGCGTCCCATCATCGAGATCTCTCTCAAACATAAGACCTACCAACCACTGGACGTTTCCAGATAGTTTCATGACAACTTTCTTGAAGATTGCACCGTGCCTGAAGCTGTCTGAGCTCACAACGCTATCGCTATCGTTATGCTCGGAGGCAGTGACGCGAGCTTGATGGCTGAAGTCTGGTATGGCGAGAATATATTCACCACTGTCTACTGTGATGAATTTGCGTGGATCATCATCTCTGCAAATGCTCAATCGTACATCGCTTCGCCAACACATAAGAAACCCGGCACCATCACCCGTGACAATGTAAGGATCTCGTGTTCCCTTCAATGTGAGATGAACATCGCCATCTCCCTTCCATGCAATATCAATTCTGGAGTGGAAACTGAGACGAAGTTTATCCCAGAATCCAATTCGTTCTGAAGGATCGACTTGTGGCTTCGTAAATGTCTCAATGACCATCATCATGTCTTGAATTGCAGGTTGATAAGAAGCACCCCAAGTTATACGAGTAGGTAACTCTGTATTAATGTCGACATTTATATTGGAATAACATTTGACAGGAGTGACTGTCTTACGCACATCTATGGCAAATCCTCCTGTTTTGGGCATTCCTGGCTCACGATTGAGTGGCGGAATGATATCGACCTTTATATGACGAATAGACTCGGGACCTCGGAACTCCTCAGCAATGACGAAATCTGTTTTGAGAGACCAAGCTGGCATTCTTGGTGACTGTCCAGGTCTGATTGCAGGTACATGCAACAGAGGTAATGGGTAATCTCGTAACGTTACTCGTGCTTCCCCCATATCGATTTGAACATTCATCGGTACTAGGAGTGAGTACTGCATGTCGCGAGGCATACCTTTTCCCATTTTATGAAGAAAATCAGGAAGCTGATCCATAGGAAATGATGGTTTGTCGACCGTTATGTGAAGGTCACTTATCAAAGTGCTCATCAATGCTGGTCGCTGTGGAACTTCCAGTATATTTTCGGTCTCCTCCATCTCGTCCGGTAATTCGTCAGGTCCCCAAAAGACGCCACGAAGATTTTTCGTGCCATCCTTTGCAATGGCATAAACCCTGTCAATTCGTCTTTTCCAGCTCTGAGCATTGTGACGTCGGAGCCTGTCGTGAGCTTCAGAGATTGATATATTTGCGGTCCCACTTATGCCACTCGTTCCTTCAGGATCGTAGCGATACTTTCGACCTCGTTCAGTTCTAGGCGAGCGCTCTTCCGGCAAATCATCGCCCGCACTCTTGTGTCGCCTTGAGGAATCTTCCTTGTTATTGCTACGACCACGAGGGTGCGCTGACCTATTTCGATAACGCTGGGTATCTCTGCGCATTTCTTCTTCTTCGATCTTCTTTGCTTTCACGTCAAACGCCGCTTCTCGTGCCAAGCGTTGCTGCTGCTCAATCAAACCAGCTCTGTATATGGCACCCAACTTCCACTCGAAAGCTCCATCTTCTAACTCAAAAAGTAATGCTTTGCTACGTACTGACAACCTTGGGATGAGTTTGGGGCCCTCTGGATGTTTGTCGAGGATGTACTCGTTAGTACCTGTCTTGATGCGATGATGGAGTTGTTCCACAGCTTTGAGTGTGTTGACAACGTTATCGATAACTTGATGAAAAATGAGCTGATGTGGCACCGCCAGCCTGATGGCATTGGTTGTAATGTCTATCGTCTTTTCTTCATGCATCTCACCGGAGCTACGCATCTGACGTTTCTCGCGAAAGTCAACTCTCGCCGATCTAATACTGACAATTCTGGCCCATACTCTCTTCATTTGTGGAGCCTCGGCGTATAAACGAACAAGCTTAGCATGGAGGAAGGGTGCTGACCATCTGTGGCGGCCAGCATCAACTCCATATATTTGGAGCATTAATTTGGGGTCCGACGGCAAATGAGCCTTAACTTGAATTAAAGTAGATCTAAAATCTATGGTGACTAATTCTCTGGTTCCGAAATTGAACTCCTGATCATCTTGTCCAGGCCAAGCAAATCCTCCAGGGGAAGTCACCGGCGACAGAAGTGCAGAAGGATCAGATTTCCTTGACGATGCTGTTGCACGTGCCGCCTCTTCAGCTTCCGCAACATCGGCATATGTGCGAACAAAGGCCTTCCTAAGCACAGTTGAAGCTACACCGCACGCGTAGTGTCGATATAACGAATATTGTACCAGGACGCTTTTCACGTGCGAATTGAGATGGAATATGGGTCCCTGATTGTCGCTCGAAGTAGAAAGAGCGACTTCAAATTTAGGAATCGAAACAAAAGGCTCTACTTCCCACTTTTCTGTTGATTCGACGACAAACGACTCAAGGCCACGACCGTGTACAGCTAATCGCCTGCCATCGGTTGGATTTTGATCACGCTTTTTTCTAGGCGATGGAGGCATCGTAAGAAATATTTCAGGATCGGGAGTAAGAGAACGACTTCCTGCACGACGACGAGTTCGTCGTTCGTTAGGCTCAACTTTTTGGGCTCTATACTCGGCGGTCCAGGACTCCAGCTGAATCGCAACACCACGTGTATCTTCTGCTATTGATTCGTCAATTCCAGCTACTTCGGCGCTGAAATCAGAGCCCTGGAGTTGGAAGTGCAGCAACCAAGGAGGTAACGCCCGGATGAAATTTGGGTCTCGAGAAGTTTTAGAATGAGGTTTCTTATCTGGTTCAACATTGAGCCTGAGCTGACGAACAATTTGGCGGACCCCATCACTGATTTCTGGTCGAATCAAATGTACCGAAAACGTCTGGACATTACCCGTTGCGACAACGTAAACTTCCGGATTGGCACTGACTGAGACTTTCAGATCGAGCGCTTCGATTTGAAGCAAGTCAAATCGAGATCCGGAGCATGTTTGGTAATAGAGATCATGGGACTGTAGTCGCAACGTAGAACCGAGACTATAATGCAACTCCCCTACCGCTGAATGTGAAGATTCTATATCCAGAGATATAGAAGATATGGAAGATATGATAAGATCGAAATCATCCTCAGCTGCCGTATCTTCAACGGGAGGTAGAGAGATTCGGATAACAGGCTCGTGCATCGAGAATTTAACATTAGCTTTTGGTAATAACCGAGACATTAGTGTATGTCTTTCTGGTGCGTCTTCCTTCGATTTCGATTTCGGATTCGATTTCGCCATGGCTAGAACCAGAGGAAGATGTCTTGGATCAAGATCAATGGAGGGTGATGTAACAACGGCATTAGCAAACAAAATATTCGCATTGCGCTCATCTAAAGTATTGTCTATAGCAAACTGGACCGTTTTCGATAAAAAAGTAGTTCGAATTGTAGTAGTTGCCATTGGAACATAGACTAGCCTGTCGGATCTTCCCCGACCATCATCGACTCCGACAGAGATGGAGAGAGCGGCAATAAGAGCCTGGTGAGCTATATCCTTTGAGGAAAAGTACATTCGGTGGGCAGGGGACTTTTGGTCTAAACGATGTAGATCCACTCCAACCTCTTTCATGGAAGCATTGAAATACATTGGTGAACCCGAGGGCTGTATTGAGGTGATTTTCTTAGTGAATCCAATGTAGCTGACTGCAAATTGTACTTCGATTATACCCCGAAGAATAGAGCTCGCAAACTCCTTAGAATCCGATACTGTTTGTACAAGATTTTTCTCTTCACTTCCAGGTCTTTCCAGCTCCCCAATAATGCTTGCGACTGAGATCTCCTCCGCTGCAGGCTTTCCGTCCTTAATTTTGCGCAGCTTGCGACAACCCTTGTATTTGTCTATGCATGTATTTATGTCGTCGTATGGTATATGAACTCGGCCCAATTTAAGGGCAACTGCTGCTTCCCGCAAACCATCGAGTTCCTTGTATAGTATCCCGCTTATGTTCAACGTAAGGTGATCCAGTACTTCTAAAGACTGCCCTCCTTCCGGTGTAAACAGAACACTGCGGATAGTCAGCATCCATTCTGCAGGTTGCTGATTGCTGTTGGCGTTCTTCACATGTGTGAACATGCCACGATCAACCGTCTTCCTCCTTGTATCCACTGCCATTGTAAAACTCCCTAACTGTATATTGCCAACATCAATCACGGTCACCGATGAGTTCGAAGCCACGACGTCCACCATTTGAATCCAATTTATATTGCGATGTAGGCGTTTGATTCGCTCCTTGATGCTTGTAAGCTGCTCCCACATTTTGCTGCGCTGCGGCTCGAAGGAGGTAGCATCTCTAGAAAGTGGTTTGCTGTCTGGTTCGCCTTTGCGACTCGAGCCGTCCTGCTCTTCTTCGACAACCCCATTTCCCTCCGGGCCACGTGCCTTTTTCTCTCCATCCAAAACCTTCAAATCCAAAGTAACTGCCAGCTCTGTCAAAACCACGCTGAGCCATGTTGGTTCTGCGAAGGTAGGACGATGGATATTCAGACCCAAGCCTCGAATCTCAATCTTGATGCCATCTTTCGGAGTAAATGCAAGTCTCCTCAGAGAAAAGTAACCGATGCGCTGAATGGATATGCCCGTTACGATTCGTATGATGGCGAAAAGAATGAAGGATGAGAGGTACAGTAGAACTATCACCCCAAAGATGAAGGTGGGATTTAACAATGCCATGGCAACTCAAAGTGTCAGTCGCAAAGCGCCATTCGAGCGTGTACTTTTGTCAAGGCGATGAGTAGATAATCCGAAAGCTTCCTCTAATAAAGGAACTTTGGGCATTAGCAAGAGAATAAATTCCATTCGTGCGCTTTCATTACTGAGAAACAAATGAAGTTTTGGGTGGGGAATCCAGGCAAATTGAGCTCGATGTGTCTAATTGGAATTTCCCGATTGTGCCGTTGACATTATTGCGTAAGTTAAAGGGAGCTACAAGAATTGATTAAAATAGTAAGGGACCAGTAGTCGAGTAGATAGGGATGATCAAGCAAGTAAGTCAGTTGGTTGGTTGGTTGGTTGGAGTGATTCGTTCCTTGAGCTTTTTGCGGTAGTTTCCAAACTAATAATTATAAAATAAGGAGAAACGTCCATAGTCAGTAGATGGGAAGACAGGAACTGGTATTTTAGTCAAGTATAATGAATTACAAGTAAGAGCTGTTGATGATTACCCTCTTTCATGAATAATGAGGAATGAACACAATTCCCTATTCGTGCTAAATATGACAAAGTCGTATACGACACGTTCATCTTTTTGTCTACGTTTCATCAATAATGCCATATATTTTTTTTATGGATATGCATTCGGCGGAGATGATGAACTTGGACGCAAAGGGGGGTGGAGATAAGATCCAACTCGGCGATAGGTTGTACTCCTACTCCGTAGTTCATGAGGGTAGGGGGGAGTAAGATCTTACAAAGCCTTTCTGTACATGTTCTAGAATAGATGTTTAGATGTTTAAATGTTCATACTGTGTATGTTCGTATGACCATATACAATTATGTTTCAAATCTTCGACTCCGTAAACAAATTGGAACGACTTTAAAATGACGATATCATATCTTACCAGGGTTATGTAGGGTCTCATATCCAATCCATGGTATTGGTCAAAATGAGTAACCAGTGAGAGTACGTAGTGACTCCTTACCGGTACTGGATTCCGCAGCTGAGACGGGTGGATTTAGAATTTTAGAATATTCTGTACATGAAATACCCATGTGCAATTAATTAATCAAATGTTCCCAGTAACCTCACGAAAGAAGAAAGAAAGGAGTTGACAAAGCTGTTAGCTAAGTCGGTGGTTGCCATCACTGACTAGGTAATTATAATTATACGTAACCTTATACTACCCGTCTGTAGGTAAGCTTTTATACAACATATCAAGTCTTTGATTACTTTTTTCGACAATTACCCATCCTACGATACGATATACTAGAAAGGTAGGTAGTAGTAGGTGGTAGGTAGGTAGGTGCAACTCTCTTTTCTCCTTGATATCGCCCTTTCTTCCATTTTCTTAAACACCGCCCCCAACATACCATCACATCACATCACATCACCAAGAACAAAACCAAAACCAAAACCACAACGTGTCCAGAAATCTGTTCGTTCCATCCCCCTTCACCATCCCATTTCTCAAATCTCAACATGTCAAAGTAAAGCTCTTCCTCCTTTCCTATTCCAAAATTTGAGATCAAAACTCAAATATCATCATCATCATACCTTCAAGATCAAATTCTCAACCCCAAGTCTCAACCATGAATCGTCGTATCGTCGTATTTTCTGGCGGAAGTGCCGCCAACAGTCTCGTGGATGTATTTGGGAAAGTCGCCGAAGATAGGGCTTGTTCTTTGAGTTAGTAAGTGCAACTTCACATTAATCAAAAGATATATCATGAACTCGGGGTTAATCTTCTTCAGTATCATCCCGATTAGTGATAATGGAGGCTCTTCTTCTGAACTTATTCGAGTCTTTGGTGGTCCTGGTATTGGTGATGTGAGAAGTATGTTATTACCTCATATCCTTTGATTCAACTGTGTCTTGAGCTACTTGAGGACAAGTCGGTCCTTATCAAATCCTCCAAGACTTCAGGATGACCCCTATGTATGGGGATGGGCTTGGTCACGTGTTACATATCTCGAGCAGTCGTGTTGTCAACTTATCGAGCTCATGGCAACCACATTAATGCTAACTACCTACCAAACAAAAACTAACCGCCTTCTTAGGTAGATTGGTCCGCCTCATCCCGGAAGATCCCATTGGAGCTAACACTGAGAAATCCGCTCTAAAAACCTTCTTCAACCATCGTCTCGACCCTTCACCCCAAGAAGCCAAACACGAATGGCTAGCCATAGTTGAAGGCCACTCTCCATTATGGAGTGAAATCACCTCTGCCAAGAGAGAACTAATTCGGTCCTTCCTCAACACTATCCATCTAGAGATAGTCAAGCGAGCTCGTCCTACCTCTGTCTTCAATTTTCAATCTGCCTCTGTGGGCAATTTGTTTTTGACAGGTGCTCGTATCTTCACGGGAAGTTTTGAGGCAGCGATTTACCTTTTAGGTAGCATTACTGGCGTGAGAGATAAAGTTGAGGTGATTCCTGCTATTAACAGTAACTTTTCATATCATATATCAGCAGGATTACGAGATGGTAGGACACCCACAAAATCTCCGTCATAGTCAATGCAGTCTCTAACAATCACATCCAGGTACAATAATCGTAGGACAAAACAACATTTCCCATCCCATAGCCCCGACCTTCGTACCCACTCAACCCGTTAGTCCAGCCACATGGAACAAACGGCAATCCATCGACCTTCTCGAACACGACAGAATCGAAGACGCCAACCTCCCTGGCTCTCTTCCCACACTACGTAAACAAAACATAGATTTCCAAAAATCACACACCGAAGAACTTTCCTCCCCAATCGAACGAATCTGGTACATCAATCCATACGGCCAAGAAATCCGTCCCGCGCCCAATACTAAAGTCTTAGAAGCATTGAACGATGCCAGTTGTGTTATATATAGTATCGGTTCACTCTACACATCTATCCTCCCCTGTCTCGTTCTGAGGGATGTAGGCAATGCGATTGCAGACGCGAAAATTAAATTCAAAGTTCTTATATTAAACGGATGTTTAGATCGTGAGACTCCAGGATACACGGCACGGGATTTCATAGAAGCGATTGTTCGCGGATGTTGTGGAAATGCAAAAGAAGATGAACACGAACATAAGATACCAGAAGAAGAATGGAAAAAATACATCACCCACGTGGTATATCTAGAAGGGCCAGGAACCCCAGCAGTAGATAGATCAGAGTTGAAGAAATTGGGCATTGAAGCAGTGAGGGTTTATGGAAGGAGAGCTGAACCTGAAGGTGCGGGTGCGGGTGCGGGTGCGGGTGTTATTTTGAAGAATCCGTTGATCGATGCCGTGAAGAGTGTAGATGATATGGGTCAGGGAAATATTGCAAATGGAAACGGAAGTGGTAATGGGAATGGGAATGGAAATGGAAATGGAAATGTAAGTCGTGAGGATATTGTAAACGCGATGGGTAAAGATGAAAGTGCGGGTATGAGATATGATGGTGTTGGTTTGGAACAGGCTCTCAATGCTATTTTGGGAGGTAAGCCGGATAAGGTGAGGAGGTATACTTATCTTGGTTGATGGTTTTTAATTGTTTGTTAAGTGAGTGAGTGGTGCTTGAAAGTAGTAAGTATTCATTATAGATGGATTAGAGAGTAAGTCTTATTTTTATCACATGGGTGATGGTAATCTTGTTTTGAAACTTTGAAAATTTGACATATATATATTTATAGAGATGTAAGATCTTATATGTATTTGGTTCCTCCCCTACTAAGCATCAGAGCACTGCAGGTACTAGGTATGTACGGTGACAAATCAACAACTGTTAAAAACATACGCAACTAGAAAATCATCCCAACCCAATCATGCCACACCACACCTCAACTTCACACCCCCCCAGGACACCCCGCATCCTTAACAAAAGTAAACTTAACCTTCCCCTCCTCATTATCTCCAGCCTCACCATCATCCCCACCCTTATCCTTACCCGGTTCCTCCTCCTCCTCACCATCCGCCTCGGTCCCACTCATAGCATCAACATCCCCATCCATCTCTGGATCCGGTATCTTCATCCCCCAACTGTAAGTCTGCGGATCGAGACCCGCCTCGAGCATTTTCCAATACTTATCCTCGCCCATCCACATATGTCCCAAGCGATCATAGTAGCGGAGGAGATCGCAATTCCTGGTGATGCTACCGGGGTGATCACCGTATTGTTCTGGGATGTTCACGCTGGGACGTTCGTCTACGATGGGGAAACCGTGGGGGTGGCGCGGGGGGACTTGTGGGCGTGAGCTGGGGTATGTTGCGCGGTCGTCGAAGGGGAGGTCGTCGCCCGGGTAGGGGTCCGATTCGAGGAATGCTTTGCTGCTTTTGTATTCCGGCGAGGGACATCGGGGTGTGCCGGGGAGGATGAAGTTTCTGAGTCGATCGCGGAAGTTGTCCATCCATTCGGGCATGGGTTCGCGGAAGCCTTCTGGGGCTAGTTGGGCTTGTTGGAATATGGGGTGGACGGGTGGGATTGATTCTTCTGTTTTCTTTTTGCGGGGCTCCTTGGCTATTTCTTCTTCGGTCTCGTCTTCGATAGATTCGTCCGATTCTTCGGCGGACTCGAGTTCTTTCTTGCACCCCTTGTACCCATCTCGGACCAAGTACCAGAGAGGTTCTACACGAGGTCGCAGGCTGGGCTTTTCGTACATGCATCTCATTACGAGATCGATCAAACCATCGCTATATGTACCAGGTGGGATTTTGTGATTGCCATGTATAAGGGAGCGACCATATGTCGCCGGGCTGGCTTGAGAATACTCTCCTAAATTTTTGACGACCCATTCGTCGTTTTCCGGATGCAAATCCAAAGCAGATGATTGGTTTCCGTGCATGAGAAGACGGATGATATTCGCAAATTGGAATATATTGCTACATGTTCCATGGCGGAATGGATTTACATGCTCAGTTGTAGCAATGACCGCTTCCTATAGTGAGATTGTAAGTGTGCTGTATAAACACGACAGGAGACTGCTAACTCACGGGGGCCCGGTAGCCAATCCGACCATTTGGTGCATTTGCGAACCTGTAACGCCCATATTGTTCTTGGCTCCAAATATGAGGAACATTAAGTGCGTCTCCAAAATCACAAAGCTGTGAAGTTTGTTATTCCTCGATCTTTGGATGCTAACACAATATACTCACCTTAAGTACAGGTACGCGATCTGTTTCCTCATTTTTGTATCCAATCAAAACTACATCGCGTCAGAGATCACTCCCTAAATTCCAATGGATAGACTCACTATTCCTCGGCTCAATATTATAATGACAGATTTCCGTGGTTTCCCATTCCGCTAACCTATCAGACTGTTCATGTTGTTCTGTCCAGATCTCAGTACCACGGTCCAACATGAATATCATCCTTGTAAACTGTCTGAAAATGAGCCATATATCAAGCTCATGAATAAACCCACTACTGTCCCTATCAAAAACATCTAAATTATGATGAATTTTTCCCTTCCACTCAACTCCTGGACAGTATTCCAAAAATGCTATTTCATACGGTCCTGGTGCGTCTGGTGCTTTCATCCATTGAGAACGAAAGTGCCTCACAATATTTTGGGGGCGGCAAGGTATTCTAGACTTTCTGGGATAATTCTCGCTAGGATAGAATCCAGAGAGCGTGTATAGGAATTCCCATTCATGCTTGTCTCCACTGTAATTCTGTGGATAGCCATTGGGTCGATTTGGTCTGTCATTCTTTCGTCGATATTTGATCTTGAGGACCACATTGTCAGTGTGAGGAGCGCCATAATACTCTTCCTCCTCCTTTTTCTCCTTTTCCTTTTTTTTCTTCTTCTTACCCTGCTTCATTGCCTCTTGCTCTTTCCTTTCCTTCTCTTCCCTCTTTTCCTGGGCTTTCTTAACTTTCACCTCTTTCTGTGCGTTCCAAATCTTCTTATCTTTTTTAGCCTGCTCCTCATCGTATACAAAGTGGGCGATAACCGCAGTATCAGTAGTGGCAATCCGCTCTTTAAATCTCCAATTGTCTCCCAAACGAAGATTCCAATCTGGTTCAGTTTTCATCCACTCTGCAAACCCGGCATCTCCTTTGATGGGATCTTCTGGGGCGGCCATGATGAAACGTACTTGAGTTACAAAATTGATATGGGTATTCAGGGTAGTTGGAGCCTCAAAAAAGTATAGTGATGTGTGAAGGGGATTAATGCAGTGCATGAGACAAAGGGTACTTTGGAATTATTTTCAAAGCTGGTGAAAACCCGCAAGCGGTGGAAACGATACAAAGCGACTCGCTCGACATATAAAAGAAATACCTGTAGAGCAGACTCAAACAAAGGATTGAAGATTTTCCATTGCTTATTGTCAATATATTCTAGCAAACTACGCTTGAGAATAATCATCTTGCACATTGACCGTACAGAGTATTTGATTGTGTAATCTGGTGATCCCAAAATGTGATTTTTCCTCATGGCAGTGAAGTGTATTTCAAAGAATGCTCCATTCGATATTCAATCGTTAGATACTTCTATCCAGATATTGACTGATGGGTTGATGATTGTAGAATGAAATTGAAGGACGAGATGATGTTGATGAGAATTAGATGAGGATGTCTACTCGAGTACTTCAAAATGGCTCAGCGTGCTTTTTCAATAGAATCAGATGTTCACTCCAGCATCAGTGAGCTGAGCTGAGCCATTCTAACTTTCATCATTTTGAAAAGAGCTGAGCTCAACTGTTGAAAATAAAAAGTAACGGCAGGAGCAAGCACGGAAATCGGCTGTTCTGAAATGCCGTGAGATCTACTCAACCCATACTCAAAGTCAAGACTCAATCGATCTTGGAAGTTTCAACAATTTAAGAGCAGGCAGGTTGCCCAAGTTCAATTTCGCCGGAATCAAATAAACATATTTTCTTGGAATTTCAACTCTGCTATGAGGCTGTTAGTGCAACTACTGAGCTGTTGACGCGATATAAAAGTAATCTTATATGGTTATCTGATCTCTTACGGCTTTGTGTTGATTCCTCAATTGGGTTCTAAGTCTACAGAAAACTCTTATCTTTGTTAGGAAGATTATTAAAGAAATAATACTGAGAGTAGCACAAGGATATGATTATCCTTCTCTAAGTTTGCTTTTTCATTCTCTGTCGCTATTCTATTTCCACCAATTCACACCACATTATCCTCTACCTCTTCCACCTTCACCTCGAACCCCAACCACCAACACCAACGCCAACTATCAAGCTTCAATGAAGCTGATATCCTTACAGAGTAACTCCCATCCCTTTTCATCATCCCTTTAACTATCCACCTCACAAGTATCCACATATTCGCCAAAACCGTTCCCCACCATACCAGCATCTACCAAAGAAACCAAGTGGGGTTCTCCAATCTTGGAAAATATAGGTGATTTAGCTCTTCAACATCATCTGATTGTTCAAAGGTATCTGCCTCATCAGCCCGTTTGGCTTAGCGGTAAAGCGCATCACTAGTAATGATGAGATCCTAGGTTCGATTCCTAGAACGGGCACTCCGACATCCACAATAGACTTTTGTCATTTTTACCCCTTTTCATTTCGGGGTGATAGTTTTGCCGGTGGGGAATAAATAGGAGTTGAAAGAATTGAGAGTGTGTGAATGTGGGCATATCACACATGTATGCGGGTTTCTGTGGGGTTCTTCATTTACAATGTTTAAATTTTGTATTTAATCTATCTATAATATGGCAGTTTTTGTTTCAGGGAGTAAATGAGCTAGCTATATATTGATTAATTGATTGACAGGTATAAGCAAGAAAGTTTTGAGCCTCTCGATTATCAATTTTATCTCTTCAATACTAAAACTCCCTGCTCTCCTTTTCAACCTCAAAAGTACCTAAAGTGTCTCCAAATCTCGACACGCCGACTGGCTAGGTAATTAATATGTATAGACCCAGAGGTAGAAATTAATTTTTAATATCCTAGGAGGATGTATAAATTATAAAGTTTTTTATATTGCTATTTATCTTGGTATTTGTACTTCCTTTGTAAGTCCGAGTCCAATAGAAATACGAGTAGTACCATGTATTATACACATATCAAATAGATATCGCTCTCCTTACTGTACACTCCACCATAGGAAAATGATACCCAGACCTACTATCTACCTACTGATAGTAACAATAATTCATTAAAGATGACAATGAGTAGACTAAAGAATTCGGATAATCGTAACACTCAATTATAATCTTACATATTGCGTGGCGGTAATCAAGGTTCTCGCTTGAAGTTAGGGGGTATGGAGTTGCAACTTTTCTCTGGGCTTCGCGTTGAGGAGAATATAACGGGATGGAGCAATTAAGCGGAAGGGTTGGTGCTGGCTCGGTGGTGATGAATACGTATTAGTTATTTATATTATATTATAGTATGTTATCATTTTTTCTTTTTATTATAATTATAATTATAATTATAATTACAATTACAATTACACGAAAAAGTTCAAGAAGGAATCAAGGCAGATCGCACTAGAAGTAAGATAATCTATCTCCCTATAACAACACCAGTAATAACAATCCCTCAAAACCCTTCGTCATACCTCATCCATCCATCACCCCCCGTCACCCTCCCTCATCCATCCATCACCCCCCGTCACCCTCCCTCATAGCCCCCGTCGCCCTCCATCAAAACCACTTCCTTTCCCCCCAAGCCCCGCCAAACCCCCTCAAACCAATCACCACCCAAACCCTCCCATATTCAAGGCTCAAAAGCCAACCTCAAACTCCAGATTCTGGAGATCACACTCTATTCTCTAATAGAATAAATTAGAAATGTTAAGCACCAAAATATAGAAAATTCTACCCTCTATTCACATATGCATATACCCCCCATCTCAAACTCTTCAAGATTCTAGAGTATGAGATATTATTCTATTTCCATCCCATCTCCTTAGATTTATTATAAGTTTATATGTATATGTATATCTCTTCTCTTTAACTTGAAACAAAAATCCGTGTACAGATGATCTAGTTATCTTATTATCTTACTTCTTACTCTTAGATTGTGAGTCAGTAAGTGAGTGACTATCTGTAGATGGACGGGTAGATAGGATACAAAAATTTACCCAAATACCTAATTAGAGATATAGAGGGAAGAATGAATTTGAGCTTGCTTGGGGGTAGGTGAATATAAATGTGAATACCTAGGTATGATGTGGAGGGATTGGTATAAATAGATATAAATAGATACCTACCTATCTATGGATATAAATGGAGAGGTATCAATGAATATGCAGAATCCGATATCGGATTATAATAGAATTCCGAGTAAATATTCGTGATCATGATTGAGAAATTGTTTGGTAGAAGTAATACTCATAGTCTTCCAAGGTTTTTGTCGAAAATTTGAGAACACAAAATAGATACAAGTTAGTCCACAGAAAAGTATGATAGAGAATTGTTGTATTATGTTGTTATAGAGTAGGATCGCTATATAAAAATACATACCATCCTATATCCATTCACACACATATATGCGTAACTCACCTCATAACCTCCATATATCACCTGCACCAAATATACTTTGATACTTCTCTACTCCTATCCCCAAATCTTCATCATCAGTTGTGAATCACCAACCAGAAAAATGAATTTCCTCTCCACCACTTCGAACCAGGTCATTCCCCTAGAAAATGTTTACTACATCTCCACCCGAAAAGAGTGAATGCCGTGGCGCAGTTGCCTCATCTGCTTTCCACCACCGCGGAAACAATGATTCACGAGCCACGGTTCTTACACCTCGGTTTTTATAAGAGAGTCTTCAGATAGTTTGACCCTTGTGAACCTCCTCCCCCTTACACACCACGGAAATCCCTAATAACGATCAACTCGAGCTCCCAAGCCACTTAGCTTCAACCATACTTTTTTCAAATCAAGAGCAACAATAAACTGACTTATCTTTCCTACCTTTATTTATATTTCTCTTACTCGCAAATATCAAATATTCGATATTTTATATCCATCACCATATTATTCGTGACAGTCAACCATGACTCACTATCCCGATAACATATTCTGCTGCGACTCATGCACTGAAGTCGATACTCGACACTCCGACAAACCTTACCATGATCCCAATAAGCACTATCACAAAGCAATCTATCAATCATTTCTCAATTTCGCAACCCGGATATCGGCAGCTAGAGAACTTGAGCTTGTCCAAGCTCGTGAGGCTGCTGCCCTTCAACGTCAGGCTGCTGAGATTTATGCAGCAGCTGTCTCGGTCCAAGAAGACTCCGATAATGCTTCCATGGCGCTCATGGATATGATCCGAAGTTATAATCCTGATCATCAAAAGATGACAAATCAAGCTCCAGCTCCTTCGTGGGCTTGCATTAAAACTCCCACCCCTTCATCAGCATTCACTAGTGCATTCACCTTGCCCTCTTCTCCTCCCTTCTCTCCTTCCACTACACCGCCTAGACCAATCATAGCCCAGAGATGCTCTGGTCTTCAGTCTATTTCAAAAAGCAACGTGTTTGGATCAGACCTAATGACGCCACCATCTTCCGCACCATCCTCTAAACCCAGCTCCAAGGTGACTTCCATATCTTCCGGACTTGGGCAATCATTCATAGAGTTTCTCAGAAATGGAGTGACTGCCCTTCCTTCATCAGGAGTGCCCAATCTCGGATCAAGCATCACTGATTCGAAAGTTCCCGAATGGAGATCGCATGCGACTAATCAAGCAATGCAACCACTTGCGCAACCTTTCACTCCTCTTGGAACATCTGGATACCCAAAGTCTCCTTGGGCATTTGAACCAACACACTCCCGAGCTCCTAGTGGAACATATGGGTCGTTTCAATCTTCGACAACCACCGAGGCATCTGAGCCATATCAATCTCTAACCCTCACTGGAAGTTTGGAACCATCCCGATATTCAAGCTCTTCCGAAACATTCGCCGAAGTTTCCTTTGATGATTTCAGAACCGTCCAAGCACCATATTGGACACAAACAGAGCCGGAACCTTTCATTCCTCAACGTGTTCTTTCCCCATCCAATCTCATTAACAATCCGCTCATTACCAGTCCTCCTCCAACATACGTGATTCACGTCACCTCACGACAAGATTACGGCAAGACAGAATCTCATCGTTACTTTGTCTGTCCCACGGATCTGACATCTGATTGGCCGGAAGTCAGTTTACTTCAATGGTTCGCAGCTGGCGTTGGCTATGATGTTAAAGCGGAGAAATGGGATCATAAATGTTTGCAGCATCAGAGATTTTTCCGAATGGTTTTAAGGCCAAATCTGGCGATGCGGGAATGGGGTTTGGGAAAACCATTGGAGGAATTGCAGGCGGAATTGGCAAAGTTGAATGCCGTTGCGGCAATGGAACGTGTGTAGGCTGATCAGTGGAGGTTGTTCGTGTACATAATTTTTTGGAATAGATAGGCTACAAGCCAGAGTCGTTGGACTTTTCTTTTTGCGGGATATTCGAATATGATAGGTAGTGGATAGAAGGACTTGGAAGAGATTTGCGTGGGAAACTGGAGAAGGTGTTGCTGGCGATGCTTTTGAGACTCAGATGAGTCTGCTTCGTACTAGTGATTATCTCCGTTTTCCGTATAGATAGACTTTCCGGTTAGGTGACTTTGCATTCTATCGTATCTACCATGGTAATTGCAAAGATCTTGCGGGCTAAAGTCTAGATCTTTGAATTTGAGTTTTTATTGCGATTAGGCATTTTGAAAAGCAATGCAGAGCGTTGAATCTATTAGAGCTTGACTTGATTTTGATGTGATTTTGAAAGGTGCTGTCTCGAAACGTGAGTCTGAGATGTTGCGAGATATTCCTCTTCATGGAGTGATAGTCAAATAGTGAATTCTTTTGAAAGGCCAATAGCTTCGTAGAATGGTTCGATACTCTCTTGTTACCTACCTCATGCTTCCCAGACATTTCCAGTACAGTATAACCAATTTGTATGGATTGGATGAGAGTAGAGTTTGAGAAATCAACAGTTGTGCAAATGTGACCCGAACAAGCAGGATTTCCTACTAGTAATGATTGGATCATAGCTTGCTCAGTAGTAATTATTGTAATCGATATCAATATATGTAACCACTTTCTTTCATTTGTCATGTGGATGTGGAATTCGAAATAATTCATTCATGTTCATCTTTGATTTGAAGTTACGAAATCAATATAAATCAATATAAAACAGCCGAACTTTACCCGTCAACAGAGCTAAAAGCTAGCAAGCTCAAGCTCCGAGCCTCGGTATTATCGCGTAACATCTACTCCCGACCTTGTACCTTATCCATGCTCCTATCCATCCCAGATTTCAAGTACGTACCTAAAAGCTTTAAGTAAAATTTACTTCTTCTCTTCTATATACTTCCCACATACTTTCAAAACTATATATCTTTCTATATATCATATTTATATATCTACATCACCCCATCATGTCCGAAATCACCGGACTTCCACCCGCAGAAACCTCCCCCGCGTCCGCCATTCCTCTCCCCATCTCCACAACTCCCCCACAGATTCCCACACCACAAGCCCTACAGAGATGGCTCCCTCTCTACCTATCCAAAACCGACAGCGTACTCAATCACCTGTCCAAACTCCTCAGTACCCCCTCCGGCACCGATGTTCTCCTCTGCACAGTTGGCTATAGTTCCCTCCTAGCCTCCAACCTCCTTTCCCGACTCTCCCTCCATCAGATCCAGCAAACCGCTCGTCTCCTCATCGAAAAAGCGATTACGCTTCCTCCTAATACCACAATCGTATTATCACCTTCTACACTCCCTATACCCAGTAATCGATTACTGGTATTAGCTACTCGATTCAAGGCACTGAGTGCATTGATAACTGATTTTAGGACATTTGGACGTCTTTGGGGTCTATTAGCAATTTACAAGTGGGCGAAAGTTACATGGAATAGTCCACCTAAAGATACATTTACAAGAAAGATTGTACAAATCCAAGTACTTGTGAATCTATGCTTTCAGGCTTTGGAAAACGGAGCATATCTCAGCTCGAAAAATATACTGCCATGGGATAAAACCAAACAAGCGAAAGCAGGTATATGGAGTGTGAGATTTTGGATGGTGCATGTATTGCTTGATATTGTGAAGTTGGGAATTGAGTATGGGAATAGGGATAAGGGTTTGGCGGAGATGAAGGGGGAGAAGGAGAAGGAACATAGGGAGTGGATGGAGAGGTGGAAGAAAAGTTTGATTGTCGATTTAGCATATGCGCCTTTGACTATGCATTGGAGTACGGAGGGGGGTCTGATGACAGAATTTTGGGTTGGATTGTTGGGAACTGTGGCTGGAGGAACGAGTTTGAGATATTTGTGGAAAACTACTCAGTAGAAGTAACGTTATGAAGTGAATGGAGGATGTGAGAACAGGATAATGGTCAAATCGAAGAACGATTCAAAGAATATGGAGGGTGTAAGAACAGGATAAAGGTCAAATTGAAAGAACGGTTTAAAAAATATGGTAATTATAAGCTATAGCATCGAAGTTGAGGGAGAAGATAAAGACGAAGATAGGGAAAACGAGTGTTCAATTCCGATATATGTATTATGTATACAACCATCCATTGAATACATCAAACCTCACTAAGAACTACCAACACATCACCAATACCCCCTAAATGGAGCCCTAAACGGAGCTCTCTCCGATCCCTCATATCTGAGTACCACATCCGAGTACCATCTCTACGGGATCTCGCATATACATAACAAGTACACATACTGTACACATACTGTACACCCAAGCGATATCCCCTCATCATAGTGCATCTCAGTCGGAGACGGAGAACGCCTCCTGAATTCTACATATCACATCACATTGTATTTCTCTTCGCACAGCATTTTTCAAGTAAAACAAACACAAGGCAAACATATTCTAAGCCCCTTCGTCATGCATACCTAGTCCCATCTTACTTTCATCTCCGAGCCATCTACAATTTCTATCATCGGATTAGGCTGACGGGTGCACAGCTTTCCTTTCACTACATATGTCAAATGCCTTGCCTTGTGTATCTATCTAGGTTTGTATGTATGTATATTATACACATTTTTTATTTATTGTGGTTTCTTGATTTTTGGAGGTATTAATGTTAGTATTACAAAGAGTATTGTGTGGGCAGATATCAAGTAGATACATAGTAGTCAATGTAATCAATCAGTATATCTGTATTTCTACTTCCATTTCCACCTCCACTTTCCCTTCCATTCATATAAATAAATAGCCCAATAAACAACCCAATAAACCCCTCGCTTATGTAATTCCCACACTACACGTATTCTATCCATCCATCTACCATCTATTACCATCAACCCATATATCCCTTCTTACCTTTCCATTTTCCTCCCGGTATCATGGATTGTGAACTTTATTTTACTCCTTGAATCTATCATTCATTCATACCACCTATAACCTCTCATTCTCATTCTCATAAGATTGCATAACTACTCATATATATATGTGTGTGTGAGTAACTACTACCTAGCTATCCACAGACCTCATAAACTCACATAGAGTATTATAATTATAATTTGTAAATAGAAATAAAAATAAATAATAGATATCTCAAGGCCGGCTATAGTATATAAAAATGATTTTATAAATGATCTTTTTTAATTTACATAATTTATATATATATAATCTAAACAATTGCAATTTCAATTAATCTAATGATTTATAATTTAGTAATAAAATATATACATTAATATTAATAAAAATTTAATATAATCAATCTTATAATATTATATTCTTATATCATATCATATTGTATAAAATAAATAAATAAAATACACCCGGCCATCAACCCACACAAAACCTGCACAAAACAGAAAATAACAACACACTAGCATACAATTAAAACACTAACTACCGACTAATATCCCCAACTATTAACTAGGTACTAACAACTAACAACTAACAACTAACTGTAGACTACGTACTGACTGTTACAGAATATCGTATTCTTACCCTTTTTTTTTCTCTCTTCCCGTTTTTGATGCATGCATGCATCTGCTCTACTGCCAGGGGGGAGGGGAATCACCAATTTTTTTTAAGTTTGTTCGGTTGTCTCTTAGAGATATTGATTGCTCCCTTCCATACTTTCCCTCCCTATTTTCCATCCCCCCGCCCCTCCCAAACCTAAATAATCCTATACCCCTCCCCATCAGCCTTCCTCCTCAACCCCAGCAACTCAAGCAGACCGGTATGAATCTCCGGATGATCCTCCACACAGCGAATATACATAGCAAAACCCTGCAACTCCTCCCACAAACCCCACCCTTTGATATACTTCTTCAACCAATCCCTCAACCCCTCATCAACCTTCGCGCTCATCATAACCGTCACCACGATGCCCGTCAACGTACTCCCACTCACGATATTATCCGAGCACTGTTTCTTCAGCTGTGCGAGCGATTTCTCCATGACGCTCTTGACGCCCAATGAAGAAGCCAGCACGTTGAGGGTGACGAGATCGTGGGCCGAAGCGGTCGATAAGACGATTTCTTCGTTGATGCACGAGAAGAGGGAATCGAGAACCGTGGTGGGGATTTCATCCTCCTTTTTCTTTTCCATCATTTTGACGAGGGAATCTTCGAATTTGCCTTGGTCGGCTAGGAAGGATTTGCGACAGGAGTATGTTTTTCCACGGATAACGATATCTTTGGTAGGGAATCCGTATTCTTTCTTGTTACTTCCTCCACTGCCACTACTTTCACCGCCTGAACTCGATTTTTCTTTACTCCCACCGCCAGAAGAAGAGGATGAAGATTCCTTATGTCCTCCTCCCCCAGAACAACAATGATTATGCAAATCCATCGCATGTGAATGTGCACGACTATCATGATGACATCCCACCGTCAAGGGCGCGACTTGGATCCCATGTTGAGCAAGCGGTAAGCGCAGGATTTCGCATTCATGACAAGGACATGTATAGGGTTCTTGGGTACAGCTCCCCAAATTCCCTGCTCTCCACGGATCTCGAAACATAGCCGACGGATCCACAATCTGTACTTGTGGCGCATGTCGTAGTCGAGGATCCATTAGTGGATGACCGTGTGAGTGAGGAATGCTGTGATAGGAAATATCCACGCTACCTCTCCTGATTGGCATCACCATGTTCATGTTCATATCATTATAGTTTCTTCCAGCTCCTCCACGGGAGAGTGCTCCATGTCCGGCCCGGGCACCGAATACAGGAACAGGTATCATAGCTGCACTGCCTCCGAGGGCATTATAGCCATTATCGAAAGAACTGCGTAGGAGCGGTCCATGATGGGCGTTTCCCCGGGCACCACCTGAATACCGATCGGAGGGTGAGAGAACACGTGCTCGTGGGGGGACGTATGGGGATAAAGGTATCAATGCTGACATTTCCCGGAGTTGTGTTGAAAGCAGACAGGCTGACTTGTGAACTAGTGTATGATGCGAGCGAAGAGAAGTGAAAAGTGGGTTGTGAGTTCTGGATTCTGAGTAGCGAGGAGAATGAGCTAAAGGTAGGTGGCGAAGAACGAAGCGTGCCTTCGTTAAAGCTCAAGCAAACTTCGCTTTAGTCGTTCAAACGTGCAAACCAAACTGATGTAAAAAGTAACGTATACACCAAAACCCTGAGATACAGAGAATTCGCTTCGACTTTATCCTTATCCTTTCCCCTCCATAGCTTTACCCCTCAGTAGTGTCCTAGAACACCCGTTATTGTAATCATATGCTGTGCCTGGGTGTCAATGACAAATGACAAGAATATGACTTACCTTTCCGTCTTCATGTCATGTAGCAATCATATCCCACAAAGGCGACGTGTTAAAAACAGGTTGCCTTCGGCAGGTTGCTTTTCCAAATCCACCCAAGTATCACCCAGCATTCACATTCAGATGGAAGAGATTGACAAGCAAACGCCCATTCATTTCTACTTATAACCAATGAAATCGTAAAAACTATACAACAGGTGAGGTGAGGCTTTTTACGTGGTATTGTCCCCCCCGAAAAAAGAGCAAGCAAGGCCTCGCATGGACCACAGGATATCTGCAAGCGGTCGCCACCCATAACCAGTAAATTTGACCTCGTGCCAAATTAAGATCCGTGAACCGAAAATACATTATGATAAGGAAAAATTTGTGACAATAAGCACAGCCGGATTTGGTTCATGCTGTGCTATTTCATCTTAATGACCCCCTTCCCATCCGTCCCTTCGTTAAATTAGTATTCGCGTTTTGGTCCTGGTCCTCCCATTTGGTTTCCTGGTCCATTATGTGGGCCAGGGTAGTCGTCAGATCTTCCTCCTCTAGTCTCATCGTGGTGTCTCTTGCGAAGAGCTGCGAGACGCTTCTTTTTTGTGGTCGCATTCACATATGTACCGATCGTGAAAGCAATGATATTGAAGAATGGAACCCAAGTGTGCTCAGGAAGGAACTTTTGTGCAAAAGCAAGAGCGAGAGGCGAAGTGATCCAGCTGACTCTCATAACTGGCATAAAACCAGCTCTCCAAGTTGCATGTACCTGGTGAATGGTCTTTGCGCCTGCAATAAGTGCCATTGAGTACAAATACACAGTATTTTGAATAGGAGCAACCTTTTATTGATCTATTGTCAGCTTTGTTTACATGATAAAAACAGACGAGCTGAACCTACCACTAAATTGCTCAACAGAATTTGAAGCACCTTGGCTTTCAAACTCGTACGTCCAGCAAAAATCCTTTGCAAAATACTGATCAATACATGGCCTAGAGGAGCACTAATAAAAGCACCATATGCAGCCATTTTGGGAACTCGAGACGTGAAATAATGGCCATGCTTATTACGATCCTTTGCGATCCATGAGGCTAAAAGTTCTTGTAAAGCCGATAATGTGCCAGACGTGAGCATTTTCGTACGAAGAGGATTGGTTTGTAGTTCTTTGAGGTACAGCTATTCAAACATAACATGATTAGTGAGTGAGCGATCTGATTGCGCCATGGGTGATTTCCGAGATCAATGGCTTACAGATAAGTATCCTGGTGTTCCTTCATTGGCTTTCCCTCCAGTTAACGCGACACCGACATTGTGTCTTAGGTGGTGACCTGGTAGATGGTGATGATGATGATGATGAACATCTTTAACTTCGATTGCTGAAGCGCCTTGTATACCTGCAAGAGGACCGGTGGTTTTTATGGTATCTTTCTCGAATTTGACCGACATTGTGATGGGTGAGAGGTCATTCAAACCCTCGGAGACTATACGAACGAACGACTTATCAGTATAAAAGCTCGTGAATGCGACTTGTTCGAAATAGCGGTAATATCGGAAGTTGAAGAAATGAGGAGAAGAAACAACAAGCTCTCTCCAAACTTGTTCTTGTTGTTTACACGATGCAGAGCCGAGGTGAGCTCAGGTAACAGGTCTTGATCGAGGCGCACACAGGCCCCCCGCCCTGTTGAGAAGAAGCGATTGCGCAAGATCAAGAAGAATAAATAGACAAGGAGATTTTAAAAAAAGGTTCTAATTCTTGCTATTGTTTTAAAATAATGCGGGGTGGAGTAAGTGAACTGACCTCTATCGTGGATATGGATTGATGTACGGTCAATCAATCGAACAATCGATCAATCGATCAATCAATCAATCAATGTAAAATTGTTGACACGATGGCACGGAGTATATTCCTGCACAACAGATAAGACCCAAAAGGTTTTAGTTGTTGGAGGCTGGGGTTGGGGTTGGGTTGGGGGGTGGTGAGAAAGAGGAGGGACTTTTTTTTTCTTTGGTGGCAGGAAAAAGTAATTTCAAGTTTAAAAAGGCTCGGGTCGGAGATCAACAGGGCGTGTTAAGTAGTAGGTAAGGTAGGAGGGTACTAGCTAGGTAGTAGGTAGGGTAGGTATCTGGGAGCACCAGGTAGTTGTCTAGGTATGGTGAGGTTACTAGATATGATGGAATTGAATTGATTTGATTTGATTATTTGAAGCACTGGCTGACTGATGGAGATTTGGATCACTATGGGATCACTCTGGGATGAAACGGGATGGATAGAATAATGGGATGGGATGGATGGATGGATAGATGGATAGATGGATAGATGGATAGGATGAGATGCGGAGATTGATCTAAGTAGGTGTTTAGTAGGTGTTTAGCGGCTTGACAAGGATTTGGGTCTGGTGGCACATACAGTTTTTATCAAATTTCTCTCTCACCGAATAGACCATGTATGGATGGAGTGTATGGAGTGTATATGGAGTATGCAAGGTGCAATGATGGGTGAAAAATAAATACTAAAGTAAATGATGTTGTCGATAAGAAAAAGCAAGCTTTTGATTCAAGTGAAGCCTGTTTCTCTCTTCTCCTCTCTTCTCTCTGGCACGCAAAAAGTATTCTCTCCCTTCTTATTTGCTTCTGCTATGATGGGCTCGCGAGTCGCTTCAGACAACAGAATTCATACAACGCATCAACCATATAAATAAAATGTATACTACATCAAGCACCAACCCAGTATAGTGAAAAGCGACAAGAAAGATTGGCTGAATGAATCTGAATCTGAATCTGAATATCGGCTTAGGAATAAAAATTATATTGTCTGATGAGAATAAAATCTTTGGCTTCCCGCGTTGTCCGCTTTGGAAATTACCATTAATAAATATACGAACAATAACCTTTCAAATAGACAGGCTGAGATGTGTATGTGCGTAGATACACAACTAAGTGTTTATTAATAAAAATACCAAGCCCAAACGTTACGAGGATTAAAAGGATTTAAGGATTTAAAGTATGTAAGTAACTCCCTAAGTAGATAAGCACTGAACCTTCCTTTAATTACTTATCGTTTTGGCTCCATATAACGTTTATGTTAAAAGTGTGCCCGTATGTACCTATTTATCCATATCATACATACGGCTACATCATACATCATACATCCATGGCCACCATACGGCTACATCATACATCATACATCCATGGCCACCATACATCCATCATACATCATGTCATCCACATCACCCACATCAACTCTGATCACCTCATGTCAACATCCTCACTCCTTCTCCTCTCCCATTTTCTTTAGTCCTCTTTATTCCCCACTTACTCCCAGTCTCCCACTCTCTAAAAATGGCCAAAAACGATCACTCCGCTCCGAATTGACAGTCACTTACATAGATCTACCCCAGGTTCATGCATTGACCAGCTGAAGTTCAAATTTTTATTGGTAATCTCCATATAAAACCCTAACTCGCTCATAAAGTCTAGAATTTCATGAATGATGAAAATGACCAAATGAGAGACATGTGTGGGACTTGAAAGGAAAAATGTCCAAGTTTTGAGACATCACGGTTGAAATCTCTGCAAGTTGAAACCGATAAAGTACATCAAAACCCTTAAACCAATATACTTTATTTTCTAACTGGAATCATACATTGATCCCATTTCATCCTGTCAACATGTACGATTACGTGTTGTGAAGGTACATCCTTAGGTAGGTATGGAATGATATTTTATCTATGCTGACAGTTGTCCAGATCTTTGAAACGTTCGACGAGTTTTCAGAACCGCAATATGAAGCATAAATGTGATGCCACTTTCATAAAATATCCATGGATCGAACCTAACCATTTGCTTCAGAATCTTTGACTTCAGAGAATTTTTCCACACACCCTTTTAATGTCTGTCTCAAAACTATAAATCCACAGTACCCGGGAGAAACATTCTTCGAGCTGGTCCTTTCAATGATCGCTTCAAACTTATACGTTGAAAGATATCTCGAGGAGAATTGCTCCCATACGTCTCTGAATACAAGCTGTGTAAGAAATCAAAGCAGCACAGGAAACATTCATCAAGTTGCTCCTCCCAACATTTGCTTCAGACTTGTTTGTATAAGTATTGAAAGAAGTCTTCAGGAGAGTTGCTCAAATACGCCCATTCAACTCCCACTTCAATGCCATTCATTCAAAATAGCAGCTCTGAGAAACTTCGTCAGACTGCTCCTTTCGATAGGCGAGGCATGCTTTTATATCAAGAGTATCGATGATGTATTGCGGTTGGAATATGAATTTTGAGCTTCGTCAGGGTGAAGGTAAGTGACAATTGAAGTTGAGGACTGAAAATTCAGTTCCTATCCTACCCTTTTCTCAGATTGGACGAAAGCACCTTTCAGTTTGATTGATGGTGGATGTTCTGATCAGGCCAATATGATGTCTTCTTGGAACCTTTCACTAGAAAGGTAGGAGCGATTATGAGCTACCCATTCACATTTGTTGGTACGAGACGACCAAGAATGGCATTTTTTAATGCTGCAGTTTCCCTTTTCGAACTGCAATGGTGAACGAGAAAAGCATTTTTTATAAGCACGATACGACTGCTTTCATGTCAAGTCAACTCACACAATAAGATGAGAACCCCTTGAAGGCTACTAGGTATTTTTCACTTTTCACTTTCTACTTTTCACTCTTATTTTTGTATCTACCTACCTGTTTTCAATTGGCTATCAAAAATCTCTGGTCAATGATAATTTCCATCCGTCAAGCGAGTCAATTCATCTCAGTTTGATACGAATCGCTCATAAACAAGAAATAATTTTGCAACCTATATTCACTCAAACCACCTCTACATTGATCTTTTTATACGCGCCTTGATAACTTCATCTAATCGAAGAATTCATTTCCAAACATCTCCAAAGTTTGATAGTGAATTGTGGCTCGTTCAAAACTTCAAACATTTCAAGTGTTTGTTTGGATTCTTGATCCTCTCCGTACAATCATGGCGACAACCAAACCGATAACCAAACCGACAACTAATAACACAACACGATCCTCAAAACTTCCAGTCAGACGTACATCGGCATCAACGGCCAGCATTATCTCTTCAATGGCGACCGTAATGCCTGTCACTACAAATCGAAATTCATTACCTGCTTTGGCAGAAACTACCAGACGCGCCACGCATGTTACAAGAAATGTACAATGCACACATTTGACTACTACGCGACTCTTTACCAGAGAGTTTCGATGTGGGATTTGTTTTCGAGAAGGCTCATTTGGATGGGTGTGGAGATGTACTCAAGATCGTGAACTCATGTTAGAGGATGACATGGATCATGGACACGCTGTAAGTTTTCATCAAGACACTTCAATCTCCGCATAACCTCATTTATTAACATTGATAAAGAGCCAAGAGAGACTGGACGACCTCTGTGATATTTTCCCAAGACGTACCGCGCCCAGACCTCGTGGGCCAGAGGCACGTAAGTCGAGACTGAGTTTCCTGGATGAAATCAGTAACGAAGATCTCAAAACCTATACACCTGCGCAAATCCAAACTATTCTCAGACAACGCAGTCATGTTAGTAGTAATGCTCCAATTTCTCGAATATTCTTTCTGACATCACAATCAGCTTCTTGACGTCCTTGCCGATTCTGAGGAGCCTGAACTCACACCGTCAAACTCTTCCACCAATATTCCCCGCTTTTTGTTCAATCCTTTCTCCCGCCCATCGCTCAGTGCCTCTCAAACAGTCCCAAATATGAGAGTTACAAACCCGCGACCATGGTTACCGTCTAGAGGTACAGAGTGCCAGTTCAAATGTTGCCACACATGCCGGCCCACCCTCCTCGATCGCAGTTTCCTCAGTCTCAATGCCATTCTGAATGATGACCTACCTTGCACTGCTACCACTGGATTTGGGTTTAATTTACAGAAATTCAGGCCTGTAGCCAAAGTTGAGATTGTTAAAAATTTGGGATTAAGACCAAATCCTGTTCCTGTTGTATGTTTTAATAAAGATTTTCTCCCTATCAAATTTACTACAATTTTAATCTACATAGTCTAACCCAATTCAGGAGCTCAATCCGAGCCGATCACGATCTCGAAACCTACGATATCGAAAACGAGCGGCGAACCTTGGTCTTGGTATCCTTACTCATCGATCAAATACCACTCCAAGTTCTAACAACCCAAATTACAATTCTTCGCCTTCTCCAACACACACCTGCAACCCGTCATATACAGCTCGTAACTCTTTCCCCAGATCTGATTTCTTTTCCAACTCTCCTTCCTCCACCCCTGGATCTTTTCCAATTTCTTCTTCCGAAACCACTTCAACATCTAGTGAATCTAGCGCCTATCCTTTTCCTTACATCGGAATGTCAGCTCCTACCTACCAATCAAAAAATATCCCCAATCCATTCAAATCTACAAACTCAAATATCCCCCAAAACCATGCAGTGCTAATTCCTCTTCCTCCACAAACTCCATCTGAAGTTTCACTATTAGCTACTCCTACTACACCAACTTTAATGGAAGAATCCGAGTCTGATGGTCACTTTTTTGGTGCGGAACCGTTGGAAGTAGAGGATGGGGTTGCTGTTATGGAGGAAGGTGTGGGTTTACATGTTCCGGATGTTTTGATTACACAATATTAAGGTAAGATATGGAGAAGTGCTTTCGAAATGAAGATATTGTTGGGAGTAGCAATTCCATTGAACAGCTTAATGCGAAAAAGGATTGTGATTTAATTTGGGCTTTTACGATACGAATGATGCGAATAATATGGACAAAAGAACGACTATTGGCTATGATGCGGGCTTGACTGGATTTATTCGCAACTACGCCATCAAAAATGGTTTGGATGTTTATTAGGGAGTTGAGTTTTGCTGTATGCGATATGATATAACGGAGAGGAAGATGTGAACAAATCTTGTATTGAGTAAAATATTTGGGGCTGGATCCTTGAATTAAGAAGAAGAAAAAAACAATAAAAACGTATGCGGTACAAAAAGACAAGAGCAATATAGATGATATTACACAGAGCATAACGATAATGGTGGAAGCATAAAGTGTATATCGCACCGGAAATCCAATTTTGGAGATCCTAATCTTACATCGTAAGCCCTCTACTCTGTACAATAGATTCACAATCAAAACATGATTAATCTTACAATGATATAATAGTATGAAACATGAACTTAAGCCCTAACGCAAGTGTCCTTTCTAAAAGATAAATTGGTATTTAATATAGATATATATATAATATATAACAAATACCCAAGTGGATAAATCAATATATATATACAATATACAGATACAGATACAAACAGATACAGGTACAGGTACAGATACGGATACGGATACAGGTATAGGTATAGGTATAGAATTGATTAAATTACATTGATCATAAAGCTCGTTTCGTATTCATTATTATATTGTCCCTCCCTCCCTTCCGATCTTTACAAATGATTCCTTCATTCGCAATCAAACTCGAATCCGCACTCGCTAGTTCCTGTCACTACCACGTACACTCATATCCACCAGCTTATATACAATTCCTAGCGCTGGCTACTAGAATTCTTCCTCGTCTTGTCTCATCTCGTCCCTACCTTCTATTCTGCCTGAAGAGATGGGAGATCTCCCATCAACTTCATTCCATCTCGACCCATACTTTACACACCCACACCCCCCTTTCTTCTCGCCAACAAACTCTTACACGCCCCTAAAACATTCACCAGTGCCCCTTCACTACCCGCACAAAACTTAAAACTTCTTTCCTCACTAATCACTTGAAAACAATATGGTTTCGTTCTGCTCAATGGATCAATTTCCACAACATTTATTACGTTTTCCATGGGCACAATCATGACCAGTGAGTATTCCGAGTCGTTTTTATAGAAGGATAAAGAACGGGGACGTAGTACTACCCAAAGATTCTTCCAGGAGCGAATACCGTTTTTCGAGCGTAAATGAAGGAGATAACCTTGGTAGACTACGCGTTCAGGGTCTTGATCGGGGAGTGGATGTTGCGAGAGGGATAATTGGGATGTATTGCGTGCGAGTGGAAGTGTGGAGGAAGGGGGTTTTACTTCAAGATCTTGGTTGGAGTTTACGTTGTTGGGAGGGTTGTGTAGGTTTAGAGAAATAGTCGAGGTACCAGGTAGGCGTGCAAGATCTGTATCTGAAAATTCGGCATCGGAAACCAGTTCATTGCCAGAATATTCGATTGTATTTGATGGACGTCTGCCTCCTCCAAATGCCGACATATTTTGTTTATTATTCGCCCGTGGCATAGGATCTGTTGGCTCCGGAGAACTACTTCCTAGTCTTTCATCATGTAGAATTTGGGCTTCAGTTTTTCGTTGTAATTGTTGGCGCGCTACGGCTTGATCGAATCCAGGATATGTACTAGTTATATTACCAGAAGGACTGGCGAGTAACATTTCCTCCTCTTCTTCTTCGTCGATTCGCGCTTCTTTGCGAATGAGATTAACCCATTGTTCTGCATCGCCTTTGGTGGTAGCTTCCAGATGATAGTTTCGAGAGGGGGTGAAGAGACCGAATACATTGCGCCGTTTTTGTTTGGGATCTTTGAGGAAGGCGACGGCTGTTAAGTCTGAAAGATGGATTTTATGGCGCAGTTTATCTTCGTTCTGGTCTTTGTAGATTGAGAGGTAATTTGGTCGGAGGACAAGAAAAATAGGTTTCCACGCCTGCGAAAGAATATGAGTTCATTAAATGCAATTATAGTCAACGAAATCATACCTTTGTTTTCCTCGTCCGTTTCTGCACAAAACCACTCTTTAAAACACGATCAAACTCGAAACTTCCATTCTGATTAACAGGCGAAAAAGTATCTAAAGCGAGATGCGAATTGCGAACACGATTTATGGGCGCAGAGGGAGAAAGTGTTGTAGAAGCTGGAGGTTGTATCTGCAAGGCTGTATCCTGTCCAGGGAGTACCATTGACGGTTGCTGGACTTCGGCCATAATTGTTCCAGGCATGTATACTGTAAATATTTGTGTATGCGATTTGATTATTGTGAATAGTATGGGATGTAATTATGGTGGAAGAAAGCTTATGCTCGAAGCTTGATATAAAGTTGTTTGATTCTGTACGGAGTACGGAGTAGTTCCTTGTGAATGTTGTCGAAAGCAGAGTCCCAGCTAATAATAAAAAGCCCAAATTCCTCCCAAGTCGTCGTAATCTTGAGAAAAATGTACTGCGTCTGATTTTCGAGATTGAAATTTCGGCAGTTCAGCCACCTCGATTTTCTTTCGAAGGTGGATGTTTTGATGAGGTTTCGTCCTTGGTGTTGATCAAAATATAAAGAAGATGGTCACCGCTCTTGAAGGTAAAAGTATAATAGATATGATGAGGTTAGAACAAACAACATTATTCGAGGCCACAATATGATAATGTAGGAGGGAATGCGCAATTGCTAGAAGAATAATGTAGTAGTAATCACACACAAAACACCAAACAAGAGAGTTCACGGGCAGCAATATAAAGTAAATTCACAACTCCTTTCTTCCTGTTAGTTGGAGCGTTTTATATTAACCATTAACCTCATAAGCTGCCGGTCAGTAACATATAACGTCTGGACCTTTTTAGATCAATTATGGATGATGGTGAAACCAAAATCCATCAAGGATTATGATGGACATTTACTGGGTATTTTACTGGGAATAAAAATGGAATAAAAATGGAACAAAAATGGAACTTGCTTAATTTAAGGAATTGATTGGGTCACCATCTTCATAACTGGTTTAGCATTTCACCGTGACAAGGGGGTTTTGGCCTGGAGATCTGGTCAATGGTCATTCATTCATTTCATCAGATGGCCCTCGAACTGGTTCCGAATGATGTAGTAGGTAAGTAGTATGTTGGATGGATGGATAGGTCGGTGGGTAGATAAATAGATCATCATTTGCATCTTGCATCTGCTGTTATACCTCTCCTGGCAATTAAATTTGTTTCATTGCAACGAGAAATATGTACAGAATTAGCACATTTCATTCAATAGCCTCCATCCCGCGTTCCTGATCAATAACACTGTTCTCCGCAAAGAATCATCGGAGCTTCTTCAAGGTAACCTTATAGAGTTCCATCTTAATAACTTTTCTACCCTCGTTTCCACCTTGGTTTCCACCCTCGTTTCTAACCCCTTATATATGATTTGCTATGCTTCGTATGCTCAGGACTCAAGTGTGAGAGTGTTTACCGTCAATGCTTGACCGTAATTTGTTCCACCCTTGAATAGGTACTGACTGTCTCAGGAGTTGGATATCGAGTGGTGGTTTTACGGAGTAGTGCTGTAGATTCGAATCTGTATCGAGTTCGGCATAGGGTCCAAAGAGAACACAACCGAAATCCCTCCAAATAATAAGGGATAGAGGATATTATAGAATATTATAAACAAGTATGAGTATGAGTATGAGCAGCGTATTCGATAATCTCGGATATTCTTCCTTCAGGAGCGGTATGTTGAATACATTCAGATCCTCATACTAATAGATCATAGATAGTCGTTTACGTTGGTAATATTATCATGGTAAGGATATTCTTAAGAGGTACGTACATGCATGCATGGGACATGAACTAGAACGCTAGCTTCTCCAATAGTAGCAGTGTATCACGTGTAAGTCTTACTGTTTTCGAACGATTCATGAAAGTTGATCATGCTACGAGAGTATCTTCGTCTCTATCCGTTATATATATCGTCTTCGAACCCTGCGAATTTCCACTAACCGCTTACTACACAAACTTCCGAGAAAGATGAGACGGATCAAATCATAGAAAATCTTTGATCACTACCCTCAATCATCAAGCTGACTACTGGAAAATCCACGGATGCCCTATGCTCAACTTTCCATCGACGCCTGATGTCTTCAAATACAGTACTATCACCTTCGAGGTACGCCGTGGCAAGCTAGAACAATGCAGTTAGACTTGCTGGTGATGGCTTCTGGCACATGTGGTCCTATCTCTATAGCTAGCCTCACATTCCCAAATGACGACGTACTTCTGAAATCCATTAGCACAATTCATCAAAGCTATGACGAGGATTAGTGAAATCTAACATACTATCCCGAGGTTATCAATGATATCCGTTGCGAAAACGTGCTAGGCGAGGCTTCGTTGTAGTAGATTAACGACTATTAGCAGGAGTAACAATTGTAATCTTACATTATATGTAGATAATGGTTTTACTTCAATAGTGTCAATAGACTCTTCAATAAGATATCTAGTTGACCATCAGATATTATTAATCGACGATGTTGACAATCGACTATTGGTAAAATACGTATTAGATACTTCTTGCAGTCAAGCACGTGTACATACGGTAGTAACTTTCACTTGGGCGGGGTTTAGTGACGTTGTGAAGGCTCGGGGTAAGCGGCCGCTCTAGAAAAATAGTAACATTTTCCCATTTCCATATTACTCCGCGTCGAATTTCAAACATTGCAGTTTGTTGCTCATTCTATCATCTAAACATATTGAATCATTATGACTCATTTTTTCGATCAATAGATATTCATTCTTCTCTATCCAAAGCTCAAATAAATACCCGGTCATCATCCACACCCAGTACCAGTCCGGTGAACAGAATCGCCCCAGATAGGCAGACTCGACAAGAGATAAAATACCTTTTGCGCATATAAATTTGGGCTTAATATTTCATTTAAATCAAAGACATATACATATATCTTAAGTCAATCTACAGAATGCCGATCGTCAATCCAGAAAAGCTAGTTGCTCTACAGCAAAATGCTCAAGACATTAGAAATGTAAGTCTTTGGCGGGGCAGGTTTTATTTTAGGACTCTCAATGCTAACAATGTCCTCTCGAGATATGCATATTAGCACATGTTGTAAGTATATGCCCCGTTCTTGTACATTTTTCCCCATTGCTAATATCTCTAGGATCATGGAAAAACTTCACTGTCAGATGCCTTGATTGCCACAAATGGCATCATTTCTCCAAAACTCGCAGGTAAAATACGATACCTCGACTCTCGACCAGATGAACAGACGCGCGGGATTACTATGGAATCATCTGCCATATCATTATATTTCTCCATGTTAAGACGAAATGCACCAGATGCTACACCCGAACAAAAAGAATACTTGATCAATTTGATAGATTCGCCTGGACATATCGATTTCAGCAGTGAGGTATCAACTGCCTCACGATTATGCGATGGCGCTGTCGTTTTAGTGGATGCAGTTGAAGGAGTCTGTAGTCAGACTGTTACCGTTTTGAGGCAGACATGGGTAGAACATATGAAACCTCTCTTGGTAATCAACAAGATGGACAGACTTATTACAGAATTGAAGATGACCCCAGCCGAAGCATACACACATTTAAGCAAGCTGTTGGAGCAAGTCAATGCTGTACTTGGAAGTTTTTTCCAAGGTGAACGAATGGAGGAAGACTTAAACTGGAGAGAAAGAGTGGATGAGAGAGTTGCTGCTGCCGCTGCGAAAGAACAAGAACGATCAGGGAATGACGGAAGCACCTCAATTGATACCGAAGCTTTGAACGAATTCCAAGAAAAAGATGATGAGGATATCTATTTTGCGCCAGAAAAAAATAATGTCATATTTAGCAGCGCCATTGATGGATGGGCATTCACAGTTAGACAGTTCGCCAGCTTATATGAGAAGAAATTGGGAATCAAGAGAACCGCAATGGAGAAGGTTCTATGGGGAGATTTCTACCTGGATCCTAAGACCAAAAAAGTCCTTGGACCAAAACATCTCAAGGGGCGAAATTTAAAACCATTGTTTGTCCAATTAGTTTTGGAACAGGTGTGGGCTGTTTATGCGGCAACAACGGGTGGTGATAAAGGGAAGGGGTGCGTGGATTTCTATCTCTCCTTAAACTTGTTTATATATCTAATCTTATGCAATTTAACTATCAATTCTAACTCATGTCTATTTAGTGATCCTGTCATGACAGAAAAGATTACCAAGTCATTAAACATTACTTTACCACCACATGTTACACGTTCCCGCGATCCACGAGCTATTCTTACTACATTATTCTCAGCATGGCTTCCATTATCAACTGCTCTACTGGTTTCTGTCATCGAATCTTTACCTGCTCCGCCTGCTGCTCAGGAAGGGAGACTACCAGCACTTATCGACGCATCTCCTGGTGCATCACATGTTGATCCCAAGGTTAGAGAAGCAATGATTCAATTCAAGACTTCAAAAGAAGAGCCGGTTGTGGCTTATGTCAGTAAGATGGTTTCGATACCGGAGAGTGAACTACCTGAGAACAAGCGACGAGGGGGTGCTCTGAGTCCTGAAGAAGCCTTGGAGATGGGTCGGCGTAAGCGAGCCGAAATTGCAAGACAGCAGGCTTTGGAAGGAGCCTCTGAATCAGTGGATGGAGTATCTGATGCACTTGGATCAGTAAGCTTTGAGGAGCCTGTCGAGGAAGAGAAGAAACTCGATCCAGAACATCTGATAGGTTTTGCACGAATATATTCTGGGACTTTATCTGTAGGAGATTCTATTTATGTATTACCGCCAAAATTCTCACCTGCACATCCACACAATAGTCCTGAGCCACAAAAGGTTACAGTCACGGCGTTATACTTATTGATGGGCCGTGGATTAGAACCGCTTACTTCTGTTCCAGCTGGTGTTGTATTTGGTATTGGAGGTCTTGAAGGCCATATACTCAAATCTGGAACCCTCTGCAGTCAATTGGAAGGTAGTGTCAATCTTGCAGGAGTTAACATGGGTTCTCAACCTATCGTTCGTGTTGCTTTAGAACCAGCTTGGCCTGGAGATCTCGATAAGATGATTCGAGGTCTTAAGTTACTCGTTCAGAGTGATCCTTGCGCTGAGTACGAACAATTCGCAAGTGGTGAACATGTCCTCCTTACAGCAGGAGAGTTACATTTAGAGCGTTGTTTGACAGATCTTCGTGAGAGATTTGCAGGATGTGACATTCAAGCAGGAGAGCCGATTGTACCATACCGAGAAACCATTGTTAGAGCTGAAGATATGAAACCTCCAGCAAACAAGGAACTTGGAAGAGGTGCTGTTGTATTGTCAACTACATCGAAACAGATTACGATTCGATTACGTGTAAGACCTCTTCCAGTGGAGGTAACTGAGTTCTTAGCCAAGAATGCTGGCGCCATCAAGAGACTTTATTCCGATCGTCAAGCGGAGGAGAAGAGCAAGAAGATTAGCGATGATTCTACTCAAGAGACAATTGAACAGGAAGAGGTTGATGAATTATTGGGTGGCGAGAAAGTCTTGTCATTGGCCGAATTCAAAAAAGAACTACAAAAAACCTTCGAAGGAGTAAAAGGCCAAAAGGATGTTTGGGCTTCAGCTGTGGATCAAATTACTGCTTTTGGTCCACGAAGAACTGGACCTAATCTCTTACTTGACTCCACAGCCGATGGAATCCTTGGAAAATTGTAAGCTCTAGCACATTCTGATTTAGCTACAGTACACTAACGTTACATAGCCTTCGCGAAGACACCACTACCGACTCCCAAGATTCAACAGCTCAAAATCAAGCACTTCAAGCCCGTTCCTTTTCTGATAAAATCAGCTATGCTTTCCAACTCGCCACTGCCCAAGGTCCTCTCTGCAATGAACCTATCCAAGGAATCGCTGTTTTCCTCGAAGATGTCACCATAACCCCTTCCACTGACGATGAATCATCAACTCGTGATAACTTTGGTCGGTTAACTGGTGAAGTGATTAAAACTGTTCAACAGGCTATTAAACAAGGTTTCTTGGATTGGTCCCCAAGACTTATGCTTGCTATGTACTCGTGTGAAATTCAAGCTAGTAGTAAGTTCTCTTCATATAAATCATGATTACTTAAAGATCCAGTTAGAGAATAAATAAAAGCTAACACAAACCCAACAGCCGAAGTACTCGGCCGCGTCTACGACGTCCTCACCCGTCGTCGCGGACACATCCTCTCCGAATCCCTCAAAGAAGGAACCCCCTTCTTCACCATCGTATCACTCCTCCCCGTGGCCCTCTCCTTTGGTTTCTCAGATGAAATCCGCAAGAGAACTTCCGGAGCAGCTAGTCCCCAATTAATCTTCCAGGGCTATGAGGTCTTAGATGAAGATCCCTTCTGGACACCCTTTACCGAGGATGATTTGGAGGATCTGGGTGAGCTGGCTGATAAGGAAAATGTGGCTAAGAAATATATGGATGGTGTGAGGAAGAGGAAGGGCTTGAGGGTGGAGGGGGAGAAACTTGTCAGGGATGCTGAGAAACAGAAGACGTTGAAGAGGTAGATGTGGATGTAGATGTAGATGTAGATGTAAATATTGATAGAATTCAGCGCACAAAAGAAAGTTTCGAGCTTAGTGGGTCGTGTGATGTAAAGTTGTGGAACCTTTTACCAGTATATCCCATTCACTCGCAGTTTCAAATCTTCTCTTACAGGAGAAATATTTGAAATGATATAGAGTAATAAGTATCTCAATTTAGAAGATATATCCAAACTCAAATACTTCCAGTGGTGTACGTATTATATTCGTAAGCGAGAAACCCCCCTTCATAGAGTCTCTAAAATCTGGAATTTACCAAGAGCGTGGGTACATGGCGATTTCTACGCTGGCGGAGGTAGATTTTTTTACGTTTTAAAACTATAGATATAGAAAATTTATAAATCTAATATGATTGATATTATGATGTTATGGATGTATATTCAATAGTATGCTTCCTTGTTATCTCATTATATAGTATAACTTATATCCTATCCAATGTGCGCGTTTGTTCGCACTTTTAGATTCCACCTATTCATACCAACTTATATACCTCACAAAGGCGGCAAGCCCTCCCTACAAATCGGACACTGCAGGCGATATTTCATCCACCCCACCAAACACTGCGTATGAAAAACATGTCTACAAGGCGTGACCATATAACTCCTCCTATCCCACGCGCCCATGACACCCTTCGACACGCCCTCATCTTCGCCATGACCCACGACGGGAACCTCAAGAATTTGCATACAAATCGCACAATCTACTGTTCGAATACCTGATTTGGCATTGTCCCTCTCACTCTCCGTGCTCATATCCGTTTCTTCAAAGCCTGGAGTCGTAGGAGAATTCAAGGGTACTTTCACTAGACCAATTGGTAAGCCTCCAGATTCGACATTGTCTTCTCGCAACACAGGGTGATAATCCCATCCCTCCTTATACCATCCGAAGCGTCTTGGAACCGCCCATCTGGGTCCAAGGACCTCCTGACTATACAACACCACAAGCTGACACCAAACCCATCCTGCTAAAACCATCATCGCTGTCCAGTCCGTCTCGCTAAAGAGGAAATTGTCTTCATACAGAAAGAAGTAAGCAAATGGAGATAACCTTAGCAAACTCTGTGCGATGACGAAACGCCAAAGCAGAGCTTTCCGGCAATTACGCGTGATATTGCGTTTGATTTGTGGGGTCCACAGAGACATGTAAATGAAGGAGAGTAGGTAGACATAGGCTGTGCGAAGGGAGACAGGCCAGGTGGTGGAGGCAATGGAAAGCAGGAGGATAAAAGTGAGGAGAAGAATGAATTGGCCGTAATAGGGAGTGATATCTGAAGTTACTCTGGATTCTTGGACGGTGGCTTGTGCTCCTGTTGCACGAGGCGGTACGAATGACGCGTTGATGTTTTCGGCTATTTCGGCGTCGACGTCTTGATCCGAAGGGACAATAATGGGAACATTTTGGGACGTATTTTGCGATGTATTTTGAGCTGAAGATGTGGCACTTGTAGGTAATGTATCTACACCCGCCGCGGTAATAATTGGTGCTGATCGTCCAGTTGAGGGTGAATTTCTAGCTTGTGGGGCTTGTGATGCAGCTGTTTGTGCCCGCTCCTGCTCTAATCTTTCCGGCTCCTGGACGCCATAAATATTTACAATGAAGCGAACTCCAAGTGCGACCGACATCAAGCCTGCAAATGATGATAATAATGCAGATGGGAAGATACTGGATAATGTAGCGCTCGCCAACGACATTGTGAAAAATAACAATCCGTCTGCTAGAAGCATCATACCAACGGTATGAATACTGACACGCCCAACGGTTGATGGCGTAGAAGCCTCCTTACATTGATCCTTCAGGATTAGAGCCTGGCAAAGAGCTACTACTGCAAGTATCGTCAACCAGGAACGAATACTTTCTAGCCAAACCTCCTGCTTCATGCCAACTAGATTTTCTCCATCAACAGGCGCGAACTTTGGCGGCCCTTTTGATTCGAGCATAAATCCACAATCAGGCGAGAAAATTATTGTCGATAGTTGCAACTTGGGCGGCTTAGGAGTAGGAGCACCATTTGGGAATCGGAGCTCGTCCTCGAGTTCCTGGACGAAATTGTGAGATTTGTGTGATCTGTCTTCATATTCGAGGCCATTAAATTTCAAAGGTTGTACTTGAGCAAACAAGATATATTCGCAATGAGGTGTTGGCAAACCATCGATTTGGCCTGAATTTTGCTCCAGAAGACTCCTCGGATTTTCTTTAGCAGATTCCTCAAGCTTCTGTAATCTGGTACCTAAAATCGTTTTCATGACCTCCGCACTGCTCTTAAAATGATCTTCGTCCGTTGTAAAATGAGGAAGGGCAAAAGCCCCAGCGAATTTATCGCTGGTAGTTGTTAAAAGGACTCCCCCTTCATTTGGCCAATGTACACCATGCATCCTCATTTCATATCCATCCCCACTACTGCTCTCATCTTGAACCGTTAACGAGGCTGTGACTTCCCTTACAAGAATACCTGTATCTGAATTTGCGCCAATTCCAAGATCAACCCTTTCGATTTCATCAGAAATATCTCTTTTCTCAACTTTTGCTTCTTCATTCGGTGTCGCTTCCTCAGCATTCGCCGAACTTTCGCCTTCAGAAAAATCCTCTACAGCTCCATGTACAATCATCTCCTCCACAGCAACCTCATCCAACCTTAACATAACTTTCCCTTCCCTACCTGTCACATTCCTTCCCCATAGCTCCTGATCCTTGAAGGCCCATTGTACGCCTGGCGCAATAACACTCAAATTTAGCCTGCTCGTCCTCTCCCTCCCGTCCACCAAACCGTCCATATATCTGGCCCAACTCCCCCTCACCACTCCCGTCACATTTGTATAGATCCTGCCCTCTAAACCCCGCTCACCTTCTCCAAACTTCGATTCGTCCTGCACCCCTCTGGCCCATTTCCTCAATTCATCACTCCTCTTCCTAAACGCATCCAACCTCTCCCATCTATAACCATCCTTCGCCTTGAACCCAGTCAAATTTAGATATCTCGCATCCTCCGAGTCCCCCGGCGCAAAGTCCCCATAAGTCGTCGTATTTAACACCCCAAACACATGCCTGTTATGCGCCAATTGTTCCTCTATATAATTCTGCGGATTCCCGAAATTCGAAGGGAGACTGGTGTCGTTGGAATTAAACCACCAGAGGACTATGATGACGAACAAGAGGACTGAGACGTCGCCGCGTTGAGGTGGCATATTTACGGATCTATTATCCCTTTTTTCGTATTGTTATGTGGAAATCTGCCATATTCTACTCAACCAGGAGAAAGGTGACAAGACATATCCGATCTGCAAGAGTTAAGTGAATATGAAGTTGTTGTAAATTTGATGAATTGTTGGTCGAGATACAATATCATCGGCCACATCCCCTCCTAACTTCCGTCCCATCACTGACCACTCTCGTGAGATTCTGAAACCTTTGTATTTCCGCACCCATAACAAATACCATCATTCCTTATTCAAACCAAAACATTACTCTTACTCGTCGTTCTGACTTCAAATTTTGTGGAATAACAATTTTCTCCAAATCCTTCTCCAAAAATCAAATCAGCTATTTCCCAATAATGGCCACAAACGATATTAAATCCCCAAACGCGAATCGCATGTCCACCATCTCCACCACATCCGTCAGTAAACACCACCCACTCACTACAAGTGGCACCCTAACCTCAAGCTCCCGTTCGTAACGTAACTAACTCTTGAATTTACAAAAAAGATAACAACCGATGCCTCAGCCACCGCCGAACTTTCTCTCGTCGTTGATGAGCTTCTAAATTCTCTCTCCAATAAATTTGCTGGTGTTTCGAGCGAGATTTTCGCAAAGAGTACGTCTCTCCTTTTTTTTTCCCACACAATCTTCCCCTCGTTTCAATTATTTTTTACTAACTATATGCGAAATAGTGGACGAGATGTCGCGACGTTTAGATAATCTAGAGGCGACTCTACAAAGTAACATGGAATTGAAGGATGGAAGAGGGAGTCCTACAAAGATGTAGACTGCAAAGAATGTCCGAGTACATTACAATGTCCTCGAGCAAAGCTTGGAGCAGTTAGAGGGCAGGCATATAGAGTGGACTTTTGTCCAAACGTAGGTTGATATGCATGTCACAGTGGGACTACAGTTGTACAAACGGGCGTTAAATTAGGAAACGGGAGGAGATACCAAAGATTGTTATCCAAAAGTACATGATTCATAATTGTTTATTTCGCAAACAGTAATCCAGGACTCCACGAGGATAGTCCAAAACAAACTTTTCTTGTTGAGGTCATTTCTATAACCCTCTATACATTGAAAAATTACACATTTACAACTCGGACTTTCCAGTTGCCTTCTCGATGAATCTTCTCAAGATGTTGGTCTTGCTTGTGAACTCATCCAACTTCTCTGGTGCCAAACCTCCCTTCTTGATAATGCCATCCAATCTAGCGAGCTCCTTGGCGGCGTAGTTATCGCTCTTGCTCAACTTGTCGAAGACCTTAACATAGTACTCTGCATACTTGAATTGAGCACCCTCCTTGTATTCTTGGGCAGCCTTGGTAGCTTCTGCGGAAACCTCGGCAATGCTTGAACCACCGGTGAATTTGGCGACAAGAGCATCCAAAGCTTCAATGGTACCGGCAGTAGCATCAAGTCCACCACCAACAGCACGGTGTGTACCGGCCTTGCTGTTCATGAATTCGACGAGGTCCTTCTCGGAACGTCCACCAGAGTATGCTTCGGGTTCGGTGCTTCCCTTGGGGAAGAACTTGATGGTGGGGTAAGAGGTGACGCCTTGGTCCTTAGCGGTTGCCTTGGAGTTTTCTGCTTCGGCATCGACCTTAGCGATGAGGACATTAGGTTCATTCGCGAAGTCTTGAGCGACCTTCTCCCAGACTGGTGCCAAAGTCTTGCAGTCTGCAACAATATAGGTTAGCAAGCCACAGTGAATATTGAAATAGGGTAAACTTACGGCCACACCATGGTGCAGTAAAAGCAACAATGACATCCTTATCACCACCAATTTGTTCCTTGAATGACTTATCATTCAACATCTCAACAGCACTTGGGGCAGCCTTCGCCTTCTTGGGCTTAATGCCAGTCTTCTTTGTGATGAAATCCGTCAAGCTATCGATATCTCTGCCTCCACTGTAATCCTCTGGGGTCTTGCTCTTTCCATCGAAATATTTGATGGTTGGGAAACCTTGAACACCGAATTTCTTTCCCAAGCTCTTCTCGGCATCCGCGTCGACTTTCGCAATTGTGACCTTGTCCTTTGCAAATGCAAAGTCCTGAGCAAGCTGCTCATAAACCGGTGCAAGAGATTTGCAATGTCCGCACCATGGTGCAAAAAATTCAATTAATGCTGGCTTGCCCTCGAAGGCAAATTGATCAAAATTCGAAGGAATGAGATCGATGACGGCAGAGGATGCTGTTGCCACTGTGGCGAGGCCGGCGAACACGAGATTTTTTAGGAGAACCATTTTGATGATTCGTTTCTGGCAAAAGATGTAAGTATTTGTTTGTATGGTAAGAACGAAATTCTTGGTTCAGGAAGAAGTCCTTGGGGGTCTAAATACCTGGTTTTCAGATGTATGTTTGATTTCTAATAGAAAGGAAGGACAGCTTGCTTCTGCAGTGGTGCGTATGTAACTTGGTGGCTAACGATAAGCGATAAGAGGTAGTAAGCCAAGACACAGCCATGCATTCTTTTCTTGATGGGGGAGGTTTGCCCCTTGCTAACGAGCAATGAGCTTGAAAAGAGTGATTACTTTCCTGTTACTGATTACTATTCACTCTTAAATTAGTATGTCCGATATTCCGTTAATATATCTGATATTCCCAGAACTATTTGAAAGCGCCCCCTTGGTCTTACATCACATCTAAGGATTAGTAATCCGTACTTCCTTCACACAAGCTGCAAAGTTGGAAAACTTTCTAGGTCCGAAAGGAAAGATATTCATTTCTCATTATTCATTCGAGTAGATTTCTCGTGTCTACCTAGGTATGTGCAGATTACAACCATACTAATATCCTCATCCATATCCTCATTATGAGTGGTAACTCGAAGTTTTATTGTAATACTCCGCTGTCCATGCCACTATTTGTGCCACTTCGTTATCAATTACTTGTTGGACACCCGCGTTGGCTTTTCCATTGCTCAGTCTGAGATCCGAACAATGGAATCCGCCAGGAATGATCTGTAGCGGATGCTGCGCAGTAGATTGCAACTCGCCACCAGGTCTAAATTGAGAGCTGACACCGGATGTTCTCCATGGGTCATATTGACTACAAACGTGTCAGCAGATTACAAGCAAGTTGGATCGGAATACATACCCGTTTGTCCAGATAAGTCGAGTGGTGTTCTCTAGATTCCATCCTTGAGTGTACTGGTTGACCTGTTTCACAGTTGCACCTTTGGCGCTGGCGTATGTGTAGTTGCCCTCGGTTGGGAAGAATAAGGCGCATTGTCGTTGCCAGTATTTCGCATTGATGAGACGAGAAACGATTGTGGGTTTGTTACTTGGTGCTCCACTGTCAAAATGATTAGTACAGGCAGTACAATGTTAGTTAATGTAATACATACTCTTGCCAATAGCCAAATGGCTCATTGCAAAGCATCCAGTTCCACTGTCTATCAATCGCATTTCCGACACTATAATCTCTGAACATGAAGTTGTTGAAATCATATGTATTGAGGCAGGATAAATCATCGGCGTCGTAGCCGTAACCTTCACAGACTGTTCGTCTTTATTAGTAACCTGATATTCTCAGTGTCAATCAGGTGCTTACCGCCAGGTATGTAACTCTTGGTCCATTTTGCAAAACCTTCCAATGCGGTAGTCAGACCAACGCCATTTGCATCTGGGGTGACAGCAGCTCCGGCGGTAACATTCTGTTGTTATTGGATTAGAACGCGATTAGCCAAATTAGAAATGGAAATACCCACCTCAATTGCATCACAGAACTGGAAGAATTCTGAATAGCCTGTGGTGAAACTATTTGATTGCCATAACCACGGACCGTTCTCAAGTACTGCCATAAAGTCATCATTATGCTTGACGGATTCCAAACCAAACTTGGTCTTGAGTGCAGTCACTGCACTTTTGTTTCCATGGGTCAAAACATTGTCCATATAGTCGATGACTAAAGAAACGTCTTTGCTGCAGTTCTTTGCCATGCCATCTTGGACGGGGTAAAAGTATTGCCAATAATCATTGATAGCTTGCACTGGAGCACTAGATGCATGGTATGCCCAGAATGTACCAGGGCTTGTAGATTCAGTCCATGCAGCGAGTGCACCACTGTAGCTACCACCTGAGAGGATCCAAGGTGCAGCAGCTGCATTACTGCTGTGCTTGGTGTCAAATGGAAGATCAACTGTCTTTGCAAAGTGAACAAAATCGGCAATAGCTTGCTTGAGAGTGAGGTATTGTAAGTTCGTCGTCGTCAAATTGTCATATGGAGACGATTCACCCCAGTATCGATCTGCAGAATATTTAGCACACCTCCCACTTCGGAACGGTGAAGTTACATACGCTCAACCATAACAACGGCGCCCTTGACTTCCTGTGCAAAGAGTCCGGTAACTGTGACATTGGTCAAGTATGCACCGTAGTTCGCAGCAGCAATTTCACCTGGAGTGAAGAAAACAATCTAAAAACATTAGCAAGAGTTCAATGGCAGAAAGACGTGGGTGCCCTCACTGGAGATCCTGGACCGGCCCAGTTCTCGGAATTCCACCAAAACTTCTGTTGGAAAGTTCCTTTGGAAGGATTTTCATGATCCAAAAGTTGGGTGAAAAAAGCAGAACCTGTAGTGTTTGTAGCTGCATTGGTAGATACAGGGAATTCATCATCTGCTTCAACTGGTGGAACTAACTTTCTCAGCTTAAGAAAAGGATGTTCAGCAGCTGCAGTTGCAACCAGCAAAGAGACCGCGGATACAATTGACCACTTCATGACGAATATAGAGGACTTGAAGAGACTCGAGCCCGCAGATGTGGAAGAAGGACAAGTGAATGAGAGAGGGATAGACTCGATGGTGAAATATGGATTCACTCAAAGTATTCATACATTTTTCTTCCCGGGGGCGGCTAAAGCTACCGGTATCACCTACCTTATCTGGAAAGCATGCATACATCGAGACCCATGAGACTCAATTCTATGTAGATCCTCAATTTCTTGGGGTTCACAATCGATAAGAATCATATATAAGTTAACAAATTGAAAGGCAAATGAATCATGCACAGAGTAGTCTATGGAGCCGAAGGTACCCATAAAAGATGATTGGCGGTGTGCTTACTTGATCGATGAACCAAACAGAGCTCAAAGCCCTAATAGTCTCGGGCCGCGACTTAATACTTGTTAAGCTGGCATGGCATCAAAACTCGATGGACTGAGATACGTCACTACACTACTAACGCAGAATAGTCCTCAGAGTGAACCACTTCACTTCATTTTGCTTCAATCCTCCTCCAGTTTTCTTAAAGCTTTACTTTATATACCTTATTAAGCAATGCCAAAGGATCGATCAGTAGAAGTTTATTCTCAAAGTACATTTGGGATAGTCTTACCTTAGTTCACGGAGTTTCGATGGTGCAACGGGCGAGGGCTCGGACGAAACGAGAATTTGTTTTCGAGCTGCCTTTTACGGTATAACGTCACTTCCACTCTACCGGATAAGGGAGGTGTATCGATATCAATGACCAACCAATGTAAACAGCTCTGTTGAGATGATAAGTTGTAAGTTGTAACTTATACTACCATACTCCGTATAAATTCATCTTTATCTGAACGCACTAAACCTATATAAAATAAGGTTAATTTTCTACTTCGTATTCCTAATCAATCTGATTGGAAGAATCAATTGCAATACTCCGTATGTAGCCTACCTTTTAATCCACTTTATTTCGGCCCCGGAAAGCTAGAGATTGAATAGGTTTAGTGTAACCCAGTTGTAGATGAGTTTGCAACATCTTCAAAGTCGTTGTCATATGCATGGTATGGTATGGTACGTACCTGACTGCAATGCTGCATGCAGGACATGTTCCACAAATAGGTGGTGAAATAATGGCCTGTTGGCGTTGTACAGCCACAGGTAAACTCATGCAGAGGTATTTAGATCTCGTCATGGTTGGTGAACTGTTTACTCCGTATACTCTGTATAACATTGGGTCTTTCCTGGTGGTAGAATTGAGAAAGTGATTTCGAAATATTCAAGCTTTCAGTCCAGTTTCATAATCCATCTATTTAAACAGGAAAAAGTGTTATATGAAGTAGGTTATACAATAATCCGGAACCTATGCAAACGTGACATCAACCACTCCTACCTCCTAACTTACAAGTAGCGTTGGACGGATTATGCAACTATCAAACATCAATCCAAAAAATGGAAAATTTTATATATATATATTGAAATTTCAATCTGATTTACTTACCAGATAAGAATTCGAATGAAACTGGATCGGAATTATGACTTGCTATAGCTCCGATTATTTATCAACTATTGTTAAACGAGGTATTGAAAATTGGTATTTATCGTATATTTATATTGAGTTGATGAATATACGACATTCTAATGATACAGATCGCTCAACACTGTACCCTTCTATTTTTCAAATACGACTAAATCATGCTCCTAATTTCTCGCATTGGTGCCAGGCATATCCGCAAGAGAGCACTCCACGTTGACAAGCACTACCGTTCTTTCACTAAGTTTGACTCATTTGGCAACTCCCCCATTCCTGCTTCCAAAGAGCGTTTTGTTCCAACATCCGGCACCTATCCAAAGGGCTTCTTAGTCGGTAGTACGAATGTTGGAATAAAACCAGATGGTCTATCTCAGCCAGACTTGATTTTAGTCGCGAGCGAGAAGAAATGGGAGACATGTGGAGCTGCTGTACTTACGAAGAATGAGTTTCCAGCCGCTAGTGTGGTTGTTACTAGGGATTTGCTGAAGAAAAGCAAGGGCAGAGGGTTGAGAGGTGTCGTTGCGAATTCCTGGTGTGCGAATTTACTCACAGGGGAGAAGGGACTGGAGGACTCGAGAAATATGAGTAGGGAAGCGGGACAGATGGTATGTGGTAAGGGAACTGGACAGGAAGAAGAATCGGTGATGGTTATGCATACAGGTAAGCTAGTATTTCAGAGGAATTTTCACTACCGTGGTTCTCCTCGGGATACATATCACAACACATTTGATAATTTAATTCCTTCTACTGCACGAAAACAATGAACTGACGATGGACTCCTCCGCCATAGGTATGGGTGGCCAACGGTAAATTCCCTCACATCACCATCCACTATTTACTGACATCCTATAGACTCCCTATTGATAATATCATCCAAGGCTTCCCCAAACTCCAGCAAAACATGGGGACCACCCATGATCACTGGATGCAAGCCGCACGGGGTATATGCACAACTGACACCTTCCCAAAACTTGCATCCCGGACCTTCACCCTTCCATCCTCACCGGGAACAACTTTCTCCATCGCAGGCATCACCAAGGGTGCCGGTATGATCCATCCAAACATGGCTACCACACTTGGTATAATTTGTACCGATGCTCCTATTACACCTCCTGCCCTTCAACAGCTCTTGAGTACGGCCGCCGACAAGAGTTATAATTGCATTTCTATTGAGGGCGATACGAGCACGAATGACATGGTCGCTATGCTCGCAAATGGTGCCGCTGCACCTAACAATGCCCATTTCCCAATTGACTTCGATTCCTCAGCAGAATCACAGTCTGGAGATTTCATCGCTTTTCAAAGAATGCTCATTGAGTTCATGGCAGATCTAGCAAAGTTGGTAGTAAGAGATGGTGAAGGTGCAACGAAGTTTATTACTATACGAGTACGAGGCGCGCCTACTTACCCAGCCGGTAAACATATCGCTTCCGTAATTGCGCGCTCTGTCCTCTTCAAGATGGGGGTGTATGGTAAGGATCCAAATCCTATAGGTGTTTTGGCTGCATTGGGTTATTCATTGATGGGTACGGAATTTGCTGGAAAAGGGATCATTAACTCTGAATCTACGTCGGTGAGCTTCATGCCTGTTGATGGCACGGACGAATTGAACTTTGTGAAGAGAGGTAGGCCGGTGAAAGTTGATGAGTTAAGGGCTAAAAAGCTGATGGAGGAAGAGGATGTGGAGGTGATAGTAGATTTAAGGGATGATGGGAGGAAATGGCGTGAAGATGAGGAGGCGGTTTATTGGACGTGTGATATTACGCATGAGTTTGTTACGATAAACGGGGATTTCAGGAACTAAGAAGCAAAATCGCGTACGTCATACCCTCCGTGCTCTGTTGTCTTTCATTCTTGAATCTTGGGAAAATTCACAAGATACGCCTTCGGATACCACTAGATCACATTTAGGCTCTTGACGAGCACGTATATTTTCCTTGAAGCGAACGACCTTGACGGCAAGCAAAGAGATTCTTCTTGAATTAATAAATACTATCAGCTCCTCGAAAATCCAGATTCCATCTTTTACCTGCTCCGCTAATAATTCACATAATTATCCTCTCTTCCTCTTGATGATGCCACAACCTCCTCAGCCCATCTATTGACCTGCACACGGAATAATACCCGAAAACTCTTTTCACCAATAGAAGTACGGCCGGGCAAAGTATCATTAATATCACAGCATATGGAATTCTTCAGGCTGCAGTACTTTGTGTATCTAGGTTGAGCAATTGGACGATTGCAATGATTTCCTAGTTTCGCTTTGTCCATAATTGGACCTACGGGGTTTTTCGAATATTGGCTGATGATAGTATGGATTCATAGTGTGAAATCTGGTTACCTTCAGCGCGTGTTTCAAGTACATATTGGAAGCTCAATGAGTACTTGCCCTCCGCAGAAGTACCAGTGTCAAAGCCTGATCAGGAGGGCTACCTTTGTTACCCTGGATTTGGTCTTCACTTCATCACTAAAAATGTTCGCATGGGAAGATATAGACCATCTCAAGAAATACCTTCTTCTACTATGCCCGAAAGTATTGAGGGTATTTATTCCAAGGCCTATCTATTTGTTCAAGATGTGAGGACAAAACATGTCACTTTTTATGGTTCTTCCGTGGTGTCCCTCTGGAACTGGCACTTTCAATATAAGAGCAGTGTTCGCACTAGGAGACTCCGGCTCATTTGAATCTAGTAATACCATCAAGAATCACATTGATTGACCGCCAGCACGTATATGACAACTCCTGGGTCTGTAGAAATGGTGCATAGCAATTTTCTTCGCGTTATTGATAAGCTATCGGTGGGATTGAAGACTTTGGCATTTAGCTGGTTGGTAAATCTAGTAAAGGATATTGGGAGTGTTGATCTCCAAATGGAGATATTTGTGTCGATTTAGTTTGCTATTGTTTCGCCGTCAAGGCCAACTCAATGAACACAAATTAGATACAAATGATCTAGGATATGGTGTGGAGCCAACAAGGAAAATCAAAAATTTTGTTCCTCAAATTCATGAGATACAATAATTGTGAAGCTCAATCAAAAGAATTCCTCAAATTCAGCATGTAATAACATTAATCATTAATATTCCCAGTATTGTGTCGATATTACACGTACTTTTCTAAAAGACATCATTGAAGAACAAAAATTATGTTTAACGATTCATTCGATGATGAATACTAAATGAATTCTTATCTCCTACTTCATATCAAAAAGCTCGAACTTGTGTCATACGATCTGGAGTACTTTGAAACATCATATCAATCAACGCGATCCTCAGCAACCACCGCAGCAACCGTCAACGAATCCGACAGTTTAAACATCCACTTGCCATCCCCAAGTCCTTTCCTTACAGAAACCACTACGTCAACATCCGTATCCGGTTCCAAAATCACTGTCGTCACATTCGTATTTTCAGACGTAGGCAATTTCCACACACCTCCCACAGGCTCCACATCAAAACGCATGACAAACATAGAAACGACGGCCAATATTTCATTGGTTGCAAAGTGGCGACCGGGACATAAAGTGGTTCCGCCACCAAACGTACGAAAGGCGGCGGGGTTAGGACGTCGAATATCTTTATCTTTGAGAAATCGTCGCGGGTTGAATTCTTTCACGTCCGCTCCCCAGATCTTCGCATCCATGTGTATAACGCGACTGGGCATTTGGATGAGGGAGTTTTCTTTCAGTAACCATTGATCATCTAACATGGTATCTTCCATGACTTCTCGTACAGAAGTACCGGCGGATCGATGACGGAGGGTTTCTTGAAAAGCTGATAATAGAAGGGGACACTTTGTTTTCACATTCGTGATATCGAGAGTACGTACCAAAGACCCATGTTGGTTGACATCCATTTCCAGAATTGCCTCGATCTCGGCGCGGATTTCTTCCAGGAGCTTGGGATTCGAAAGGATGAAGAAGATTAACCAGAACACAGCAGGAGCCGTGTTGACGATTATGGCAACGCCGTGAACAGTCTCGTATCTAGCGATATCCTCAAATGGAACACCGTATTTGATATCGAGCTCCAGGCGGACTTGGGCGAGAGTAGAAGCATCCTTGAAATCGCTGGCTGCGAAATATGTTTCAAAGGCTTTGTTCACCTTCTCCCGTGCTGCGATACCTTTGCGAGCAAAAACAGAGGGAAGAATACCAATAAGCAGTCTCATCATCTGGCTCTCAAACTCCCTAAGACAATAATTAGTCATCATCTTCCTACGTAAACAACATGAGAAACCAATACCAGAAGCTATCCCGAACATTCAAATCCCTATAAGGATTTCTAGGCCCATAAACCGCTTCCGTCGTCGCCATAGTAATCAAACCCCTTAACCATCCATGAAGTCCAATCTGCACACTCTCCTCCCCCTCTCTAATCAACCCATCCAAGCTCCCAGCAACATTCCCAACCATAATCCTGTTCATACCATCCAACCCCGGTCCCGGCTGCAGCGCCCTCTTCATAAGCGGCGTCGCCTCCATATTCAACCCCCAATCCCCCTCATCCCCATTAACATTCACCGCCAAAATATCCCTCGCCCTCTTACTAACCCCACAAAGCTGATTTGCGAATTTCGCCGTAATGGGTGGAAATGCAAGTTTCTTGGGTGATTTTTGGATGACCTGGATTAGCTCTGGTGTATTCACAATATACATTTTCGCGCCAGGAAGGCGCATGGTGAGGATGGGGAGGAGTGTTTTCTGGCTGAGATCAACATAGTAGTTGAATTTTCGTCGTCCCAGTCCGAGGACATGTCCGATGTATGGGATGCGTGTTGGGGCCGTAGGAGGTTCACGGGGATCGGAGTTTGTGATGGATAAGAGGGCGAGGAGGATGTAGGTTAGTACCCCGAGGGCTGGAATAATCATGAGGGATTTGGCGGGTAGATTGTCCATGATTGATATCTTGTTGGAATTATCTTAGAATCGTGATATGTTGGGGAGCATGTGAGTGAGATGAATAGCCCCCAGATATTAATTATTAACAATAAAGATGGACTCTCTTTGGTTAGATTTAGTGAAAAGTTAAAAATGTATTGAAGTCAGTAAGAGCTCTGTCTCAAATAATGTTATACATGATGGCTTCTTCAATCTTGAATCATCATCTTCATCTTCTTCGAACCTTGCTTCTAAGGTACCGGGTAACATGTGTGGTTAAGTTAACTCGGAGATAGTTAACCGATGACCTAGTTCTAAAATGGTAGCTTGCATATGCATATTTCTAACCCCGAAGGGAAATCAATATCTACCTAGATTACCATCCTTGCCATTTCTAGCCACAAGTACATCGTCCATATATAGCCAGTAAAATTAGACGCTCTAGCAGCTGCATTTAAATCTAACAACCAGTTATAGTTTCCACATTCAAACTACCTCACGAATCTTCCGCATTCCCATTTGCATGCGTCTTCATAACCATATTTCAAGAACAGTGGAGTGGACTAGGTATATTTAGTACAATTCCATATTAACTGATTCTCGCCGGGATCAAATTCCATACACATGCTGGCGTATATATATCAGCACAACAACTCCAAACTAATGAAACGGATGCCGCCAAACCCTAACTTTAAGCATTATATCATTAGCTCCTCTACATCATCCAACTGCGTACCCTAATGCGTACACAGCAGCCCCTCAAACCCATGCGTCCATCTAAAACTCCCCATGATAACCACCATTAAAGCCAGTCCCCCAAGCACACTCACCATACCATATCTATAAGCATGACTCCTCCTTAACGAGCTCAACTCCACCACCCACGTACTAACCGTCGTCAAACATCCACAAAATCCATCTTCGATTCCTTGTAGCACCTGACATCCTACTCCTCCTCCTAATGGTACATGTTGTAAATCATACGCCATACCCATGATTGCCGTCCCAAACATATTGACTGCAAAAGTGCCGAGTGGAAATGAGGGGAGTTTGCCATTTAAGTAGAGGGAAGTGTAAAACCGGCCCAGACAGCCGATGGGTGCGAATACGAGGGCAAATACGGCTCGACCTCTCCATATCTCGGGCGGTGCATCATTTCTATCAGGTGGGAAGATAGCTAGGAAAACAGCACCAAGCCAACAACCCCATGCCAAAAACACCGCAAAGGGATCCAGATACTTGCGGGACTTACGAAACGATAAGCTGGGTATATATGGCTCCAAAAATATAGCCAGATGAGCACCGAAAAATAGCGCGGCCAAACACAACGAAACCGTCGTAATAATAACAGCCAACGTAGCCATAAACGAATATCCCCCATTTCGACCCACAGTACTAGTTGTGCTTGCCATAACAGGACTATAATCCTGCGGATGGTTCAGGGGACTGGGCAAACTATTCGAAAGCGCCAAAAACATATCTCGGATAAATGACGAAAAGGATGTGAAACTACCACAAAACCCTGTTGCGAGACCTATATACAAAGGAATGGTTTTTTTAGTGGCAGCATGTGCTTTTTTTGCGGCTTGTAGGTCGGGTACTTGTTCCACAGCTGATGAACCAGAACTGTTTTCTTCATCCCTGACTTTAGCTTTCCATTCTTGGATTTTGTGGTGATAGGTAGCTGTGCCCCATTCTTCTTTAAACAACATCCTGTCCTCACCGAGGAAGCCCATAAATACACTTCCCCCAACATTTGCCCATAGTTCGCTGAAGATTACAGGTGCTCCGGGGTAGAATGTGATGGATTGGAGACCTAATCTAGCAAGTGTTCCAAATATTGAAAATAAAATTAGATATGATATAGTATATAATTGTGTTGCAAATTTCGAGACCTTTTTGGTGCTGACATCTTTGTTCTCTTCTTCCGGTGGCTTCTCACCTCTAAAAATGCTACCTTGTTTCTTGCGCTCTTGATCTTTTCGATCCTGTTGGTATTCTTGTTCTTCGTCTTTCGCCTCCTCTAAAGATTTATGTAGATATACTGGAGCCTCGCGGGGGTTTTCCACTGGTGATGGTGTTGCAAGTTCATTGAGATGGACATAATCGTCTGGTAGATCGTATTCTTTATCTGAGTGAGAAGCACGACTTCCACGGCGGTGTGCCCTTTGCTCTCTGCTACTCGAATGTCCTAGAGATTGACTTTGTTGCAATCGATTTTCATCCTTGATTTGTATCGGTGCCGACATATCAACTTCGTCGAGTCGCGAACCACTCCCTGGCATATAGTATCCCGCATCTTGCACTCCTAGTGCGCGTCGAACTTGAGATGGGCCTTCTGGGGTCATCTTAATGTCGTAGGGCTCATGTTTGGTGCCATTGGCAACTGCATTCGACGTCGCCATTGTCCATTGAAGGTTATGACCCCCCTGCCGATACTATCTAAATCCCATAGAAACAGCAATCTTTGATATCATATCACATAGTAAAAGTAACATGGATCACGGGCTTCATGTTCTCTAGCTTAATCCATAAATAGTTGCCGTCTTTTTAAAGTTAAGATTTTCGGAAAATCCATTCGGGGAGCGCCCGTTTGCGATTGATAAGGGCCCGAGTGTCCACTGATAAGATGTGGGTGAGTGGGCTTGACTTCCATCTGTGAATAACACGCATGCGGAAGCTCAAGTAATCTAGGTATCATCAACATCAACATCCACTCTTACATAAACAAAGAAATATACGTCTCATTCCAATTTTCGACTTTATTTATTTGCTCAATATCAAAACTATCTTCCATCCTCACCACATCTTCAACAATAATTGCGCAGAACTTCAAGATGAATCAATCACTCCCACCCAACGTTCACATCTCCACTCACCCATGTCTCCAAGCCAAACTCTCACAATTACGATCCAGCGAAGCCAATAACCGCGAAACCAAAGCTCTCGTCAATGAAATTTCATTGATAATAGGATGTGAAGCTACAGCTGCTGGGCTCACCGTTTCCAAAGGTCCAACTGTATGTCCAACCATCCCTTTCTCCCTTTACCCCTCACCATCTCAACCCCCACCCATAACTCAACTAATCAAATACCCAACAGGCCAAAACACCTCTCGGATACGAATACACAACCACAACCATAACCCCCTCCTCCATCTCCCTAATCCCCATTCTCCGCTCCGGTCTCTCCATGGTCGAAGCCCTCCAAACACTCCTCCCAACCCCTACCCCGGTTCACCACCTCGGACTCTTCCGCGAACCCACCACCCTCGAACCCGTAGAATACTACAACAATCTTCCCTACCACGCACCTCCTGCTTCTTCTCCCTCCAACACCCCTAATTCCTCCGCTTCCGAGCTTGCTATTTTGCTCGATCCGGTTATCGCTACGGGAGGTACTTGCGCTGCTGCTATTCGCACATTGAGGGAATGGGGTGTCAAGAGAATTATTGTTATGAGTGTGTTAGCTGCTTTTCCAGGCTTGCAACATGCAGCCAACGAATGGCCTGAGGGAACAGAGATTTGGTGTGCGGGAGTGGATGAGGAAGTCAATGATAAGGGAATGATTAAGCCAGGGCTGGGCGATGTAGGCGATAGGTTGTTTTTAACAATCGGAAAGTAAGAGCTTAGGAAGGAGTGAGTTGGTTACTTGTTCGACGATCGCTAGCATTGTATAGCGATGAGTTCTTCTAGTTTAATAAGATACCACCTGCATGATCTTCTATTATTGATCCTTGATAAACATTATGTGATTATTATTAAGGTTGTCGATATTATTAATGGTGGATACTAATCTACCTCCACCTGGCAGGTATGAATAAGCCTCGAAAATATATATACAAGTAGGGGTATCATATCTAACAAGCTCCAAACAAATGCATTAAAAGGTATACTCAAAATAAATGACCGGGAGCTCCGAAATCGTCATCCCAAGGTATAAGTTGGATGAGAAAGTAAGCAATATTCCAAATAGTCGGATAATACTGTAATGATATCAAAAAGAGGACCAAGTAGAAAGTAGCTGATATGACTAGGTGAGGCGTAGGTTCGAGGAGGAAGTCTTTCCACAGCTCTATCATCCAGATTTCCATTTCCGAGGCTGCGAGTATGTAGGTTGGTCTATACACATCGCGAAATCTGGGGCGTGTATGATATTGATGATGTGGTCGAGAGATGGTATGGAATTTCGTTGGTTTGGGATGACACCGACGAGGGGTTGGATTCCGTGTTATTAATGTTGTTGGAGATATCTCGTGGGTAGTAAATCGCTCTGTCTCTTTCAATGATTCCGTATGACACAAAACTGCGACCTTCTGCCGCATTTGCACATACCCCCGTAGCCCCTTTTCAATGACCCGCACTCCCAGTCGTCTTGTTTTCATGCGTTTAGTCGTATCGTCATGTTCGCTCTTCTCATCGTTCTGGCGCCAAAAGCCCCCTGACTCTTTCAATTCTCTGCACAGCGCCTTCAAGCCTTTCGAGCCGCTTTCCCTTTTCCATATCCCTTCTTTCCAATACCTCAACTCGCTCTTCGAGTTTTGCTCTCGCTTTTCGCTCCGTGGCAACCATTTCATTGGCTTGTGTGAACAATTGTGCGGTCAACTCTTCTAATTCGACACTGGATGCATTTAATTTGCCCTCCGCTGCCTGTCGTAAGCCTTGCTCTCTTGTTAAAGCCGCTACTAACTCCGTCGTAGAAGGTGTTTTCGGGGTTGGCGGAGGTTGAGCTTGCAGATTCGGCGTGGACTTGCGAGACAGCAAAGAAGAAAGTCGATTTTGAACAGGTAGATATGAGAAACGACTTGGGCTTCCGGCTCGATCCTCAGTGAGCCCTTGTGTTGGTGTTGTTGCGCGCGGAGGTTCTGGAATCTGCTGAGACTGTGCCTTCTTGAGCGATTGAATTTCGTCTTCGTAGTCTGCCCATTTATCCACTGGTATGATCGTAAGTCCGGGAGGTTAAAGATTCATAATGGAGGAGCCTACCTGCGGCGGTTGCTTTCTCTGTCAGTAACTTTACTTGAGCTTGTAATTCCTCGATTTGTTTCTGCGCATCTATTGCAATCTCTGAATTGTTATGCGGTAAAGCCATTCCACAATTCGGACACGCAGCTTGAGTTCCTGACGTCTGCGACATCGTGAGTGTTATTGTTGACGACATGAGCTCGCCGTGTGTTGTGTTTGGTCATGAGACAATATAGTAGTGACTGCAGTGATCCAGTAGGTACTGCTTATATTCCAAGACAAGGCTGGAGCTGTGTGACTTTTATAGTTTGGCGTGATATGTACGTACTACTCTACACTTTGTTTTGGTGAATGCGTTTCTCTCGATTGATGCGACGAGAGTACTGGGCTTCCTTTCAATTTGAGGAGGGGTTAACAGATACTGACAAACTTTGCATCATGAAGGTTTAGACCCAGTACTGCAGGAGTTTAATTTGAGCAAGGCGCAGACTGCGCAGTAGGCGCGATGAAGATCCTCATGGTAACCATGTTAACGGCATTCTTCATCCCTGTTTCATGTCGGCAGAACGGTGTAGAAACCCCTAATAATAGGTACATCTTCATGCTTCGGGTTCAGGCTTTGGATTCATCAATGCCATTGTTTTGATGTTGCTGACAAGATAAAGATAGAATGGATGACACCCTAGCTCTGTTCTTTGGTAGAGACGAGAAGTAAAAACAATGAAAAGAAACTTTGGAAGGATTCTCAGAATCAAGATTACTTTACTACTCCAGTCTGATATGTACAAACATCAATGCGGAATTTTCTTGTTGGTCAAATAGATCCTTTTGTGGGTACGCGTATATTTTGACGTTCTGAAGCGATTATACTTTATTGGGAATCCTATTTTCTTCAATTTATTCACGTTTAGCTCATATTTATCAGTTCATCCGAAGGTATCGGCTCGTACGATGTTTTTTTGAGAATGAAGTCGTTCTCAAACTTCAGGTAAGACTTGGCAGCTATGATGGCGGTTGGGAAAGAATGGCCAGTAACCTTCGAACGTCTCAAGTTCGATCCTGAGCAAGATTCAGATCCTGTACTTGTCTCCGGGGATATCATTGGTGCTGTTAAATTGATCTCAATTTGATCTATCTGCAAGTGCAGTCGTTGCATACAATGCTGTTACTTTATGTCAACTGGACATAAAGGATATCTTCGCTTCCATTCCCTGAAACGCCCAAACACCCACTGAAGGAACCATCTCTTTACCTGTACATGTAGGTCAAATCAACCTGTAAAGGGTGAAGTAAAAGAAATAGTACTTTGCACATATCTCTGAACCTTCAGATAAGGTTCATCTCCCGTCTCACACCAAGCATCACATCCCTTCTCCGCCATTTCTTCCCTGGCCTTTTGCGCCTCTGCAACCCCCATCATTCTGAAGGGGCCATTACTCAAGTCGCGGCACCACAAGTTATCATTGATACCCTTATGACGTTTGGGTAGCTTGCCCATCTTAAATGCTTCTCCGTTCTTTCTCCTTCTTCCACGACCGATCATAATATAAATGGCTGGATTGTCCAAACGGAACAAGTGAGAAACGCCATGTTTGTGCTCGTAGGTGACATGCCGCTTTTTTAGCTCGTCGCTGAACATATATCGATCCAAGATCTGACAGTATTCAACTTTGGCTGGATCGCGAAGGTATCTATAGCCAAGACATCGTTCAGCGTCAGAGCTTTGACTGTCCACCTTAGTCATGGAAGGTACTTGGGCTGGGGATGGATCGGGACAACCGCTGACAGAGGCAACTTGAAAAATGGCCTCGCTGTCTCTCCGGCCTTGGATTGGTTGAATGGCAACGAGGAGTGTCGTTCCATTCTCGTCGATTCTGTACATGCCAGGTACGGGCGTCGTTTGGTATCTGAATTCTTCGACAAACGTTTTCTCTTTGGCGGAATTCTTCCTTTCACGGAACGTCAGGCATTTTTTCCAGATTTTAAATTCGGTAAATATCTTCTTCCATTCGCTGGGATGGATCAAGGCTCGGGCTGCTTGGAGGAAATGTTGAGACATCTTGACGAACTATCAAGTTCACTCGTGGTATATATGTGTGGTTGATTCTTTGTGGGTATAGATGGTTTGAAAAATAGATATTCATGGCAGAAAAAGTATCAATATACGATTGATACGTCGAAAACGGATGCGTTATGGTATGGTACTGAACCTGTGAGTGTAATTGCAGAGTAGAGGAAAAGCAACTTTTTTTTTGGGAATATGCTATCATTTCACATTTCAGCTAGTCAGTGGTGTTAATCCATCATCTGTTGTGTTCTTAGTTGACTTATGGTTGATCTGGGGGGTTACTAGTGTTCTTAGTCCATCGTGGGCAAAGGAAAACGGTTGAAAGACTCATCGGTGGTCTCAAAATTTTAGCAAATTTAACTAACAGCGGAACTGTTTTTTATTTTTATATAGTTGAAAACTCTAATGGGTATCTGGAACCCTTTAAAGCAGGTGATTTCTGAGACCATATACTATTTTATACTTGAGGAGACGTACACACTTGAAAGTTCATGGTGTATCCCATTCATCACGATCGAACCCCCCTCCAACAAGCGATTATATGGAGCCTAGGCATACAAATCCGAACATCATCGGGAGAAATCGATTTATGGATTTGCGCCATCAGCTGCCAAAGCCTAAAATGGGTTAGATTTCGATTTAGCCCTCTCTTTAAAATGTTCGACCCGTCTTTTCCTAAACAGATCTTTTGTCTTAAATGACATTTGGAGATCTGTTATGGGTTCTGCATGGAAACATTTACTTTGATTTATCGAATCCTGTATACTTTCCTAACCTCTTGTATCATTCATGGTTCAAAATCAACGGTCTCTAACTACTTGATCAAGTCACTGTCATTGACAGAACTTAGCTTGGTTCTTTACTTCTTTAGTTCTTTAGTACACACGCACCTTTCCGTTTTTAGAATTTTATGGTTATTGCGTCATTTCTGGTTAGTTTCATGAACTTTCTTCGCTGGGTAGTGCGGGGTCGAGTTGATCTGCATATTTGGGAAATCTGGTATTAGTGTGATACTATGATTCTATTGCAGGGAGTTGATAATGGAGACGATATTGTCCCTGTTTCTTTCGCAATCACATCTTGATTAGGAGGAGTTCTTTTTTTCAGCAGGATAAATGCATACTTGGGAAGCCCCGAACGGTGAATGGTTCTATATTGTGAAGGAGGTTGATTTATTATTATCATACGAGTGAAACTATATATAGGCGCACTACCATCGCACCTGTCATATTATTGAACCTAACAACGGTGTCGGGAAGCTAGTTGTAGAGTCGGTACTTATTTCCAGTTCTTTTGATGTGTATTACGGCATCAATTCCATAATACGATGTTCTCAAACGTATTATATATATAGTGACTACAGATCCAAAAGATCAAAAGATAAATTGGAATGAAAGATCGGTATGTCGACACAAGTCTTCATAGTGTAGTCTAGGAAGGAGCTACAAATAGGTATCTATCCAAAAGTGTAATAATACATAGTAAAAAAAAAGTCGACATATCATGTTAAGAATATTCTTCGGATACCAGGTAGTGTGTGTATTGAAGAAAGTCAGGCGTCAGCGGAGACAGAGTCGAGATTGATTCTCCCCTGGGATGAATCTAGCAAAGATATATCTGAATAAATCGTCTCAATTCCACTAACATGGAGAAGCATCGGAATAGTAAATGTCGAAATTTGCACTAATGGGTTCTATTCTCCAAGCCTTAGAGAAAGAGCCATCCTACCTAGCTACCTACCTACCAACCTTCATATTTTGACCCTTAACTAGACCCCTCACTCAAACGCTGCGTGTCGCTTCGCTCCTGCAGGGAAACCAATCTTTTTTATTGAAAGCGGTATAGTTGAGCCGTGGAACACAACAGGAATAAGAATGGCATGGAGCGAGCTTATTTCGAAGGGTGGCGCTACGAGTATCCTGACATATAAGCTACGAGTTTTCGAGTATCCAAAAGGGGTATTTGGCACAGATATTTCATAGGTGGGCCAGCCAATCGAGCTTTTGAGCCTTGATAGGATACGAATCATACGGTGACTAGAACTAGAAGATGGGTAGAAGACGGGCAACAAGGTTGGAGAGCATAACATGCAACACAATATCGGGCATTTAGATACATTAGGATGCGTGTAGGACTTTGAACGGGAAAGAGCTAGTGTCCCCTTGATAAATTCGCGCTTAAAATGCCCTCATCAGTGTGTGAGCAACTGGTTTGGCCCAATGGCACAGGTATATTGAACAAATCGAAATTGAAACTCTCCATCGCAACCTTTTGGGAGATAAACCACCCATAACGCCATGAAAATTTCTCCAGACCTGCAAGTATTCGGATCCTTTTGAACAGAGAGCGATATATCGTGGATATCAGGGAAGCGTATAGGACATCCGAGCGGGAGAACAATCATCACAAGTGGAGCTCCGTGTGACTGTCAAAGATTTGCTTAAGGATCTTCATTTTTCAAAGAGCTTTTGCTATAATTCTGCAAAGCCTTTGTTTGTGCTAACAAGCATTCCCATCCCGTGCAAAATGCCCAAACAAAACCCATCCGCTTAAACCTCAGTCGTAACTCTTGCCTTTGCGTTGGTAACCTTAACACCGAGTGCCTTAGCGCGTGCAACAATCTCAACTCTCTTTCTCGATGAAACGGCGTGGGAGATCCTAGTGATTTGTCAGTGACCACGTCTATTCGCTCCCGAATCTGTTGAACCTACTCTGCGGCGAAGGTTCTGTTGTGCATGAGGAGGAGGTCAACGTCGGAGGTGTTGTTGACGAGGAAGGCCTTGTGGCCGGATGGCATCATGTGGCGGGTCTTCTTGTTGGATCCGAAACCAATCTATATCCTTGTCAGCCGCTGCTCAATTCATTCCTGCTGTACATTGAAACATCCTCGGATCCCAATTCATCTTGTTTTCCGAGTATCATTTTAACTACAGCCGCTTCCAGTTGCACGTACCGATGGCATAACCATTTGTCCCTTGAACCGTCTTCGGACACGGTTATCAATACCCTTGGGCTTTCTCCAGCTTGCGTCGACACATTTGTAGGAGTCGCTCTGGTGTCTGTTGAAACGCTTGGTGCCTAGAACAAAATTATCAATCAACCATTCTTCGAAGTCGAATCCAACCCTTTCCATCTGCAGACTCTCCAATGGTGGTCGCGACTCTTCATCGGTCCCAGGCTATGCAAATCGTATATCGAAGATCGAGGATGGGAGTAAACATACGCTTCTTGACGATAGGAACGTGCTTCTTAGCGGAAACCATCTAGAGGACCATCAGCATAACGGATATTGAAGTAATTGCGTCTCTCAAGGAGACATGGTAATAGTAATACACACCTTGTCGTCGGGTTGTCGATTGTTTGTCGTTGGTTGATACGATTTCCTGCGAAATCTTTTTTGGTAGTCTCATAGTTTAAGCCCACAGAATATTAAGCGAATATTTAGACCTGAGGCACCAAAGTGTTAGGGCTTGCGTTCATGTCACGTGTGTGGAATGACAACAACGCGCGGAGAGCCTACAAGATTCTAGACTGTTGAAGAAATAGGCTATTGTAATCGAAATAAGGTTATTCAACTCCTAGAGTCTCCGAAAAGGTGGAAGTGTCGAAATGAAAATTTAAGATGGGGTTAGACGTCGAAAGTGTTACCTTCCATCAACAGACAACAAAAATGGACACATGCTCCAAAATGGAAACAAGATTAGTTCTGGAAACAGTGCGCCAGTTTGAATATTTACAATGCAATGTAAGTTCCAGTAAGAACGTAGACAAATAGAGCTTGATTGTTGGGAGTTTATTACAATGGTTGCTGAAACAAACCCCGGAACGCCATGTCTTCCATGAATTTGCTTCCGCTGTGGCTCTATATCGTAGTCCCGTTTTTACCGCTCTATATTCCAGGTGATCCAACCTATACGCCACCCAGTGGCAAGTTGAATCCCATGACGAGCAAAATACTAGTCTATGTCCAAAGTTTATTGGGTAGCACATTGAGCACCTCCTTCATCATCTTCTTCATCGTCCTCCCACTCACCACCCGCACGAGGATCCCCAGAATTTGCACCAAACTGATTTATAAGTTAGTTGTGAAGTAGGTGGGAGTAGATTAACAATACTTACATCGTCAAGATCAGCATCAGAGTCATACTCCACCTCATCAATCTCCTCGGTGGTGATCGGTGGCGCAGGTTTAGGTAAGACCTGCTGCAGAGTAGAGAATGAAGCTGTGTCTTCTGTCCACCCGTCCTGAGGGAACTCGATTTTTACAATCAAGTATAAATCACCCTTGGCATCGCTCCTTTTCAGAGGCATACCTTCGCCCTCAACCTTTAAAATTTGTCCTGGCTGCAACACCTTTCCTTGGGGATGATTTATTGAAATACCACGCCCGTCTAAATGTTTCAAAACTACTCGTGAGAATCCTGTGAGAGCTTCAGCTAGTGTTATTTTGAGCTCCGCGGAAAGATCATCGCCAGCCCGCTGGAAAATGTCGTGATCTTCTTCATCAATAGTAAATACGATGTTGCCGGGCGTTTGATCGGGTACCTGATCAGCTTCACCCTCCAAAACAATTCTGTCGCCGTCTCTTGCACCCCTAGGTATATACAACTCTAATGATTTTTGTTCCTTGGTTGTGCGTTTTCCTTTGCATTTTTTGCACTTGTCCTTCTCCTTAAAGATTTTACCGGCTCCTGAGCAGGTATCGCACATAACTCTTTCTTGGGTGACAAGTCCTGGTCCAACGCTCCTAAGGCCCATGGTGACACCATTACCCTTACATCTGCTACAAGTTTCTGGCTTGGCCTTCTCCTTTCCTCCAGTACCTTTGCAATGGCTACAGATTACGTTCTTCTTGCTCGTGAACTTGACCGTTTTCCCCTTATACAAGTCCTCGAGTGAAATTTTGTATGGCTGCTCTTCGTCTGCTCCTCTCCGTGGTTTTCTTGGCCCTCCAGGTCCTCCTGGGCCTCCAAATCCGGGTGGCATACCTCCCATACCGCCCATACCCCCACCCATACCGAACATCTGCGACAGAATATCATCCAAGTCAACTCCGCCTGCTCCCATTCCAGGTCGACTTCCATCAAATGCAGCCATACCGTGAGTATCGTACATTTCCCTCTTCTCCTCGTCGTAAAGAATTTCATATGCCTGGCTCACTGTCTTGAACTTCTCATCTGCTTCCTCCCTCTGATCTTCTGCTACCTTGTCGGGATGATGTTGTAATGCTGCCTGAAAAAGTCAATAGGAAATCTCAGTGAAGCCAAGTGCGGGCATACCTTATGGTAGGCTTTTTTGATCTCGGATTTTGTAGCATCCTTGCTTATGCCCAATATACCTATTTCACGTAGTTTAATAGTTGCCCGTTGAAGCTTTACTAAGAGAACTCACCGTAGAGATCCATCTCGTCCGATGCGCCGTTGGTGGCCATGTTGAAGTTTCTCGAGAATTGATGGCGGGGAGCTTTGATTGTCCAGCGAGTTGTGGGAGTTTCAAAAATGCGATTTGAAGTTCTATGATATCGAATTACGACTAAGAAGAGTGTAATACTAAAGCTGATACAGATACTATGTGCAAATTCGCAAAACAGAATTTGTATCAAAAATGAATGTAAGTGGTAAGGCTGAAAAGATTATGAAGCTTTTCTATTATTTTTATCTTGGCGCTTTTCCAACTGCAGGAAGCTTGAGCTAACCTACCGGAGCCTCGGCGCGGGACAGTGGCTGAGAGTGGAGTGGCTGAGAACTTAGAAGAAACCAAAATCATACCCTGCAATAAGAACTCAATATCAAATTAATTTATGATTATATTTCAATATAAGACTTTTGAATAATTGACACCAACTCCCGATATATCATATCTCTCGATTTTGGGAAAATAAAAACACTAAATCGAAATTTGACCCAATTTCGAACATTACTGCTTCAAAATCATTAGAAAATTTGGTGTTCGGTTTCTACTTCGTTCAAGGAAGTGATTCCTGATCTTTTTTGACCTCTAATAACCTTTTCAGTGCAGCATCAAACATTGAACTGGGCTCCTACCCTCTACTTCTAGGATTGCTCTCTGTTTCGTAGTAAAGTTGAGCCGGAGATGAGGTTTTTTCCTCTACCGCTGACAAGAAATACTAGTCAGAGAATATGGAAAAACAATGTTTGTTCCATTTGTAGGAGACATGCCTCTACCGAAGCAAATGAGTATCCTCTGTCCGTGGCCTCGACCAAACTTCGTGCTGCTGGCCCTGTCAGAACCCGTTTTGCACCATCTCCAACCGGCAATTTGCATCTAGGATCCCTAAGAACGGCACTCTTCAATTTCTTGCTTGCAAAGGCTACTGGTGGTCAGTTTCTTTTACGGATTGAAGATACCGATACGGTAATATATTGAGTCTTTTGCCAATGTCATTATACTAAATAAAGAAGGATAGAACTATTCCCGGGGCTGAAGAACGCTTGTACAGAGATCTGGAATGGGCTGGTATTCAATGGGATGAAGGTATATTAGCTCGACAACAAATTAGTTAAACAGGGTGTGCTAAAAGTTTTCAGGACCAAAAGTTGGTGGACCGTTTGCTCCATACAGGCAAGTATGTCAATGTCTTCTCTTCTCAAAACATCGACTGTTATATTGATCAGTCTTCGACAGTCGGAACGAAAAGCAATGTATTGGGAACATGCTCAAACACTGGTTGAAGCAGATTTAGGCTACAGATGTTTTTGCTCCTCCCAAAGATTACATGAGTTACGGCTTTATCAGAGCAGAAAGGGTCTTCCCCAAGCCTACGATGGTACCTGCAGGCATATTTCGAAGGATCAATCTGACGAGATGGCATCGAGAGGAAAACCTCACGTGATCAGAATGAAGGTTCCCCAGCAGTGGCCAGGTTTTCAGGATGAGGTGTACGGTCAGATTAGACCAAAGCTGACTCGGGACCCTCGCTCAGAATATAAGGAATTTCAGGACCCTATAATGGTAAAATCGGATGGATTTCCAACCTACCACCTGGCAAATGTTGTGGATGATCATTTCATGAAGATTACACATGTTGTTCGAGGATCGGTATGTACTTTCCATCTTCCAAGCAGATACTGGCTAATTCTGGCTCAAGGAATGGATCCCTTCAACGCATATGCATGTTGCTATGTATCAAGCATTTGGATGGAAGCCGCCTACCTTTGCACATGTTGGCCTTCTCCTAGACAAAGATCGAAAGAAGCTCAGCAAACGAGATGGTGCCATAGATATAGCAACCTATCGAGATGCAGGGTATTTTCCTGAGACAGTAACCAACTTTGTTGCTCTTCTTGGATGGTCTCATGATCGATCATACGACATAATGAGTATGCAGGAACTTGTAGACAATGTATGTCTTTCATCTTCTTCATATGTAACGAACAGTGCACTAATAGGGTTACAGGCGAGCATGAAATACACTCGAGGTGACTCTGTCGTAACCATGGCAAAACTCAACTTCATGCAAAGAAAACACGCCGCAAGATATAAGGAATTACGAGGATCAAATGAATCTATTCCACCTTCTCAAGATCTCTTAGAATTAGCTGCAAAGCCCGTCCTCCAGCGTATGAAAAGTCTTCCAGAGTACGAAGAACTAATCTTCTACGACTGTGAAAATACCGATGCCGCAAAAGAGAACTACATCCTTTCCATAATTTGCGCGGGAATCCAAAACTACAACCTCCCGGATACCTTCTACGCAACCCACAAATACTTCTTCACAGCCCCCACACCCTTGGAACTCGAATCCAGAACCCCACCCCACAAACTCCACGACGCCCCGCAAGGAGTAATCCACCCCATCCCCGACGACTTCTCCACCTCCTTCGACGGTTTCTCCTCCATCGACGCTGAAAACTGGAACGCAGCCGAACTAAAAGGTTTCACAAATCTCATCATCGATCAAGGAACCATGATGAGCACGGCAGAATTTACCGCTACTAAAGTGTATAGTGAAGATGCACAGAAGGTAATCAGGAAGAGTTGGACAAAACTCGTCCATTCATATATCAGGTGGGCGATTGCGGGTGGGCAAAGTGGGCCAGATGGATCGGATATTATGGGGATTTTGGGCAGGGAGGAGTCGCTTCGTAGGTTGAGGGTTGCGAAGGAGATTATGGATGAATATATCAGGTCTCTTGCGGAAGCATCAGGAGCCTCGACAGCGGAGTAGTGAGTGTGGTTGATACATGGTAATCTATGATCCCTGGTGGGCTGTTGAAACGATGAACGGATTGCAGATATTCGAATAGATATGGTCACGAGATGATAAATTTCCAGTCGCAGACTTGGATGAAAAAAATAAGATGTATCATTGATAAATTGTATCATAACTTCATTTCTCTCCACTCTAAACTACTGTGGCCTCCTTATATTTTAGACCTCAAACGCCATCACTAAACCAGACGCCTAGCAGTTTTCGCTACCAAATATTGGGTGTCTGTAAGAAGCATCATTCTGCGGCTGTCACCGCCGAAGCAGGTGGAGCAGCTGTGGCCTTCGGTGCTTCGCTTAACCCATTGAACAGCTGTGCCTTAACTTCGCCAGCCTTCAAGCCCGTCATCTCTTCACCGGCAATCTTGCTACTATCTTTGACTACTTTCATTAGTTGCTGATCCATCCCTTTACTTAACGATGATCCAGCAGGTGTTCTCCCACCACGGATAATACCAGAACTAGCTTGTCGAATCTTGGAGCTCAAGTCGAGCATCTGTTTGCTGCTGTATTCGCGGTTGGTGAATAAAGGACTTTGACTCAACGTCTGAACCCAATATTTGTTCCATAATAACTCCAAAAGATGCGTGTCTAAGGAACTCTTGAAATGCGAGACCTCCAAAGAGTAATATCGGCTGCTGTGTGCACCAAAATCTTCAATCTTTGCAAGCGGAATCGTTTGATATCCATCTCCAGATCCTGCATCCACAGGCTTGTAATTATCAGGATAGGTTCTGAATGCTCCGATCTCGACTTTCCCAGCAGAGATAGTGCGATCAGGATCAATAACCACAGCAAGGAAAGGGTCCGAAAACATCTGTTGCGTCGCTTGCGTCCCGACATCAATGCCACTCAACCAACATCCATAGCCTGGGTGACTATGATACCAGCCTACAGCATTCTCCAACTTGCCCTGATCTCTACAGTGTTGTAGGTACTCCACCATGTATGTATTCGCTTCGTCTTGAGCATTTACCCTAGTTTCTGTTCCTTCGACGGGTAAGCGGAATGCATCTGTGACGATGATAGTATCGCCCGCAATCTTTCCCTGCATTAAACCCATAACTTCGATCGAACCTCCAGAGCGGGCATGCATAACCATTTTCAGAAGAGCGACAGCGGATATCCGGACATTTTTGAAGTGGTGAGGGTCGGTCTTCCATGGTTTGGCATTCTGGATGGCTTTTTGTTCTTTGGGGTCGTAGGTGTAGAGGGCGTCGCGGTTGGGATCCACGAGCTGGACATTGTTGTCAAGCTCTGTTTTTGATAAGCTGATTAGCGGGGACAATGAGGGATGGGAGAGGAGGGGAGGGAGCAGTAGCAGGGAGGTGGGGTGAGGGAATCCAAGAGTTTTACCTACCCCAAGTCTTGAAAGCAGTATCCATGGCTAATGGATAAGTTTCAATCAATAATCAGAAGCAATTCTTTTGTTGGATTTGTGTGATTTGTGTGATGATGATAAATCCCCAAATTATCAGCAGCTGTGTGAAACCGAGCTATTGTCTTGGTATGGTGTGTATTGATTGGTGGCTGAGGAACTGTCACTTCACTTGTGTTCTAGTGGATAACAGCCTTGTGAAGCTTCTAAGACTTCTAAGAATAAAAAGCCTGGCCAATCTTCCTTGATTGAACCACAATTGAACACGGCTTCTTTGCGGGGGGCCTACTAACCTTCACGCTAGGAGTAAATCCTTGCTTATCTAATATCAACCCAATTAATCCTGACCAATTAAATGCCCATTTAGGCAATTCCATGGATTTTTCAATGAAACAATATCTCGGGACGTCCCTCTAGCAACGATTATCCAGCCTCAAACTTTATGTGTAAATACCCAGTTAGGGTTCCTCAAAACCATCTCAATTCTCCCATGCGAATCATTTCTCGATCTTTCATTCTAAGTGGACCTTCATACCCAAACTTTCTCTCTTCCAAGTTCTACCACTTCAGATCGATCTACGGAGTAAAAGAACCCACTCAACTTCCATTCAATGCATACGGCATAAAAAGTGTACACGCACAAGCACCCATTTTAATTTGTTGATTAGAATTTCAAAAATATTATCGAATGCGCGCTTGGTTTCATTGTCGTGGTAAAGGATCGAGATCATTGAGCAATTGAACGGTTGAGCGGTTGAGCATTGTTCAATTGTTTCGAAATTCCGATTCTCCACCTTCGATTCCTCCCTCCACTTCTGCGAAACAGAACCTCTCCACAGTCCACAATTCTCAGTCATCCATTTCACATCACATCACATCGAACCTTCTCCTTTCTTCAAATTAGGGGCTACCCGCCATCTCTTTTAATTCGAGTTGCTCCCCGCCCGTTAACCTTAGCAGAAGTGGCCTTGCATTCACAATGGATACTAGCTACCTAACGTCGCAGGTCTCGACGATCATAGATGAACTTCATGGCTTGTTCGATGAGATTGGTGTTCCATCGAGAGAGCGAGAGTCGAGAGAGGCAGAGGTATGTAGTGTTTACTTGGCTATGATAGAAGAAAGTAGTGAAACCTAACATTTCTAGTTATTCGCTGCCCTCTCCGAGACCTTACACAACCAAGTACAGTTAGTCGCGAACGAAAAGAATGATTTGTCAGAAGAGGCACGCCGAATTATTACGACAATTAAGCAGATGGAAACTTCCCTTGATGATAACAAAGACCATCATGAATACGAATCCGAAGATGATGATCTCAAAATTACATATCCATTGACGCAATGTTTACAAGTTCTAAAAGAAAAACATTTACGTATATCAAAGATACATAAGGAGAGATTTGAACAAGTCAAGAGTAAGCTGCTCTCAACTCTTGGGACTAACAATAGATTGTGCTAACATTATGTAGAACTCGTCCAAGCTCTCGAGTCATATTCATCGCATTTAGAGCCATCTTTCATTAAAATCGAACTTCCACCTACATCTCCAAACGCGATTGTGCCTCCCACATTCGACCTTTCCAATAACTACGTCACCGATCTCGATGATGAATTTACCCGCGTCTACGATGAATATACCCGCCGTGTCGCATTAGTGAAGACTACCGCCGAAAACATTATTCAATTATGGGCTGAACTCGGCACCCCGCAAGCTCAAACCGACAGCGCGATTGTTAAATACTATCGAGATGCGCCAGAGCAGCTTGGTCTGCACGAAGATGATATTTCCAGATTGCGCATGAAGCAAAGCAAATTGGTGGATGAGAAGAAGAGTCGAGAGAAGCGTTTGCGAGATCTTCGTACGACTGTGGAAGCTTTGTGGGTAAAGCTGGGTGTCGAAGAGCCCGAGAGGAAACGATTCTTGAATAGCAACCGAGGATTTGGCATGCGACAGATTAACGAGTTCGAAGATGAATTGTCAAGGTTAAATGATCTCAAGAGACAAAATCTACATTTATTTGTAGAAGATGCCCGATACAAATTACAAGAGCTATGGGATGGACTATACTTTTCCGAGGAAGAGATGCTCGAGTTTACACCTGCGTTCTCAGATGTATACAGTGATGCTCTCTTGGAGGCTCATGAACAGGAAATCGGACGTCTGGAAGTTCTCAAAGAGCAACGTGCACCTACGTTAGCTCTCATCGAGGAGCATCGATCACTGGTCAAAGACAGAGATGACCTTCAAGCATCATCACAAGATGCTAGTCGTCTAATGATGCGTGGTCAAAAGGGTGAAAAACGTGATCCAACTCGCTTGTTGAGAGAGGAAAAGATGAGGAAGAGAATTGCTAAAGATTTACCAAAGATTGCAGCAAAATTGAAGAAAGTTCTGGAGGATTGGGAGGACGAATATGGACGCCCTTTTATGGTTCATGGTGAAAGATACCTTGATGAACTAGAATCTTCCGAGGTCAAACCTGCTCCAGGACCACGTTCGAAGACACCAGCTGGACCGCCTCCAAATTCCATGAAGCCCCCTCCGAAAACCATTACTAAGGCTGGAACGCTTGGTCGTTCTAACAGCGCACCAAGGCCTGGTCCTCCAAGTAGAGCTGGTGCTAGAACGCCAACTGCAGGAGGAACATTGAAGAGACATCAATCTTCCGCTTCAGTATCTGCAGCAAGTGGTACAAGATCACCTTCTAGGCTCCCATATCGTATACCTTTGTCAAGTCTTAACCTTCCCAACTCTCCAGAACGCAATCATCGACGAACTGAATCTTTACGACCTGAATCAAGACAAGCAACTAGCACGATTCGTGGTAAAATGGGTCCACCACCATCAAGAGCTCCACCTCCAAAGATGCGTGAACTATTTGAACCACCTCCATCAGCTCCTCCCAGCCAAACATATTATCACCGCAATGAGAGCTTTGCTTCTTCAAGCAGTAGCGTTAGACCAATTTCTCCAGAAGACGTATTTGAACATACAGCGCCAAAAGCTAAAGAAAGACCTCAATCATATCAGGATTTGAGATCATCAATGCGATCAAACTTCGGTCAATCGTTAACTTATGGAAGTGCACCGCCTGCTAGCAGTCGTCAACTTTCTACCACATCTAGTTCTGCAAACACTGCCTCTGGCTCTGAGAACTGGGAAACTTATGGAGATGTATCTGAGACTGAGCCAGAAGAAGACTCAAATGAGGATTATTTCGCAAAACTTCGAGCTGCCAGAGCGAGTCGATACACCCCAGAAGATGAACCTCCTCCATTCCGCGGCAGTGCTACTGTCAATAGCAGCATGATGAAGAAAAAGGGCTATCCACTTTATAAGGGACCTGCTGGGCAGGTTCTTAGTAATGATCGATTGTGCACTCGGATTGTATCTGGGAGTGAAGCTAATTGGACAGATGAAGATGCCTTTTAACTGGGTAATGGTTCCAAAACAAAATCACCGGGGAAGGCTTCCTGGGGTTTTAACTGAATCATAAGTCCCTACTTGTCCAGTTGTCGATAATGCGTTTGAGAGCCGGGGCAGATTTCGTTTCTTGTATTTTTTCTACTTTCCAGCATAAGATCTTTTTATGGTACGACTGACATGCTTTGGGTATGATTGGAACGGCCTGTTTTCATCTACATTTTTTTATCAAACTTCTGGTATTTCCTTCTTTTGCATTTACAAGTTTTTTTGTAACAGGTTCGGTCACGGGGAAATGTAGGAGTAAAAAGAATGGATGCGATGAGAGAACGGGCGGAATGATCACTGGGATGGGACGGACTGGGGGATGTATCAAAGGCGTCTTTTTTTCAATCACACATATAGGAAATGGGTGAATTTTGAGGTTCTTGTTTGTGTACGTAAATATCAAATACCAATTGAGATGTTATTTCAACATTCTGATGAAAGATAATGAGCATGTGGATGTTAATAAGAGGTTAAGTCTCTTCTTTCGTGGTGTTACTTGATGAGTTTAGCTACGTATATATATATATATTCACGTATTAACAGTAGTACGGCGATACTAACTCTATGATGTGAAAGAATGGTATGGATGGTATCGGATTGGATGGGGTTCGATTGAATTCTGGGAATTAACTGCGGAGAGTAAATGTGGGGAGCACCATGAGTAACTTGATTGATTGACCGGGTCGCGACATCTGACACATAAGAAAGGTTACATGCTGCAGGTGTTCCTCGGTGTGACACATTGCATATTGCATATTGCGTATTGCGTATTACGGAGTACAGACTGCAGATTGCGGATACTTCTTATGATTGTCATTGATTTCTAAGTCATATAAAGTATATGATATTGACTCTTCGAGTATTGATTAATTTCGCTGTGATGATTGTATTGTTGTTTATATGTTATTTTATATATAATATATTATATACTAAAATCTATAATTTATAAACTAAATTGAGCATATAGAATTTTATTTATTATATTATATTATATAATATATTATTTATTGAATTTTTTTAAAAAAAAATATTATCTTATAAATCTAGCATTTTGTTTTTAGATTATTTTTCTTTTAAATTATTTTTCTTTTAAATTATTTTTTTATGTTAGAAATTATAAATTTTTTATTTATTTATTAATATTTTTATTTATTTATAAATAAAATTCATTTGTTGTAAAATTATAGATAAATAAAATTCATGATTTTTGACATAAAAGAGTGATCCAGAAGAGGGGTAATTCGAAAGTGGGATACTAGACTCATTTGATTATAATCATTGAATCAAATTAAAACAACTCAATCGGAATCAAACAAAGTCAAATCAAATCAAATCAAATCAAACATATTCATCAATCTCGACAGACAGTACACCTCAAATCACCAAAAGTCAACTGCAAGGAGCTCTAGTGATCATGTCTTCAAACCTCAAACCCAAACCCGATCCCGGTTCCTCCTCGTCTCCAATACAAAACTTCGAGGAAATGTACTCTGCTATTGGGGGCACATATGAGATGGCTTTTGCGCAGGATGAGGGATTATTGAATTTTCTCGAGAGAGCCATTAGGAGTGAGTTTTTTCTTGTGTTTTAGATTTTGGATATTGGATTTATTCTTTTATTGTTCTCCGGGGACTTCTTTCCTTGAGATTTTGGTTTTTATCTCGATATGCGATAGCTAGTTCTATTTGCGTTGTTTTATATATATCATATTTTCCTTGTTAGAATCCTTTCCTTACACTTCCATCCCACTTGCCGAAACTGCATTTTCGTCCCATCCTCATTTCTAAATTGAAAATCAAATATTCCCCCGAACACCGCCCAACTCCCAAATACTTCCCCCTAATTTTAACACTCCACCAGTCCTGCCCGCAAACTCCCAAATCCTCGATATAGGCTGCGGCACCGGCCGTCCCGTATCATCTACGCTCTCCTCGGCCGGGCACCAAATCTACGGTCTAGATTTCTCTCAAACCATGATTTCTCTCAGCCAAACCTCGGTGCCCAACGGTAAATTCGCCATGGGAGACATGCGAACATTTGATCCGCTTGAGCATTGGAGTCCTGATCTGAAGAAAAATGATGGAGGTTTTGACGCTATCTTCGCCATTCTTTCTCTGTTTGCCCTTTCTCGCTCTGAAATTGAATCTTTGGGTTCTAAATGGCGAGATTGGGTTAAGGTGGGTGGTTTTCTTGGTATTTGTACGATTGCGGCTGAGGATTTACGGCCGAGGGATGAAGAGGGGAAGGGAGATGGAGAGGGAAAAGGATATGATGAGGATGGATTTTGTTGTCGGGGTATAGAGGGCAGATTTATGGGAAATGTAGTTAGGTTTTCGCTGTTTACGAGAGAGGGGTGGAGATGGTTGTTGAAGGAAAATGGGTTTGAGATTGTGGGGGAGTGGAACGATTTTTATAGTCCTCCAAAGGAGGCAGATAGTGAGGATGAGCCGCATTTGTTTTTGTTAGCTAGGAGGGTGTAGATTGTGGGGTTTAGCGGATGGAGAGGGGCGTTGGATTAGGTCATAGAGGAAATGGGTCGTGGGAATATAAGCTTAAATTTTGAACTCTTCGATTCCGGTGCAGAGAATAACAGAAAGAAGCATTGCTCAGACTCACCATCTGCAAATGAGAAATGATTAGATCAAATAAGATTAGACTAGATATATAGATAAAATAGATACAGAATTCCTTCAACCTCTAACTCTCTTGTCAAGTAACCAACAACTAATAAATCGACTTTATAGATCCCTCATATCACTCTGCGTGATATTTCCAGCTGAGCCTTTATACTCCGTATTCAAGAAAGATAGCGGCAGAGGGGCGAATTCCTAGAATGTAGTAAGAGTTTCCGACTGACAGGTATACGTAGTACCATGTATTCTGTCAAGAGCATCATCTATCTATCTCTCATCCTCTATACTTTGTTCGAAGCAATCTTCTCCGTGAGGTAGACTTCTCTCTAGATATAAATAGAAAACATTTCGTTATTACACCACGCCACCTATGCCCACGAGCAAAATGTGTATTAAACGTTGAGATCTTATATGTAGTAATTGTAGAAGAGATGTTCTCGTCAAGACGTGAACGAGATATTCGATGTTTAAAGACTAGAAGTAGAGTAATGGAGAGAAGATTTCTCTTTCTAGAGTCTGTAGAGAGGTTATTTAAAATTAATCGAAAACTAGATATGCTTTAGGCTGAGGTATATATTTAATATTGAATATTTCGTTTTTATATATATATAAGTATAACTTGTTTTCAAAAAGGATATAAATTATTTATATAATTATAAAATTGATTAAAAATGAAAAGAGTGAAAATTAGACTTTTTTGATACAAATACACGAAATGGCCCTTATTTTTCGTCTAGTACTATAACTACACTCACACCAGCACCAAATGAAAATGAAAATAAAAACACTTATAATATTTACTATAAGTCCTACTAATCCAAACCTCGATTTCTATAATTGTAGAGTAATTATATCCGGACCTCACCACTCTCCCCTTCCCTCCCCTTCCCTCTCTAAAACCTAATACAAGGAATCTTCAACGGTAGTAAATCACTCACTCATAGCCATATAATTATCTCTCCTGACATCGACTAACCAACCAACCAGCAGAACAGAACACCCCCTACCAAACCAAATCTTCGCACAACTCCCAATTCTTCATGGAAGCTAATAATGAGGTTGTATCTAATATCAAAATCCTAGTATTCAATTAACTAACAAGTCAAAGTCCGAACTAATTACCAAGAAACTGTATCCGCGTTTAAGAAAGTCTGCCTGCGCAAGGTAAGATCAAAACTGTCCCCGAAAAAATTTGCCAAAACTTCAAATTTGTAGTACTCCAATATGAAAGGAAGCGTTCAAGTGTTTCAAGAAAGTTAATTATAGAACAGACGTTGTATGATGGAAGATCTACAGTGAAAATGCCAATCAAGCTTTTACTTTTACCTCAGCGGTGACGGATGAACACAGGAGTTCGAGATTGCGGTTGATTTAAGCGTGGAATGTTACTATTCAGCCATTGATCATGATGGGCTTCTCGCCTTGTACAAACTCTACATAAACATATTTATCTTGGAGATTAGAGGATTTGAATATTAGCGTATAGGTTTAATGGGTTGTATGTAAACTCCAGGAGAAGGATCCATGCGAACGATATTCGTATAATTGGAACAAAATCATCGATTGTACTTCATGTGAGCACTATCAAACATATAATTGATTTTGTCCATAGTTACGAAACAAAATCCACATATGAAGATTAAGCAAAGGTGAATGTACAGATGCATAAAAGGAATATCCAACCTCAACTGTTGCCCTAAAATCATCAATCTTGAATTGATTCTTTCTGGAATGTACAATTTCATTGTTCGATTTATTGAATCATCCAATCAAGCTATAAATTATCCATGCTTTTAAATTATCCAAACAAGAAGAATTCCATTTTGATCTCGTTTCATAAATCTGTACACCCAGCTTTGTTTCATCCAGCGGAAGTGCTACATACCACGTGAAGGTCCATCACGAGGACATCGGCCCACTCGTTCATCTACCGGTATGACCTTAATTCCACATAAACTTTTCAATGGCGCCATGTAATGTTGTGGTCCTCAGAATGATAAGCCGACCAGTTCACGAGGACGTTAACCCCAGATTTTAAACTCTAAGTCGCTCCTAGCCGATCCACGAGATAAGCAAATATAAAGTCTTGGCATGTCGGTACCAGTACAATATGTGCCAATGTGTTATCTGCCAGATAGACATCCCTCTTCCTAATGGTGCTGACCTCCATATATATTCAAGATCCAAACTTCGTCGTGTAACCAAAGGCCTTTAACTGTCCTACCAGTGAATGTGAGCTATCACGTTCCGCTGGACATGTTGGACATCACACCTGGGCAGGAATGAAACGATCGCCGATTGATACTATTAAATTTCCGAGGAGGCGAGATGCGAAGATAATTTTGAGAAGTCATACTTCTTCGAGAACAAATGAGGAAGTTCGTTGGTACCTTGAAGTGGATCATCTTATATATCTCCTAACCTATCACATTCTGATGATAACGGAATTCCATAAGCATACACTCGCAGCAGCCTCTTTGGCTCTTTGGACAAGAAGGTTGAATGTGATATCGTGGGGAGAAGGTTCAAAGTCTGACATGCAAATTGGTGTAAGCAAAACAGATTGGTTGCTTGCACTTGGTTCAACTTCTTTCAAGGGTCATCCACGCAGGAGGGAGTCAGGGAGCTTTGCTGATCGTAACATTATGCTTTTTCGAAAAGACCCTTAATTTTGTGCGTATTTGTGGATTTGATATGAAAAAGCATGCGAAACTTCTACTGCTCCGTACATTTGTGAGGCTACTCGAGTATCCCTAGTGGAAATTCTATGAAATGTGGAGATTCTAAAGTTTCCCCGTGCAGAACACCGGGAAGCCAGTACTCCGTAGTATCCCAATCCTTGGTACTACTGGTACTACTACAAGGGTTGTGACTGCAAAACTTCGGAGAACTACTCTAAAAAGCCATGCACAAACAAGCAGGGACAGGTTATCATCAAATCAACAAAAGGTTTTTTTTTAAAAAAAAATGTCTTCTTTCGGTAGAGCGAGCTCATAACCGTATCCTTTTACTAATTTCGGACTGGGGGGTACCGGTACCTCAGTCACCAGTTCAAGGAATCAGGCCCAACACCCGCGACAACCCAACCATGAAAATGATGAAACATATAAATGAAGCGAAAATAAAATCACATAGCGGAGCGTTTGACTGACGTGGCTAAAGATTTTTCTCGTGATAGGGAAGGAGACAATCAGAATGCACATAAATGATTTAAAATAAAGCAGAAGGATCTTGAGACCCACATTGAACAAAAATCATCAAACACCCAAGACGAGAACCAAGATGTATCATGTATCATTTGTCCCGTGTCATGGATAGATTGTACCTAGGTCGTAGGGAGTAAGTATGTATCCATCCGTTAATAGTTGTTGGGAGGAGGGGGAAGTACCGTACCGGTGCGACATTCAATTTCAGCTGATACAACAGGAAGGTGGATAAGGCGAGATTGTCTCCTTCTCCTACTGCGTCTAAATACAATAATTGATAGGACCTCAAGTGAATCATTCTATCATCCGGTCTGATATAAACACAAACACTACAGGACGAACACCTCAAAGTGGTTACCTGAGATTGATTGAGATTGAACAGATCCATCCGCCTTGAAGTTGTGTATCCGGACTTCCGGCCAAGTCCATGAATAATGAACGAATAGGCACACAAGCAGTAACACAAAACACGGCATCAATTCCTCGAACTGGATATGTTCCTGTTGCTGAATAAGGTGATTGAATAAGGAGGTCGTCTCACCACAGTAAGCCGACGACGACGACGACGCTGAATTGAAAGATATGTACCGAGGACAAGTAGGATGATAATTGATAACATGATTCGGAAAGTCAGTGTCATTGATTGTGAATGATTGATTTCTTTAGGCGAAAGTAGGAAAGTCAAATATATTGAAATTCCCCATAACCGTTGAAGCCAAAATCCAATGAATGGATGAATGAAGGAGTGAAATTCAATGAATGCACTTGGATGCACTTGAATGCACCGGTACCTACTATTCAGCTAAGGTATCTGCTCCACAGGAAAATAAACATCAGCATCATCATTTATCCCTTGCCCCGGTAAGTCCACCAGCCTTACTCGAAGAAGTTCCTCAAGGATAAGGATGTACATATGTGAGATGGGTGAAAAGGATGGATCAGGGCCACTCTCTATACCCTTTTGCGTACGGTGTATATCCGAATGACATGTGTTGTGGACGGGAAGGGAAAAAAAGAAACAAAAAAAAGAAAGCATATGTGTGTTGATGATTCATTGCTGCAAAACATTTAAATGGGGTTTCCCTTCCTTTTACCATCATTGGAGAAGATTCTCGAGAGATCTCTCATCATTTGCTTTTAACCCTTTCCAGCTTGAATGTTGTCTGTCCAATCTTCTTCAATCTGATTCCCTCCAAGCCTTGGAATTGGGTGCATCATTGACAACATATCACTTTGTTGACGTACTCAAATTGCCCAAAAGCTTATCCGATCTTCATAAGCCAAATCGTTCTCCAGCCTTCAGGTCGGACTTCAAAAGCTGCTACCAGTTCTACCACCCACTCACTCACCCACTCACTCACTCACCCACTCACCCACTCACTCACCCACGCACTCACCCGCTATCATATCCGATAGCTATCGCTTATCTCCTTCATTCCAGCTTATCTCCCAAAGGTAGCCTGCCCTGTCCTGTCCTGCTCTCCTGCCATCCATGACCTTCATCTTAAAGTGGTGATTCAAATCAGCTGGACTTCTCCTTGACACGAATTAAAACATTCCTGCTTCTATCCTCTCCGTTTGTTTATACTCTCTCCAAAATTATCAATCATCTTTTATTAATGTAAAAGGTTGAATGTTTGAACCTTCTCCTCAAATCTATCATATACCACACTTTGTTTGTAATACACCAATATCCTCCCACATTATCCGACCATCAAGTCATGATAAGCTCTTGAATCACAGTACAATCCGAGTACTGCGATGACTTGTGTATTAACAACTTGAAATTATACAAAACTGCTCGATAACTTCTTCCGATAAGACTTTTAAATTGTTGTTTGTACAGATTTCCTCTTCACTTCCAAGGACGAATCCTGTTGAGCGTATTATTTAAATCCCCGACAAATTTGATTTCTATCAAGTAATAAATTACAACTGGTTCATGCAGTAGCTTTCAGGGCACGCGAGCAACATGATGCCTACTTCTTTCTCATTATTCACCACACCAAAATCGAAATCGAAACCTTCAACATCTTCTTCAAGATCGACTTCCGAATCCAAATATGAACAAACCTCAGAAAACATGCCAAAGTCAACTTTCAGTCCGGAGGTTACGACCAATTTTACTTCATCGCCAGTTGTGATTCCTACACGAGGCCACCACGATAGTTTCAAAAATGGGCTGGGATTTGAACCAAGAAAGGATCGTCGACAAACTACCAAAAAGTACTCGACACGTTCAGGTCGTCGCCCTCACGACGTCCATTCGCCCGATGCGATCCCTCCCTCTGTCGCCGCCTTGTTGGCGATTACCGCCATTCCGCCTCCTAGATCACGCAACAGCGTTCGCAGACAAGCTACATCTAGGCAAAGGTTGACAGTGGATGCTATATTACAACATACTGCTGTTTCGGAGAAAGAAATGAGCATAACATTCGGTATGAGTCCTATGGAGTTATTGTTGAGTCCTCCAGAAGAAATTGATTCGACCGATTGTTGTGGTTCGGAGAACGGACCCGGATCGGTATTGTCGAGTAGGACTACATCGAGCGAATCCGTACCGTCGTTGGATGGTGCTTCTCTCAGTGATGCTTCAACTACACCAGGCTCAATAATAACACCGAGTTCCAGAGGCAGAAGGTCTTTGCCAACACGAAGGTATCAACCAACGTTTTCAGGCGAAAGTACTTTGCACGACCATCCCTTATCAGATGTGGATGTTGAGGAGCTTGACTTTAGAGTCTTCCAACGAGCATTAGATTTACCCAAGGATCAGCAGCCTATTGCTGGTGTCGAACCCCCACGTCGAAAGTCCGCATTTAAATCAAACCTGACTGCATCGTTGCGTGCTCTGAGGTCCGCGGCAAAATCATTCTCGAGTCTCACAACACCTATGATCACACCTGATGATTTTCTTACAAGATCTATCATGTCAATTGACCCGAAAGTCCCGTTTACGGATGAAAGGATGCCACCTCTACTGGTTGATACACCTACTCCAGCACTACGTCGTTATCTCAACCCCACAACAAATGCACCCACGGATGCTCATGTGCCAACATCTCTCACTCAAACAATGAGTGCTACACAATGCACGGCATCCATTCAGATGCAAACCTACAAGGTTTCCAAGTCTCCAAGAGATACTCCGCCAACCGGACCCAACAGGCGCGGACAAGCAAATTCTGAGCAAGCTTTCGCCGAGGTTGCCACCGGTCCAGTCGCACGTCAACGCGATATGAGGGAGAACAGTGATTTTATCCGAATTGCAGTTATGGAAATGGCAATGCGAAAAAATGGAAAGTTGGATGACCGCAAACCGGGAAGAGCGAGATGGGCTCTGCCACCCAGACAGGCATCCAGCAAACCTTACGAAATTGGAAACGACGGAGTTCCCCTTCGATGGACTGCACTTACTTACTAAACAGAATCACACATTCGTCGCAGACTATCCGGCATAATTCACGCGACACTCTTACTGACAAGCTTTTAGCTTCTCAAGACTTGACATGTCATTGGTTCAAATTCATGGGTTCATGATTTTTTCCGACGGGCGGATCTCATGCGGTAGTTGGGCTTCCACCGGAGACGCCTTTTCCAAATACCGACCTTCTAGAATCACGCTAGTCCCACAAAACGCATCCCCTTCCAGCGGGTGGGTGTATTCCCATCGACTTATTCAATTTATCCACTTTTACCCTGGAGCACGAGAAAAGGCTCTTTACACGATGACACATGGAAACTTCGGTGTTATGCATTCTATTGAAAATTTTATCAGTCGGTAGAGGAATTCCGATCACAAAATTTTTCACTTGGAACTCTGAAAGGTTGGCATTTTCTGTTACAACGTCCAGCAGTCGAACGGTCGAACAGTCGCTTTTGATTTGAAATTTCCATTCAAGAGATAGGTAGTTGCATATGACTGTCTATGGCCATGTGTACGGTTTGGCGTAAGGATTCACAAGTGGTATGATATCACATGGCATGATGACAGCCGAGGTTTCCAGCAGATCTTTAAGCAAGAAGAAAATGGATTTGAAATGGCGGGTAAAGTCGGAGTGGTCCAATGTGTTCTTCAGAGAGGTCAAAGCCCTAGCGATGAGGAGATTGACTTCTTGGAATCCAGTGGGCGGGCTGAAATGCAGGTCCAGAAACAGGATCCACCACCATTACCTCATCTCACATATGAGAATGAAACTTGTTATGCACCAAGGGTCCGGAAGGCGTGGTTCTGCATATCAGTTACGAAACTTGAATGCGTGTGTTTATTAGCGGTGGCGGAAGAACAACTTTCATTTCACGATTGAATTTTTATGAGCACATTTAGGGGAGTTTGGAATTTGAGCTCTTCATAACGATAACGAGCGAGCGGTTTAAGGGAGTTTTATTTTTAGAGACGGTTCGTCCAATACGATATGGATTGCTCTATTAATCATCCTATACTGGAGTTTTATATGGATGGATGGGGGGCACTGGGAACGGATGGAGTCGATATGACACTGGCTGGAACTTTTCCAATACCTATCCTGGTGGATTGAGAGGGAATAGATTATACGGCTATGAATAAAGACTGGAGATATTCTTACGATATTCCTGGAGTGTGACTGAAGATTATTGTGTGTGATTGAGGACTTGTGAGAATGAATACATAGAGAATCAGTACGTTGTTGTGATATTTGAAGAAAATAGGATGTTGGTGATGAAGTGTCATTACTAGTTAGGTAACCTTGCATAATTGTGTTAAACTGTAAGGTTTAGGTGTAAGTGTAGGTGTAGGTGTAGGTATTTGATATTTATTGTAGTGGTTGGTTAGTTGAAGAGGTAGAGATGGAGATGATATGGGATAGATGGGTAGTTAGGTATTATTAGGTACTGGTTCACGGTGGTTGTACTTTGTGAATATTGAGAAGGAGGTGGTAGAGGTGGTAGAGATGAGAGGTAATAGGATATATCTCGGACTTTTCTAAGATTGTTTGTTTACAGGGGTTACTAGGGTAGATGGGCGGCTGTTAGGTAGTTGATGTCGCGGAATAAATAAATAGATTTTTGTTGATAGTGAATGAATTCGAATTATTTCTCATAGGGCTGGGCTGAAGAATGGAAGTTGTTCTATTTATTCCATCGTTCTTCTATTTATTTCTAGGCCTGATTCTTAGGCTGCTCTGGACTGGAAAAACACGCTTTCGACGTTGCGGCTTATGCCTAAGGGGAAAGCTAAAACCATCCTAGATAGATCGATAGGTTAGTGGGCCGCAAGCGTGGATAAGAAGGAAATACCTACTTGGGTAGTATTCAGGTTAAATTAATATCCTATCTAGGGACAAATTTGTGCCATTGCTTTGTTTGATTTGAGTATGAGGAGGTTTATTAACACATTCACTTCAAGAATTCTACATTGTCTCTTCTCTTGATTCTTGAATTGATATTGATTTGATTGACAGATTCAATGGAATGGAACCTTTCAATTACACGTCTCGTAGCGTATAGGCAATGATCTTATGACGGACGGGACCGTTAATTGACTCCACAATACTTTGCATATGCTACTCATCAATACGAGTACCTTACCTTAGCTACTTACTCACAGAATTGTAAGCTTTCACGAAACTTCCGCCACGGCAATACCATCGCAATCCGTCCCAATGCTTTTGATTTCGGAATTCTTTGCGTCGCGGAAATTACGTATGAAGGATTGTAGCTTGTAGCTCGTGGCATCGCATAGCAAGCTATCATGGCGGATCTAGTTTTCAATGGTGATGCGGGTAATACGAAGACGGCGAAGGTTACTCGGCCGGTAACTGGTACGAGTACTGCTGCGAGGAACACACAACAATCTGCTGGGTTTGAGAATTCGGCCTCGGTTTCTGCTTCGACTTCGACTTTGCAATCGACTACATCTTCCTCTCCTCGAATTAATCATAATCCGAGTGTCAATTCTTTACGTAATACACATGTAGGAGGAGCAGGAACAGAAACGGGAAGAGTGTTAGCAGCTGCGCAAAATGCTGCGTTGACGGGGGCTTCTTTGGCTTTTTCGAATGCGAAGGAGGGAAGAGCGAAAGCGAGAGCGATACCCCCGGTTTCGAACAAGGGGAATGTGCAATTGGGGGAGAAGGGTTTGAGTGGGAAGGATGGGGCATTGGCGGCTGCTGCGAAAGTTGGAGCTGTGGGACACACTGGAGGAGGAGGAGGGAGAACGAGAAGTCCATCGAAAGTCTCGGCGATGGATGAGGGGACGGTTCATGGACATCAGACGATAGGGAGTGAGAAAACAGGAGAGAGTCAAACGACAGATGGGGGAAGTGTTAATGGAAGGCCGGAACATCAAATAGGACACACAGGGCTCCAAAAACGGAAGCAGAGATCCAACGGACATTTATTACCTCCTTTTTCTGGTAGTGGGAATAGCACGCCGGAACATGGTGCCAGTATGAAGAGTAGTTCGGCAGCCTTTATGGCGGCTAATTTGGCGGCAAAGAGGAGTAGGGAGAGTAGTCCAAGTCAGAGTCAGGGGATGGGGATTGGGGGAGGAATAGGGAAACAGGGAAGTCCATTAATGAGCAGAAGACAAAGTTACGCGAGTTCGATTGATAGTCTGGATAGGAGGTTAGATGTATCGAGTATTCCTACAACATCTAACCTGGTGGGGATGTGGGAGCAGGCGAATAGGGGAGTGAAGAAAGGAGGTGTAGGAGGAGGGGGAGAGAGTAGTGATAGAGGAAACGAGGTTGTGAGTAGACAGGAGAGTTTGAGGAGACCAGCTTCGAGTCATGCGCCTATACCTGTTTTGAAGCCGGCGGGGCTGGCCAGACCGGTTTCTTCTCACGTGCCGGACGTGGAGCTGGTGAAGTCGTCTGCTACGAAACCTCCGGTAAAGCCTCGGAGTGCTTCATCACAAGCATCTATTTCTGACAAAATGCAGTCACCTGCAAAACCTGCAGTTCAACCTCAAATTGTTTCTTCTCATACGTCGGCGCTAGAGCCAAAGAAGTCTGTTGAGAAAGCTTCAGTACGACTTCGATCCTCTTCTTCTCAAAACCTTATATCTGAAGGAACAAAGTCTACCTCAAAGCCTGCAGTGCAACAACGACCCGTTTCTTCATATACTCCTGGCTCTGTGGCTTTAAAGCCGTCTCCGAAACCTCCGGCGCAGAAACCTGTCATACATAATACTCGACCTGTTTCTTCTCATGGCTCATCACCTAACCTTTCTACAAAGCCTTCAGTACAAAAGCTCTCTCGGCCTGTTTCTTCTCATGGCCCTCCGCCTACCAAGCCATCAACGAAGCCCTCATTGCAATCTATTCGACCTGCATCTCCTCGTGCTATGGAATCTACCGAATCACCAGTACAAAAACCTTCTATACCTCCCCCACGACGTACGCCTGGCAATCCTCCTGCGTTGGAAACCCATTCTGCAAAGCCTCAAGTGCAAGCTCCTCGGCCACTTTCAATGCATTCGCCTATTTTGAAACCCGCTGACCGAAACGAACCATCCTTAAAACCTCCCGTCCAACCTCCAAGGCGTTCTTCTTCAACCAAGACACCGCCTAAATCTCCCAAACTTAAACCGCCATTCGAACCTCCAGTATCGAAGCAGCCCCACAACAATAATGATGACGATGATGATGGATCTTCAGATGATTCCTTCGTTTCCGCCTCTTCCCAACCTAAACCAAAATCCCCTTCCTTCCGTGCAAAAATAGCGCAGCAAAAACGGAGCCAGTCAACCTCCATATCCTCAATGAATGTCAATTCCATGGCCAATGCCATCGTAGCCGGATCTCTCGCCTCATCCCGTGCTTCCACCCCTTCCATATCTTCTGGAACTACTCGGCCTCCAGCTCCTCCTCCTACTCGAAGACACAAAAATCTACATATTTTCCATTCCGATAATTCCAGGACACCTACACCTCCTCATAACAATGGATCTGCAGCTGGAGTCCCAATCATGAAAACCACGATGAGGAAACCTAAAACGGGAAAAGAACTCAAGGAAGAAGAGGGAGAGGGAGAAAAGAGAAGGGCTAAAAAGCATTTGGTTAAAAAACATCCGAATAAACATAATGAGGGAAATCGGAAACGTTGGAGAGATGGGATCACAGAAAGGGAGAGAAAAAGATACGAAGCTGTATGGGCTAGTAATAAAGGACTATATCCATATACGATTAATCAGGATGGGGAAATGGTTGAAGTGGATGGCGCGGTGGACACTGTGCCCGGAGTAGTGGTTAGGGATATTTGGGAGAGGAGTCGACTAGGGGAGGATGTTTTAGAAGAAGTGTGGGACTTGGTTGAGGGGAGGGGATACAGAAGTCGTCTTGTGGCTAATATAAAGGCGGGCGGACGATTGGAAAAAGATGAGTTTGTGGTGGGATTGTGGCTTATTGATCAGAGGTTGAAGGGGAGAAAGTTACCTGGTAGGGTCGGATCTAGTGTATGGGGGAGTGCGGGGCCGATGGGTGGAATTAAAATTAGGTCGTAGTTTTTTTTTTGGAAAAGGGGGGAGGGGGCCGGGGGAGATGAGTATATAGAAGGGGTGAGCGGAAGTTGGAATCGAATTGAAATGGAATGGAGTATTTGGGTAATGGGAAATAAAGGATATCGACGGGAGAATAATGGAGAAGCTATGCTATGCTATGCTATGAATTGTAGGATAGTGGATGGGAGTTTAATAGAAGAAGAAGAAGGACTATAGATTTTCAACAGATGGCTCGCGCTAGTCTAGTCTAGGATGTGGATGTGGATGAAATGTGTATATAATTAGAGTAAACAAGATAAGTATAGGATTTAGTAGTATGTTTATACAGGTTGTACTTGTACTTGTACTTGTATTGATATTGATATTGATATTGATTATATTAATATATTCACTCTACAAGTGTAATAGAAAAATAATAATGATATTGTATATTAGATATTATATTATAAATCCCCTACTCTACTTTCGGGCCACTCTTAATTCAGTCTATTTTTTGATATAAAAAAAATTAACATTTTCAATTATTCATAACTTTATAATCAATCAATTAAATTTAATAAAATTTGAATTATGAATTATAGATTTATTATATAATTATAAATCAATTTTGAAAATTTCGGATTTTTTGTTATTGATTTTATTAGGATCTATAATTTTAAAATTTTCGATTTTAGATTTTTCGATTTTTGATTTGTATAAGATTGATATACAAATTTGAAAAATCTTAAAAATCTTTAATACTTTTTCAATTAAAATTATTAAATAATTTTTTTTTTCGAATATTTATATTATACTTAATTAAATAAATTTATTTATTTTGAAAAATAATTTAGAATAAAAATCTTTTTGATTGATCAAAATATTATAATTTTTAATCTTTATAAAATCTCAAAATATATAAAAAAGTTTTTTTTAATATAAATTTAAAATTTGGATTTCTGATCTATAATATAATAATTTATTTTTATTAATTTTCAAATTTGTATATAAATCTTATATAAATTGAAAATCGAAATTTCAAGTATTAATATTTTAATCAATAAAATTGTAAAAAATCTGAAATTTTCAAAATTTATTATTATATAAATAATAAAACTATAATAAAAAATTTATTAAATTATATTTATAAATAAAAAAGGTATAAATGTTAATTTTTGTTATTTTTGATTATATAAATAATAAAACTATAATTAAAAATTTATTAAATTATATTTATAAATAAAAAAGGTATAAATGTTAATTTTTGTTATTTTTGATTATAAAAAGTGACTCAAATTGAGAGTGGCCCGAAAGTAGAGTAGGGGACTTATTATATAAATAGTATTAATAATGCTTTTTATATTTATCTTTTAGATTTTAATAAATCTTGAATTTTTGATATTGTTGTTTTGATAAGATTGTAAAAGTTTATATTAAATTAGATAGGTGGATGAAGATAGATAGATATTTGATGAGCGAGTGAGTGAGTGAGTGAGTATTGTAAGATTTTATAGATGGGATTTTGGATTTTGGAGATGGAGATGGAGATGGAGATGGAGATGGAGATGGAGATGGAGTTGGAGTTGGAGTTGGAGTTGGAGTTGGAATATACAGATATAGGGATATAAGGATTTGTACGAAAGACAGACTGGTCCTGCGAAGATAAACATTCTGCTGGCATGAAAAATAAATTGATGGAATTATTCATTCGAATATATATACGATATATCCCGAGTATTCCATTAATCCTGGATATAAATAAATCTTTTTTATTTTTCTTTAATTAGTAGTATATTTTGAATGAAAGCTGGTCGCTGCCGTCTACTTTGAGCCACGCTACCAAGACAGAGGAGAAGTAGAGTCAATAAGTGAGAAAAGGGGATAAATCAAAGAACTGTTGCGGGAAGTTGTAATAGAGCAGCTAGGAAATTGGTATACTTATCTTTCGATCTCATGCTGATAAGTCGAGAAGCCGGAAGTATTTACTGGGTGTAGCGGTAACCATGGTAAGTTTACTTCCAGCACACGATTACAGACGCCTTGGTCTAGTATGCTAATATTACAGCAAGTAGTCATGCAACTATTTTAGGAGTCCTTCGAAACTTGAATGATTGGCCATGGATACAATTTTCATTGGAGATGGCAAGTGTTGTAGTTATTTTGTGATTAGACTGTATTATTTAATTCAAGCTCATGCTCAGACTTGACATCGAAGGTGCACGTGACGACGTGATAATATCGCGCTTGGCTAGGCAACATGATCCCTTGAACGTTGAAGAGATCTACTTAGGAAATCAATTATCAATAATTCTCAAATTTAATAAAACACAACATCATGAACCATGGCATCAAGTCAACAGAATAAAAACAAGAAGCCAAGTCCTGAGGCTATAGCTGACGACGAACGTCAATATGCATATAGCACCATTAGCAAAGAAGAGCTTAACGACAAGTAAGTCAAATCAATCGGAAATCGTTCCAATTATTATCAAATCTAACCAAAATGAAAGATATCCGGATCGTCCTCGTAATCATGGAAAAACACTACCATTCCACGAATTATTTCAATCTCTCTTCGATCCTCTTGAAACCAACAAGAATAAAAAGCCAGGTCCAGCCGCTGCGCGAAAGAAATTAGGACCACATGGACCTAATAATCTTTCTCCTAATGAGATACGAAAGAACATCATCGTACGATTTATGTCGAGATGGCGCAGCGAAGTGGGCGATGATATCTATCCCGCGTTACGACTTATCATACCCGAAAAAGACCGCGATCGAGCTATGTACGGGCTGAAAGAAGCTTCGGTCGGGAGACTCATTATCAAGATTTTGAATCTGTCTAAAGATTCGGACGATGGATATAATCTCATTAACTGGAAACTTCCTGCGCGTGGTCCCCCGAGTGCTAATTCGGGGGATTTTCCTGGTAGGTGTTATGAGGTTTTGTCGAAACGACCCATGCGACAGAAGGTTGGAGATATGACTATTGGGGAGGTTAATGAGATGCTTGACAAACTTGCTTTGGTGCAGAAGGAAGAACATCAATTGCCTATCTTTCGAGAATTTTATCAGAGGATGAATGCGGAGGAATTAGTATGGTTGATTCGAATGATTCTTCGACAGATGAAAATTGGTGCTTCAGAAAAGACTTTTCTTAATGTAAGTTGCGGTCGAATCTTTCTAATAATTTACTAATTCATTGCTATAGCTCTGGCATCCAGATGGAGAGGCGCTTTTTAATGTTTCTTCTAGTCTCCGTCGAGTCTGTTGGGAACTTACGGATCCCAATGTCACCTTAGAAGCTGATGAGACGGGCGTGGAATTGATGTCATGTTTCCAACCTCAACTCGCACAATTCATGTCAAATTCATTCAAGAAAATGGTTGAAAAAATGTGCGCCCGAAATCCCCACGATAAGGGCAATGAATCAGAATTTTGGATTGAGGAGAAATTAGACGGCGAAAGAATCCAGATGCACATGGAAGAGAATGATGATATTCCAGGAGGTCGCCGTTTTATCTGGTGGTCTAGAAAGGGTAAAGATTATACATATCTCTACGGGAATGGTTTTGAGGATGACAATTCAGCACTGACAAGGCATATGAAGAACGCCTTTGATCCAAGAGTAAGTAGTATTATATTGGATGGCGAGATGATCACATGGGATCCTGTTACGAATAAGATGGTGGCATTTGGCACTCTGAAAACTGCCGCGATATCAGGAGGAAAGGATCCATTCTCTGCTACAGCTGCTAGGCCCGTCTTCAAAGTCTTCGACTGCTTGCATGTTAACGGGAAAAATATCACAAAATATACCTTGAAAGATAGGCGCAATGTATTGGAGTCATCCGTCCAAAATGTCGAGGGACGTATCGAAAAGCATAATTTTACACCCGCCAAATCATCTTCTGAAATCGATCCTGCCCTGCGGAAAATCGTTGCTGAAGGGTCGGAGGGATTGGTGTTAAAGAATCCACTATCAATGTATAGGCTCAACAGTCGAAACGATGACTGGATGAAGGTCAAACCTGAATACATGACTGGGTTTGGAGAGTCCTTGGACTGTATAATCATTGGTGGCTATTATGGATCAGGTCACCGAGGAGGAAATCTAGCATCATTCTTGTGCGGTTTACGTGTTGATGACAAACAAATCAGAACGGGTAGGATGCTTCCCTCACCTCTCAAACAACAAACACATACTAACCACAAGATAGGAGCAAACCCCATGAAATGTTTCTCATTCTTCAAAGTAGGTGGTGGATTCAACGCAGATGACTATGCCGCCATCCGCCATCAAACTGATGGAAAATGGATAAAATGGGACGCCAAATCCCCACCAACCGAATTTATAGAACTAGCAGGCTCACATCAAGAAAAAGAACGACCAGATGTCTGGATAAAACCAGATGATTCCATCGTCATAGAAGTCAAAGCTGCATCAGTTGGCATATCGGATTCTTTCCGCACCAATTTCACACTTCGCTTCCCACGCTTTAAACGTTTGCGTCCGGATAAAGATTGGAAGAGCGCTCTTTCAATAGAAGGATTCATGGAATTAAAAGCGAAGGTTGAGGAGGGGAAAGATGATGAATTCCAAGTTGATAAGAAGAAGAGAACTTCTAAGAGACTGAAGAGAGAGAAAGTTATCGCAGGTACTGAAGACAATGGCAAAGTATTGTATGAGGGACCTAACACGGGCGTGTTTGAAGGCATGGACTTTTGCATTTTGAGCGATATGATTCTACCAGTCAAGAAAAGCAAGGCGATTCTACCAGTCAAGAAAAGCAAGGCGGAAATAGAAACCATTATCAAAAATAACGGCGGTCGAATCTATCAATCACCTAGCGCGAAAGAAGATATCATTGTCATTGCCGACAAACGCGTCGTCAAAGTCGCCTCGCTAATCAAAAGCGGGAAAACAAATATCGTGAAACCACAATGGGTATTACATGCAGTTGCGCAGATGGAAACAGATGCGGAATTGGGAAGATCCAGATTCGTCATCCCGTATGAGGCGGGTCATATGCTTTCTACGAGGGAAGATGATAAGGAGAGTATTGCGGCAAATTCAGATCAATATGGAGATCCTTATTGCCGGGATGTGGGGCCGGAGGAGTTAAGGGGTATTATGAATGGGATGGGTAGGGTTGAGGGGAACACGCAATTTGATGCCGCGAAATTTATGACGCTATTAGCGGAAAAGGATAAGGGGTTTGGAAATCTGAAAGGATGGACGTTTAGGGGATGTCGAGGGATTTTGGTAACAGATGGCGAAGAAGCGGATCTTAACATCGATATTAGGATCGCGGTGAACCACTTCGAATTCGCGTGTGGTGTGGTTTTGCACGGAGAAAATGGAGAGACACACATCCAGAAGGAAGATGTTACGCATATAATCTTTGCAGATGTTTCGCCGGAGAAGATTCGGGAAGCCAAAAGGGAATTGGGCGGGAGGACACCGCATCTCGTGAGCTGGAAATGGATCCGAGATTCTTGGGATGCGGAGACGAGGCTGGATGAAAATGGTTATTTGGTGGAATTATGATGATGTGCCTTTAGGTGGTGGGATGGACTTGGGATTAGAGTTTGGCGGCTCGGCTTATTGTATCTGGAGTCACGAAGTCCTTGGAGTTACTCTAGAGTTATTATCTCAAAGTTGACGATTTCTCAGACATGTATGTTATGAATCAAGATCATCATACACAATACATCAATATATGTCATTGATTGATATTCAGCATTGACGAATATATTCCATCTATTTCACTCCGTCACTCACCATTCCAACAAATTCACCATCGCCAACCAAACTACACAAATAAAGATAACCATCTCCAACCCCACAATGCAACTTCAACATATACACACAAGTACAAACCTGCTTGCACCCCTATCCTCTCCTCCTTTCCGATGTTACTTTCCAACAGAGTAGTCACTTATTTAGCAGCCCCAATGGGGCAGGGAAAACAGCATTGGTTCTGCAATTCACGAAACACAGAGGATCCAATCAATGCGCAAAGTGTAGCAAACAAAGTAAGGTAAAGAAAAGTACCTGATGTAAGGTAAAAAAGCTATATTTCATTATCATCGATAATAATATCGGATATTTCTTCCATATTTCTCCCCTTTCATAATGTTACTGTTCCATCTCTAGACAAGCAAGGCATCGCCACCACATCATTTCATTCCATTTCGTTTCGTTTCAATTTATTCCCATCCCTATCAAGCCAGCCAGCCATAGCACCCAGCATACCTGGCCAAGAAGCTAGCCATACCAAAAAATATGCAACAATCAAAACGCCATGCTATGCTATGCTATTTATTAATATTTCAACTTCCCGTTCCAAAATCCACGCTTTTGAACCCATAACATACAATCCCATCAAGAAATGAAAGAAATCTGCAATCAAATCAGAATCTAAGCAAGTCCTACTCCGCTCTGAAACCTCATTCCTAATACCCAGCTCCCCTCAAACTCCACTCCCCTCCTAACTCTCGTTCCGGCTTTTTTCCAAACCGCCATACCTAGCCCAACGTCCGCAACGGAAAGTTGCCACTCCCCACTCGCCTTCGCATTCAAGCTCGTAATCCCCAATCCCATTTTCTCCTCATTACCAACCCCCTCGCCCATAATCATCGCTTCCAATAAACCTTTCTTGGGTGCTCCCATTGCAACAACATATCTCGCGTAGATGTACAATTTTCGCCCATCAATGACGCTAACCTTGCCGCTCGTGGGATCAATACCAGTAGGGACATCAATTGCGAGAACTGGCGCTTTATTTCTATTGGCCCATTCAATAAGTTCATAGGCTGTAGCTTGATCACCAGTTCGGAGCTCTTCAAAAGACATTGTGAGACCGAGAAGGCCATCTATTATCAGATCAATAGGCGCATTCGAAGTTTTGACGAAATCGAGAAGTTCGGCTTTGGTGCAAGCCTTACCGCCGAAACCACGGAAAACTTTTATTTGACGACGTAGTCCAACCAAGAGTTCTGAATCACGCTCAAGGCCAAGGACACAAACTACAACGTTGAGACCGTGGTTTCGGAGATGTCGACCGGCTGCAACCGCTCGAAGACCACTTTTGTTATTGCCGGCAAAGACTATGACCGTGGGAACGGTGGATTTCTTGCCTTGGGTTAAACCACGACCTTCAATGTTCACAGCCGATAATCCGACTTCAGCAATACCACGACCTGCATTCTCAGTCATCATATCCTCGGTAAGTCCAAGTTCAGTATCTGCAATATTTTCCAAATTAAGCATTTGAAGCGCTGATATAGGTTCACATCGACGATCAGACGGAAGAAGATAGAACATAGGTTTCGAAGGTCCGACAGAGATATTTCGTGATGGCTGGGAGCTTGGGACAGTACTTCCTTTCCGTGAGATCGGTCTGTGGTGGTTACCTATTTTACTCTCAGGCCTTCGTGTACGGGAGTTTCTACCACTTCCAGAACCTCTTTGACTGCTTTTTTCTTGAATATCTGTGTCATCCGCGTCACTCTTCCAAGTTTCTAAAGCCTTTGTGGCACCATTTGGTGTATCAAGGACGTTCTCACTAGGATGAAGGTTCTTTCCTCCATACGTTCCTGGCTTTGCTTTCGGTAAGCGATTGTGTCCAACCAGACGATCTGACTCTGCGATACCATCCTCTGCCTGGATCTGGTTGAAAACAGTCTTTTTGTCAAATTTTGCTAAACTACTAACAAAATCAAAATCTCCCATCTCTTGCACATCGGTTGCTTCTTCGGTAGCCCATCCACTCTCTTCAATATTCCTGTTGCCTCTTCTCTGAGACTTTTTCAAGGTCGCAAATGGCTGAAATGAAGTAACCGGTTCTAGCAACGGGGTTTGTCTCCAACCTTTTGATCGGGTGGTCTCTTTAGCCGGGACAACATTTGGCTCTTGGAAAGCACGTTCTACAGGCTTCTTGCCTCGATTGTTTCGCTTACGAGTTCGTCGTCCTGATTTGGCTAAAGCTGGTTCCACTGATAAATCGGCTAGTTCTGTGTCGAGTTCTTCCAGGATCTCTGCCTCTTCAAGCTCCTCCTGATCATGAACTTCCAAGCTCGTCATACTGTCGGGTAAGGTAGATGAGGTATTCTGTTCTTTGCGCCTGCCCTCACGACTCACAGCAGTTCGCGCCGAATCACCGCGTTCCATCATTGTACTCTTCCATTGAGACTGCGACTGAACCGATGCTGCAAGAGAAGTGTCCGATACAGGTCTCCTTCCCATGCTCAGAATCGCCGGATCTTCGAATTTTTTCGCTGCCGATGCAGGTACAACCGCTGGCTTCTGTTGTATAACCGAAGGAGGCGGCTTAACATTTTCATTCCTAGCCTCAATCAATTCTGTAATTTCCGCAGCATTAATTGTAAACTCCGGGACGTATTTCCCATTAGATGGACAGGTAACTGTGAAGAAGGCTTCGTATTAGCGAAAGCAACGGATGTGTTTGCCAACGTTACGTGAGCACCAACCTTCTCGTAAAGTCAGGCTTTTACCAGGTTCAATGCTACTGACAATGCCTCGCAACTGCGCACCAGGTGGAGAACTCAGGGTCACCAACATAGTCAGCCCGATGAATTGGTTCGACATGTTAGGTTCCGTTTTTGGTTGTTCACCACTGGCCGAGGAGAAAGCTTCGTGATATGCAGTGAGAGATGGAGGGTGGTGTAACCGCGTAGGATCGTGTCAAGAACTTTCAATCAATAGAGAGAAGAGAGCTATTGCCGGAACAGTGATTGGAAATAGGTAAAAGGAACAAACTTGACAACTAGGTATGTTGATTTTTCTTTTCTGATGGTTGGGAGTTTACAAGGGTAGGTGATAGCTAGGTGAGACAAAAAAAGTATATCGGGATTTTTGAGCTAGTTCTAGCTTAATCGGTGATCGCCGCTTCAAAACATTATCCCCGCCGCCTTATCGATAGGGTATGGCGGGGTGAATTTGCTTAAGCCTAGGAAGGATTCGGTGCAAATCCTAAGACAAAGTCAAGTCAATACTCGAGTATTTCATGATCTCCAAGTTTGTTTTAAAGGGTGAAGCATGATTGACAATAAACAGATTATCGATTCTTGGAATTAGAAGTCTTATGCAAATAGCAGGTAGTAAACCAATAAGAGGGCATTGATTGATATCAAATAACATTGAGCATCACTGCATCAACTGTCCGTTTAGATCTTCAGAGGTAGGAGCAGAAAGAAGTATTGCAGAAACAGTAGACAGCGTTCATTTGGTTAATATAGCGGTTTTAACAAGAAGTCCTTGTTATTTATTCGTGAGTAAATTTTATACATATGGAGAGGGAGGGCATTACTCATACTCGTCTTTTAATCCCATGCTAAACAATGGCGCCGCTCAAACAATTCCCGCGTTTGCGAGCCCAGTGCATGATTGTAGATCGACCATATAACCTTCACAAACCAATTGAGCAAAATCTAAGCGACTCCTAGCGACTCCTGTAAACACCCAAAATAATTGTTGTCATGACTCTTTGAGACGCCCGCTATTTCAACCGAAATTGCGTGCCATCTCTTCCTCGTCCTCATCAACAGAAGGATCGTCTCTCAATGGCTTGATGGGGTTCGTTGCTATCTTTGGTGGATCAGCCCTCGCAACTTTGGGGTTCGCCAAAGCTCTGTTAACGCTATATAAGCTGTTGTAAAATTCAGCAACCCTCGGGTGAGCCATGACTTTCTTCGGATCGAAGTTCTGAACTTCCAAGCCAGCTTGGCTTGTTGCTCGACTCAGAGCAACATAAGCTTGACCATTCTCAAACACTCTCTTCAAGTCAATCTTAACACGCTCAAGAGTTTGCCCTTGTGCTTTGTGAATAGAGAGTGCCCAGGCAAGAATAAGAGGTAACTGGGTGCGTTGTGCCTGTATCTCTCCGTTTGGTAGCTCAATCTTCCATTCCTCTGGCTGAACAAGAAGGTCTCTGACAGTTCCGTCTGGGATAGAAAACCGCACCAGCGGGAACAGCCTGCCATTATTGGAGATTCCGGTGATAGGTAACTCTTTATTGGTCTGTTTAAACTTCGCGAGGTCTGATTGACGGTTGTGCTCCTCCTCAGCATCGGAATGTTCTTTTTCATTCAGTATATCTGGGTTCGAATCATAGATCTCGAACGACTTTTCACTCATGAAAGCAACAACTTTCCCAAGTGATCCGTTTACTAGTCCATCATCCATATTTTTGATCAACATGACTTGAGCTCCCTTCTTAAGTTCGATGGATTTTGGAGCCATCATATTAGAAAGAAGTTTCTCTCTCATCCCTTCGTCAGTGATTGAACCCGAGTCAGCAGCATCATATCTATATGACTTGCCGTGTAGACTTCTCAATCTGAAGGTATTTGAGTTCTCGACCTCGTTCCGAGTTGGAAACCTAAAGACCAGTCAGTGATGAAGAGCGCTAGTATTGCAATATACGCACAATTCTGTAGCAGTCAAGTCGTCTTCATAATTTATGGCGCGTTTCATTCCGGCAAAAGCTTTTATAGTGTCTTGGGAGACTTTTCCTAGCCGCATCTCGTTTAACATGTTTGCAAATACTATGCAATGTTAGCTTGCTTCGGCATGATATGATTTCTCCACCTTACCAGGATCCTTCTGACGAAAAACTTCAGTTAGACCAATTGTATGATGGATTGCCGTTCCCCAGGTAGCAGCGTCGAATGCAAATTTGACACCCCGACTCTTTTGATTGTAATCTGGAACAGGGGGCAATTGGAAAAAGTCTCCAGTGATCACAAGTTGTATACCTCCAAATGGTCGTCCATTGTTACGTATTCCCCTCGCGATTTCTTCTAACTTATCAAACAAATCGCCATCAACCATGGAAATCTCATCAATGACCAAAACCTTGGTTCTCGTCCACCGAAGCTTAGCTTTGTTGTTTTTTTTTATCTTTCTTATGAGTGAAGGTACATCTTCTTTACCAAGCCCAATGCCTCCAAAGCTGTGCAGAGTCACACCACCGATGTTGCAGGCAGCTAAACCTGTTGAAGCCGTGACAGCAACTCGGTCACCCTCGCGAACGTACTTCTTTTTCAAAGCAGCAATAATTGATCTCATCAGAACAGATTTTCCAGTACCGGCAGAACCAGTAAAGAAGACACTTTTACCGTGATCAACGACCAAACTCTTGACCCGAGTTTGCTCGTCAGTCAGGTGTATCGGAGCTAATTTAGCAGTCTTAGTGCGACCATGTGCCTCGGCGGCTACCTTCTCAGCCAGGTCAACTGTTTTCTTTCGCCTTTCCTTGACTAACTTCTTGTTCTCCGCAACCTGTCTTTCAGTGTTGTCCCAAGGTTGTTTCTTGTCTTGATTCACAGAAGTACAATTTTGCCGATCGAGATCCCATTCACTTGGTTTTCCCTTGCGGCTGTTCGGACATTGCTTGCTGTAATGGCCTGTCTGTCTGCATTTGAAACAAACAGCTGGAGCAGATGTACCAGACGTTTGAGAGCTTAATTCATCTGCTGATTCTTGTCTATGCAATACCTCATCTTGTTCCGACTGTTTCTGTATCCATGGTAGTGTTCGTCGTTTTGGTTTTGGTGCCTCATCATCTTCTATGATTATGAGAGACTGTGCCGCCGATTGCTCATGCTCACGCTCCCTCCGCTTTTTAGCTCCAGGCGGTGTCTCTTTATGCGAAGGTGGTGAGGACGACCAGGTATGCGCGCTACTGCTCGGGGCTCGCTGTGATTTTAATCTTTCCGCAAATGGGGACGACGGTATTGTTGGAAGGGTAGGTTTCGGGGGCGCTGGCATGGAGGCATTGGTAGATAAAGATTGCGTAGGCAAAGTGTAACTGATATCGAAATCTATATTATCGTCATCGCTCCAATCGTCCTCATTGAATTCCACAGCAAAGCTACTATTTGGTGTATCTTGGAACGCACCATCCCTGCTAAATAACGAACTCAAGTGAGAGCTAACGGCACTTGATGCAATTGTCGATTGGCTTTTCTTTGGCAACATCTTCTCATTTGCCGAGGCTGGCCTCAAGGGTTGTACATATCCACCGATTGCCTGCGAAGGTTTTGGCTTTAATGACTCTTGAATATTACCATTTCGTGTCATATTTTGTTGCGTAATTGCTGCCTTTGCGTCGTTTTTCAGATGCAGAGATTGGGGCTCCGTAGCTTTAGCTTTAACAGCACGTCCTAACATCGCGTTTGCGATAGAAGAGTACAGAACTCTTCGACTTGGTACATGGGAGATGCGAAACGTAAAACGAGGATGCGCTCTCCAGCGTTGCGCAAGACGACCTCTGATGAGTGAAAAAAGTGCTGGAGAGGTGGTGCAGCCAAATGGCATAAAATCGTTTGAGGAAAGTGCGAACTATTAGAAGGCGCTTTCTTGAACTCACCTGCACCTGTTGCTGTCAAATGTCAAAGAGATTAAATACGGGTGAGTGATAGTCCGATTGGGTACAATGCTAAAATTGTTTTGCTATTTTGCATCGCGTCACGGGGATTCGCGTTTCGCGTCGTATCAAATCGATTAATTTATTCTAACTTTACCCCACATTGATGTGAGGAATTTATGTGGGGAAAATGCCGTACAGAGTATAAACGCATCTTCACAACTACTACAGGGCTCGTCAGTAGCTAAGTGCCCATTCTAGTGTATTTTATATCTCAGCCTCCCTATTATTAGCCCGAGACCACTCTCTTATTAGACTATCTATCCAACGTGGGAATTTCCTGTCAAATATATTCGAATTAAGTTTGCTATATCTCAACTTTATTAGACAGATATTGGGTCTCGTCTCTTTTCAGTTGTTACCTGTGGGCCACTCCAGCAATGGAAAGTTCCCATCAACTTATTAATTAATTTATCGAATCACCTGGCACCTTTCCGTATTTCACCATCATAAGTTTGAGTAGAGAGGATATGTAGTATTCATTGCTGGCTTCTGCTGACAGCACCAGCCATTTAACTTTTATGGATTGCTGTGAATGTTTCTAACCCTACAGTTCCCCCCTCCCATTTTGGCCTCCTACCTGACCAACCAAATCCTCCGATTTTGCAGAAAAATCCTAAGACTATCCTATCATTTTCATTGCAATCTTCTGCATAACATAATTTATGTAACTGCCGGCCACTTCGATAATGACAACGTTGACCAAAAGAAGAAGTGACATGGCACAATATAAACGGGGTAGTCGCTATAGTAGATTCGTGGACTCATGAGGACAAAAGGCGAAGAACGAGAGACCACAAATCAAATGCAGAAAAATAAAACCAAGGCAATGATAACCTAGAAGAGAAGGAAAAAACTTTTTGATAGACGTGACAATCACCTTTCCAACACTGAGGAACATAGGAAACTACGGATCGGAAGAAAATTATCTTGAAATAGAGCACCCTATGCAACTTCAATGCTGCTCGGCCTAGCCGTCAAGCAAAAGACCAAAGCACAGATGCGAAAATGAGATTATGCCACCAAAACTTAATATCCCTGATCCCCATAAGACCGTAAGAACTTGACAAAGCAGAATACACCTGAAAATAGTTGCTCCAAAAGAGGTCATAAATGCGTGCGGCCGTATAGAGCTTATCCCTGATATCCACCAAAGCCGTTACCGTAACTTTGTGCAGTGGGAGCACTCCATTGCGCGGTCGGGGTTGGTTGCGCACCTCGACCATATCCTCCAGCACTGGCAGGGCCACCATAACCCATGGGTTGATTGCCATATTGCGCGGGGGATTGAGCCGGAGGACCACCATATCCCCCTTGTTGACCAGCGAATTGGCCTGGAGACTGTTGGCTAGCCATAGGTCCAGCTGATTGCGGTCCAGCTTGCGGAGGGATTCCACCATATTGTGGAAAATAAGCGTTGGGTGTACCTGGGAATCCACCCGGAGTTGGTCCGGCCTGAGGGCTGTAGCTCTGCTGAGAGCTGTCGAAGCCTGCCGAAGTAGGTGCTTTGTCTTTGCCCCACTAGAGAATTATTAGCATAGAATTAGATATGAAGAAATAAGCGAAACTTACACTACACTTGAGAGGACGGCCGTTGACATTGTATCCACTCAACTGGCAAATGGCAAGTGCAGCATTTTCATGAGAATCCATCTTTACAAATGCAAAGCCACGATCAGCCTGGAAACGAGTTTCCACAACATATCCAAAATTCTGGAACAAGGGAACAAGGTCTTGCTGTGTTGTGTATGGTGTCAAGTTTCCGACGTAGCAAGTGGTTTGCCATTGAGGAGTTTGCTGAACAATCATATCGTAACTCTGAACACCATGGGTTGGAAAGTGGTGATGACCAAAAGGAGTGGTAGGAGTCATGCCCATGGCAGACATGGCTTGTTGCTGCGAGATAGAAGGCTGGCCCTTTTGGTTTGCCCAATTACAACGAATAGCTCGGGAGCCCAGCCACTCACCGTCCATAGAGCTTAATGCCTTCTCAGCATCCTGACGTTCACGGAAAGCAGCAAAGCCGTAGCCTCTGGACCTTCCTGTCTTCATATCCCACATAACACGTGCCTCGGAAACGGAACCAAAGGCAGAGAACGCCTGTAGGAGAACTTCGTCGTTCACCTCGTTTGAGAGGTCTCCAACAAAGATGTGAAAGTGGTTCGATGTATCTTCCTTGTTTGAAGTGTTCGACTGGTAGGCCCAGTTCACTCGAATTTCCTGTACAAAGTCAGATTTGCTGCTTGGAAAGATGGAGAAAATCAACACTCACGGCCTGGTGAACACGTCTTCCATTCAAGGTCTGCATAGCTCTCTCAGCTGCTCCAGGATCATCATATTCGACAAAACCATAATTGAATCCCTTTGACTGAGACTTGATTAGCATCAAGTTATACGTATGTAGGGTGTATGTAAAAGAAAGGGTTGAACTGTTAAACAATATTGAAGATTTCGCAGGCTTTGAAAGCTCGAAACATGGGAATTTATGGAGATAGTAGATAGATACTGACAGCACCTACATTCTTGTCAGGAATGATTTTAACATTTTGAACATGTCCAGTGGTCTCGAAAATTTGACGGAGCACCTCTTCAGTGACTCTTGGGTCAAGACCTCCAACATATAATGCGCGCTTGTTTGGTTCTGGTGCAGCTCGGCGAACGAATCCACCAGCGCTATCTGGCGACATTACCCCACCATTTTCACCCATAGGAGAGGTAATAGCAGTTGGGATTGGATTCGTGTTCTGCGGAATAATCACTGGAGGAAGTGGTGGCGGTGGCATATGCGAGGGGTTGCCCTGGCTATTGTGACCATTTTCATAGCCTGGCGCACCAGCAGAAGTCTGCGGTGGTGGTGGGAGCTGGGCGCTGCTTGGTGGACCGTTGTCTGCCATTGTAAAATTTGATCAAGGATGATATCTTATCTGTGGTTTCTTTGAATACTTGCGCAGAGGAAGTAGATAGAGGGAAAATCGAAAGTAGAAAATTGTGCGGATAGGATCGTAAAGCGATCGATGACAAGGAACGAAAAAAGCTGAGTTGTGAAGGTGCGCTGATTTGCGTTCTTGTGTAACTCGAACGATAAGAAGCGCGTGAGACTCGAAAATTCGATAAACGACTTGCGAAATAGATCGATGAAAGATAAATAGCAACAAGTTAAATTTATACACTTGTTGTGTGAATGAATTATCGATTGTTGCAATTCAAGATGAACAGAGAACGTTCAAAATGAAGCTTGATATGATGCAGAAGTAGCAGAGTAGTAAGAGATGAGATCGATGAAGGAGGGGTTTTCTGCGACAAAATCTTAGAAGACCGAGTGAGAAATAAAGAGGATGAGACGGAGACGATGACAACGTAGAGGTATGAATATGGAAGAAATTATTCAATCACGACGAATAAAAGACGAGAAGGATAGAGAGGAGACAAAGACCACTCGAAAATCCAAACGCCTGTATCGACAGTAGATTGAAAAGGAGAGAGGAAAAGAGACGACGACGCTGCAAATGATTTTCTTGCACACAGTAGAAAAAAAAGATGGTGAACGTAAGAGAAACTGGGGGATAAAGTAGAAGATGTTCGGCGCAAATTACTTTGCTGCAAGATTGAATGAGGGAGGGTCTGATAAAAAGAGTAGCTCTGCCTGCTTTCTGTTAGTTTCCACGCTAATGGACAAGGCTATCTAGGTCCGTAAGCCAAAAAGAATACCTGAGGTATATGATATATTTTAACAGCTATATACCTAGGTAGGTATGGACAGCTGGTAATTATATGATAATTCACTCGTCGCCGTCTGAAGATTCCAGTCATTTTTATCATTGTTCAAACCATATAAGATTTACCATAATTAGGCACCTAGGTACATATCTACTACTTATCTTATAACTATTCCTATATTTAGAAGTGACTCGCTAATAACGTTCTCATCTCAAAATATTGAGGATATACTGATGATGTGATTGAGTGCTAATTTCATTCGACTTTTTCCGCCTATGAGAGATTCCTTCTTTTCAAATGCAACTGAACTCCTTTCGACAAATTCTATTGAACAACTTGATTTGATAGATTCGCCTTCAAGAACCGTATGGTGGTGGTGGAAGACATCTGTCTATTGGATGGATATTGCTCAACGTTCATTAGCTTCAAGTTTTACCAAAGTTCTGTCGAAGTAGGTACGTTTTGTTTTACTCCATCAATGGTTTGAGACCCATCGAGGAACACACCATATACTGGTCATATAAATACCTATTTCAAGATATAAAAGGTTTGGAGACTTCTATGAGCCGCCAGCTGCAAGATACGGATCACCAATGAATTATCTACCCATTCTATTTATATGCATCAACACCCTTCCCATATATCTTCCCAGACTAGTCATTCTATTGTCAACTCACAGAATCATTTGTTAATTTATTAGACGCTTACCTACCCATCTACTTAACACTTATTGGCCACCCGCCTCAAGACAGGAAGCTCCTACTCTAAACCACCAACCAACGAAAACCCCCGTCACACAGTGCGGAACGGAGTCATTGCTCTATTCAAATGCTTCCCGCTGGAGCGGACCGAGAAACCCACTGTGAAAAAAGCAGATGTCATACCGACGGGAGGGAATATCAAGGGCTGCCGATTGGCGAAATACGGAGCACTTAATTGATATGACAGTAGTACGTCTTGTGGACAGATCATCCCATCTTTCTCGAGGCCAAACTTCCGTGCGGAGTAAAGTATAAGTAGAGTACAATAAAGTACACTAAAGTATGAAAACCACACTAACATGGAATCAAAAGCTTATCTCCGCACTCCAATCAACGTTTTACATCCCTCAACAGTTTTTATCGTTTTCATTATGACGGAGTATAGTACCTGGAATCTAAAGAGATGGGAAGTTGTGTTATCGAGGGGCATCCTCACTAAACAGGTCCGTGTATTTAACCAAGTATTCTAGCTATGAAGTAGTTGTCGAAGAGTGGGCATCGGGGACCTAGAACTACTACCTAGGTTCAACAATACTCCCAAAATTGCCTCGGCCGCTTTTTATACAGACTGAAGTGATATTCGATAATAGTGCTGATGCTCCCTCAAAATTCCCGTTTTCCTACTTTATCTATGTGTGTTTTTGAGTTAGTTATCAGGGAGGTGTGATGCTGTGCCTCCCTTGTACCTAAAAGCAAGCGGGAGTTAGCTTTTGCCCAATGAATTGCTAACAAAGCCATGTTCAACAAACTTGTATTTGCATTGTTTGAATGATGTTATTACCCCGCTAGTTTTACTTACAATATCATGCTGAAGATCACTTCTGATTGGTAGGTGTAAGCATGCTGGCCTTATACAACTACCTACCTTTAAACGTCTTTGCAGATTGCAGACTGCATGCGGTGAGTTAGTTGAAGAATGCATCAAAAGGCAAGACATGAACAAAAAGGAAAAGTTACACAGGAATGAGGATACCTAGCATGGATGAGCATGAAGGCATAAGTTATGTACGTGTATACCTACACTATACAAAGTGATTAACTTCCACCTTACTAATTATGTTTTCATATCATCCATTCATTAGAGTCCCAATCAGGGTCATCAATGAAAGTGCTAAGGTTAAAATATGCTACTACAAAGGTGATCTTATCTCTTTTGTTGTCAGTATGTAGTACACGAGGGACTGCTGCCCCTTCGATTGTTCTCGGAACTGAATGACAACCATTTAGGAATGTAAAGGTGATAATAATAAAGGACAATACGAATGCGTCAATGTGCGGCTTATATACCAACACTTTTTCCTAAGTCTTCCTCCTTGTCCTTTGTACTCATCGTCTATAAAGCACCATCTATTTTCTTGCTTCTTGGCTGCCATCTCCACAATACTAGAATTTATTCTACTTATTTTGTATAAAATCAAGTGCAACCACGCTTCACGCGCCTCTCTACAATAGAGGAGGAAGGTCCCGAACCAAGACGTCGCGATGCTGTTCGTGACAGGTTAGATTTTGAATCTGCCTGTAAGTAAATGTGCAGCACATAAATGGTTCGACGTTAATTAGTTATATTATAGATCATCCCGGAGTAGATACCAAAGATCTTATTCACTTCGTTCATAGCACCGTGGTTAGCGGACATAAGGCTTCTGATTCACACGACGACTACAGCGGGCAAAGGAAGCATTTCATATTATGCCGTAATTGCGGCATAAATGATGAGGATGCCACCTGTGGATATACTTCACGCATCAAGCTTTTCTATGTCAAAAGGAATAATGCTATTTGGGAACTTGGCGGTCCGGATGGGCAGTGGCTGCTGAGGGACGAATTAAACATCCCTAATTTCTGTATGACAACGGACTATACAACGCAGAATTTTCTTCGGGAAGCGAATTCAGGTGTGCCTCTAGTGGAAATGCACAGGTTTGGGGGAAAAGATGAAAAGTTCAATTTTACAATGATGTCCCGGGCAAAAGGAAAAACATTGACAGACCTAGACGAAGATGGTGTTCTCTGCGATGAACAATTGGCTGACATTTTTCTCGATCTCGATGAATTTCTCAAAAAAGCGCGCCAGTTTACTAGCCCCTACATGCAAAGGGTAGGTGGTGGAGAACTTATCGATCCCTTTATTGGCAATTGCATGGGATTTGGCTGTATCAAGACAGGACGCAATGAAGAAGAGTGGCTGGAAAACTTAACTCCTGGGATGCGCAAATCGATTTTGATAGACAAATGGTGGAATAATCGCTCTGAGCTCAAGGATCCGGCGGTTCGAGGCGCTTGGGTCAAAGAAGCGGACGAAAAGATAGCTGAGCTCAAGGTAAAGTTCCTAAGGGGTGGACTATATGTTTTAAATCATGGAGATTTGAATTGGTCGAATATCTTTGCTTCAAATGACAACGTAGAGAGAAAATGGAAAATCACCGCAGTGATTGATTGGGAAACGGCCGGCTATTTCCCTTGGTGGGCAGATTTACGCGGGAAAAAAAACACAGAAATTATGGAGTATGCCCCCCCAGGATTCAAACTGGAGGACTGGGAGCCGCTGATGAACACCATAACGGCGATTCGTAAGTTGTGGTCAGGTGGAGCGGGTGGCGATTTTAGTAGGCATGGAATAACGGATGGAGCAAATCAGTGGTATAGTAACAAGCCGTTTTGTGAATGCCATAACATAAAACAAAAGTTTTTGGAGTGGGACATGGGGTGGCCGCAAGAGCATCTGGATGTGTATGATCCTGAGCTTACGGATACGGAGGACGAGGATGATGAACAAGATAAGAACAGACACAGAAACAGTAAAAGTGAGAGGGAATTTGTGCGGTGGTTCAAGGAAATCAGTATATAGCTAGTTGGCTGAGTTATCTTCTGCTTATCTCAATATTTAGTTCGAAATACCTAAAATAAGGATTTTTTATAAAGAGGGGTCTCTATGCAGCAGAAGCGTAATTTAGCACATAAAAAGGCACGTAAAAAAGCAATCACTAAGCTGAAAGCCCTGCTTGTTTCTACGAATGTACAAAGCAATCAACTAAAATTGACCAATGAAAATACTGAGATGCTGCACATGAAAAATAAATCAATCAGGAAAGAATTCTCATTGAAGGCCAAAGCCGAAAAAGCTAGGGCGAGATCTCTCGATCAAGTACCAGTAAGGGGCGCGTAGAATTCCTCCAATGAAGCTAATGGCTAGCACAATTCTCATGTCCTGTGTGCCATGAAACATGAATCTGGTATGTGAGCGATACCTAGTACTTATGTGACTAGCCTTCTTTCTCGAACACAACCTTATTAACATCCCCATTGCCTGTATCAAATCCAGCTCCTACAAAAGGTGTCCTGGCTTTGCAAAAGACTCTGGTACTATTTAATAGGTCAGTGATTATGCTGAACAGACTGCAATTCCTAAAAGTACTTACGGAAATTTGCAACTTTCGGCACTCCTACCACTTCCTCGAAGGCTTTCCGTTCACTCAAGCCAATTTTCACACCTATCCTAGGACTAGCCGAAAGGTTGCCCCGGTCCAGCTTTGTCAAAGAAAGTAGTGCTTCTTCTCCGGGCCTGTGAAGGAAGACCGCTGTCTTCTCTGTCCTAAGCAGACTATATGGACTAAGCGGAGATGTGGTACCAAGTATTGCCGTGCGACGGCCATTCCTGATCGCGGCATCAGCGTTTTTGAGCTTTTTGTTCTTGTCTGAGTCCGAGTCCCATGAGGCAATGACGAATACATCGCATTCGATAGGCGTCCTGTCTTCCTTCTTCCGTGTTGGCAACACCCACCCGTGACAATAAGTACAACTTTCCTGGGTGGTTGTGTGTTTGCTGCCACAATTCCAACATCTGAGTTTTTGATATTTGATTTCTATTGGTAGCGACATTTTTCGTGTTGTTATCGAAAATGTGATGTGGAGTTTTGTAACCCTAACCTCGTGGCGTCTCGTGAGCGTCTCGTGGCGTTTTGGGGGAAGATGTTGCTGTAATGTAGAATTATTTTTAAGGGAATAAGAAATGAACTTGTCTTTATACCATTAAAGATGTCTAAGAACTGAAGCGATTTCAGAATCTTTGCGAACATCCTACTCAGCTCGACGGAGAAAGGGTATCCAAAAGTGTACTATATGATATTCATCCGTTAACTAGGTAGTTCTAGTGGGAACTTCATAGGACACAATCTCTACTAGAGATATCTTCAAGCTAGGAATTAGACTCCATAGGAGAAATGGTACATCAGAGAAAGATGTCTAAGATATTGAAACAATTTCAGAATCTTTGGGAAGAACAGCTTAATGATGAAAAGGTTTCCAAAAGTGTATTATAGAATATTCATCCCATCAACCAGGTAGTTCTAATAGGAACTGCATAGAACAAAGAATCTTTACTAGCAACACCTTGGAGCTAGAAGTTAGATTCTATATGAGGAATGAAACATGATGGAGAGTGTCAAGGGATACAGTTGATCAAGGTCAAATCAAATTATATTCAAGACCGTAATTGAGAGGGGAACAAGATCGAGGGGGTTTCTTTTGATGATTGAGGGGTAAGCGCTATTAGTGCACGTGCTTGTGTCACATCGGAGTTAGAAAGATTGTCCACCAGTCTAAGCTTTATAAGGTTGACATTATTAGGGTACCTTTCAATACCTTGCACAATCTGCTTTTTCAACTTCATGTAAGGCATTATTTTGGTATGTGAATGGGATTTCAAGTGAGTTTAGACGGTATAGGTTTTTGAACCCTGAATGTATTAAGACAGTGACCTAATTAGGTTAGACCTTTCAGTTTAGATTATTCGAATTCTAGCTTCTACTGAGGCCGTGTAAAACGGCGACGAAGCCTAGTAACTTTAGTGGGGGATGAACGGAACAATCATTACAAGCTCCGAACTTCAACATTACTATCATCTGTATTATGATGAAACTATTAGATGCCTTTAAAGCCAAAAATCTATACAATATTCACCATTTTTCAAGCAAATCTATTGATTTATTTATTTCCGAATAGAAGGGTTGATATTTTTTACCTTTTACTTCAGTTCTCATATTCTTTCAAACCTTACTCTGCCTTTAAAATATCACACTCGCCCTCCTTTGATCATGGCTCAAGTGCAACAACCCAAAACTCCTCTGGAGATACTGCAGATCCAAATCAATGCTGTTGTATGTATCATTGGCCTTAGTGATCAAGACATAGACTCAACTCTTTTAGCTTATAGAAACTGGCAAAGCTCTTCGCGCAACAGGTCTAGAAGGAGGGAAGACAATGGCCATTTCCGCTATAAGACTTCACTCAACCATTCCCTCTATTACCGACAATTTTCACCGCGCTTTAGATGATCTTGAAGCTGAAATTGTAAGTGGGCTATCTCAAGTCACTAATCGTATGGTCTTAACGTGAGACTTCAGGTACGAGCGAAATCGGTCTTGGGACGAGATTTAGAAGCGTTACGGTCGAAACGAGTTGCGACAGAGAACCCTCCAATCCAACTGATCAATGGACCCAATGCATCTCAGCCCGCATCACCCCCGCATACGAAATGTGATGATCAAACTGTAGCAATGGAGGAAGAGAGAGTTCGAGAAATTACCCCTCTACAAACAATTTCAACGGAGGAAAACCTGGTCAAAAATGACCCATCGAAGGAAATTGTGCACGAGGAAGAGAGGAAAGAGGCCATGATTTTGTCTCCACCAAGTACGAATGACAATAAGTCGCAGGCTGTCGATCTAGGAAGAAACACCACGCTTTCAGCATCTGTCGGTGCTCCTGCACCTGCTACAGTAGGCGAACAAGATTCTTCGATCGATTCACTCTTCGATATCCCTGAAAATCCTGTGAAAGAAGACTCTGCAGCTGTTAATTTTGATAACATGGGTTTCACAATGTTGGATGCAACCACAAACACTCAAAGTCAGGACAATAACCAGACACAAAATACAGAGTTCGACCTCTCCACATTTGGGAGAAACCCGCAAGATTTCAACATGAACGATCTCCAACCTTCCAACGAAGCTTCTTCTAACAACTCGAATATCCCAACAACAAATGACAAAGGAAATATGGTGGACGACCTCCTTGACATGACTGGTGGCAGTCGTACGAACAACAATAGTATGGATCTGGACTTAGACCTCGATAGTATGGTTGGGGCAGAAGAAAGTGTATTTGACGATTTGTTTTTCGGCGGTGATGACGATGCAAATGTAGGGGGAGAAGTAAGCGAAATGGAGCATGGCCAATTTGATAGTGCATTCTTTGGTATCGACTGAAAATTTCTTAGATATACCAATTATTGTAGGAGAACAGTTCAAGGGGAAGGTGTTATCCTAGGAACATGGCTTTTGGCACGGAATAGGAATGTAATTGCCTAAAATTAAATATGTTGACTCCTCGGCCAGCAATTTTATCCATTACTTTCATCCATCCTAACCGTTTCTTTCTGGACAACAGAGAATTCGTCATACATATAGTTACTAACGTCTCATAATTTTGATTGCAATTTTCTTAAATGCACGCCTGGCTGTTCATGAGCTGTCCTTTTACTAATTAAGACAGCAGTTCTACACTGGGATTTCTTGATTTTTGAGTGATTCTCACATATGGGGTCTATTCAATATATGAATTGGATTGGCAACAACAAATCTATTTATCTTGTCAAAGCGTTTATTTCAAAAAGTCAAAGCTGTTCGCATGTCGAAAAGGTTTCGATTCCGAATTTGAATCTTGAGAAAATATTGCTACCACATAACCAAAAGGCTCTTCAACGCCAACCCTCTACACCAATTCGCAACATCCATCTTCCGACTCAGGCTTGGTCGATCGATCTCTACCCCTCACCTGATTCATAGTCGCATCTTCTGTTTCCCGTCTCTGATCCCCCCGGGACGTTTTTCGCTTGCTAATCCATTGTTTCTCACCAGCTAGTTCGCTCGGAGATTTTTGTCGCGGTGCTTCTCCTATACCTGTGTATATTTTTTCTTTGGCTCATTTTTCGTATTTGGGCTTGCGAGGGGAGCTCCAGGCTCCGCCGTGGACGAGTGGTTGGGATGTTAGGGCAAGGAGAGCTTCTTCTGTGAGGTAATTGGGTGAGGATTCGGGTTTGGTGTTTGGAGAGGAGGGTGGGGAGGGGGGTGTGATGGAAAAGCCCCGGTCGGTGTCAGATAGGGTGGTTGATGTAGGGGGAGAGGGTTCACAACTTTTGGCTTTCTCACCAGTCTCAGATGGTAGTTTGTTAGTTGGGTTATCCTCGCCCTTGCTAGTGGCGGTGCTAGTCTCCGGCTGGGAGAGAATATTTGACCATCGCATATTGTGTGACATGTTTGAGGGATGTACACTCGGATACGCTACTGCTACTGTGGAAAATTGGTAGTATTGGATTACCTACAAAACCTAACGTCCTTATTAATCCAGATACGGGAAAGAGGCTATGTCCGCAGTTTATTTCTTTATGGTGATGAGGAACTAAATTCTATGCATGCGTAAAGAAAGAGAAAGGCTTTAAGGTATCCAGTGAGCATTATTCTCCTGGAGTTCATCAAACAAAGAGAGCAGCACTTGAGACCAATGTAGAAGCCCCAAGTACTATTCAACGACAAAACAAAGAGCATCGAATGCATCCAGGGTGAAGTCTCGCGTAACAAAGAATAGAGAACCTCTGATCAATTCTTCGACCCTCTCTAACCTTCTCGAGAGATTTTGCCGTTTTTCAATCCACAACAACTGCAGCAAAATATTCCCAAAAATGCCACGCCAGGGCCAGAGAAAAGGAGATCGGGACGGTGCGTACAAGCCCGGTAAGGACGACGAAGATATCGTCGATATGGATATCGACGAAGTAAAACCCACCAAAGCAACGATAAAACCGGCCAAAGTTACAAAGCCCTTCCAAAAAGGAGTTTCTAAACAACAATCCCAGAAAGGATCACTGAAAAGCACGCCCAAAGGAACTCCAAAAGGGACACCCCGCTCAACTCCCAAACCACCCGCAGCAGGCGCCTATAAAAAGCCATCTCCACCACCCAACACTAGCACTGCCGCACCCTCTTCAACAACCATCAAAACACCTTCCCCCTCAGATTCCTTTTTTTGCTGCCACCATCAACTCCCCCTTCCCTCTAGTTTCCCCCCTGCTCTCGAAAACTTCTACAGTTTCCTCGTGAAATCCCTAACCACCAAATTTCCCCCTTCACCTCTCGAATCTATCCCCCAATCCACAACCTACTACCGTTTTTCCCACCTGAGCTTGAAAACATTTACAGAAATGCATCGGTTTTTCCTGAGTCTCGATCCACGCAATGAGGCAGGAGAGTTGTTCGTAGAGGGCAGCGAGGAAAATGTATTGAGGAAAGCTGGGGCGCTGGTTGCACTGGATGAAGATGGCAATAGGAATCGCAACCAGGATGTTATGATTTTCACTCGTAATGGGAGGTGTGAGGACCATATGAAAGGGGGGTTTTGGTATGTTTTGATGAGAGTGGAACAGGTTGTGGAGGTGGAAGAGGTGAAGGGGAAGGAGGTGAAGGAGAAGGGGAAGGAGGTGAAGGAGAAGGGGAAGGAGGTGAAGGAGAAGGAGGGAAGGAGGAGAATGGAGTGGAAGGAGAATGAGGTCGGATGGGGTTGTGGGGGTGAAGAAGAATGTGGGAGTCGGGCTTGGGGACGAGGTTGTGAATGAGGTTGTGAATGAGGTTGTGGAGGGGGTTGTGGATGGGGAGGAGTTGGATCATGAGATTGATGGATTGTATGTTGTGGTGGACTTGTCCTGTATCTTCGGTCTCTTTTATCTAAATTGTTTACTACAGTCAACCAACAAACATGAGCTTGCCATTTTCCCAAAACATGAATTAAACCACTATCCAATTGCAGAGAGCCAAGAAAGAGATACTTTGGATTGAATATGATACGCCCCATCGGTTCGGGATAAATACTTCTTCAGCCCTATAAGCCTTGTAAAGCTTTATATCATCGAAGTGATCTAGAAATCAGAACGAGTGAGCTTCAATGAGTGAAGACTTGGTCTGAGAAACTCTATGAGCTATCAATCTATGCGGGCATTCATTTCTGCTTTTGGCTACCTTGATTTATATAGAGAGAGGGAGATCTTGGGGCAATAAACCTTGAAGAACAATTGACCGGATGAACACTTCGGTAAGAGCAGGCGGTTACATGCCGCTGAAAAATTGTGGTTAGCATGAGCGGTGACGGGATGTTTATGCTCACACTATCTAACGTGAGATTAGAGTTCGCATCCAACTGCGGAGGATGAGATGATCTTAATATCACGTCGCGGATGGTCAGGGGCGATAAAAAACCAAATCCCAGCCGAGTAGAGGAGAAATAGCAGTTGACAATTGTCATATCCATATACCTCGTGTTCCATTTCAACCTAGATACTGCAACATACAAAAAAGAGATTCAAAGACTTTGAGAGATCAAAGACAAACTCAGATTTTCAACAGAGATATGAGTATTTAGACGTTGGAAAAGTTCTAAAGAAGAGGTCGAAATTGCCACCTGCTTTTTTTCCTATGTAGATATTTCAGAAAGATATTGTACGGGTAAAATTAGCCCAGTACATAATGTTTTAAAGCTCAAGTGCAGCTATGCCGTAGCCCCTGTGATCTACATGCTTGAAGTAACTATACAATCCGGGTTTCTTGCGTCTCGTTACTCCTGGGATTAGAATGCGGAGGCTTCCAGAAGCCGTGTAATCTAGTGACAAAACCTCCAGCATTCTGATTTTTACTGTACTTTCTTTGAGATAAGTTTTAAAGTGGCACGAAATTTGGTGAAGAATTATAGCAAAAGTAGAGGGATTAAGTGCTAGTAGACGATAGAGGTAGATGCAGGATTGGTGAATCAAATGCCAAGAGAAGAACAGCACAGAGTTTCTGAAGGTATCACTCTTTTATCCGTCAGTGTTGAAGCAGCTTGCCCATCGCGCTTGCTTCGTGCTGGTGTGGAAGCGACCAGTTTTTTTTAATATGCGAGTACCGAGTGAAGCGCTCGGCTGATTATATATCCTCCGACCAAGCAATACACTAGACCTGGAGACCTTAACTTCACCGCTCTTACTAGAGCAACTACCGTGCCATGGCTTTTCTCCGGTACAGCCTTCTCGACAGATGGCGTGGCGAAGGTAAGGACAACGATGTGACAATGTGATGCCGAATCATCCGTTCAACAGAAAGACTTAAGAAGAATAGCCACAGGGAAGCATTTTCCCGGGGGTTAAAAGGCACAAGTACCGAGACATTCTTGTTCGGTATCTCCCTACATAAAACCAAAATGTAACTTGCCCTGCTGAAAGCATGAAAATTGAGAGTGAAAGGTTTACTTGGGCAATTATTGCGTCCCAACTCCGGAATCCTCCATGAAGATGTACACACTTGGCCATCGGGCTGGAAAGGACATGGCTAAAAGGAGATTTGCGCTTTCCTACTCAGTATGAAACGGATTCTGCATAAATACGGAGATAGCACGGAAAAGGCCAAGTACTAGGTAGGCTCCATACGTGGTGTTAAATTGGGTACGAGGTCTTCAAAGAATGCTGATCTGGCAATAGGCAGGCTCGAGATGTCTTTGTGGTTTCAAACCATATTTTCCCTTGGGTTTTTTTGTTCATTCCAAACTCCCCATTGTTTGTGTTGAGGTGGAAGAACGGGTTGGTGGAAATATTATACAGTACCGGTAGATGAATATTTAATAGGTACCCAAAGCTGCGATTGATGACTTGGCTTGTAACTCTGTAATCAACAAGTTGACAAGTTTTGAGATGAGGTAATTGGCTAACTGGCTGACTCATCTCACATGATGAATTTGCCGACGGGCGATGTGACCCATTTTCTGCGACCGACTTGCTGCTTTAACAGCTATGTAAAGCTATTGCCGTTGATTAAAAATGGCAACCACTGAGCTAACCCCTTTCAATCTTTAGTGCTTATTCGCGGATAAATTCTCCACTCCCGCCTTATCTTCTTTAGCAGAATCATCTTCTTCCAATCATGATCATCTAACAATTCCTTACAACAAACACTCCTCTTTCTTACCTCTTTGCGTATGGTGGGTTGGTTGAAAGTACCATTTAGAGTTGCTTTCTTTTCCAGTCTAGAATGGCCGAGTACTCCATCTAAGCACATAATAGCATGTGCGAATCTATCATTGGATGTGTCTCTTGAACCATCTGCTGGCAAGGATCGGGGAAGTCTCCCTGGTAGGTAGGTCGGTGGTGGGCATACGCGCAGCATCCATTCTACGGAGACACTTAGGTACCCGGCCATTTGGTTGTCTGTACGGAGTAGGAATGTCCTGAGCAATATGGAGGGGTGCTTGAACGATATATTAGTAATATGTGGACCACGTACCGCTAATTCTTGAGGAGCTCGCGCTTTAACCGCCGATTGGTCTTTCAATCCCAGTAAAATGCTCGTTCCTACCATCTATGAAAGTACAAGTAGAGTAGTCTCTCCGTACTTCTCTAGGTCTGTACATTTCTCATGTTGAACTTAGCGAAATCCGATACTGAGCGCTTAGGTCGCCAAAGACCGCCTCAATTCAAGACAGTATGGATCGAAATTGGATTTGTGTACGTCAGAACTTTCCGTTCTTTTAGAATTGCTCTCCCCGTTTGTTCGATATTAATGATCAGAATGATTTCTTTCTGTTATGACTTCAAATCTTTCAGATGATTTAACCTTAGATGGTTTCAATTTCCCAAAGGAATTGAACAACCAAACTTCCCGATAAAACGATGGTTTCTTTTACCCAAAATTCTCCGTTAAATGCTGATGTGTGGTATATCTTAGATTTTCTACTTGCGTTTCTCAGGTTCTTTCGGTATGTCAATTTTAAGCATCTCGACAACGTTTTGTTCTTACGCCATATATACAGGAGTATTTTGTTAGCGGATTTGCTGTTGTTGTCCCAGATCTCATGAAAGATCTTAATATCCCAATATCTTCATCAACATGGCCAGCGGCGGCTTATTCTCTGATGGTCTCATCTGTAATGTTACCACTAGGTAGACTGGCGGATATATATGGTGGACGACCTGTTTACATCGCTGGTCTCTCGTGGCTTACACTCTGGTCGTTGATCGCCGGATTTTCAAAAGATCAGTATATGCTTGATATATGCCGAGCGTTGCAGGGACTCGGCCCAGCTGCATTCATGCCATCAGGGATGATGTTATTAGGCCGAACATATCGACCAGGACCGAGAAAGAATCTTGTTTTCAGTGAGTGACCATCGAAAAACAACGATTACGCATCTAACCACTTCAAGGTATATATGGTGCATGTGGAGCTGCTGGCTTTTTCATTGGTATCTTTTTCGCTGGGCTGACTGCCGAATATACTACGTGGGCATGGTATGTGCAAAATACTATTCTAGCCACTTTCATTGATTCGTTCTTAGGTTTTTCTGGATCGGGGCTATTTTGTCCTTCATAAGTGTCGCCACTGCGACAATCTGCATTCCATCCGAAAATGATAGGCAGGATGGGCTTCAGATGGACTGGCTTGGATCAGGGCTTTTGGCAACTAGTTTTATACTTTTCGTTTTTGCCTTGACGGAGAGCGCCTATGCCCCGAAGGGATTCAAGACACCTTATATCATTATCACATTCGTGTCTGGGATAGTACTCTTCGCAATTGCTATGTACGTCGAGCGATACGTTGCAAGTCAGCCTCTCCTACCATATTCTCTCTTTGCCGTCCCAAGAATGAAACCTCTCTTCGTTGCTTTATTCTTCACCTATGGGAGCCTCGGAGTCTTTCTTCTCTATGCCACATTCTACTGTACCAACATAATGGGCGCTTCTTGCCTTCAACTTGTTGCTTGGTTTATCCCGCTCGCTATCGGTGGATGTTTGATCGGCACATTCGGCGGCTTCATACTCCATTTGATCCCCGGTACAGTTCTAATCACCTTCTCTGGCATATGCTGGATCATTGCTCCTTTGCTCTTCGCACTCGCTCCCAAAAATGCATCATTTTGGGCGTGGGTATTTACAGCAATGACTTGTGCAACACTCGGCATAGATATAACATTTAACGTCACAACAATCTTCATCACTACTTCTCTGTCATCGTCTCAGCAGGGTCTTGCAGGCGCCCTGATCAACTCCATCATGCAATTTTCCATCGCCGTATGCTTAGGTATCTCGGACATTATTGCAAACGCGGTGCTGAAGAAAGGTGGGAGTTTGGGACATAGTTATAAAGCAGTGTTTTGGTTTGAAGTTGCCTGTGCGAGCACTGCATTGTGTATCCTAATTCTTTTTTGCAGGATTGGCTCGGCGAAGGCGGGACCCACAGACGAGGAAAAGCAAGATGCGGGAAAGGAGAATGATGGTGCGGATAGTGCGGCCAGCACAGAGAAGATGGCCCGGTCTACTTCTGAGAGCCATTCCGAAACCTTATCTTCCTCTTCTGACTCGCTCGATCAACACGTATGTTAGGATTCGGTAACCCGATGCAAATTTTCAATCGGCACATATATATTAAAAACTGGTACTCTCGATTTTCTGGGTATTGGGGCTATGGAGGAATAGTACGCGATCAATTTCAAGGAGTTGGCACGGATGATACCTCAATCTAGGACAACAAAAGATAGCTTTGGAGTATTGACGGAATTTCTTTTTTTTTTTTGGATTTAGGGAGCGAGGTTAAAGGGATTGTGATATTGAGTTTATAGACCTAGCACTGGGTTGGGACCACAGTCATTTGGTGAACGTTGGATACTTGGATCGGACTTTAAAAGTGTGTGGGAGAGATACGGACGGGGTCGTGTTAGTGTTATGAATATGAATATGAATATTAGAAATATAAGACTTACTTAACCTTACTTAACCTTACATCTCCTTTAGTCTTACAAATATAAATAACTATCACCAATCTCCCTCCCCCATCCCACAACCCACATCATCATATCCAACTTCCCCCGCCGGCGGGATTTTTGAAGTCGGCTAAAAGCAAGTTAAAAGCTAAAAGTTAAAAGTTAAAACTTTGATTCCTACACAGAGTACAGATCATAGATTAATCTCACAAATTAAAATTGTTATAATTTTTTTCAAAGTTCCAAGTGTTATTTGTATAAAGTTTATATTACTTTCTTTCTACTTTAATTAGGTATTAAAGAAAAGAGAAAGAAAAATAAAATAGGAATTGGAAATAGGAATTGGAAAAAAAGAAAAAGAAGAGAAGAGGAGAAGAGAGAAGAGAATAGGAAGAGAAGATGGATGAATAGAGAAAGAAAGAATGAGATGAAGAATAAATTAAGATTGTAAATAGAAATGAAAGATCTATAATAAGATTAGTATAATGAGATATTATAGTTAAATAATTTATAAATCTAGGACCTATAATATATAAGATCTTTGATTGTCAAATGGATTGATGAATAGATGGATGATATATATCAGTGATGATGACAGTTTTACATTTAAAAGAAGACATTAACAAGTGACTAAGTGACTGAGTAGTGAAAAATAATTTTTATACACGCTAACCTGATTGAAGATTTAACATTGATAAACCTCCACTTAACCCATATTAACGCCTTGATTGCTATTTTTCCTTCTTTCCACCCTACTACATATGAAAAGAATTCCAAGTGTGGCTAACTACACAGAGTTGTTTACTGTGAGAAACGTGCTGTACTCACGAGTGTACGTATACCCAATTTTCCATTTTTGCATCCGTGACGCTAGCTTTAGCCGCTCAACCTCTTGCAAATGCTCCTCTGAACTTTTATTCTCTCCTTAAATCTTATTTGCATCTCCTCCCAAACTCGGTAATGATTCCTGCAAACCAGCCATTTTGAAACCTCCACCGTCGTTGGGACTTTCCATCTTTACACCCGAGTCCACAAAGAATACCTCATCCTCTTCTTTACATAGCCCATTTGCGCAGATTAGTATCTTAGTCTTTTCGCTCTTCCCCGTGTTCTTCAACAGAGAATTTCTCTCTCTCAACCACTGTCCATTCCTCTCAGATGAATTCAACAGAACAAGCGATTCCAATCCACCTCTGGGCGCCTTTTGAAATTCTAGAACTCGCTTTTCGGCAATGGTATCACCAGCTACCCCATGAATCACAACACTCTTTACACCCAAGTGACTAGCTACAATTGCCGGCATGAAACTAGGGAATAGCCAAGGATACTGTAACATTTCAGATTCAAAACTCTTGACTGTCTCATTCGCCTTCTTTGCATAAGATTCATCATTCAGAATCGAAGACAGGCGGTAGAGATTCGAGGAAGATGTGCCGTTTGTGGAGGGCTCAGCAGAATCCATGCCCTCTTTAAGACGAAGGATCACGTTTGGTGCCGAGGCGATGGTTGAAAAGAAGCCACCTTTATTTGTGTCATAGAAGAAGCTTATTTGGGATTCTATTGATTACAATTAGTAATATATTGGATAGAGGGGAAGAAATGACTTACGTTGAAGTTCATCAGCCCATTGAAGCCACTTTTCATCAAATGTAGTTTCATATAAATCGATAAGCCCTTCTATTAAAAATGAATAATCATCCGCAAATCCTTGAGTGTCACCTTTTCCTTCACGCCAGATTCGGTAGAGAACCTTGGATTTTTCATCATAAAGGTTTTCCTTGATAAACTTGGCTGTTTTAAGGGCCGCATCTAGGTACTCTTGAGCCTTGACTGGATCGAAACCTTTAATAACTGCAGATGCTCTAGCCAACGCCCCAATCGCAATACCGTTCCAGCTCACAATAATTTTGTCATCCATATCTGGCTTTACTCGATCAGCTTCTCGACGTTTTCTCAGTTTCGCTTTGCCTTCCTTGATAACTTTTATAACTTCAGCCTCTTTCATACCAAACTGGCTTGCTAACGCAGATGGAGTACTTGAAATAGCCAACACATTTTGATCCATGAATTCATCATGTGGATCATTCTCTTGAGCTACGTTGCCATGACTAGTAACATTGAAAAATGCTGACAGTATCGGCTCATGTTCTGTGCCAAGAATGTTCTCAAATTCTCGTTTCGTCCAAACATAATAGGCACCTTCTCGTTTCTCGGTATCGCCAGCTTTGTAATAGCTATCGGCGTCTTCACTAGAATAAAATCCTCCCTGTGGATGAAAAAGGGTGTTTGTTAAATAATCTGCAATATCGTATGCAACACCTAGAAACTCTGGATCTCTCGATAAAAGAAAAGCATCCAAGTAGATATGTAGTAGTTGTGCATTGTCATAAAGCATTTTTTCAAAGTGAGGAAGAGACCAATCAGCCGTGACAGAATACCTAGCAAATCCATTCCCAATATGATCATGAATCCCACCACGGGCCATCTTCCGGAGAGTTGTGATGGCAATATTTTTCGCATTTTCACAATCGGGAATTCCAACGATATCAAGTACAGCTTGCGGATATTGGCTCAAACGGAGCAAAAAGGCGAGTTTGGAAGCAGTAGGGAACTTTGGAGCTGACCCAAAACCTCCATTCTTCTTATCAAAGCTCTTCGCAAAATGTTGGGTGGCTTCTTCCAGTAATTCGATATCAATATTGTCCACGGCATCTCCTAGCCTGTTACTCAATGTTCCCTCATTTGCGAAGTCCTTCAACTGCTGCAGAATTTGAGCCGAGTCCTGTCTGCATCTCCGTTCTTGTTCTGACCAAACCGTACTCAATTTGTCTAAAATTCCCAAAAAGTCGACTTGGTCTTCGAAGGCTTTCGTCTTACTTGGTCCTGGCCAATACGTCCCTCCGAACACTGGCTCCAAACTCGGCGTAAGAAAGACGTTCAGTGGCCATCCTCCAGAGCCCGTCGTAGCTTGGACAAAGTTCATATAAATGCGATCAATATCCGGACGTTCTTCGCGATCGATTTTGATAGGTATGAATGAGCTGTTTAATATCGCAGCGACCTCTTCGTTTTCGAAAGACTCGCGCTCCATTATATGGCACCCTTGATACATCCCGTAAGCTTTTGATCACCCACTTGCTGAGAATCGCGGAACAGAATACTCACAGTGACAAGAACTGTAACCAATACTCACGAACAATAGCTTGTTTTCTCGGCGCGCCAAGTCAATAGCCTCATCTCCCCAAAGCTGCCATGCAACAGGATTCGAAGAGTGTGCGCGAACATATGGACTCTTGCTTTCCCCGGCCCTATTAACTAATTGCACTTTATCGTTCTTCTGTTCTGGTACCGCCGTGGTAGCCTTTCCCAACATATTCTTCAAAGCTTGTCCTATGCCTTGCCCCTCCCCCACTCCACGCAGATTTGTAGCCATCGTAATACGAAGTCAACTATGTATTCTTGAATTGAAAGCTTGAGGTCTGATGATCCTAAAGTGGTCGCGAGTTTTATACGCAATGGTAAGGTGAAATTCTGGTGGGAGAGACGGAGAGTTGAGTTGTGTGATCGAGTTGATTCTCAAGGTTACTTAACGGTTGCCTCGTATTTCGCACTTAATAATACCTAATAGTTCCGCGACTGAAGGACGATACGGGTTGAATAAGTGGTGATAAACAATCAGATATATCTTTCACACTTCAAAGATACTGAAATCAAATAAGATATCACAAAAACAAGCAGCACCCGACTTTAAAAAAGTTGACTCTATGTATCGTGTAAATTACCTTGAGAAAAAGTTCGAGACATTTCTAGGCGTATCGCCTTATCGCCATATCACCATTAATTCCATCACTCAGATTAGGCACGGACCATTTTATCATGCTGCCGAAGAAGTGATACAGTGACTGACTCTCAATTTTGCCAAGCTTTCTTCATCCCAACATCACACCTCACTTCAATTATGCCTACCGATATCGTCACATCATCGTAGATCACCCCGAACCTAATCGATCCGTGGCCTAGAACCCAACAGAGGTATAGACGAATCATTCCAGAGATATTGCCTATAAACTAAGATTTCATCTCCTCTCTCGATTGTCAGACAAGAGGACAAATCTCACACTTCAGTAGACTCAAAAGGACAACTATTCACAATCAAATTTACAATCACAATGCAATCAAGAACTTGGAGAAGTATTGGAAAAAAGGCATCTCAAGGATCCTCTATGTTCAATTATGTACAAGAATTGAATAATGGACAGAATGCCAATACGTGCGAAATAACAAAAGGCAGTTAGGTACCCAAGCTAATCGAGGGGTATCTAAAAGGCGCAACGCATAAGTTCAAGAATGTCGTCAAACACCCTGGGAAGTCGCAAGTTCCATCCAAATCTATCCATATTTTTTATAATGTCATCAGCTGCGTATCGAAGGTATGAGTCGCGGCCCAGCGCTCGGAAACAAAACCTCCTCTCAATAGAAGTTCATACATGAAAGGTAAGTTAAGCTCCAGAGCTTAAACGCCAATAACTCCTTTATGTGCAAACGGGCATGATATCATTTAATTGAGGACGTTGATGTCGAATTCACCAATGACATTTCCAGCTGGATAGTAGTTGCAGACGCTGTACCAGACGTACATGCCTGGGTAGATGGCGTTGTCGGTTCCGCAAGTCTTAACGGCACATCCGACTTGGTGGGATCCTTGCCAAACCATTTGGGTGAAATGCAAGAAATCACCAACGGCCTCAGATGGGTTGGCGACACCGTACAAGGAACCGTAAAGGGATTCCTCAGCGTACCATTCCTTGATGGCATCGGCGAGAGCACCTTCGGTGGTGTAAGCGGCAGAGTTGGAGTTTCCAGCAACAGCAATGTTTTGTCCGTATCCACCACCACCGGCGGTCCTATTTTATGTTAGCATTGCATTATGTTACAGAAGAGATATGAAGAAAACTCACAAGTCATGTGCGAAAGTGGCGCAACTACCCTCTTGGGCGGCATAGTCAGCAAGAGTTTGATTCCAGGACATGGAGCTAGCTTGATGGCTAGCACGGGCATCATTGTGTGCAACCACGGCAGATGGGGTAAGAGCATCAGTGGCAGAGGGAGCCGGTGTGCTCTCTACAACAGGAGCTACGGAGCTTGGAGTGGACTCGACAATCTTGGCAGCGGGAGCCTCAGTAGTAGCTGGGGGAGCTGGGGGAGCAGGAGTAGTGGTAGGTGGGGCTTGGGTGGGAGGGGCTTCAGTTTCAGTGACGATAACAACGGCTTCGGAAGTTGAGGTTGGTGCCGGAGGAGGGGCTTGGGTGGGAGGGGCTTCAGTTTCAGTGACGATAACAACGGCTTGGGAAGTTGAGGTTGGTGCCGGAGGAGGGGCTTGAGAGTGGGAGTATCTGTGAGGGTAAGACCAAGCTGGAGCAGACCAAACTCGGGCTGGGGCCGTGGCAGTCACAATAACGGGTTCTGGGGCCGTGACAGTCACGATGACGGGGGCTGGGGTAGGCTCTGCTCCAGCGGTAACGATGACGGGCTCTCCAGTAACGGTGACCATGACGACGTCGGTGACGACGTCAACATGTGTCTCGACGACTTGATCAACGGGAGCAGCGATTTCGATACCCTTCTTGACGATTGGGGAAGCGACTGCAAATGCAGCGCAGAGGGAAGCGATGGCGATTGAGGAACGCATTTTGATTGATGTTGATGGTAATGTGGGTTGTGTTTGTTTCCTTGTTGGGACTTCTTTGCTTTCGTCGAGAAAGTGAGGGTACTTGGACCGCGTTTCGTTAAGAGAAATTGGGCGTGAAAAGATTGGCAGCACTGCTGTACTCGTGAAGGAAGATTCTTTCGAAGAATGACAAGCCTTTTGAAGGAGTGTAAGTGCCTCGAAAGACTGGTGGTAAGGAATGTAAATGTGGTGGTGGGTAAAAGAGGAAAAGATCTGGATGGGTTGGGAAAAGAAGATGGTTTTATTTCAAAGAATGGTAAGTTTGATGGATGGGTGAGACTGGGGTTGGTTGCTGTGGAGCGGGGCTAATAAGATTTAGTGGATAATCTTTGAAAGTGTTTGGTCCAGGGTTATCTTGTGGAAAGTAGAAGGATTGGGTGATGATGTTTAACAAGGATAGTGAACGTTGACAAAAGTAATGAATGTAAATGAATGTAATATTCTGACGAACGAATTTGGGAATTTTGAGGGAGATGTGAAGGAGTTAAATAATCCAGGGGTCATTTGTATGATGACGAAGAATTTCTTTGAAGATATTGATGATTTGCTGATTTGATGATATTTCGGCAAAAGATTCCTCGAATCTTTTCTTGAATCTCGTCATGTCATTCAGGTACCAGGTACGCACCTATCAAAGAGTACGAGAATAGAGTCTAAAGAAACAATCGTGTTAAAATCATTTTCTCTTGTTAGTTCTTTCATCCCCGGAATAGATAATAGCAAACAAGTAAACAGGTAAACAACGAATATACAAATACATTATTCGCACTAATAAGGGGAGTACAAGAATATCTAATATCTTTAATGAATTGGCTGTCATTTGATGGTGCGTGTACGGGATAGCCCGGAAATTAGCGCATAGATTCATTGATTGATTAATGAATAAATGAATAAATGAATAAATAGATAGATAGATCAAAGAAAAGAGTAATCGTTTATGTATGGGGGTAGGCAGGTAGGTAGGTAGGTGTTTATTGGTATTATATTGGGAAGTTGGGGGATGTTGATTTCATTGATCTTATTTGTATGGATTGGTTGAATGTACGTACCAATTCTATTTCTTTACCGGGAGACCGAGAATAGATATCCAAGTGTCTAGCGTCTAGTGAAAGATTTCTACAAGGAGAGAAAGAGATCTTTCGCCGGAATCTCCGCCTGCCTTTTTTTGAAGATATGTATAGAGAGAGTGTATACGGACGGAGTATAGAGTTTGTGTACTGAATACCTAGATCTCTATTTGGGTATTTATTTGTATAAAAAGATTAAAGATAAATAATAAAAAGATCAGGTAGAATAATTAGATTGATTAAGATTAAACCCCCAAAATAAAACAAGGATGGCTTGGACTGTTCTGAAGATGAATGAATACGGAGTAGGTCGGTGCTGGGTAGGTAGGTAGGTAGTCTTGCTAGTTTTCTTTTGGTGAGAGGAGGGAGAAAGGTGTGGAGGATAGAGGAAGAGGAGAACTCCTGGATTGGTTGATTTGTTGGTGGATGATGGATAGTATGGTGGATGGGTAAATATTAGATAGACACTAAGGCAGGTACCAGATTCTCCCGATAGGTCGATCGATCTATGAGAGAGGAGAAGGTCAGCAAACAAATCTTACCAAGGGAGCCATAGTCTGTCTGTACAGGGCTAGATGCACAGCTCCTCGCCTCCTGATATGTAAAGTAAAGTTCCCGCTGTTATGCTACTTATTCTGAAACAGGTACAGAGGATGTTTATCAGCGCCTTGCTGGGTTCATCTCGGACAGCCGGGACTAGTCGCTAGGCACGGTACGTATTTTTGTGTGGGATTGTGCTTGGAGCTTGGAGCTTGCTGTGTGGTGTGTGGTGTGGTGTGGAGCGTGGAGCTTGCTTGCGATGAATACTCCGTATCGTGCGTGTTGGCTTTGGGAGTAGATGATGGATAGAAAGCTGTGAAAGGGAAAAAGTGTAGTAAAATTCTTAGGGTGGTTACCTACCTAGACTTTTGGATTGGAATTTGGATTTGGATTTGGTGGATATCGATCCGAACTTGGATCTGTCGGAAGTGGTGGTGTGAGTGCTCGATAGTGAATAATTTGTACACTCCGCAGATAGATGAATATGATGAATATCCAGTGCATTCAGCCAATTCATCCATACAATTATCTTTGCCTGTCTCTCTTCGAAACGATTTGGTGCTCATGTACAACCGGGGAGTTTTGCATTCTTGTACGATGAGACGATGAGACGACACGAGGGGTGTGGTATGTTTCCTTTTTCTTCTCAATTGAAACAGCCCTGTGCTGCTATTCTCTACCTACCTAGGCATACATGAAAACCTCACGTTCTTAGCCTTAATTTAACTGTTTCAATTATTCTCTTTCGTGAAGAATTCAATAAATGTCTATGGGGTTGAGGTTTTCCAAAACCTGGGATGGGATGAAGTGACGTGTGTACAATAAGGAAGGGAACGAGATTTGTGAGACGAGTGTAAAAGCCTCAGTGGAATGAGTGATTGATTGAGTGGTCTGACTGAATATATTATTTGAGGTCTCTTCCTGAAGGATTAAAATGGTTGGGTTGGAATCTACATAGGTAGGTATACTTGTGACTTGTATGCGCTCAAAGTCGATGTCGGTGTACAGAGATAGATGATCATTCAAGAGGTCTGGCTACCCATCTACAAATTATTGGTGATGATTGCAATCATTTACCTCCCTCCCGAGTACCTAAGCTACTGTAAACTCCCGAATTCACAAAACCCCTCATTTCATATGAGGTATTTCCTCCCTCCTCCCTCTACACAAACCAAGCAAATGATAGGCCAACAATCAAACACGATATGATATCTATCGACATCAATGCATCAACATCAGCATCAACATCAAATTCAACAATTTCTCTCCCGCCCCCGGAAAAGTACAGCGATAAGAATATGCACGAGACAGCAAACAGCAATCGTGATGTCATCCGCATCACAGCCAGATTCCAGACTTCTCAGGCATATACATGGTAATATACTTAGGTAGCATGACACGAGCGTTCATCTCAAGAATTTAAAGAGGGGAGGGGAAAAAGGGTTGAAACAAGTAAAGTACCAAGCATTGCACCAAGGAGATTTCAAACAGGGTCACGCATGAATTTACTCCCTGGAGGGTTTTTGTTGGTGCTTGTTGGATTCTGGGGTTGGCATGGATGTTGGCTGGATGGGTGAGGCGAGGACAAAACGTTTGGTGAAAAGGAAAATAGTAAGCTAGCTAGCTATAGCTCCGAAGGAGTGCAGGTGGCTGTTGTAAGATTCAAACTTTAATTCGTGATATACTATTAGCATCGCTCGGTATGTACCTAGGATCCCATACGCATACAGGTAGGCACTTGAGATATCATATTAAAAACCCTTTAGCTAAGAAATCTAGAATCTTTCCCAAGATTTCCACATCACATCATGCTGAAGTCTAGAAACCCTCACCTCGCGTAATAAATACTTTCTTCCTTTATAACTCTACAAGCAAGGACAAGATGGAAATTATTATTAATTCTCATCAGATCAGATCACATATCCAATTTCTCTCGGCAAGGATATGCAGGTTGCATCGCATCGTACCTGCATTAGATCTCCTCACCATAATCAGGAACAACTCACAAGACATCTCTAACCGAGCATATCAATTAGTACATGTCGGCATTTAAGGTTGGAAACAAAGTTAGAAGTTGGATGTTAGGGGGTTGTAATTATTCAATTCTTTGAAATTCTGTCTCCTTATTATTATTCGTATTGGATGTGGATGAAAATACCTCAGATATTTCGCATGTCGAATTAATGAAAAAATAAATTTCTCTCCAGATAGTTTTTTATATATCTGATTGTAAAGCTTGATTTAATATAGAGAAGAAAGAAGAAAAAATAAACAAAACTATAATCTGATTACTTGGGGATTTTCGATACGCTATTCATTTTTATCGGGATCACTAAGTGTCTAGTAGTTAGTAACTGCATATCCTGCTATCATGAATTCATATCAGATCTTCGTCGCTGTACTATACCTAGATAGTCAACTAGTGATTTCGTCTTCCGATGCTTGTTGCATTGCATTACCGTAGAAGATCATCTCATCTCAGTGATGATTAGATTAAGATCCAACATATCTAGAAAGAAGCATCATAGCGATTTCTCGATCGAGGTATAATATATATATACATATAATATAACAAAAGATAAAAACAATCAAGATCAAAAAATTATACAGAATTGAACATCAAATCCTACTTCCATTATCTATCTACAGAGTATTCTACTCTGCAGATCTACCTATTCCATATCACCCAGGTCTGTCTCTACTTTCCCAATCCGTTGAGACATTTCGTTGGTACTCGACTCGTAATACACTCACTGTATGTGTACCACCTACGTATACATCATTTGGGTTCACCGGTACAAAGTATCATGGCCCTTACCAACCAACAATCCTCACCGACCCTTCAATTTATTTTCCAATAGCGGGAATAATTACCGTTAACGCGTACTCCAACGCTCATCAGTAGGTAAAACATACCCAGTATACAATAGAGGTGTAACCTAAGCAAATACCACTGAAACTCAACTCACGACGATAAGTATTCAAGTTCTCTGTATATCACTCGTAATCCTGTCGTTTTTTCTTACTTATATAGATATTATATTATATTATTCTATTTTATTTTATTCTAGTTTAGTTTAATTTAGGCATTTTATTCATCTCCATCTCAATTTATAAAGTATAATTAATATAGATTATTATAAACGAACGAACGAACGAACGGAATCACAACCAATAATCCACCAGGCATAAACCCTTCACTTCCACATACTCCGTAAGTACGAAGTAGGTAGCTAGGATAAACACCCATGTACCCAAAGTTCGTTCTAGAACAAAAACGAAGCTTCGAGGGGTCAGGAATTGGCCCTGCGAGTCTATCCCTGCTCATAATCGCAAGAGTTGTGTGTTTGTTTGTTTGTTTGTGAAATGAGATGAAATGAGATGAAATTTGGATCGTTTATGGATTGCGAATTGCGAATGGCAAATTGCGGATTGGGGGTTAGAACTTAGAATCGGGGGGTGGATAGATAGATAGATGGCTCCGTTGCGGTATTATTTTGATTGTCAAGTAGCATGGTGTATTCTACTCTATTCTGCTGCACTATAGTACGAAGTATACTCCTGTACATCTCTTCTCCGCACAGAAGGAGATAAAGAGTTAGCTAGCTACGGAATCCCGGGAATCCCTTTGTTGGATATGATGGATAAAGAAGAGAGGGCATTGTTGATTATGGGGAACTTATATTCATTGTAACGGGATTGTATGAAAGCCTGACTACCTAGGTATGAAATGAAAGCTATTGATTGATGCGATATTGAACACATGATGAATTTTCTATCTATCTCTTTATCTCTATCTCTATATACAAGATCTTTGGTCATCCTATTTATAACATCACACGCCGGAAACACCGACGACACCGTCCTCATAAATTCTATACTCTGTATAACCTTATTCTTTCTTTCAGGAACAAACTGTATAAACAAAACTCGACTCAGCCCCCTGGGGAAAAGGAGAGGAATGACTCAAAGAGTTGAGGAGTGCGGAATATTCCTGGATAAAGAATTGTTGGTGAGTGGTGTAATGTAGAGGAGGGGAGAGGAAAGTAGAGTAGAGGAGGTATAGCCGATGATATATAGATAGATAGATAGATATAGCGAGTGAGTATTTGAGTATTGAAATACCTAGTAACCTTACTCACTCGACAGAACTAAACGTGACATATGAACAATATAAGTAACACTATCTTGAATCTCGAGATTTATGATAAGATTGAGAATTTGAGAGGATATAATTAACATTATAACGACGGATCATATCTCATATGTAGAATTAATATTATCCTTGAGATAATAATCTTTACATATATTATATTTTATAATATATAGAGTCTATCTAAGATAAGAATTATATATATATTTATATGTATATGTATAACAAAAGATAATTCTACATATTAATCTAACAGAATACCTACAAGATCTTACAACAAAGTTCAAATACAATACTGATAAAATTAACTATCAGAGTCCTACTATCTTCGATCTTCTATCTTCGATCCACTACCTCGACAACGATATAAATGCGTTGGATACAGATATAAACATTGATATAAATACATTCCGTAACCTTCCTATATTGATGGAGGTTCTATAACTCTACTTAGTATTATACTGGTCCTACAAGTTAGATTGTGATGGATACTCAATGGTATGTTATCAGTGTATGTATGTCTTTTTAATATCGATATTAATAATCTAACTTGACTATCTAATTATCAATCTGAAAACTTCCCATTGCGAAATATTAAGAATGTTGAAATGTCACGGTTTTGTCTCAAGGTGGTGTGGATTTCAAATCCGAGTAAGGTTATCATTGATCATTGATCCGTCATTTCTTTTGCTTGAATTGATTTAGATAAGAAGATAATTAACCACCTTAAAAAATTTCTACCATAATTATTACAAACAAGCGGAACAAAAAGAAGCAGACAAAGAAACATAATTCCGCACAACAAACTACACACCATCCACCTTCCCAAAGTCACTCTCCCACAATTCTCTAAACAGACCCCCCTCTATCCGAATCAGTTCATCCGGTGCCCCATCCTCCACAACACACCCCTTATCAAGCACCAAAACCCTACCATAACCCCTAATGGTTCCCAATCGATGAGCCACAGCCAACACCGTCCATCCCTTAAACTCCTCTTCTAAAATCTTCAACATGATCTCTTCGGTACCAGAATCAACATTACTCGTCACCTCATCCAGCACCAAGATACCATGATCCTTATTTCTCAGCGCCATTTTCCTTATGATTGCTCTTGCGATGCAGAAAAGTTGTTGTTGGCCTTGGCTAAGAGGTGCTGTGGTCATGGGTGCTTCTAAACCTCCAATGTCACGTATTATGTCCCAGAGTCTAACACGAGAAAGTGCAATTTGGATTGCTTCATTATCCAAGGAGTGGCATGGATCGGCATTAAAGCCGACAGTACCAGATAGAAAGTAGGGTTCTTGAGGAATAGTGATGAATGAACAGCGTACGGGTTGCCGGTCCAGGGTAGAAATTGATAGGTTGTCAATGAGAATGTCCCCTGTCTTAAGCTCAAGCATTCGGAAGAGTGCCAATACGAGGGAAGACTTTCCACTATGAGGATGCATATTAGCCTTTTATCGTCGAGCAAGGGTTTAGAGACTTACGACCCAGTCCTGCCAACGATACCCATTTTCGTGCCACCCTCGATGGAAAGTGAGACATTACACACAACAGGTTCGTCAACACTTTCGTACGGTTAGCAAATGTGGTAAACATGTTCGGATTAAGCCCTTACCCGTATGTCGCAGTGACATCTCTGAATTCGACTTTAGCCTTGATGGGCCATTCGGATGGTGGTATGTCAACCTCTAAATGTCCATTTTCCGACAAAGGGTTTGCTTCAAAACTCTTCACCTTAGCTACAGCACCAATAGAAGTTTCCAACTGAGTCCACTTTCTGATAAGAAAACTCAATGTGGAGTTGAAGTGTAGAACATTGACAAGAGCAATACCTAGAGTACCTGCACTAGTGGTCCCCCAATCTGTGTTGCAAATGTTATAAGAATTACCGCAATGCCGGCGATGATAAGATCCAATACAAGATTGAGCCATCTTTGTATACAATAGAGCAAGTAATAAGGTTCTCGGTTGATTGAGCTTACTAGCCAAAAGCGCGAATTGTCGTAAGGCCACTCAGTGTCTCGATGAAGTGCGAGTAGAGTGGCGATTTTGATTCGAGATCTAGCAACCGAAGTTGTCTCGATGTCCTCAAGTATACTTTCTATATAATGTTTAAGATTCCGAGGCTTAATGGAAGGATAAATCCTACATACTTGGCACCAATAGCGATAAGTATTGCTTGAGCAATTGCCATGAATGAGCCTGCAAACGTGTCTACTATACCAATTAATAACTCCATATCAATCAAACTCATATCCTGACTGAACCTGAAGAGGGTCAGTAGATAGATCAGCCTCAGATAGTCAAGTACCTACCTATTCAGCGTGACTCCGCTGTCCGTTGTTGTAAACCACGAATACGGCGCACTCATCACAGTATGTAAGAGCGTCCAGTGGAGATTGATAGAGGCATATGGGCCAGCAAAGAGCAACGTGACGCACAGCAATCCACCAATTCCACACGAGGCGAACACTGATAGCATGGCGTATAAATCCATATACATATTAGTATAAACGCCCGAATGGCTAGTCTTTGATTTGGACCACAACTCCAGCAGAAAAGCTTGAAACTGGCTAGAAAAGGTGTACAAAACTACCGTGCCGATAAAAAGGGAAAAGCGGAGACAGCCTACGGACTTGGCAAAATAAAAGTAAACACTGGCGTCGCCATCTTGACGATTAATGTCGTCTATGTTGAGCGGTTCGGCTTTAGTCTGTGCCTTGATTACAGCAGGAGCCTCATCATTACATCTATTGTCTGCAACTCAATCTCATGGGAGGAGATGTTGAAATTGTCTCGAGACTTCTCAGTTATCGAATTGAATTCAGAATCTGGGCTGGTAAATCTAGGGTCATTGCGGGCTTTTGTGCTGATATACGTCTGGATTCTTTCCATACATCCCATCGCAGCGGCAAATCTTGTTTCAAGTCAGAGACATTTCCGAACAACAACGAAGAAGACTTACGTAGGAATAGTTCGAACCATTTCTGAGACAGGTGTACTTAATAAAGAAATCAGAGACAGACTGGTGAACGCCTGGCTGATATTCAGAGTTGCAGAATCCTGGGTTCTCTGAATGAGAATATAAACAATGAACGTTATGGCTGGCCCGCAAATGGTGGTGATGTTGGATGTTACTGCTGTGGCAATGATATTTCTGCGGAACGGCTTCGCATACTCGAGTTCCTGAACACGAAGTTCCTGCAAGTCTTCCGCCAACCGCGCTGTAAGCACCTGCATTTTGATACCTCTTATCGACTTAAGTGCCGAAGATGTGATTGCAACACGTTTTTGGACTGCTTCTACCCATTCCTTCTGCGTATGCTTCGCCCATTTCATAATTGAAAATGCCATAACAATGCATGCTACAGATATCAGTAAATAGCTGTGCTAAGATTCCTAAGGTAGACTCATCGAGTGAGACAATGACCGGCGCAATACAAGCTAGCCCTAACTCTCGCTGCAGTAGATATATCGCGATCCCAGCTTCAAGGAATCCAGCCCATAAACTATCAACGGTACTGAATCCAGTCCCAATGCGTTCTATGTCTGTACTCATCAGCGTGACTGCAGCCGAATCGCCAGTATGATTTGCATCAAGTGTCAGCGTTACATTGTAAATTATGGAAACCAGTGCTTCTCTAATCATGTTGATGACCCGGAATATCTGGCGTTGATATTGGGCGTTGCTAACTGCCAGACCAAGGTATATCAAGGCTGTTGCAGCGATCAATGAGTAGCCTACATCTTTATTTACTGGTATTTCGGGAGCGTTAATCAAGGAGATGACTCGATTTAAGCATTTTATAGGTAAGATTCGTACACTATCATCCAGCCACTGATAAGAAAACGCGTTCGAAATCACCAATCTGATAGTTCGCCCATTTTGTCATCTTATTTTCCTCACGGCTGTGATTTTTATCCTCGCCTTTAAATAAATGGTCGTACTACAAATTATCTCGACTCCTTTTATAAGGGATATCTAGCTCGATACCTAGCTCGATAGCTCATGCTCATGTATGGTACATGATGGCTGCGATGTCAGCAAGGAAAATAGTCCCTTGCCATCCATTCACCAAGAAGCAGCGGTACAGCCAAGTGTTTGATAAGATAACTCGTCCATACTCATCTGCTTGAACCCACAATATCAGAAGGGGTAAATCAATAATTGCAAGAATAAATACAGCACTTATAATTGCACTTAATGGGTACATTAATGACTTGGTTCTGTTGACTTCTTCGATAGTGTCATTGCCATTGGAGCGCCACACGCAGATTTTTATGAATAGTCATGATATAGCAGTAAGAGACCGTTACAAAAGTGGTCCAAATAAGAACAAATTAATCTTTTGAGTTGGTTGAACGCTTTAGAATCTCGTCTTCTCGAGCTGCCACACAGAAAAACAAGAAGGCTGCCGAAACGAAGATTGCAAGACGATTGGGATTTCACAATTTCTCTTGAATTGGGGAGGTTGGCAGAGCTTGATAGTAAAGTATAACAGTGAAGAAGTTCCTGAGAGCGACGAGAAAGATGATAAATACTTGCAAAAACTGATCTTGATAATCATAATTGTGTTTATCAACGTTGATGAGATGTGTCCACAATATCATCGAGTGAAATGTGAAGACCCATGCCAGAGCATTGAAAGCCGAAAGAGAATTGCATCTATCTTCTTGATCGAAATATTTAAAGGTAGTTGATATTATCACTGCTACACCACTGGAAAGAGGAAGGAAGGCAGAGAAATCTAGCTTCGGAAGTTGAACAGCTGGAATCTGGCTATATCTAAGTCAAATTGTGCCAAAAGTTGGAACTCTCTCACTGTAAAGGCGATTGCTTCGACGCAATGTATTCCACTTTGTTCTGCCGGGAAAATTCTAGGTTGAGGTTGTTGGAAAAATAAATAGCTGTTGAGAGAATGGGAAATTTGGCTCTCTCATGAATTCCAATGAATGCACCGTAGTGGCACAGACCAGCTCAAGTCACAAACAAACTACTTCTAACAAAACAATGAGCTTGAGATCAGAGGTTTGATTCTCATAGTTGCAAGACAATCTACGTAGAAGAGTCTTACTTTCCCGTTACATGTACGCATGCAATCGACTCGTGGTCTCATGCTCTTTGTCTCATCGTTCCACTAGACAGAAACCAGAGTCACATCTGCTGAGCACATCAGCGACCGTCGGACTTGATCAATACAGTGATCGGTGAAATCTTGGGTCATTAAATATCTCCATATATTAGGAGGTACTCGCCCATATGGCACCATATACAGTAATTAAGTGTCTCGTTTTGATAGTACATGCTTCGTCCGTATCTCTCAGGACAAAAGGATTGGCGCACAAAATTCTGTCCTTGTAATGAGTTTCAAGGCAGGGTGTCTAGAAACTTCATCGTGCGATGGACAATACAATATCCTGAGCATCCAAGGTATCTGGATAAGCATGAATAGAGGACTAATTGACCAGCAAATTTGGATTGAACATCTGAATTAAAACATTAAAAAGCATCCAAGCCTGAAAGATAGTTCCACTCTAAACTGTGAATTGGGACGATGAAGAATGCTTTGGATCGTAGTATATATACGTCGCCGACGCGCGACTTACACGACATTCATGTGCGAAGTGCCTGGGTCACCGCCTGGCCATCACACATCACGTGTAGCAAGCTGACATAATTCTCCTTACAGCAATGCTTGTAAATCCTTCCAATCCCCAAAAAAACAACCCTAAAGTTCCCAGCACCAAGTACGAAGTACTGTTAACACCATTAATTTTGAACCGGTATGCTCTTTGCAAAAGGCTGTTATTCTTTTGGAAGTGTTTGAACTTTGGGAGGAATGCCTTAATGTGGCGACGGATATTTGCCAGAATGAGAATATGCATGGTGCGGTGAGTGGTACATTTTAACAAATTCGCTGATGATCTAATCAGGTTGAAAATCGCAAAGTAGAGGCGAATATTATACCGATCAGAGATTCAGACACACTAGTATTGAAACCTATGTCTAGCGTCAATCCTGAAAAAATGACACGATTGAAAGCCCCATCACCAAATTCGGAAAGCATGTTGAGTTTGCTGAACAATATCCTCACAATATGAGAGTACCTTATGCTAATCACCACTCGGAGTAGAATCGTCATTCTCCACTGGCGCTGAAGAATCTCTCGATCGGTGTGAAGTGGATTCAAACAACAGCAAAGCTGCAGGGTTTACCTTCATCCAGGTGAGCAATGGAAGAGGTCCAAGAACCGAAGCTCGTAGCCATGTCATGCGCGAGTTTTGGCGAGAGAAAAAGTTACAAAATGCCAAGAAAGCTAGAGAGCATCGGAAGAAAGATTCATGTAGTCTGAGGCCAAGGATATCGAAACGTAGAGATTTGCAGGATAATCCCCGTCATCACTCGGATGCTAGAAATCCGGAAGATTGCGTTGAATCAGATATTGATAATGAAGAGCCTGATGAAGGTTGTGCTCAGGCACCAAGGACAAAAACGGCCCATACAAAGTTCCAAAGACTACCGGGAAATTGTAACACGCTACCCGACCAATTTGCTAAAGATGGCCAGAAAATCATTCCTCTATGTAGGACGGGAATCGCAGATGCAGATCCTTTCTCAAGATTAAAGCTTGGCCGAGGCCCAGGATTACAAAGGCTAATCCATCACTGTAAGCTCTTCAGATACCCCCCTCTCCAACAAGATTTTCCTATTGCTATTATTGGAACAAACGGTAACAAGAAAAGATTGCTGGGTAACAGCAGCGTGTATGGATAAAGAGATGACAGGTACAGATTTTGGTCGAGTTGGATGGCTATATTCAAGAGTCTCCTGGCTTGACCCCGAACCTGCTCATATCATCATGGGATTTAATATCCAACACATGGCTCGACTTCATGGCCAACAAGAACCACCTATTGCTATTAAACATAAAACTGAGGGTATGCGCGTCATCAATGAGAGACTCAATGATCCCGCACAAGCTCTTTCTGATGGAAGTATTGGAGCTGTTGCGAATTTCACAAGTCATGAGGTGTGTTCTCTCAATCTTGTTCTGAGGTGCATGTTCTTATAGGCTGAGTAGCTACTTTCCGGTCTTCCCGAAAATTTCAGTATCCATATGAATGGACTGGACCAAATGGTTAAATACAGAGGGGGTCTTGTCGCCTTTTCTAGGAATAGACCTTTGCAGCTTGTGATTGAGAGGTATGTTGCACCTACAATATTGATGCCAACCCAGAGCACCCAGTAGTCTAGAGTGCAGCTCGATTTGAAGTTTTAATCCTTGGAAAAATAAGATGCATTGAGAGTGGCTTGGTCATTTCGATAAATTTCATTGACTCAAGTGAATCCAAGCATCAAAATCTGCTCATTTTTAAGCTGTAGTCCGCACCGTTTAGACTCTGTTCGCGAAGAATTTTTAATGACTTAAATTTCAGTCTCGACTTATGTAGAGCCTATATACAAATTAGCCGACCAATATACTCGAGATATGATAAAAATGTAACCGAAGAGTTGACAACAAGCTCACTTGGAGCTTCGACGATTCAATACAAAACTGCGGAGATGCAAGCGAAGAATGACTTTTGCACAGACTTCATAAGGATGGTTGATGGTCTAGAAAGAGCAACTGCAATTATCAAGGATGCCGCGCCCAACATAACGTCCTTAGAACAATGGAACAGTTTCAGTGATCGCATCTGCTCAGCAGCCATAGGAATGAGCTGGCTTCACCCAACTGAGCAAGCGATAGACGAGAGACGCAGCATCATGTGGAAGTGTTTTCGACTAGCATCTCTGATTTACCTCCAAGTGGCTTTGCAAGAATTCAATACCACGCCGCAGCTTCGTGGGAAATATTTTCAAGCCTGCAAGTATCGGTTACTTGACACGACTAGTGACTGGGGCAGAGCCATTGAGATGCTTGCTCGTGTTATCTTTCGAGGGGAGCGCTCGAATGTAGAGAGACATCGCAGAGCGTGGTACGTAGCCAACGCGATTATAGAGTTACAAGACATTGGTCTCGAAACATGGAAGATAGTGGAAGGTACTCTATTTACTTATTTAGAATCGTCGTCTGGAAAAACAGAGGGTGGATCTACACCACCTAATGTGGCTCTGTGTAGCAATCTCGATATATGTAGCGAGGATTTTAATTTAAATAGTGGCGCGGGATGGCTTGGATCTCCTCTCTGATTAGACGCTTGCAATAATATGTATTTGGTCCCTCCTCAATCGCAAGACAAATTTGAATTACAATTATTGTAAAATTCGCTGCTTCCGCGGAATGTGTTGAAGAGGCTTGATTGATCGATGGACTCAAAGATGCAGATACGCTGGATATAAAGAGCAATTTGTAAATCCGTCTTTGTAATCAAGTCTGAACGACGCGGAAAGACCGATCCATGCACCTTCAAAATGCCATGCATAAAGCCCAATAGAGCAAGTCGATTCGATGTCCAATAAGAGTTGCAAATATTCGCTGACACTGCAGACGAAGAAAATAATAGAAGACGGCCCACGCACGTGGAGCCCCCAGAATGGAAAGTGCACGCACCCGATACGGTAAGCTTCGCCATTTATGCATGTAAATTGAAAGGCGTTCGTCTGGTGTGACTACTTCCTTTAAGAATTTCGGTTTTCCGAGGGTTTTCGCAACACAAAGAATTTATTTGCGATTTTGTGGCTGCCCACTCACCGACTAAAATAGCTGAAAAGTGATGTCAAACCCCGTTTAGACCCCTGAACTGGCGGGCATTAAAAATTCGATCGTTCCTTCTACGGGTGTTCTGTGTTGCCGTCTCGGATATGTAAGCTGAAGTTTTATGGTATGTTATTGATATAGCCTATTGAAAGGCTATAATTTTGATCCGCGCTAAATCCGCTGCCTAGAGGTCGGGAATATGCGGCAGTTGAAGGTTTTATAAGCTGCTGAAGTCATAGTTGATTACTGATTATATATACTTTCATATCCTTCGCGAATTCCGTTGCATAGAAAAACTTCACCTCATTAACAAATTTCCTGACAAGCTTCGAATTCACTCAAAAAGAACCCACACACAAAAAGACTAAATATAGGATGGCAATCTCTGCTCCAATTTGGTACTCGCCTCCTTCTCCAATTCCTTTGACATTTGATCAAGACGAATCGTGTGACTTGGGTACCAATGCATTCGAATCTGTCTTTCCATATGTATGTTCAATCCTTGAGCCGCTTCGATTTAAGACGTTAACACAACGACCAGACAACCTGTACGAACCCGCAAACGGAAAGTATATATACTATAGCCCCATATCCAAGTCCATATATTGATACCATCGATACTTCTATGGTGCCAGAATTGGATCAAAGCATTTCGACAGAGAGTAATAGAGCAAGTTTTGAATCGGAAAGGAACGAGATGAGTGAGGAGATGTCAATTGAGACGGTAAGAGCTTATAATAATTCCTTAGATTGCGGCAAACTCTGTTCTTGGCTGACGGACGAGACGTAGAAACGACGTCAAAATCGATCCTCTCGTGATCAGAAACCCAAATCTCTAGGTAGTCGCACACGAGAGACATCGCATGATTCAGCAGACTCAGTAACGGAGAAAACTCCAGCACAAAAGATGGTAAGAACACTCTGATGTCTTATTGTCTTACTCTGACCATTTCCAGCGGCGGCTTGTGCAAAATCGCGTTTCCCAGAGGAATTTTCGGAAGCGCCAAGCAAACGAACGTCAGCGGCTTGAAGACCAGGTGAAGATGCTCAGTACCGAATTACATAATCTCAGTGATATGTATCAAGATTTACTGGCACGGTACGAGCAGGCACAGCGCGAAAAGTCGTCGAGTAGTGAGCTGATAGGGGGATGGGTGGATGGTGTTGGGACCTTGAACCAATTTAACCTCGGAGGCCTTGAATGAATTAATGACCACGGTGATTTGGGAGTTCTGTATATTTTTAGATTGGAGATTTGGCGGAGAAAATAAATGCTCTTTCGGCGAACTTAATTTATGGTGTTGGATACAGGAGGGACGGGCAAAACTAGAGCTAATCATGGGATGATAATAGGAAAATGGAAGTGACCAAGACTAGGAGACTCTCTCTAAGCGGGGATAATGCAATAATCAAATATTCTCAAACTGTGACGATCCTACCAACACTAATGACCGAAAAACTTCTTCCGATATTTTATGAGTGTTAAATATTCAGTCTCTGATATCCGACATTGGGCCGCCTTTGCCAAATTTGCAGCGTGATGGAAGAAAGGCCTGCAGGATAGTCAGCCACGACGAAGTGGGAAAATTTTTCACTTCCTATCTTGGAAGACAGACGTATTTATCATGAAGGACATTGTGCTTGAGCAGATCCCCTTGCAATTCCCGTTGCGATGATCAATCTTGGCCATCTGATGCGTTTGATATACACTACCCGAACGCCTTCCAATGCAACGGACAGTCCCAATTCCAGCGAACATAAGCAAAACACCCGAAACCTCCCTGACATTATCGTATCTGTGTTTTCTATTCCTTCCTATACTTTTCGTTCTCCAACTGTCTCCAGTCTTTCTCCTCGGGCTCATTTCCACTCGTCTCTTTGACCCCGCTATCAAAAGCTGGCTTTCCAGCGTATAGCATATAACCGCCAGTATTTCTTTCCCCTCCACCCTCAATCTCTTTGCTTACAGAAATTGGCTGGTTACCTCTAAATCGCTTGCGCATGTCGACCAGTCCCCGTTTGCATTCACCATAGCCTTTCTTTAACTGTTGACACTTGGTGGGCATCGTTTCGAGGAGAGGAGCTCGCAGACAATCGGATGGTTTGTTGCGATACACCATGACGCAGTCCGACTCTTGGAGACATTGTGCCAGCGCAGCTCCTGCGGGAAAGAAAACGTTAGCGGGGAAACGGGGAAAGGGAGGAGAAGATGCGAACGAATATCTTGGCAGGAACTAGGCATGTCGAAGGATTTTTCCTTTGGTGTTGTGAAATCGAACTGCTTCTAGGCCAAAAAGGAGTAGAGAAGTATAAAGACCTTATCAAAAGTATAACATAAATCGCAGACTTGTAGGTAGCGTCATGGATACATCTGCCAGGTACAGATAAAAGTTCATAAGGTAGGCGGCGGCGACTTTCAAAAGTCTCGCGAGAAGCTTGTGAGGCCCGTAGATTACCCGGCCTGGATCAGATACAAGGTTCCCGGTGCCCCAGATCGTCCACTGCGCCACTAGATTCATCCAGGGACCACAACTCTTGATTTGATTTATCGTCTAATGTTCAGAGTCAAAGTATTCGAGATATTTTGCGATTGTATTGGCCAGCTTAAACTTCTCCTTTGATCAAATCCAGAGAATCATTTTGAACCAACTGTTTGAAATTGAGGCGCAAATGAAGTGAAGGGGGCGTGCAATTAGCATGTGAAAGTGGATGTGACATCAATAAAAGGTCTAACGATTGGATTCTACAAGTATGGATGCACTTGAGAGCTCCTGTCCACGTCAATGGCCTCACTAACATAATTCCTTCACAGGCATTGGAAGTCTAGACCCTATAGGGTAATCACTATACACTATTACGCTCTTTATCTGTTTTGCGGTCAAGATCGCCTCGTCGGATAGTAAGTTATAAAAGCTCTCTCACCGCGCAAATAAAGTCATCGATAGAAGATACCCAACACAATGTATCTTCCATTCATCGGACGGCTCTGCCCGTAAGTTTTATTCCTGGCTAGGATATAAGGTGATTGTTGATCAATTATACAGGAGCGAATATTTGGCGCTGGTCAGCTCTTTCTTTCTTGTTGGATTAGAAGCAATAATTAGGATACTGACACTTGCACTGCGTGTGTCCCCTCCCTTCAAACGTATTTGATGGGTTATCTAACAATGGCACAGCTTCGACGATCATAAAACTATGCTATCGAGGTTCGAGGCGGCTCTTTAATCGGTTCACATCTCCGGCAGCTAAGAGATCAGAGACACGAAAGCAAGGTTGGAGCAGTCCTTCAGTAGAATTAGAACGAGGATTAGGACTGACAAATTCAGATATATCCACCTCGATTCGAAATGCTTCAGACTTTGTAGATCTCTGCGAATTAGCTGGTTATTATGCCGAAGAACATGTCGTACAAACCGGAGATGGCTATTTGCTATGTCTCCATCGGCTCGGTTGGAAGAAAGGAGAAGAAAATACAAAAGTCAATAGTGGATCAAACAGCATCAAGAAGCCTGTTGTATATCTTCACCATGGCTTGCTCATGAATAGTGAGGTTTGGGTATGTTTGACTGATAAGGAGAGATGCTTAGCTTTCACCCTGGTGGATAGAGGGTATGATGTTTGGGTAAGTTTAACCCGTGTTAGTATCACTCACACAAGAGACTAACAATTGGTAGCTTGGAAACAATCGTGGAAACAAATACTCTAAGAAGTCCATCCACCATTCACCGACAGACACGGCATTTTGGGACTTCTCGATGGATGAATTTGCTTTTCATGATATCCCAGACACCATTCAATACATTCTTGACACAACCTCTGCGCCATCCTTGTCGTATATTGGATTCTCTCAGGGAACAGCTCAAGCTTTTGCAACTTTGGCTGTCCATCCGAAACTCAATGATCAAATCAATGTATTCATTGCGCTTGCACCTGCGACGTCCCCAGCTGGTCTCTCGAATGGCATAGTAGATGCACTTATCAAAGCATCGCCTCAAGTTCTATTTCTTCTTTTCGGCCGTCGCTCCATCCTCTCATCGGCAACTATGTGGCAGTCCATACTCTACCCTCCAATTTTCGTTCGTCTCATCGATATGGGCTTGTCGTTTCTCTTTGGTTGGCATGCCAAAAACATCTCCACATCACAGAAGCTCGCAGCCTACCCTCATTTGTATTCTTTCACCAGTACAAAATCCGTTGTCCACTGGTTTCAAATTATCCGCACCAAGTCATTCCAAATGTACGATGACGAGCCGCAACCTGTTTTTAGTGGAGTAGACAGATACACTAAGGTGGCCAAATTCCCAACTCGCAATATCAAAACACCAATCGTTTTACTGTATGGTGGTAGCGACTCACTAGTCGATATAAATGTAATGTTGAAACAACTTCCAACCCACACAAGCCATATCGAAATTGCCCACTATGAGCATCTTGATTTTCTCTGGGCTCGAGGGGTCGACACTCTAGTCTTCCCACACGTTTTTGACGCTTTGGAATCCTTCTACAATGCAGATCATTCGAAAGAGGAGTACGAACATTATAATCGCGCTCGTACTAACTCACTACGCTTTGGTGCCAGCAACGACAGACTGTTGACCTACTCGAGCGAAGAGGATAGCCAGTCATTAGAAAGCGGAACAAACGTTGATGCGCACCCAACTACCATTTTACAGCCTGGTGACGAATCTTCAGCCGATCTCAAAATGATCGATGATATATACAACCATAATAGTGCACGAAAACGCGTTAAGCTCGGTTCCAGAAACTCCCATGTCAACAATGACAACTCTTCCGATTCTGCTATCGGTGTCAATACATCCAATTCATTCCCTCAATTCGATGGTTCACATCATGCCCTCAAACCAAAACCTCAGCCCCTCCTGAATAGCGCGCAAGGAACACCCTCAACGCCTCCATCAAATTTTCATCCTCCTCTTTCCCCCTCTAATTCCCGCATACCAATCACTACCCCCTCACCACAACCCAACTCCCAAACCCAAACATCGACTCCCGCCCGCTTTCGAAAACCCCTTCGCAGCAGTTCTATCGGCAGCAACATTTCCTTCGAAACAAAAGGAACCAAAAGCAGAGCTGGAAGTATAGGTGGAAGTGGCATCAGCCTGGGTGTGGGACGTGCTGTAGGTGGTGTATTATCTGGCTTAGGAGAAGGTACTAGGGGAAAAGAAGACGTGTATGTGAGTGATGGGGCTATAAGCAGAGGAGACAGTGGCGCGAGTGGGAACGATACCGGGAAGGAAAATGCAAAAGAGGGTGGAAGTATGAGAGGTTTTGGGGGAGTATTGAGGAGGAAATCAGAGAGGAAAGAAGATGATGAATCATAGTGAAGAATGAGATTGGCTTACGGATTGGATATTGCACATACGATCGTTGAGGACGAATAATTAATAGAACTGCCGTATATCTACTGGCTCATCATCCTCAAAATAGGATTACACATCTTGACGGGTTTGTTTGTATATAGAAATGAGAGATGAGATTAGGATGATCAACCAGCTTATAGGGGCGTTTAAGTTGGGTCGAAACTTGGGATGGATGGAAAGATGAGACGCGAGCTTTCTTGATATTAGTTGGGGCATGAGTACATAAGTTAATTACCTTCATACATAATACTATCCTATGTCTATGCTTATGTATTTATTTCCTTTCCTATCGTATCCTATAGTTTCTTTTCTTTTCTTTTCTGTTCTTCCCTATCCATCTATTTGCTACTTTAACTTATATAATCCCTTGGCAAGCGTTTCTTCTTTCCATTGCTTCCCTTTCAATTTCAATCTATTCCATATAGATACAATGCACCAGAATTTACACCTAGTTCCTACTGTCATTCCTCTCATCTATCCAAACCGCGGTAATTATCCGGCTACTTTTGATGATTCATAACGGCATGGACACGGCCTTGGGTTACAAAAGCTCCAGGGGAGACAGGCATAATGACCTCACCCACTGCATTCTCAACGGTAGGACAACGAAAGTGTCGAATTTAGAGGCTGCCCTAACGAATTTGAGCCCTGTATCCTCATCTACAATTCCTGAACCTCAGTCTTAACATCACCAATCTTCTTTCCTTTTGTTCCTCCAGGTGTTTCCAAGCCAAAAGTAACCAAAAGCGCCACCCCCATAAGTCCCAGTCCGCCAATACTGTACGCTACTTCTCTACCCGCCCACCAATAAACACTTGTGAATAATAATGGTCCTAGACCTCTTCCGAGCTGTCCCCAACTTCGCAGATTTCCAAGCTTTCCCCCCCTTTCATCCTCGCCTGCTTCAAAGGAGCTGAGTGCATTGAGACCGGTGACTACTGTTGCGGTTGTGACTGCGAGGAGAGTAGTAGCAAGATAGAGACCCGAGACAGTGTTGATGCGGGCGAGGAGGAATAGTGCCCCTAGGCATGATAGCACACCTATTCGAACGGAAAGAAGTGGTGGAAGTCGCCGAGTCACTCCACCTTGAAGGATAGAGGCTACAAGACCCATATATCCCAAGAGACGACCATTAAGTGCAGATGTATAGCCAAAGAGATCATATGTCATAAAAGGAAGTGAGAATTCCATTCCTGAGAAGAATAGAATGAATGAAAGATGGGTGAGGTTGAGTAGGAAGTGGGAGTTTGTTCTCCCCTGCTTCTTCACCCCATTAGTACTCGTCGATACTATTTTAGCTTGCGTCTTCTCCCTCGAAGAGCCAGCTGCCTTCGTAGTCCCACTCGTAGCGGTTGGCTCTCCATTTAACTTAGCCTGAGCAACTTTACTGGGCAGTGTCTCTGGCAAACACAAATACAAATAAAGTGTTTCCGTCACAATCAAAAACAAGGAGAATCCAGCAGCAGTAGCAAAAGGATTTGCTTGCACAGTGCTAATCGTACTGAGCCAAGCACCTAATGCAGGCCCAAATGTAAAGCTTATGCTGAAGCAGATTCCCACCAATGCCATCGTTGCACCGCGTTGTTTCTCGTCTGATATATCTGTAGCAATTGCAATTGCTAGTTGAACATTGCCTTCTGAAAGTCCACCCACGACGCGCGAAAGGAGGAATGTACGGAAATCGGTGGCGCAAACCCAGAGAAGAACGCTGAGAATATTGCCAGTCATGCTGGCGAGGAGAGCTGTGCGACGACCATATTTATCCGATAGGGTTCCGATTATGGGGGATGCGAAAGCTTGAAGGAGACTGCGATGAATGCCATTAGCAAAGCCGGGTCGAAAAGAACAGCGGGTTTATAGCTGCATACGAGAATAAACTCCCCAGAGCCCCGCCCAACAATACGATGTCATATCTAGAGTCGATCGGTCTAGCAAATGACGCTTTGTATGTATTCAGATATGTCAAGATATGTGCGAGAAGTGTAGGCGACTCAGATGAAGAAGAAAAGGCTGTTGGCGCCTCGAGACTGCTTTCCTATTAGCTATCTATCCTCATAGTTAAAAACTGCTAAACTTACTTCCTATAGAACTCTAATAGCTTTGGAAATAGAGGCAATATGAATGTGAATCTGCCAAAGTAGCGCGTCAGTTTGCTATCATTCTGCCGGCTTGTTTTATTTGGAAAGTATATCATACGAGATCTGGAATTAATGGGTTAGCTATATTTGCTATCCTTTTCATTTGAATCTGTTAATATGAGACCTACCAAATCTAACAACAGCGAAAAGAAAACCACTCTCAACACCTTCTTTCTCGTCGCTGGGTCCACCTGCGCAGCCATCCTGTGTATCCTCTCTCAATGTCTCAATGTTTCAATTCGAGCCGTCCTGATGTCTCCCAGATCTGCACAACAAAAAAGTCACCCGATAAAACAAAAGTCCCCCGCGGTCCAAAACTAATCAAGGGCTTCACAAAAGTAGTCCACACAACAGAAGAAAGGATTTGGAAAGAAAGAAAACTGTATGATTACCACAATGACAGCATAATGAGTTGATATGCATGATGATTTTTATGTACGGATGATACACGGAACGCCGCGGTGGGACTTGCCTTACGGGCTTATTACCCTGTCATCATCAAGGTAGGTATTCCTCAAAGCTCCTTCATTCAGATTTCAGATCTTCTCCACAATCATGGCACGTTTTGCTCCCGAGCCCCTCGCTCGATAAAAACACGCCTACTCCTTGCAGAACCTGGACTCGGCAACAACACCGTAACTTGCTGCAATCACGGCCCCGCTCAAAGTACCTTGCCGGTAGTCGAGAATTTATTTGTGGAATACTCATTGACAAAATCCGAATACGTCTGTTGCTAATTGGATCAATAGTATTCGTATAGAGAGTTTTGGTTGATAGTTATTTTTAGAACCAAGGCCATGGTATCAGAAAAAACCATCCTTATATCAAATACTGTGCACATTATATTGAATCTTGCAGATGGCCCTGAAAGCATTTCTTAGTATCGGTGGATAAATACACAAAATACCAGAGCTGTCTAAAACTGCGTGTAGTTCAAATCTCATCCACATATATACTAGGTACATACATACAATAATGCCTTCCCCTCGCTACAAGACCATCATCATGAAATCTCTGATGATATGCCAACAATGACACCTTGGAACGCAAAAATAACTAGACCCTTTCTTTCCCTTCGTTCAACTTTTTGTAAAGTAGGAGAATGGGTATGTTTTATCATCATAATTCTCAACCATCAATGGAAAAAAATCAATCGGTATCTTCCCAAATCCCTGTAGAAACAAGAAAACCCATGCCATGTATCATGAAAAAGCAAGAAAAATCGTGTTATTCCTCGCTAGTTCTCGTCCGAGTTATTCCTCGTTCCCCAATTCATCACACTGATGCTGCCCACCCGTCGGTGACAGAAAAAATCATGTATCGGAACCAATGGCATATTCCTAAACGCCTTTGTCACACCCAATCCTGCCCAACAGTTCCTTTCTATCGCTGTGCCCCGGGATACTTACACCACTAGCACTGCTCGTAGTTTTCTTATATCGACTATTTCTTAATGTTCTCCCCTTCAAGTTGAGTTCTTCGACGCCTACTTCTTCCTCATATGGTTCTCCTTCTAAAAGATGGACTTTCTCAGTCAAGGCTTCCTCGTCCAAATCAATTTCTTCCTCTTCTTCCTCTTCGTTGTCACTTCGAGTGTCATCTGCTTGACCACCTCTAATGACTTTAATAGCAACTTGAATAATCATCCAGAACCACATTAATGTGATACCTTGAAGGAACAACAAGGCGCTAAGGAATCCCCATTTGATGTTATTATTCCAACAGATGACTCCGGCAGGATCTTGGAATGGCTTGAAGAGGTGTCCGAAGCGATCAGGGGCCGGGAAAGGACCAGAAATAGAACCATTTTTACCCTGATAACAACCATAATTGATAACCTTAGGGATATCGGCCCAAACGGAATAACATATAATGAGGTAGAAAGCGTGACGGGCCATTACCCAAGAAAGCATGAAAAGTCCGAACATGAAATCGCATAATTTATCGTATCCGAGGTATTTGAGACATTTTGCAAACTATGGAAGCTGCTGTCAGCTTCTGTTAAGAAGGGGCAGAAGAGGGTATTTACCGGGAAGAAAAGATCCACCACGTCCATCAAACAAAGAATCACATTTGCAACTTTCGTTTGGTGATAACCATAACTTGTGAATATCAACGCAGTCGTAACAATGTGGTGTGCAAACATTTGCCAATGGTCCTTTCGACGTGCCTCGAGGTTGATAACCATGATTTGCTGGAGCCAGAATGCATACTGGACGAGTATATACCACTTTCGAAGTCCACCAACCTCTCGATTAGGCCAATTGGTCCATAGCTCAGTCAAATTCCACCAGTAGTCCGAGTTTACATATATGTACTATCCATTTATTAGCGAGAGGCTTTCCAACAATATATTCGACATTAGCTAACCATGCCCAGTGTCCAGAACACAGAATAATAGACCATAAGCCAAGCCTGCTCAGCAAATCTGGTCTCGTCCCTCGCAGTCTTCACCCCACCCTTTCTTGCCAATGGCCTCAAGACATAATCCATGAAAGCAGCGCGAAGTCCGGTAAAGATAACAATCCAATAGAACACAAGCCAAGCATCATTCCAGCCGGCGCAGTACTCGCCAGAATCCGGATTATAGTAAGAAAGCTCGAAGAATTTTCGTGTATGTCTGCGGGCTTTGGGAAAGCAGATGTGTGTTAAGGAAAGAAGCATCAGGAGATTGACAGATAGTCCTAAGGTTCATTGTTAGAAAAATCTAGAGAAAGATGTCGATAGAGAATTTACCAGTTTGATGGTCCACAACGAATCTACAAATGATGTCTAGAGGGCTGTCATCTTTCCTTTTGGCCTTTCTTTTACCCATCATTGGAAGAGCTGGATAATGTGTTGAACTGTCGAGTTTCTTTTCTACAGGAAAAGTAGTTTCACCATTTTGATGTGCCCACTCTGGCGCAGCTTTGGTTGTCCCATCTTGAATTGTATCGATTGGAAAATTCGAGCTCATGGCGACTTAAGACGCGGAGAGTGAGGGGGAAAGTAAATTTTAATTTGGTGGTTTGACAATTGTTGAGGTTCAATTGAGTGAGGAATACATATATTTCTCTCTCAATTGTCCTTTAAAACCCGAAATTTGAAGTGAGTGAATACAACATAGAATACTTTATGATTCGTATGCAATAGGATAATAAAACCAGTCCGAGTTCGAGTCAAAACGAATGTGGGCTAGGGACAGTACGGGAGTAGACAATGGAAAGGTGGATGGTGGATGGGACAGTTTTGATGTATCTGGCAGGGTAAGAAGAAGGCGGTGAATATTTTCCAGTGTTCCGACTCACTGTTGTACTCTTTTTTTTTGGCGAGGGATTTGCAACAACAGGTGGAGTTGGATGGGGAACCAATTTGGGCGAGTGGCTGCAGCTTCTTTTACTATTTGTGAAGGGGTTCGTTTTACATTTGAAAGAAAAAGGTGGTCCGATCGACGAATCAAAATGATGATACTATCATCGTGCGAGTCAGAGATCGGAGAAGAAAGCATTTGTTAATTTGTGAAGTGAAAATAGCATCCAGATGTATATATACAGAGATACGGACTAGGTAAAATACACATTTTGAAATGTCTCGAGTAATAACTCAATTGGGGAGCCAGGGAGTGAGGAGGGGAAGTTTCTTCTTTTCCCTCCTTCATGTTTCTCTGGGAAAATGACCCACGAACAGCATTGGCTTGGTTATCCCCAATTCTTTCTGACTTCGACCACTTTTTCCTTTGGATATGCTTTACGGGACTCGGGAGGACCCCTCCTCAATATGCACTAAGCGTTCTAGGTCTAGATCTGCTACATACCGGTATTAGAGAAGCGATGATATGTAGCTGATCGATACTTTAAACTTTGAATCGCTTCAAGAGCTGAAAGACTATCTTCTAGACGTTACAAGGGATGCATCATGCAAGTATCGTGCCGCGCCAGTATGTGCACATAGCACAAATAACTTTTTCGTTGAGGAGCTTTCTTCGGGATTTTTTTGTTACCCCTTCAGTATCAGTTAGACCCCTGACCCAGATAGGAGGGGATAATTCAACAAGCTTAGACCTGTCATACCTGGGCAGCTTCACCAAATACATCATGGCACGAAAGATTTCCACTATATAAACTGACGACGTATACATTGAATGTGGATTTGCTCCATGTAAAGGGGAAAGAACCATTAAAACAAATTAACCACCCAAAAGACCCACAGAAACCCCATCCCAATAGTACCAGTTTTCAAATTAACCCTTTAACACCCCCTGATTATTTGTTACCATTGAAAGTCTTATTGTAAACACCAGACGGCACCGTACGTTAGTAGCCCCTCAATGCCACCCTCTGACCACAGTATCCTCCCTAGTTATTTTGTTGGCTGTTGAGAATTCGGAGAATGGCTAAAAACAGGTTGATGATGTCAAGATAAAGACTAATAGCAGCCGCGATCTCTTCCTCTACATGATAGTGTCTCATTATGAGTTGGGTATCAACAAGAATGTAGCCGGAAAAAATAACGGCAGTGATACCAGAATAAATCAACTCGACAGTACTGTTGCCTGGGAAGAACATAGCCATAAATCCGAAGAGAATCAATGCCCATAATCCACCAAAGAGATAAGGCATCCATGACGTAAAGTCATATTTGGTTTGGCAGGCGAATAGCGTGAGCGCGACAAATATTCCAGCGGTGAGTAAGACAGCTTGAAGGACAATGCGGGAATCGAATGTTGATACGATGACCGATATTGTGTATGCCTCGAGCGCTGTGAATCCTCCGAGGAACAGTAGGTTAGTTGGATAAGATTTTCGCTTCCAGTATGTCAAAAGCATAAAACCAATTGCGCCGAACATCTGTGACTGTCAGCGTTATCCTGTTATTGCTTGGAGATTTAACATACCGAGGTCCATAGCAACCAAGTGTTTGACTGAATCCATGTTTTGTAGGATTGGCTGAAGAAAGAAACAGAGCTCAGAGCTGCTGTGGCGATGAGTTGCACGGAGCTGGCAACCAAATTAACACAACGGAAGCATCTTAGTAAAATTGCGCAACACTCACAGAATAGCATAAACCTTTCGGACAAACTGAAAAATTGTTAGGAAATGCCTCGTCGAGGTTATTGACAATAGAGTTCCACATACCTGCATCCGAATTTCAATAGTTGCTTCAGCGACAGAGCCTCCAAACTACACCTTTGTCAGAATACCTGCTCCAAGTATTAAGTCCCAATCTTGTATATACCTTAAAGTCATCCGGAATATTATCCTCGCTGCTTCTTGGTCCCCCTCCTAGAAGAGCTTCATTATCTGCCGATGAAGAAGGTTCGGCGTAAGATGGAGGGGCTTGCGAGTAATGAGCGGGATCATCGAGCGAATCTCGCTGGGAAGCGCGAGAGTATTTTGTGTTCGACGCCATAGTTCTTGGATCTGAAAGAATAGTTGTGATGGTCAGCGATGCACTGGCGGTAGTGTTGTTGAAGAAACGAAAAGTAGTGTTGAAGTGGTTGTGTCTTGATGAGATGAGGTTCTGAGAGGCACTGTCCATAGAATACCGAAGAAGCATAACGTAATCGTCAGATGATGGGGTAGTACCTACCTACCTACACCGTACGGAGTACATTAGCAGTACATTAGCGCTGCCTCAAAAGGAAATGTCCCTGATTATTATGGGTAATCTGAAAATAATCATTGCTCTACTCTATTTTTTCTTAAAATCGTTCGTCAATTTTTACACCTTATGGTGATTCAATATGAACATTTACCATAATATGTTTCGCGATCATGATATCAATCTCACCCAATAGGATGAAGAAATACTGAAAATATATCTCCAAGAGAGTTCTGATGTCTTCAAGAATTATTGACCTAATAAGAAATAAATATCGATTTAGCTGCACATTAGAAGGCAATAAGAAACTACGTTATTAGCTGTTCGAAAAGCCAGAATAAATGCAGCGCCGTCAACGACCTGCAAAAAAGAAAATCCCCAGCTCCAGAAATCCGAACGAAAGCGTGTGCAGCAATCGACAGGCTTCTCCATCGCCACCAGTCATCCATCCATGTTTCTATGCATAAACACATTTCCCCTGTACATATCACCATTAAGCTTCAGCATCCGCTGACGTGCGTGTTCCGTTGGCTGCCTCGAGATGGGCACTTTGCTCGCGTTGCATTCTAGCCTCGATCTCCTTCAATTGACTCTCACGAGCTAACAGCTCTTGTCGCTTAACTTCAATCTCTCTTTGTACTTTGATCTCGACTTCTCTAAGCTTCTCCTCCTCACGGCGGAGTTGCTCTTCCTTTAGACGGACAGATTGAGAGGCCAAGTCCTCAGGATTCATAGAAGCATCACTGTAAAGTCGTTAGCATTCATCAAGCACAATTAAATCGAAACGAAAACATACTTTCCACGACCACCGTCAACACTCTTGCTAAGCTTCTCAGTACGGTAGTTTTCATACAAGAAATCGTGAGTGATTTCCTTCAAATCTGCCAAATGGCTGTGTAAAAGAGCACTTCGAATGGCAAGGAAGTCCGAATGTCTTGGGTCATCGACCTCTACAACACCCCATGGATATTGTCTTGCACGGACTTGGCGTCCACCAATGTCAACAACCTCCTCGGATCCTACAATGGCGAATGGCATCAGACCACGAAGCTCTGCATTCTCCTCGACTGTGTCTTCATCGTCCTCCTCGATATCGTAAGGAAAGTTGTACACAGGAATTCTGTAATGCTCAATATCCTCCATGACAAGCTTTTTTGATTCTGCAAGCTCAGCGGGTGTCAAGGAATCGGCCTTTCCGATGACTGGAATAACGTTAACTCTGGGAGAGAGGCGCTTCATGAGCTCGATATCTAATTCGCGGAGGCTATGAAACACGTCAGCTTGGATTCGCAAGATAAAAGTCGAGATTCGACATACCCGTGGCCGGTAGGGGTGATGAAATAAAGTAGAGCATGCACACGGTTGTCGCTCAAACGAGGATTACGCTTGATACGGGACTCCTCTGCCAAAATACCGTCGTGTTGTCTCTCAAGGTAACCCACAATTTCTCCAAAACTTCACATCTGTCAGCTAGAAATCTTCACGTTGTAAATTGTTCCTCCTACCTTGCCTCATTGTCGATTTGGTCCCCGAAGCCAGGAGTGTCGACAATTGTGAGTGAAATACGGGTTCCTTCTTCATCTAATTCCAGCTCTATAAAGGTGTTAGTCAGGATTCAATTTCGATCAATGGATAGATCGAAGTGCTACCGACCAACTGTGATTGGCTTAATCTTAACACCCTCCTCAAGATGAGCATTCGCCGCATCATCGGAGTCCTTGCCTGGGAGAACCTTTGTGCCGCATAAAGTATTCACGAAAGTTGTTCGTCCTGAGAGATCCAGTCAATACCGCCGCTCATTTTTATGTGTTTCGTGTCATCGTACCTGTGCCTGATGCACCGCAAACCATCAAGCAGAACTGAATACCCTTCTTGACGTTCTTCTTCTTTCGCATCTTAATCTATCGAATCACCGAGTTAGCATTGATAAACTTTCAAAATGAGGAAACAAATCCCAGAGGAGGACTGTTGAGGAAGTTGCGGTCAGATTGTCCATACTTGGATGCAGATCACCAAGTTGTCGATAGGGATAAACGTACAGCATTCAAAGGAGACGACATGATGGTCTTATTATTACGAGGCTTTAGCCACGAAGAAAAACGATTGAACTGGGCTGTAAATATAAGAGGGCAAAATAGATTGAAGAAGAAGAGTCGATGGAAAGAATGTAACTGCTTTCAGTCTATTGAAATTCTGAAATTGAAGTTGCTGGATTTATCTCTTGTAAACTATCCGTCAACAAGTCGTTGCTTCTTCAGGTCAGGGGAATTAATTAGCGAAATGGGTGATAGATTAAACGCTTTACCCAATTCAGCAGCGGATGATATGAGCTTGTGCGAGGCTGAGAGAAGGGATTTCCTGGGGTGTTACAATCGGTACCTTTTCTTTATCTTGGAGGAGAAGACCGGTGGACCTAATAATAAAATAATAGTACTTGGTAGGTAGGTAGCTACATGTGATGGATTCTTCTTGTCAAATTCAACCAATTTCACAACATCATATTCACTCAACTTAAAGGGAAACTCGTACAATTGAATACCTAGCTTTACATGAATAACATGGAATGTCAACATTTCCAGATACAAGCAAATGTCTGCCATGGTTTTGACATGTTTATTGAAAGGTTCAAAAGGTTGAAAGACATTTGGGGCCGTGTTGACACTGAGTATTTATTGCGATTACGAACGGTGGATAGGGTGCATTGTTGTTGATAGCCTGCCTGATTGATAGGATAGCCTAGCAGCCTTACGGTCCCGCTGGAAGAAGTATCATCATATCATCCAGTACATTCAGCACATCACCGCTTCAAACATCTATATCTGGGACACATTTGTTGCCCCAAATCTTTTGAATTACTCAGAACTTGGAGAGTCGCTAGTGATGAAGGGCTGTACAAGTTCCTGACAAACTCTACCCCATTTTTCTTCATCCTTTCGTTTGGCATTACGAGGACAAACAATATTAATATTGTCGCATGTTATCGCTATCGAAGATGAATACCAGACCAGCGATAGAGAACTCGAGGAATCCCGCAGCCTTATCGGCTTCCTTCAACCACGATGCCAGCTGCTTTGCCATTGGACTTGATACCGGATTTCGTGGTATGGTCCTAGGTTGCTCCTCAGTATAAGTGGCCTAATTGAAAAATATAGTATTCAACACAGAAGGATGTCAGCAACGAGTTACCAGAGGTATTCACCAACCACAGCCCCGCGGATAGGCAACGCTGATTGGGAGGTAGATTTCAACGGTGGAGTTGGAATAGCAGAAATGCTTGGAAAGACCAACTATATTGCTCTAGTTGGTGGTGGGAAACAACCAAAGTTTGCCCAGAATAAGGCAAGCAGCTACTGGAGATTTGGATTTACGTTTGCAGCCTAACATCGTTATAGGTAATCATCTGGGATGATTCGAAACGAAAGATTGCTGGACAGCTATCGGTCCTTACGTCTGTTAGAGGGGTTCGGATTTCGAGGACTCACATAGTTGTCGCACTTTTGAACAGCATACGCGTCTACCTCTTCCATAGTACGCCTGAGCTACATCAGGCTTATGAAACTGCAGGAAATCCCTATGGTTTATGCTGCTTGGGGACCAGTACCTTGATATTTCCTGGTAGAACGGCTGGTCAAGTACAGGTTGTTGAACTAAATACTGGAAACGTTAGCATTATACCCGCTCATTCGGGGGCTCTCCGAGCTCTAGCTTTAAGTCGTGATGAGGAGGTAATTGCAACTGCTAGCGAAACCGTACGTCCTCATTCACTGCCTATGTTTTTGAAAAGTTCCTAAGCTCATATCAACGCAGGGCACACTTGTCCGGGTGTTTGCAACAAGCAATTGTGCGAAAATAGCTGAACTCAGACGAGGTGTTGATCATGCCGATATTTTCTCTATTTCCATTGCCCCTTCAGGTCAGCTCCTAGCTGTTACTTCAGATAAGTCTACGCTCCATATCTTCGATATCCCACATCCCTCGAAGCCTCCGAGATCTGAATCAGAGCTTGGTCATCGACGGCTTACGTCCCTTGGAGGTGGGGGCATCAGTAGTCCATCGACGCCGGATTCTGATACCAGCAACAAGTGGGGAATTCTAGGGAGACTTCCTTTGATGCCTCGAGTGTTCTCCGATGTATATTCTTTTGCAACAGCGGCATTTTCCACTGGCGAGGAACCTTTGTCGGCGTCTTCTAATCCACTAACAGCAAGCGACGCTGGACCAAAACCCACAAAAGGCCTCATTGGATGGACAAGTGATGAAAGTTTGATTGTTGTCGGAGCAGGTACCGACAGTCGATGGGAGAAGTTTATCATTGCCGAGGGTGAAGATGGCAAGCGTTACTGTATACGAGATGGCTGGAAGAGGGTTCTGAGAGTCGAGTAGATTCCCTTTGCTTTTAATGCATATATATCACGGCACGGCAAGGAGTCAGGATACCATCATGATCGGAGTTATTAGGGTACGTCGTGTATGGGTGGAAATTACGCATGGATCTGAGGTCTATTTATGTACAAGAGCTTACATATCGCACCAACTGGATCATAGAATTGTTAACAAGTCAATATTAATAAGGTCTTTTTTATATACCTCATTAATACTGCCGCCGTCTATCATGTCTGTCCTCCCTTGAATCATCTCTTCTCCTGTCACGTCGCTCGCTAGTCCTATCCTTGTCCCTATCATCTCGTTCGTAATCACGACGCCTCGGCGCATCTCTATCCCTATCTCCCCGTGATCGAGAAAGGTGTTTATCAGCCTCATTCTCACTTGGTGACCGTTCTCGCCGCAATCTCCTATCTCTATTATCTCCTGGGGATCTCTTCCTGGACTCGCGATCTCGATCCCGCTCTCTATCGTGGCCATGTGATCTATGCCGAGATCGATGATCACCATCCAAATCTTCCTCATCCTTGATGTGCCTAGACCTATGGTGATGTCTATGCTTTCTGTCCTTTCCTGACTTTTCTGATTTACTTCTCTCTTTCGCCCTCCCCAGTGCCTTCGCGACCGCTTCCTTTTTCTCCTCAATTAAAAATGCCTTCATCGGATCATCCTCGTCATGATCTCTAATTAACAGCGCCAATTCCCTCTCCTCTTTAAGCATCGGCCTCTGCTCTTCTTCATCCTCACCGCCCTCACTCTCCGCACTGGTCCTTCTTCTCTTCCGCCGCTCCTCTCCTTCACCATCTAAATCTCCGTTCAGGTCCATCCCAGTATCCTCTTCTCCCTCCTTCCTTTTATATCTCGTATGATCTACCTTCAAAGTCCTACCGGCAATTACTGCGCCGCCTAAATTGTCAACAGCTAAATCCGTGCTCCTCTGGTCCTCATATTTCAAAAAAGCAAAACCTTTTGATTTTCCGGTCTCTTTGTCCCGCACCAAATTGATGTATGTAGGTTCGCCATATTGTGAGAATATAGTTAAAACATCGCCTTCGGAAAGCTCAAAAGGGAGTCCGCCGATGTAAATATAAGCTGTGTCGCGATAATCTGTGTGCCATGATGCAGATGGAGGGCTAGATATCAGTTAGCAAACATACTTTATCGCGATGTGATTTAATGTGATTGCGACTTACACACCATTTTCCAATTCACGTCTATTAAGCTCCTGAATCTGACGAATGCTATTCATTTTGTTGTATGTAGAGAATGAACATTTATGGTGAGGCGCAAACACAGAGACAAGGCTGTCAAAATTAAAAGATTTGGCCCCTGCCTCGCGTGTTCAATGCATTGATTTCCGTTCACAACTTTATGAAGCTTCCCCAAACCACAGACAGATCTTGAGGAACTCCAATCAACCAATGCGATAAATACGAAATTCTTCGATCCTTTGCTCCAAATATCGGATGGGAAATTTTTGGGCCAGGAAGAACCAACAAACAAACTCAGGTTTGAAAGATTGACCTACAAACTGCATGGTTACGAGTGCAATATAGGGGAAAGGAAGTAAATAACCCTTCCAAGGCAGCGAATATGGCGAACAATAGGGCATCGACGTATACGCAAGCTACGACATCAACGGATGATGAAGAGAAGAAGGATATGTGGTCATCTATGTTGGATGGAGTAGCTAGTGGGAAAAGATTACCGGAGAAGAATATCCTTGTGCTAGGTACTGCAGCAGCATTCCGATGTGCCAACGAGGGGAAATACTAATATGAAGTAGGAGGGACCGCGGATTCACAGAAAGAATTTTTAGAGGCTTTGTCGGTGGATGAGACTAGGAAATCACAGGATAGACAGAGTAGCAAACAACCTCCTATTGCAAACAACTTTGCTTTGGGGTACACATATCATGATGTTTTGGATGCAGATCATGAAGGTATGCTTCAGCTCGATACAGCTAACCCTTCAATTGAAAATCTAACATTACCTAGATATCTTGGCTCGGTTATCTTTATATTTACTTGCGGATCCTTCGCCCTCCTTCACACCTCTAATGCAGCCACTTCTCACACCACAAACGATCCCAAATACACTTATTGTCATACTACTAGACTGGTCGCAGCCATGGTTCTGGCTGAGGGAACTGCGGGACTGGATACGTCTCCTGCGGCCGTTATTGATATCTCTGGATGAAGATTGCAAGGAGAAAATGGAGGAGGTTATGATTAGTTGGAGGGATAGAGGGCGCGGTGGGAGTAGCTTGGATGGTGGGGGAAGTACTGCTACTGAAGGAGATGTTAGCCTGCCTTTGGGTCCTGGAGAATGGGAAGAAGCCTTGGGTTTACCGCTTTGTGTGGTTTGTCAAAACGTAAGTCCTATTGTGTATGCGCATACATGTGCTCTGTTAACAGGTGTCTAGTCTGACAAAATCGAAAGGCTGGAGAAAGAACGGTCCTGGAGGGAAGATGAGTTTGACTTCGTTCTGCAATTTTTGCGCACAACGCTCCTCAAGCGTAAGTTTGATCTTTTACTACATGCACACACATGCTGACTACTTCAGATGGGGCGTCCCTCATATACACAACACCTGGGGTTATTAGTCCACTGCAAGGCTTAATACACTCCTCTCTCGGCATACACTCTCTCCTCAAAAAGCAACCTATTAGGCACAATCTTATTGATCGCGATAAGGTAGTCGTGCCACCCAATTGGGACTCCTGGGGTAAAATACGAGTACTTCGCGAAGGTTTCAATGTAGAGGAAGTGAACAAAGGCTGGTCATTTGACATTGAAGAAGATTCAAGCAGTGATGATGGTACGCACTCACAACCACCAGAGCCTGTGGCTGAGAGCGCGGTCTCAGCATATGAAGAAGTCATCCGGGATCCCAGTCTCGATGCCTTGCAAGCGACATCTGCAGAATCACAAGGTCTTAAACTGGAGGTATCCAGCCTTGATGCCCAAAGCTTCCTAGCTTCGCAAGTCGAAATCCTACATAAAATTAGTCAAGGGCCAGATGTCTCGAGCGTGGATAGTAGTCGTTTGGTTAATGGTCGCAAGGTGTCGAGTGAGTATGGCAATGGCGAGGAGAAAACGTCTGATGAAGGAAGAGTTAGTGAACATATTGGGCCGGTTCAGTTCAATATGGGAGGTATTCAGGTCGATGCCGATGATATGTTGCAAAGATTACGGGTATTTATTTCAATAAGGAACGCTTAGGGCAAAAAAAAACTAACAAGGTATAGGAGCGACAAGCATATTCTTCACCAGAGGCAACGACACCAGGCGCACGTATCGATCCATCAGCAGACGGAAAGGTTCAGAACGAAGCATTAGCATCTTTCTTTGCCGGACTAATGAAACGAGGTGGCAGCGCACAGAATAGTCCTAAACCAGGAGCTTCGTCCTAAGTGTAAGCTTTGCTTTTCCAGCATGGCGTAAGTGGCAAAATCGGCCAGAGACTCTATCCTGGCATCAGCCAAATCAATGTACTAGAATAGGTGATAATGGGTGGTGGAGGGGCGAAAAGGGGAGATGTTTGAACGAGGAAGAGTAAGTGCCTTTTTGCATGATACCCGGAGGACTGGCTAGATGTAATCATATACATTTGTTCCATATCGATAGATCTGACTCGGATAGATCAGGGCGTGGCTCTTGTAAAGATAGAGTGATATGTTGGAGTAGAACTCACGACCCTACCCTAGTTGGGCTTGAGACGAAAATTCGCATTTTGGCTTTTCAATTGAAGTCGACAAAATCACGACAATTGATTATTTGAGATATGCAACAAAACTTTCCAATGGAAAAGATCAGCATGTTATTGGTTTATGATTTTGACTAAAAGTGAAGGTTGTGTTTGCTGGTGCTTTGTGATTGGTCTGCGGCCATGCATTCTGTTTAGTCTTTTACGAGGAGAAGGTTTCATCCACATATGAATCCGGAAACTAATCTCGATATTTCTCTAATAATTTATCATCCCAACTATTCATAGTCCATTAGTTTTCCCATCCTCACTCCCATTTTTAAAATTAGATTCACTCACCTCAGAAATTTCCCGCGCAATCCTTCTTCCCTCAACTTCTCGTCAACAACTAATCCTGCCATGACACCTCCAGGCTGCTCTGGTTTCAATAGTTTCCGACCTTCGTGCAATTGGATGAATTTATCTGCATCCTTTTTGTCCATTACTCCGCTAGTACTATGAGAGCGGGCCTCCTTTTGCATGTCGGTGTCGACGACTCCTGGTCGGATGGCCAGGGTGGTAATTAGTGGTTCTTCGGCTGAGAGCGTCTGGGCGAGATGGTTTAGGGCGGCTTTGGAGGAGCCGTAGGGTCCCCATGTGGAATAAGCGGAGACGGCAGCTCCAGAGGAGGTGAGTAGGATGGTGCCTTGGGTGGTGCGGAGATGAGGAATTGATGGGGTTATCTGGATGGGGGGTTAGTTCTCATGTTTATGTCCACGTGGTATGGGAGTAGGAGGAGACGGACAAATGCTAGGGCGGAGAAGAAATTGACGTCAAAGAGGGTACGCCATTCTTCGGGGGTGCTGTCGGCTATGCGTTTTACTGGAGATAGAATTCCGTGGTTGACGATTAGACCGTCGAGTTTGGAAAACCGTTTGATGGTGGTATCGATGGCTTGTGGTCCTATCTGGTAATGGAGGGTTTGATTAGTTGAAAGATCTAGCTTTGTTCATTGAATTGTACGTAAGAAGTAGAACAGTGAAACTTGATAGTTAGATATATCTGTGATGCAGCCTTTGATCAAGAGGAGGAAACTTTCAAACACTCTCGACCCTGTAGATGGAGATGACTACCTGCGTCTCCAGCTATACTCCCTAAACCACACAAATCCTTGAAACCAAATGTCTTCCTCACAACATACCTTAAAATCACTCAAATCCCCCACAACAACTTCAGCCTGCTCTGGATACTGTTCCTTCAATTCCTCCATGGGTCCTGCAGTCCTAGCTACAAGCACCACATTATGTTTCTCCCTCAGAAGTTTCTGAGCAATAGCAAGACCGATTCCACGGCTTGCACCGGTAACAATTATTGTTCGAGTTGACATTGTTGTATGATTTGAAAATTTGAGAGGATAAGTCAAATGGAATCGTTTTACGTGGTGACTGTCTAAATGTATGAGTGGGGAGAATAAACGTGATTGAGTTGATGTAATGTGTTTTGGTGGGGCAATTGGAGATCTTTTGTTTACAAGATGGCTTCTTATGACTGCTTCTGGTAAGCAGGAGATAAGAACATGTTCTCTATTCGGAATATACGCAACTGTTCTATATATATACACATAATGGGTAGCTTCTTTGGCCTTTTTAAATCTTTAGATGTGATATTTAAAATGTAAATTACTTCATTTTCATTGGACCATTACGTCATATCACATGCGGGGCAGAGCGTAAGGGCGTCGACATGAAGCTTCAGCACCAGATCACCTCCAAATCCATTCCAGTAAAAGTTTCCCGTGAATATTCCTCTCTTCAAGTTCTCTTCTAAACTCTTTATAATGTCCAACACCGTAATCCTCGGCACTGGTATAATCGGTCTCTCAACCGCCTACTATCTCTCTCTCTCCCATGACCCCTCAACCATCCACCTCGTAGATCCATCGCCCACTCTTTTCTCTTCTGCTTCTGGCTACGCAGGTGGTTTTCTTTCTCGAGATTGGTTTGCCGAGGAATCATCTGATCTGGGTTCCTTAAGTTTCGAAGAACATAAGAAACTCGCGGAAGAACATGCTGGTGGTGAAAAATGGGGGTATAGTGTGAGTAAAAGTATGAGTTATGTGAGTGACGTTGCAGCGGAAAGTTTGAGGAAGACTGGGAAGAAAGGAGTTAGAGGAGATGATTGGTTGAGGGGGGGTGGAAGTAGAGCCGAGACTGCTAGTGGTAATGGTGGTGTTAGTGTATATGAAATTATAGGTGCTACTAGGCTCGAGGGACCCAAATGGTTGAAAAGAAATAAAGGTGATGAGTTAGAAGTCATCAGTGAAGATGAAAGTACAGCTCAAGTGTGAGTTAGTCTAAAATCTTTTCTCATTCATCCGAAATCAAATTAACAAATCAAGTGACCCTCTCAAATTATGTCAATTCCTTCTCACCACCTGTCTCGCCCGGGGCGTACAACTTCACCACCCTGCAAAAGCCTTATCCATTCATCAAGATATGAGATCCGAAATATCTAGTATACGTATTTTGAAAACCTCCACAAATATCGAGTCTGATATTCCGTGCACGAAAATTCTGATAGCGGCTGGTGCTTGGTCGCCAGAGGTATTTTCTACCTTGTTCCCTGGGTCAAAGTTAAAATTACCGGTCTCCAGTCTAGCTGGTCATTCTTTGCTAGTGAGAACACCGAGCTGGAATGATCAGCTGGGGGAGAAGGAATGCCATGCCGTATTTGCTAGTGATGAGGATGGATATTCTCCTGAGGTGTTCTCTAGGAAGGGTGGTGAGATTTATGTTGCAGGCTTGAACTCTTCAATCATACCATTACCAGGACTCGCAACAGAGTCCAAGGTCCAAAAGGATGTTGTGCAGAGGTTAGAGAAGACTGCGAAAAAAATGTTTGGCCTTGACGAAAACATTGAAATGGAAGTTGTCAGAAAAGGCTTATGCTTTCGACCGGTTACGAATAGGGGAACGCCAATTTTGGCGAGGATAGCCGATAGTGACTTAGGCGGAATGGGGACTAGGAGTGCTGGAGATGGCGGTGTTTGGCTTGCGGTTGGACATGGCCCTTGGGGGATTAGTATGAGTTTGGGTACTGGCAAAGTGATGGCGGAGATGATACAAGGAAAGGCCACAAGCGCTGATGTCTCGAGATTGGGTTTTTAGCATTGAATAATTTAGATCGTCAAAAATGGTGAACTCGAAACCTTACAAGACATATCTCCATCAATCAATAATGGAAGAGCTTTGCTGGTGAATTTTTACGTCGCTATGAAATCATTTCAAAACTCCCCATTGATATTGGTCCGCTATATAGAGCTTGTTATCGGAACTCCGAAAATGAAATCTTTCACTCTCTAGTTATGTAAGGAACTAGAAATTTTCGAATAATGACGAGTGATCAATGAGGTTTACCAAATCTTGCAAGTCAGTACAATCCAGCCGGACTGGAAGAATTGAATGGGTATTTTACTGTATGACATCAAATTAGCCACACCATGGCAGTTAACGAAGTCTCTCTGACCTTTGAGCCTCACGGTTCAGTGGTTAGGAATTCCAGGTCCGATAATCACAACATGAACAACTCGGTGGGAATAGAACCTGTTGTGACCAATAATAACCTCCAAGTCGCCCCATGCCGAGAGGACACGCAGATTTTAGAGGAGGTTTAGGCTTTGCTTCCCAAAACATTCTTCGGGCATATGTTATGCTTCACCAACATTGAAGACTCATGAGAAGAGATTTCTCATGTGGATAAGTCCCATTAGCATTCCAAGAACCACAGGAAATGATTATGGATCGAGATTGTGATGAATAGTCCAATTGAGTAGAAGGGAAAATGACGAGTGTTTCACTTGTGCATGGCTATGTAGAGGATGTTCCATTGAATTCGCATTGCAGATATTGAAGGCGTAAGCTTTCCTCGTGAACCGACACAATTACTTCTGTACTGATAATCAGAGTAGTAGCCAGGAAAGCCAGGCTGGATGTATACTGGGTTGCTGAGCAAGCACGTAGTACATATGTGAAGAAGAGTACAATTTCAAGGAATGCACTTGCTTATAATTTTGCGAATGTTGGGCCCTGCAACCGGTAGCATAGAGGATCCACAATGTCTACGAATTAATTACTGAGGTTTTGCAAAAAGCTTCGAGCCATCTAGAGCCGAAGAGGAAATACTAAGTCTTGACGGCGGTCACTTGGCACAGAGAAATGATCAAGCTCTAATCTTCCACTAGAAGAAGTGTCCATAGAAATGTAATCCTGCCATGAACTTCCGCTGAGTATTTTTGCAGATCGAAGCCAGTAATCAGGTCGTTGTGTTTGCAAGCGTTACCGCTACAATATTATTTGTAAAGGTATTCCCTCGATTCATTGACGCCATTCCTATTTACAAACACGATCGATTCGTCCAGCAACCCCCCTAGCCCCAATACAATATTTACTCATCATCGTAGCCACTCAAGGATTTTCTTGGTCCATTTGGGACTGCGCAAAATATACTCGTTAGTAATTGCAAGTATCAATAGCTTTCGTAGAGCAATTTATGCCAAAACGTACTTGGATATGTCAAAGGAATCTGTGGTCTCGGTCCATCCCCAAGTCTATGGCGAATCTTTGGCACTGTGAGAACGAGGACTGGTCCAATACTTCCAACGACTATGGAGAAGAAGATAGCGGGCTTTTCAATGGCTGCCCATCGTATGTACCGGAAAGGTTGGGAGAAGAATCGTGGTATTGTGGACGACATTTTGTCTGTGATTGTTAGCATATTTCTAAAACATGTAAGATTTATTCTGCCGGTCAAATTGCAGCCAACTCACAAGAATTTTGAATTGCTGGATCCTTCTGCGGGGATTTAAAATCGCTCGAGGCTGGAATTTCGACGTTGATGTCGCGAGTTTGAAGTAGCATCACGTGTAGCTATCCCACACTAATCGACCCCTGTAGCAGCGGGAAACTCTTGGCATTGCATACGTTTCCTAAAGCTTCAAGCCGCGCAATTCACAACTTCGAGAGAAAGAATATTGAAGTAAACCACAACGAAATAATGAGGTGGATTCTTTCTTTTCTACTACTGGGACTGCTCAGTGCAGTCTCAGCTTTGAGTTCTGCCGGAGATAAATTGTTAGTTGTACTGGAAGAATTGTCAGAGAAATCGAAATACTCGAAGTACTTTGGAGATCTTGAAGGTATGTAGCTGTTTTTGATATTGATTTACAATTGTAAGGTCTATTATACTAATTCATATGCGTACACAGCACGAGGATATAAGTTAACTTTTGAGTCACCGAAAAATGAGAAATTAGGACTTTTTGAATTGGGGGAACGATCCTTCGACCATCTACTCGTCTTACCATCCAAGTCAAAAGGTACAAATCCTGACATTAGTGGAATGAATTACGTTAACGCATAGCAGGTCTGGGACCAGCATTGACACCTAAACTTCTCCTCGAGTTCATCAACAAGGGCGGAAATATCTTGTTAACTCTTTCATCATCCCACCCTACCCCCACTGCCCTTGTATCGCTACTTTTAGAGCTCGACATCCACCTTCCAACAGACCGCACTTCTCTAGTTGTTGACCACTTCAACTATGATACTTTGAGTGCCGCAGAGAAGCATGATGTTGTTCTTCTGCCACGACCAGACGCTGTCAGACCAGATGTTAAAAACTATTTCCGTGGAAATGGCAAAGGCGGGGAAGTCACTGCTTTCCCAAGAGGTGTTGGACAAACTTTGGGAAACACCAGCCCATTATTGACACCTCTTCTCCGAGCTCCTAGAACTGCATACTCGTATAATCAGAAGGAGGATATCGAGGGTGTGGAAGATCCATTTGCGGTTGGACAACAATTATCACTCATTACCACCATGCAGGCTAGAAACAATGCGAGATTTACAGTGATTGGGTCATCGGAGCTCCTCGAGGATACATGGTTTGATGCTAAGGTCAAGCGCAGCATTGGGATGGGTGGTGTTGGATCCGATGCCACGGAGATTAAGACATCCAATCAAGAATTCTCCAAAGAGGTCACCGGCTGGACTTTCAAGGAAATCGGGGTCCTCAAGGTTGGGAGCATCAAGCACTATCTTCATGAGAATGGGGTGAAGAGCAGTGACATTAACCCAAAGATCTACAGAATTAAAAACGATGTGGTAAGTCAAGCGGTTCCACTATTGAAACATTGCTTACAATTTAACAGACATACGAAATCGAGCTTTCCGAGTACTCGTGGGACAAGTGGGTTCCATTTACCCCGCCATCCGGAGACTCCCTGCAATTAGAATTCTCTATGCTTTCACCTTTCCATCGTCTTATACTCGAACCATCCACTACCACTTCTGATACACAAACGTACACGGCGAGCTTCAAGCTCCCAGATCAACATGGTATCTTTAACTTCATGGTCAACTACAAGCGACCATTCCTCACCAGCATCGAACAAAAGAATACCGTCACAGTCAGACATTTTGCCCACGACGAATATACTAGGAGTTGGGCTATCAGCAATGCCTGGCCATGGATTGCCGGAATCGGCGCCACAGTTACAGGATGGGTTGCGTTCGTTGCTCTTTGGTTATGGAGCAAGCCTGTACCACTGAAGTTGACGAAGAGTGGAAAGAAAGTTCAGTGATGGAGTCAATTAGGATCCGGGGATCATTTGTATGATAAAATTAAAAGTGTATAAGCATGCATAAATGAAAATTCTTCGCAAACTGTTATGGATATGTCTTGGCACGGTTTGAGCTAGATACAAGGATGTGTCATTTTCGACCACAAGTCAGTGTTCAGGATAAGAACTCAGAAAGTTGAAAGGTGTATCTTTCAAGGGGAACCAGGAACAATTAAATTCAGGTAGGCTTAAAATTATCATTATAATAAGTTATTGACTCTCCATGTCCCGTGTAACAATTTGCCTCTATTTTAGAATTCGTACGAACTTTGCTGGATATATCACATTATTTCTGACTATAATCTCAATATATGAATTTTTATAATGTTTTTATTAAGTTTATCTTACAACTAACAGGGTTTCTTCGATTTGATTCTTCGATTTAACCCACCCATCCAGATATTCCCAAAAGTTCAGCCCAAACGCCTCATCCTTCATAATGGGCAGATAACCCAGCTGCTAAAAGTTCCAAAACGGTACGATCGACGCAGTTCTCAGCAAGCACGCAGGCTTAGATTGCATAATAGACCTCCATAATCACATCCTCGATGGTGTTAGCCCATCCTGGATACCTCGCTTTTGCCCAGAGCGTCACTACGTCGCCGATTCGCAGATTACGAACAAACTCCCCGTTTCCGGTTTCCCGTCCTCTACCTTGCTCTTCTAATTTATCGGCTTCAGGGCTTTCTGGATGGATATTGTCATCGAATCTCCATGTGATTACATGATTTTCTGGTATTGCTGTAGCGGTTTTGTTTTTCTGGAGGACTTTGGTGTCGGGGTTGAGTTGATGCTTGAACGTAGCTGAATACGCTGCAGTGGAATCTCTGTGATTCTCGGGAACATCATCTGGGATGGGTTGGACTACTTCTGGGATTATTGTCCTTACACCGCATACTATCTCATTCGACGATTCTTGTGTATAGTCGCATGGTCGGAAGTGTGGGTCTTTAACAAAGTGTTCTGTTGGGTGTTAGCTCTTCAAGACTAGGTTTATGGCAGGTGCTAATCTTGATGGGATGTGTTGAAATACCTTCTCTCGTAGCATATGTTCGCTCCAAGCCGACGTCAAACCATGTACATGATCCCCTGTATGTTCCTTTATCTGCAGGTACACCTCCCCATCCTTGATCATGACTTCTAATCCGAAATATAATTTTCCTGCAAGGGAATTGGCTTCGACAAAGTGAAACCTCTGCCCATTGCTTTATAACTTCTTCCGTAGCATCTTGTGGAATTTTCCGATCCGATGGCCAAAGCCAAGGCTTGGGTTCGACTTTGGTGAATTCTGTCTCGTCTTCCAAACGTTTTCGGAAAGGTAGATCGTGCTTATCTTTTTGAGATGGGAAGTAGCCGATGGGCAAAGAGCGTAAAAGAAATTGATTTTCTGTTCGAGCACCTGATATAACGGTGATTTCTTTTCTAGGATTGACAAGGAGTCTGTTATCTCGAGTGCCAGGAATGGCAAAACCTGATGTTGTTGCATGAGGCCAATATTCGGCGAGATCAATTATGCTTTCGATGATTTCTAACGGCAGTCGTATTTCTTTAGGTGCATTGAAAAGGATTTCCTTAACTTCGAGCACATCTTCTAAAGATGGCAGATATCTATCAGCATCGAAAAGTTGCATGCTGAGGGGGAGCGAGGGCTCTGGTTCTTTGTTTTTATAGGTTGACGACATGGTGTTGGAAATGGTATTGTAGAAGTGTTTCCCAAATTGTAGCATGTTTCTTTGATCTTTTGTTGGAAAGCCGGATTATTTAAAGGAAATACTCAAGAAAAGTGTAAATGTAGTGTTGCCTTCCATGACGTATATCAAGGGACGAGGCGTCTACTAATAAATGAAGAAGCGAAGAAGCATTAATGCGTCTAGGCGGCATAAGCTCTTTTCTAATGGGGGGTTAGATTTCGTGGGGAAACCTTAATTTGACCAATTAAATCTTCTGTAAGGATCTTTTATAACTAAAGAAAGGTGTCTGAATTCATTTTAATCTTATTTATAAATGTAATATCGAGTTATAATTTCAACTTCAAAAGAATTTAAATAACAATTATTAAATAAATTTTAAATGTTTTCAAATTTTTATTATAATAATGAGTGTGGTTCGTGACACCAGGCCCAATAATAGATGAGGAAGAGGACAAGGTTATCTGCTTCCAATATTGGCTTTGCTGTCTTTTCTTGTCTTAAAGTGAACTCTTTAATTAAGATAATATTAAGATAATATAAATATATAATTAATAATCTATTTCAGAAAATAATAACAAAGTATATTATTATATTTTAAAAACTTTTTTCATATTATTTATATTTATATATTAAAGCAGATATTAATATATAAAACTGAATATATATATCTTATAATTCTTATAAATATATCAGAGGAATATTATAGTAGTTCCTTTATTACATTTTTGAATAATTGCTTGTTAATTGTTACGAGGTTTGCCGTCTAGATCATGTGGAAGTGCTCTAAGCTCTCGAAGTAGATTTATAACTAAATATCAAGCAGGGATTTTAAAGTAATGATAATAAGATGATATAATTTGTAACTAATAGTATAATATACTAAATGATTGATTTTGAGCACAAAGCTCTATACAAAAAGAACTCCTTTTGATTATATAGATCTTTATATTAATTATAATCCTTTGGATTTATTAGATTTATTAGATCTAAAGTTTAATTATCTAGATCCTCTAGATTCTCTAGATCTATCATGTGACCCTAATATAGTGATTGATCATCTTTATCATCCTTATCATCCTTACCATCCTTACCATCCTTACCATCCTTACCATCCTTACCATCCTTACCATCCTTACCATCCTTACCATCCTTACCATCCTTACCATCCTTACCATCCTTACCATCCTTACCACACGTGACCTTATGTTGCGATGATTCGTAACACACCCATCCTAATGAATAGAGAGCCAAAAATGACTCTATTCAAGATATTTAAACCATGGCCTTCCCACTTCTCTTTTCCTCAACACCTTTCCACCTCAATTAGTAATATACCTTCATTTATATTCAAACTATTTTCAATTTACCTTTTCTCTTTATCTTTCAAATCTTCTAGCATTAATTATGGCTAATACTTCAAAAAAGTGCTACTTTAATGATGATGCTTTAGAGAATATCAATCTCCAGAAATTCCTTATATAGTGTAATAATCTTCAATAACAATCAAAAAAAAACTTAAATTCATATTAAAGGATTACGAAATCAATATTCAAAAGCTGAATAGAAATAATCCTTTAATATCAAAAGATATAGATATTACAAAGGAAAACATCATTAGTATATACCACAAATAGAAAAGGTAAGAAAACAATTATCTACTTCGAGTTTCATTTTGTGAAGTTAATATATAATATCAGGTTTTGTGAATTCAGAAATGAAAAATATTAATGTTACGAATCATCGCAACATAAGGTCACGTGTGGTAAGGATGGTAAGGATGATGATGATGATGATGATGATATTTATCGTCATAGGCCGCAGGCCTCGCGTGCTTGCACGCGTTCCCTGTTGCCATACATTCCAGATTTGGACAAATGACGCCCAGGGGAGACCCCCAGGTTGTGATCTAGCTAGCTAGTGTTGTATACAGTTATATGTACTAGGGCAGGGTTTACATGATTGCCGTCGTATATTAAGGTGGCGCTTTAAAGCTGCGAATTGATTGTAGGCCTCCTCGTCTACTGAATCACTGCCCTGATTCCTCTCCCAATCCCCTCATACTTTTATTTGTAGGATTTCTATTTATCGACTTTTTTTTTTTTTAAAACCCAAACTTATCATATAACTCCAGAGCCTGTATATAGAGAATTTGAGAAAGAGAAAGAAGAAAGTATAGGAAAAGAGAAGAAGGAAAGAAAGGAGGGTTGGTTTTGGTCCGTTTTGTCCAAAAAGACCGAGTTGATGTTGGTAGGGATGGTAAGGGTGGTAGGGTCGGTAAGGGAGTAGAGGGTTCGGTTAGTCCGCAGCTCCGTTTGCTGGGAGCTGGGGGCAGACATCACGGTAGAAATTCGTCATTTCTATCCAGGTTGAAAGCTTGGTGGTGCCGTGTGGGGTCCCCAAGAGCCAGGGGATGGTTGCGGAGGGGGGTTTTTTGTTGAAAGTTCTTTGTGCCCCTTTGATCTTGCAGAAGAAGAAGTGGAGCGGGGTTTTTCTTTTCCCACATGAGCAGTATAAGTGAGCTTTGTGGTGGTTAAAGCGTTCGTGGTACGCTGCAAAATCGCCATGTTGCGAAGGATGGTAAGGATGGTAAGGATGACCAATCACTATATTAGGGTTATGTGATGAATCTAGAGGATCTAGGGGATTTAGATAATTAAACTCTAGATCTAATAAATCTAATAAATCCAAAGGATTATAATTAATATAAAGATCTATATAATCAAAAGGAGTTCTTTTTGTATAGAGCTTTGTGCTCAAAATCAATCATTTAGTATATTATACTATTAGTTACAAATTATATCATCTTATTATCATTACTTTAAAATCCCTGCTTGATATTTAGTTATAAATCTACTTCGAGAGCTTAGAGCACTTCCACATGATCTAGACGGCAAACCTCGTAACAGGGTGATGGATGAGGACCATGAATTTTGGTGGGATGCCATTAGCGCGTGCTGAGGCTGTGTAAAACAGCGATGAAGCCCGCCGAATGTAGTGGCCAAAACACCTTGAACTTGCTTTATTTTATAAATAAAAAAATTTATAAGATATCAAGTTGTACAAGATACGGGAATCTCGGCTATGAAAAAAACCATCTTATCCCTTACCGCCCGAGCAGATCCACAATTGATTTCATGCACCTCTTAAACCCCAATCAACTATTTATGCTTCTATAACAAATAATAATAAATCGGGAATTTACGCTAGATATATAACAGGGGTAATATCAATCACAACACAACTTCAATCAGTTTCAGTAAGGTCTCCTAGGTACTTAAAATACAATTCTTGAAAGATGGATGACTTTCTGCATTATGACAATACAACGATACCTTCTGATCGCGCTAAACTTATTGAAACAATGCTATCAGTTGATCACAACTATCAGTATAAGTAATGGGTTGAAAATCAAGACATCATTATACAAACAATCCAATATACTTTAAGAGGTATATCTCGAGATTTGTTCTCATTTGATCTTTTCTATCGTTTATTTCGGATTTATTATAAATTATACAAATAATAACATCAAGAATGGATGACTTCTGCCGCAACTATTGTTATCAGATAGTTGATAAGTATAATGATGCAACAGATCATTGCAAGCGAGACTAAAACTTCCTATAGATATGGCCGAGCGACAGCTGCCTACAAACGGATCGCCGAGTCTACTGGTTTAACACTATCTCAGATCAAAACATTACGCAGAAGTTTCAGATTTTATAATTTCTGGCTTGGAATGTTCATCTTCTTTAATCCAAGAGATTTATAAAAGTAAGGAAGGCGAATTATATGTATCCTTTGATGATTTGAATGCTGACCTAATTACAGATAAATGTCCCACAACAGCCTACAGAATCCTGATATACCAATAATATTTCATAGAGTAGAAAAGGATACAATATATGAACAACAACAATCCTTAGACAAAATAGCATTTTCAATCTACTCGGAGATTTTGAAACATTTGGGATATTGTTCAAACAAGATTCAGAGATTTGGAGTATATCAATTGAAATATAGTTTACAATTTATAACTTGTAATACTATATATAAAAAAAAACTATTAAGTAAATTATTGATTTATAGGTATATACTCTTTGGCTATAGCATTGACTAGTAAATAATACTTCAATAATCAATCGATATCGCGAAGAAAATGATTTTTGGTCCTCAACTGTTCTTCTTCCCTACCCCAACCATTGCATGATACGAAAACGTATCTTCCTTGATAATGGATATGGCTTAGATGAATGACTTCTTTAAATCATTTCATTTTAAAGAGAAAGAATATGAAGGCAGTCTTTCTATATTTATTTGAGGCCAAAAAAGAATCTCCCTGTATATATATTATAGCACCGATTGTCCAATCGACCCTAACAACCTGCCTTTCACAATAATACTCGATGAGTAGGTCTATCTCTTTGATAATTGATATCGCTATAATTATAGTTCTTAGGGGTATATTAAATAAGCCTTCAAACATAACGAAGATCTGAGGAATCCAATTATTTACATCAATTCAAACAGGATCCAAAATTTGAGCGGCGGCTGAATTATTCTCATAATGAACCTATACAATAGCGAAGAGGTTAATAGATATATAATATACATTATGAAAGATAACATACAAGGTGTTGATGGTTATTTCTGAATTCTCTTTGGATTTCTTTACAGTTTTCCCAGGGTGGAAGTGCTATTAATGGTATTTCAATAATAGTGTTTATATCGTTCCAAATATCCATTGCAGTTATATGAATTAGATTCAGTATCTTCTGGGTTGGGGATGATATGATTAATCTGGTCTCCTATATAACTGCCATCCTGAAGCTTTTTGGTTTATGATTGAGGATCTCTATATATAAAGTTGTTTTAACAATATATTATCAATTTACCGATTTTTCATATAATCTTTAATTATCCTAGGTTCGATATCGATTATGTCTAATTGTGCGAACCATGTTAGTGCTTCTGGACTGTGCATATTTAGCACCTCATCCATTTCTTTTTATCTGGATATACTCTTTGAACCATTATCCTATATGATTTTCTATCAGAATATATAATGAATAATCCTCTCAATATTATTGCAGATATTATAACAATCACTGACCTTATTTATTCTAATAGCAACACATTTTGCAGATCTCAACAAACCAGGATAATCCCTAAGTATTCCAAGATATAAATCAGTATATCCTAATCCTTGATTAAATTTTGAAATAAATGAAAACGAATCTTGATGGTTGTGGTACGAGATTATCCGAAAACCAATTTGTATACTTTTAGCAAGCGAAACCAACTCTCAAAAGATGTAACCTTGCGATAAGGACTTTAAGAATGAGATAGAGAAACTTTCTAAATATTCTCAAGATGGCAGAAGAAGCTTTAGGGATAGTATCAAACTATATTTCAAAACAAAGGTATCATAATTCTTGGACGAGGCTAATTGATTGGAAAGAGAGTCTTCCTTTTATATTAGATATAGCATTATTGTAAAGTATAAACAATTTCCAAAAAGATTATCAACTAATTAATTATATAGTATATCTATATCCACTAACAAAAAACTATTCAAAACATTTGAAATCAAGATGACGGTGATCGAGGGCAAGATATCTATTAATCTTTAAGTTGTGAATATATGTCTGAAGGAGTTATTAATGTTTAAGCCAGTGAATGGGAAGGACACACAAATTATAACCCAAAAAGAAGAGTAGCAAATAACAATTTTTTTTTCAATTTCTCTCATTCTCCCAGACAACAACGGATGGAGCAATACAGACAATAGGTTATTCGATAAAGCAAAAGCAATCTATAGTAATATTAAATAGATACCGGCTAATACTGATAATACTAATTATTCCTTAATGGCAATAATATAAGTGGCAAAGCAAGAATAGTTATAGGAAATATAAATGACTCTAACTTTCTTGCTTTTTTGAGGAAGATATTTGGTCAATATATAATGTATTCTTATTAATCAAATTACTTCAATTATTTTTGTTATATATTGTAAGAGGATGCAAAGGTTATTCGATATCTACTAGCAGATGGTAGATTATCTTTTTTATTACGCCAAGAATATAACGAAAACTAGTTAACATATAATGACTAATTGTAATACCTATCTTTAGGAGCTTATTCAAATGTAGGAATGGAGCAACAACCTTTTATTCTATCTATAACAATCTATTTTCTACAATCTGTGCTTTAGATCATCAATATTATTGGTACCCTTTATGGCTTTGGCGCTTCGATCATCTGTGATATTTCTGACTTAAACTCGAGCTCATTTGCCTCTAACACAGCATTCTTATATTCCCGAATATGTGTTCCTTTACTCTTAATGATCTCTTTCGCAAAATACTCCATTTTTGGCTTTGGCTTATCTGCCTTTAATATAGCACTCAAAGATCTATTGTTTGTATTAATGTATTCGATGATGATCATCATTATATGCCTAATGCCGGCGCCTCCACTTTCGCTCCTGGCCCTCAAAAGTCAGGAAGAACCCACAATCACTAATGGTAGTCGGGGATGAATACAATAAGTATCGCATAGAGAAAAATATAGTCGAAGGTAAAACTAAGGATAAGGGAAGGTTATTTGAAGTCTTAGTAACATAAGCACAAAAGAAAGGTCGGTTATAGAAGGCTTTAAATCTATATTTCCCCTTTTCTCTTTTCTCTTTTTTTAAATATCAAAACAAATATAAAAGGAAGATATAATTTCGTAGACCTAGAACCTCCCCTTGCGCCAAAACAAGTATAAGAGCGAAAGCCTTGTGCAAGGGACTCTGAAGCTCTCTCAAAGATTTCGATATAAATATGGAAAATAGATTGATCTATATAAAACATAGGTTTAATAAAATCTAATATTGCTTTGTTTTTGTTTACTTCAGATTTCTTTGTCTTATTCGCCCTTCCTTAATCTATAGAATCATTATCCACACCCTTTTCAATCCTTGTTCAAGTTCCCAAAAGCGAATATGCCACAGGCGATATAGGGCATAGGCATAAGTTGTGGGCCATCTTACTGGCTGATCTTGTCCCATTGCTGGATGTACTTTTAGTTGTCATAATAATTATCACAATAATTAAGGGAGTAGTAACAAATCAAAAATGATCCTGTACAACTAATATTGATCAGTTCTGTATATTATGTGCAAAGACAGCTGATATGGGTGATATTCGCGGCCTGGAGAATGATAACTGTATGATAGAATGATCAATAGGTGGTTTTCAGTTTGAAGATATGGTTTGATATAATGATATTAGGGAAGAACTCTGGATTAATAATAACAATAATGTTTATATCTTTAAAATGATTCGATAATAAGAAAGGGTCCTATGTGTCATTGATGGCGAATATGAAGTATAGAACATTGTATTGAAAGAATATGCTTATATATATACAATAAAGACTATTTCATCTATGTTTCCCGACAAAATACTTAACGACAGATTAACACAACGATTCTTGAAACAAGGTTAAAAAGCGCAAAATAGAACCGGACAGGTATTTATAACGAGATAAATCTGCCTAGCTGACATTCTCTTCATATTCTATACAAGAGGCGTATCAATATATATATTTTCTCTGTTTATATTCTAATTAAAGATCCTGGACCACTTTCTGTCATCCTATCATCATTCTAGATAATAATCTATTGGAAAGAGTATGCTATATATTGCCTCAATAAAGATTAAGGAGATCATGATATGAGCCCCTGATATTCAGCAATCCTTGAGAGAGAATAGGTATAAAAAATAATTTGTATTTAGTTCTGAGATTGTTCATTCATCTTTCTTTTCAATCAAAGTATTTTCTATCTCAATTTATCAAATTATTATTATGACTTCAACCCCTCCTATCGTTATGATTTTAATAGATCAACGCTTAGAGCTCAAGAACGATAACAACAATGTAGCCGACTCCTGGCAATCTAACAATGAGCTCTTAAAGAACTTTGATTTTAATAAGTACTTTGTAGATACAAATATGGATATATCATTTAAAGGATTTTATCCTTATATCGAGTTCTTTGACAAAGAGAATGTTCAATCAGGGAAAGAAGAATCGCCAGATTGTTACGAGGGTAGCCGTCTAGATCACGTGGAAGTGTTCTAGGCTCTCGAGGTAGGTTTATAACTAGGCGTCAAGCAGGGACTTAAGTAATGACAATAATGAATATGCTATTCGTAACTAATAGTAGAGTATACTAAATGATTGATCTTGAGCACGAAGCTTTATACAAAGGAAATCCGTCTTGGTTATATAGACCTTCGTAGCTAGGAACGCCCAAGGCCCTCCGTTCCTAGGAGCGGGCTCTTCTAGATGTTCCTTGGAACGATCGTTCCTCACCGTTCCATCACATGACAATCGGGTCATGTGATGGCCTTGTTACGCAGATGTAACACTATCCCCTTCTTAGTTTAGCGTCGTCCTCGATCGTGTATAAATAACTAATATTCCCCGCATAGAATTCTTATCAGAACCACTTTCCATTTTTTCTGATATTATGCCTTCTTGCCCTATTCCTACAAAACATCGAAAGCATAAGGAGATAACTCGCCTGGCTCAATCGATTGAACGAAGCGGAGTAGAGATGGTTCCTTGTACTTTTGCCGGGAAAATGAATTTCGTTGTGTAAAGGATTTGGGTAATTCTGAGCGGACACGTTGTTCTAAGTGTGTACAGGCTCATCGATCCTGCAATGCTGCATTTGCTTTGTCGGATGATTGGGAACGAGAGGTTCCTCGTGAAAGCAATTGAGAAGCTCTTGATCGTCAAGAAGAAAAGTTAGATCAGGAGGAGGAGGTGACCATGTCGAAGTTACTTCGTTTACAGAAACAAAGGAAATATATTAAAGAGCGTCGTAAGTGTATGGCCGATCGGGGCCTTAAATATCTGGACGAACTCGATGCTCTGGAGGAGCAAGAGAGATTGGAAAATGAGCGTGTGGAGAAGGAGAAGGAACTGGTGTCTGCTTCCGTCGCTGGTCCTAGCGACGAACTTGGTTTCGATCCTTCCTTGCCATCGCTGTCTGCTGAGGAGATTGATGCTTGGCTGGCAAATGAGGGTATTTCTGGTGGAACTGTTCAATCCATACAGGGCTCTTAAACTGTGACTTGAGTTCCCAAGTGTTTTCTGAGTGTGGGTATCCTTTCCATTTTACTAGATACTTGATTTTGCCTCTGATATACTTGCAGTCTAAGATCTCTTCTATATCGTATGTGGCGTTTGGGTTGACTGGTTCGATTTCTGTTATGGGCGCATCGGGCGCTCCTGGTGGTGCTTTCTCGAGGAGTGAGATGTGGAATACTGGGTGGATATTCATGGTGTATGGTAATTTCAGTCTATAGTTGACTGGTCCTACCACCTTGTCGATTTTGAATGGTCCCAGTTTCTTGTGGTCTAGTTTATCGCTTGGTCGTTTTGTTTGTATGTTTCTTCGAATAAGATAAACTTTATCCCCCTCTTTAAGAGTAGGTCCTATACTTCTTGATTCGTTGTAGTAAGATGCTGTTCTTAAAGCGATGAACTGTAAATCCAAGGAGAGTTGTTCTTGAAGCTCCTTGATTTCCGTGATATCTTTTATGGCTTCGTCTGCATTCGCATCTTGCGGCAATGGTGATTTGTAAGCCAATGGGTTGAACCCAAAGTTAGCATATGCTGGCGTTACTTTTGTGGTTTCCGTCTCTGATGTATTATATGCGAATTGTGCCAAGGGTAGTAATTTAACCCAGTTGTCTTGTCTGTAATTGATGTAGCAGCGGAGATAGGCTTCCATTGTTTGGTTTAATCGTTCTGTCTGGCCATCTGTTTGTGGGTGGAAAGCTGTCGAGAGCTTTCTTTTGATTCCAAGCAATGCCATAAGGGTAGACCAAAACTTCGATGTGAATAATTTGTCCCTATCTGAGATAATCTCATCTGGTACACCATGGATGCTGACTATATTCCTCATGAATATATAAGCAAGATCATCTGCTGTCCAAGTTTCACAGAATGGTATCATATGAGCGAACTTGGTTAATCTGTCTGTTACCACTAATATAGAGTCGTACTCCTTCTGGGTAACCGGGTCCTTGGATAATGGTAGTTTCATTACAAAATCCCAAGCAATGGACTTCCAAGGTTGAGTAGGTAGTTCGGGGGTCTTGAGCTGACCATAAGGGGCATGCCGGGCGGCTTTATTCCTTATGCAGGTGTCGCAGTTCCCAACTACGTTCTCAACTATAGTCCTCATCTTTGGAAAGTACACTTCTTTCCTTATTCTGGCAAAGGTTCTTGCAATACCTTGATGCCCATGAGCTGGTAGCTCATGCTGTTCTGTGACGTAATCCTTAGCTAGACTAGAGGGTATATAAAGCTTATTATAGAAGTGGATGAACCCATCTTCAATAGTGAATCCTCTTTCTAGATTGTCTGGTATAGCTAGGATTCTTTTGACTGTAGCATCTGTTGCGTATTCCGTTTTTATGATATCCTTGATAGTATTATAATTTATTCCTGAAGTGGCAGCGAGTTGTGGTTTATTGTGTACTAAACCATCGCCATCTTGTCTTAATATCGCATACGATTCGTGCGTTTTATTTTGTAAGTATTCTGGTTTTCGGCTGAGAGCATCTGCCCTAGCATTTTCGTTTCCTTTGACATATGAAATTCTGAAGTTGTAGGCGGCCATGGTTTCCGACCATCGGACCTGTCGTCTGTTCAATTCCTTCGTTGTGGTGAAGTAAACCAAGTTCTTGTGATCTGTGTATACCTGCACTGTATATTTCGATCCTTCCAAATACATTCTTCATTCCCTAAAAGCATCTACTATCGCTAGCAATTCCTTGTCGTATATTTCGTAGTTTAGTTCGGCTGGCGATAGTTTGCGTGAATGATAAGCGACTGGTTGCTATTTCTTGTTCAAGCCTGGCTGGCTGAGCACTGCGCCTATTGCGTAGTCTGAGGAGTCTGTCTCCACAGTTATTGGTAGTTCTGGATCAAAAGCCTTGAGAACTGGCTCTCCTGCGAATGCTTCCTTGAGGTATTCAAATGCTGCTTGTGCTGCTTCCGTCCATTGGAATTCTCCCTGATTCTTCTTAGTGATCTCAGTCATTGGGGAGGCTATCTTCGAGTAGTTCTTGATGAATCGTCGGTAAAAATTGGCGAACCCTAAAAAGGACTGTACTTCCTTTACACTAGTTGGCGGCTCCCATTCTTGGACTGCTTTTACCTTGTCGGGGCTCATCTTGAGACCTCCTGAGAATATGGTGTAGCCTAGGAATTCTGTTTCCGTGACATGAAATTCACATTTGCTAGGTTTGCATTGGAGGTCTGCTTCCTCCAAGAGTTGTAGAACGTTGTGAACATCCTGGATGTGTTGTTCTTCTGTTTCTGAAAATACCAATATATCATCTAGATAGCATATACAGCATATATCTAGGTATTTTCTTAATATGTTGTTGACCAAGCGCATACATGTTGCTGGTGCGTTTGTCAAACCGAATGGCATTACTTGATACTCGTATAATCCGTAGCGAGTTCTAAATGCTGTCTTCCATTCCTCACCTTCCTTCATTCTGATTAGGTGGAATCCGTTTCGAAGATCAAACTTGGAGAAAATCTTGGCTTTTCCCAATCGATCCCTCAATTCCGTAGCTAATGGAAGTGGGTACCGATCTTTGATCGTCATATCGTTGAGTTTGCGATAGTCTACGCAAAGTCTCCTCGTACCGTCTTTCTTTGGTACAAATAACACAGGGCTCGCTGTCTGTGAGGTGGATTCTCTGATCCATCCCTTTTTTAGTGCATCGCCAATGTAATCCCTAAGCGTCCCTAGATCAGAGGTTGACATTGGATAGATTGGGCCGAATGGAGGCATCTTGCCTTCCTCCAATACTATCTCATGATCCTATGGCTTATGTTCTGGTAAAGCTTCATGGCCTTTTCTTTCTTTGAATAATTTCTTGTACTTTTGGTACTATACCGGTATTGGCGCTTCGTCCTGTTTCGCTACAGGGGTGTTTTCAAGCAACTTCTTTTGTTTATTCTTCATTTGTACAGGAGGTTCACCTTCCTTCGTTGTTAATGGAGGACCCTGGACTTGGTGTCCTACGTCAGTGGTGCTGTTCGCCTTCAGTTCTCCACCGCATATGTTCAGCCTTGCTGGCTCTAGCGTATCTCGTTGATCGCTCTTCTTCGGAAATGATATGGTTTCCGATGACCAATCAATCTGGGGGTTATGTGCCTTCAACCATGGCATTCCCAGAATGATCTGTTGATTCCCTAATGGAACAACATCGAACTGGATAACCTCTTTATGCTGGGTTATACTCATCTGTAAAGGGCGAGTCTCCTGCGAAATCTTTCCGTCCAATCCGGCTAATTGTCCATCAACTAGCTGCAATTGATATGGTGCTTGTTTCGCTTGGAGTTGTACTCCCAAATACTTCACAGTTCCTGGTGCAATAAAATTTCCCGTAGCTCCTGAATCAATCATAGCCCGGATTGCTCGTTCATTTATTCTCGCATTGCAGTAGATTTGCCCTGCCTGACCTGCAATATTCAATTGGCCTTGGCCTTTTCTATAGGTCTTAGCTGACCTTCCCTTCTTGCGGGATCTCCTTGCCTTCCTTTGTGGAAACCATCCTGTAGCTTCTTTATCCGATAGATGAATCCTACAGGTTTCATCATAACAAGCGGTCCAGCTCATAGCAGCATGCTCAGCTGTCTGTTCTTCCTTCGTTTCCGTTCTGAACAAGGGTGGGGAAGGAGTTCGTAGATACTCTTGTTCCCATAGATCTATTGTGTTGAGGCCTTCTTTATTCTTTGGTAGTTCATCTAGCAATTTCTTGAACTCCTCATAGCCTACACACTGGATCTCTTCAGGTTCTGTAGAGGTTGTTGCACACAGTTGAGGTGTGAAGGTCGCATTAAGTTGGCCTTTGCCGAACTTCTTGTGATAACCTCCTCCTGGTGGCTTTTTGCTTCGACAATCTCTGGCTCTATGACCTGGCTTGCCGCATTCGAAACAAAGCTTGTCTTTGCGTCTTCGTTCTACCTCTTCCTTAGGTAGTTTGTTTCTAAAGGTTGCATCCAATTGCATTGGGTCTCCATAGGGTTGTCTGTTCTCTCGAGGTCTTCCTTCATTCTTGTGGTACTTACCACGATCTCGGTTCCCGTGGAAGTTGGAAGAACGGCGTTCCTTCTGGTACTCGTAAAGCATCTCATCCGCTTTAATAGACTCCTCGATCAACTCGTTTAGATCCTCCCAAGTGCAATTGCGATCTAGTTCTAGCCTGACTTCAGGCTTGAGCCCTTTCCGGTAGTGGCTCATTGTTGCGTTCTCTTCCCATCCAGTGGTACCTATATACCTTCTGAATTCCACAGCGTACTTGACTGCTGACCCTGTTTGCTTGAGGCCATAGATCTTGGACTCAGCATCACGTAGTTCATTGACGTTTCCGAACACTCGTCGTATTTCTTTCTTAAATCCTTCGAATCTCCCAAAGATGGCTTGAGTCGGGTACATTCGCTTCTTTGGCTCACTTAGGTAGGTGAAGTAGTCCTTGAGATATGGTTGGATCCATTTAGCAGCTTCTCCTCTGAGGTAGGAGGCGGCCCAAACGCTTTTATCGGCGTCATGATTGAACTTGTCCTGGTTAAATTGGAAGTAAATCTCAAGTTGAAGCAAGAAGGTTTCTAGCTCTTGTCGATTGCCTGTAAATCGGTCTGGCAAGGCAACCTTGAGGGTTTCGGTGACGGTGATTTCCTTGGGGTCTTCGATACCTCCCATAGCGATGTCCCCGTCCTTATCGGTATTTCCGAGAGTGCCTTGATCGGCTGTAGCAGGGTTGCTAGGCTGTGGTGTCTTGGAAGACATATTGTCGTTACTAATCGAGTCGGTACTTGAAGCAGTAATGGTGCTCAAAGTGTTACGAGGGTAGCCGTCTAGATCACGTGGAAGTGTTCTAGGCTCTCGAGGTAGGTTTATAACTAGGCGTCAAGCAGGGACTTAAGTAATGACAATAATGAATATGCTATTCGTAACTAATAGTAGAGTATACTAAATGATTGATCTTGAGCACGAAGCTCTATACAAAGGAAATCCGTCTTGGTTATATAGACCTTCGTAGCTAGGAACGCCCAAGGCCCTCCGTTCCTAGGAGCGGGCTCTTCTGGGTGTTCCTTGGAACGGTCGTTCCTCACCGTTCCATCACATGACAATCGGGTCATGTGATGGCCTTGTTACGCAGATGTAACACAGATCTTGCTGAGCCTTCTACACCTAGCGTACTTGATTCAATTATGAAAGTACCTTCGGACTTATCGGCGGAGACCTCTTCAAAACTCTCTATTTTGATATACCTGATAACTACTGGAATTGTCGATAATGAGGGTATTTGTGAATCTAAGTCTTTCCCCAATCTTTTGGAGGCGCCGATCTTGGGGTTATTGGATAGAACTGCTCACAAGTTAGTGCTTATTTTGAAGGACTTGGAAACATCAGAAATGGTTGATGATAAGGCTATTGTATCCAAACCTTCTGAGGTAGAGACAGAACAATTGATTATATATATGCAATATCTATTAGACCCTATTATTATTGATTTAACCGAATTGAGTGACGAGGAATTAGCTCTATTGATAACTATTAGAAAGGTACAAAAGGATCAAAATCTGTCATTCTTTAATAAATCTTTGAATCTTTTCTTAATCTTGCTAATCTAATATATAATAGAAAGTTCAATTATATTATCAAATAAAAAGCATAAGTATTCTGAAACATCTAATTCAATTTTCAGTAAGTCCTTTTTAGTTGTTTATTGTAATTTCTTACTTATTTATAATAGTATCTGAAAGCCAAGATAATGTATCATCAACTAATCGATGTACAAGGCAAAAAACATTATTCTGCAAAAACCTTAGTGATGAGAATATATTCTTAAATTCTTCGATAGAAGATATTGAAGAGTTATTTAAAGAGAATAGATAAGAAATAGAATTGGTGGAAAAGAAAAGGGAATGATTGATTGTATTGTATGGTATTCTATTTATTTGTTACGAGGTTTGCCGTCTAGATCACGTGGAAGTGCTCTAGGCTCTCGAAGTAGGTTTATAACTAGGCATCAAGCAGGGACTTTAAAGTAATGATAATAAGATGATGCAATTCGTAACTAATAGTATGGTATACTAAATGATTGATCTTGAGCACGAAGCTCTATATTTAATGATATCCCATTCCCTTATATAGACCTTCGTCTCCTTCGGACAGCTGGGACAGCCGAGCGCTCCTGGAGCGCTGTCGTTCTAGAGCTGTCCATCACGTGATGCTCAATCTCGTGATTGATGCTGTATACGCCTGAAGCTTTCCTGTTTGTATATTCTGATGGTATGTGCACATATGATCCTCGGGTGACCATAATCACATACTAATATGGTCGAATCGTATCTTGCTCGCACATGGCCCAAGCTCATACAAACAAGTCAGCTGTTACCTTCGTAACATTATTGAAAGAATTTAAGAAACTTATTTTTTATTCTAATTTCCACCTCTGGAATGCTTCAAAATGGGCTTCTTCTTTGAAGTGACAATATCATTCCTATCACTTTTCCACCTGATTCTTTCATTCCTTGCTTCAAAATAATTGTAGAATTGTTCTTTTTGTGTTATTACAATTATTAAATCTATAGATTATTCTTATAGATTAATGTAGAATTATAAATATCCCAAATTATCATCAATCATCATGACTTCCAACCAAATTACTATTTGTACCACCCCCTTTCCTTCAATAATATCATTTTTGTATATTATAGAACTAATAACAAAGGTTGAAGAGTACCTAAATCAGTACCATCTGCTAGTACTCCTGCTCTCAGTCAAAATATGAATGAAGCAGAGCTTTTAGCCCTCAATCTTTCGAATAATAGAGAGTTGAATAGTGCTACCGAACGGTCACTTGTACACAAATTAGCCTCTCAGCCAGCTAATACCATTGCGGCTTACAGCCGTACCAAAAAAAATATGGAGAGTATCTTTTCCCTAGTCATGTTGTAGATCATCATAATAATATAATGTGGTTTATCATCGAGTGGCCCATATCATCGAGTGGCCCATATCATCGAGTGGCCCATATCATCGAGTGGCCCACTTTCACCTCAATTTACACCTGTCTCTTTCAACACGCGTTTTATCAACAATCTATAATGAATTCGAATAATCAAGAAGCTCGTATACTCCTTGCTATCGAAGTTATTCATAAAGATAAAAAATTAAGCATTCGAAAGGCTGCTATGCTCTATAATATTCCTCGTACGACTCTTCGACATAGAATGGAAGGTTTACCTCTTCGTATAGAAACTCGAGCGAATCGTCATAAGATTACAGAATTAGAAGAAGAGGTGATTGTTCAATATATACTCGATATGGATTTAAGAGGATTTCCACCTAAACTAAAGAATGTGGAAGATATGGCGAATGATATTCTCGAATCGAGGGGTGCGAAACGCGTTGGGAAGCTCTGGGCGCATCGATTCGTAAAGCGTCGAATCGAATTAAAGACGCGTTTTAGTCGTGTTTATGACTTTCAAAGAGCTCTCTGTGAGGATCCTAAGCTTCTTGAAGAGTGGTTTCGACTAGTTGCGAATATGCGAGCGAAATACGGCATTTTGGACGGAGATTTCTACAATTTCGACGAAACAGGCTTTATGATGGGGATTATATGTGCAGCAATGGTAGTAACTAGTGCTGAACGAAATGGCAGAAGCAAGACAGTACAGCCAGGCAATCGAGAATGGGCTACAGCAATAATATGCGGAAATGGAGAGGGTGAAACTATTCCCCCATTTCTAATAGTTCAAGGACAAGTTCATCTCTCCAATTGGTACACCGAAACGAATCTTCCTGTGGAATGGGCTATTAAACCTACATCTAATGGGTGGACGAATAATGAGACGGGTTTAGAATGGTTGAAACACTTCGACAAGCATACTAAGAATCGAAGAAAGGGCAAATATCGAATGTTGGTACTGGATGGGCATGAAAGCCACGAATCAGTAGCTTTTCAAGCATACTGCAAAGAGAACGATATTATATGTTTACGTTTACCACCGCATTCAAGTCATTTAACTCAACCACTTGATGTTGGCTGTTTTAGCAATCTAAAACGTTCATATGGTGGTCAAATTGATGGATTTATCAAGGCACATATCAATCATATTTCGAAGGTTGAATTCTTTATAGCTTTTAAAGCTGCATACGAGGAATCAATCACTTCTCAGAATATGAAATCAGGATTCCGAGGAACAGGTTTAATCCCATTTAATCCTGAAGCTGTACTCTCGAAATTAGATATTCGAATTCGCACACCTACCCCCCCCTCTTTCGACCTAGATCAATGGATCTCTCAAACCCCTCGCAACCCAACTGAAGCTCTTTCTCAATCAACATTAGTTAAATCTCGAATAACTCGTCATCAAGCAAGCTCTCCTACACCTATATTCGAGACTGTACTAGCTCTAGCTAAGGGTACAGAGAGATTAGCTCATGAAAACACACTTTTAAATGCAGAGATTCGTACACTTCGGGCAGCAAATGAAGCATTAAGCAAGCGTCGACGCGCGAAAAAAACCCAATTACGTCAAGGAGGAGTGCTCACTGGACAAGAGGCTCTTGATATATTATCTCAGCAAGAGGTTGATATTCAGATTCAACGCGATGAGCGTCAAAAAGGGGGGAATTCTAATGGGGAAGCATCTTCTAATCGATGTTGTAGTAAATGCGGAAAGACAGGACATAATACAAGAACCTGTCAAAATAATGTAATAGATCCTAGATTATTAGATTCTTAATAGTTTCAATCAATTGATTCAATTGTTGTTGAATAATATGGGTTTGAAAGTGTAAATTGAGGTGAAAGTGGGCCACTCGATGATAAACCACGTTATATGATGGCGAGAAAGTCGGCAATACAGCCAGAAAGACGATGTAACGTCGGAGCATTCTCGCCGTGAGTCAGCTTGACCCGCATAACCCTACATTCCACACCTCACAATAGTTGTGTTGTCACACAAATTTCTCGAGATAATCTATGATCAAGGGCAACTTCAAGATATCAGTGCTATATTAATTCCTGCTGTGTACTTTATCATTATCTACTGGTCTCTCAATTTTGCATACTCCAAATCCTAAAATGCACTTGCTAGAGTGCGATAATGCTGATGGATATCGGCTCACCAAAGCACTATTAGATAACAACATTCCTCCTTACACCATTCTCTCATATATATGGGGGAGTGACGAACAGGAAGTCAATTTCGAAGATATAAACTTAGGTAATGGCAAAGAAAAAACCGGTTATAAGAAGCTCCAGTTTTGCGGAAAACAGGTTGCCTGTGACAACATCGATTATTTCTGGGTGGATACTTGTTGTATTAAAAAGACGAGCGACTCTGAGTTGACCGAATCTCTGAACTCTATGTTCCGTTGGTATGGGAAGGCTAGAAAATGCTATGTCTATTTATCAGATGTAGAGGTCGTTCAAAATGGTGTAGAGCAACCACAAAGCATATGGGAAGGGCGTTTTCGGGCCAGCCGATGGTTTACAAGAGGATGGACGCTCCAAGAACTCCTGGCTTCAATATCAATCGAGTTCTTTTCACGGGATTGTTGTAAGCTTGGTGATAGGGAATCTCTGAAGTTGATTATACATGAGATCACGGGAATTGCTATTGAAGTGCTCCAAGGAGTTCCTTTATCGAAGTTTAGTGTTGATGATAGAATGAAATGGGCGGAAAACCGAATTTCGACGAGAGAAGAAGACGCAGTATATAGCTTGCTTGGTATCTTTGAAGTATCTATGTCAGTTATCTATGGCGAGGGAAGGGATAATGCATTCAGGAGGCTCAACGGTGTGATCGAGCCCTCTCTAGATAAGCGCTGCCTAATTGATCTGTTCATCACTGATCCACGAAAGGACAAACAATGTATCGAGGAACTTAAAGGAGGACTGCTCTTTAAGGTATACGAATGGGTCTTCCAAAACACGGAATACCAACAATGGTACAACGACCAAAGCAACCGCTTGCTATGGGTGAGAGGAGATCCTGGGAAGGGCAAGACTATATTGTTATGTGGTATCATAGACGAAATACGGACATCAAATAATTATGCCTTAGCCTATTTCTTCTGCCAAAGCAACGTCGATACCATTAATAGTGCTATCTCCGTCTTACGTGGCCTTATTTATATGCTCTTAGATGAACAGCCTTCCCTCATTCGGCATTTACAAAAGGAATATGAGGTGTCAGGGAAGCAGTTATTTGAAGGTATCAATGCATGGGTGGCGCTCTCTAATATTCTAAAGAACATCTTGCATGACAAGAGTTTGAAGCCAATAATTTTGATTATTGATGCACTTGACGAATGCGAAAAGGATATGGTCAAATTACTTCGTCTGATTGTTTCGAGCCTAGCTGAGTTTCCTCGCATCAAGTGGCTTGTCTCTAATCGTAACTGGCTTGGAATTGAAGAGGTACTAGGGCCGATTGAGGAGAGAACATCACTCAGTCTCGAGTTAAATAGCCACACAATATCTATTGCTGTCGACTGGTATGTAAGAGATAGAGTGGAAAAGCTTGCGAGGACAAAGAAAAATATTAAAAGAAGTAGAAAGACAGTTGAATCGTATCTCCTAGAGAATGCGAACGGGACCTTCCTTTGGGTAACTTTGGTCTGCCAAAATCTTGAAGAACTCCGATTCTTTACGACTTCAATGTTACAAGATTATTACCCTCGAGAGTTGGATCCCTTATACGAATGCATGCTACAGCAAATTCTAAATATAAAAGAGTATGGAGTAACTGAGCTCTGCCTTCAGCTTATGGCTATTGTAGTAGTAGCCTTTCGACCTATTACGCTCTGCGAGTTGCCACGTCTGATCGGATCGGAGATTGATTTGGAAGAAATCATTCAACTTTGTGGCTCCTTTCTGGTCGTTTGTAATCAGAGTATCTTCTTCGTTCATAAGTCGGCAAAGGATTTCCTATCAGAAAATGCTGCTGAGACAATATTTCCAAATGGGATCGGCAAGGTAAATAAGAAGATATTTCTAAATTCGATAACAGAAATGAGCAATATATTGAAAGAGAACATATACGACTTGCGTCATCCAGGCTTCCCTATTAACAAAGTCAAGCAACCCGATCCTGACCCACTAGTGTATATACGATATTCATGTACCTACTGGATCAATCATTTTATAGATGGAAATCCCTCAAAAACAGAAAACCATATTCGAAATAATAGCAAAGTCTATAATTTTCTAATAGAGCATTTGCTGCATTGGTTGGAGGTCATGAGCTTGATGGAAAACATTTCTGGGTATATTGTTGCAATAAGTTCTTTAGAAAATTATATCTCGGTAAGTCAAAACAGCTTCAAATAGCTTCAAATAGCTTCAAATAACTTCAAATAACTTCAACTGATAAATGTGAAGGTTGAGAGAGCTCCTGAACTTTCCGCTTATATTCATGATGCCAAGCGCTTCGTCCTTTATAACCGAGTAGGAATTGAACAAGCTCCTCTTCAAATCTATTGCTCAGCCCTTTCCTTTGCTCCAGAGAATAGTATTATTCGAAAAACATTTCAAAAATGTATCCCGAGTTGGATTTATAAAATATCAAGAGTACGATCAAATTGGAGTGCCGCCCTCCAAACGTTCGAGGGTCATTCGGATAGGGTTAATTCAGTTGCCTTCTCACCAGATGGCACAAAGGTAGCTTCAGGCTCAGGCGATCGGACGATCCGGCTCTGGGACACGGCCACGGGCGAATCGCTTCAAACGCTCGAGGGTCATTCGAATTGGGTTAATTCAGTTGCCTTCTCATCAGATGGCACAAAGGTAGCTTCAGGCTCAGACGATCATACAATCCGGCTCTGGGACACAGCCACAGGCGAATCGCTTCAAACGCTTGAGGGTTATTCGGATGGGGTTAATTCAGTTGCCTTCTCACCAGATGGCACAAAGGTAGCTTCAGGCTCAGACGATCAGACGATCCGGCTCTGGGACACGGCCACGGGCGAATCGCTTCAAACGCTTGAGGGTCTCGAGAATCATTTGTTTTTAGAGGTATCCTCAGCCTTTGAACAGTACTTTGTGTCAAACCATTAGATAGCTGAAATATCAGATGAAGTGCAAAATATTTTTTGGCTACCTCCAGACTATCGGCCAATTAGTACATATTTTTGTAACAGAGTTATAGTCATGGCATTTCCTACCGGTGGCATTTTCTTTCTGAAATTTGAGTGAAAATTTCATATTATCTAAGTAAAAATCAGTTTCAATATATTCATTACTAACTAACTTATTTATATCTTGAATATAATATCCCTTTTTTTTTCTCTCTCTTTAACAGAGAGATTGGGGGAAGTCCATGATTATATAGACTTTCTATTTGCCACCTTCATTCCAATATGTTCTAGTGTAGTGATATGGTAGTTTTATTGGTACAAAGAAATATAAAGAATTATTTTATTTGATATAGCTTCAAGCTAATCATTATTAGAATTAAAGGTCTGAAAGTATAAAGAGAAAGATGTAAATTCGATTCTGTTCCCAGCTTTGTATCATATACTATATATATATATGTTGGAGTTTATCTCTGATTATGGTAGAATGCTATAATTTTAGAATATTACTATTTTAATCATTTTATTAAAAGTCAATATTAGTTTCATAATAATTAATCATATTGATGTTACGATCATGGATCTTACAATAACCGATCGTATGCTTACAAGATACGATTCAATCCAATTAGTATGGGATTCAGACTATGTGGGGATCAGAAGAGCACAGGCCCTATTAGTATATGATTCCTACCAAACTTATGAATTCCATTATGATAGGATTTATTCCCATCTCAATAGAACGATATAAAGCGATGGGATAAGGAATACAAAGATCTATATAGCTAGGAAGGATTCCCTTTGTATAGAGCTTTGTGCTCAAGATCAATCATTTAGTATATTATATTATTAACTATGAATTATATCATATTGTTATTATTACTTTAAGTCCCTGTTTGACGCCTAGCTATAAACCTACTTCGAGAGCCTAAAGCACTTCTATGTGATCTAGATGGCAAACCTCGTAACAATTGAATAAATTACTAGCCTTGTTCAAATATTTGCTTAACCTTTGTTTAATAATAGTAATGAAAAATATATCGATTCTATTACTTAAAATCCAAAACTAATGAAAGATGTGACAGAAACCCCTGTTTTCCTTCTACCCTTATTATATAAGAAACCTCAGGTACATTAATCATGTTTACACATGATACGATTACTTGGGATTAGTATACGATTTAGGTGGTCTGAGGATCAGATCCGAACAAGTACTATGTACCAATGGTTATCGATAAAGTAAGATCATTGGAGGGATAAATATGACTTCTTTTTGCCTAGCTATTGTAGTTAGGCCATTCATTTGTGTATATATAGAGTAGCTATCCCCATCTACAGGTGTTCTTCACCTGTAGATTCTAAGTTAAATACAATTGCTGGTCTATAAACACCCTTTTGATCACAAAAGAGGAGAGAGAAATCTATATATAATATACTTCGAATAGATCTTGAGTTTGATGAATACAATAAAAAGTTCCAGAAGATTGATGTATGAGTTTCCAATATAATTATTAATAATACTATTCTCTAAAGCAAAGAAAAGGGCTGAGCAATATATTTGAAGAGGCGTCTATTCAATACCTACTCGGTTGTATAGCAAGAATCGTTTAGCATTATATATAAAGGTATAAAGTTCAGAACCTTTAATTTTCTTTATTATATATTAGCTGAATTCCCAAAAGAAAAAAAAAAATAGTAAGGATTAACATACAGAAACATATGATTTTAAAAAGCTTATTGCAATGATACCCTCTGAAATTTTCTTTATCAAGCTCATAACCTCCAGTCAATGCAACAAATGCTTTTTTAGGAATATATAAATATAGTCATTATCTTGAATATATTCTTTCTTTTGTTCAGGATCTCCATTTTTTAAATGATCAACCCAATAGATATAGGAATACTGTACATATACCAATAGGTCGGGATCAGGTTGCTTGACTTTATCAATAGGGAAACCGGGATGGTATAAGTCGTATATATTATGTTTTAGAATGTTACTCATAATTGTTACTGAATTTTGAAATATCTTATCATGGACTTTGCTAATTCTATCGGGAAATATCCTTCCAGCAGCCTTTTTAGAAAGGAAATCTTTCGCTGATTAATGAATAAAGAATACACTCCTGTTATAAGAAACCAAAAAGGAACCACAAAGTTGTATTATTTCCTCTAGCGGAATCTCATTATTCATCTCCATCAGGGAAATTAGTTTGTCAAACGTAAGAGGCCGATATGCTATTACTACAATAGCCAGGATCTGAAGGCATATCTGAGCCGCCTCGATATCTTCCATATCTACTATCTGTTCCATCATACGATTATATAAAGGATCAAGTTCGGAAGGGTAATCTTGTAGCTTTGAATTCGTGAATAATCGAGCTTTTTCAAGATTTTGACAAACTAAAGCCACCCAAAGAAAAGTTCCATTTGCATATTCTAGGAAATAATGTTCGATAGTATCCTTTGTCTTCGTTGTGTATTTTTTTGTTCTCGCAAGATATTTCACCTTCTCTCGGATATACCATCTGATAGCAGTAGATACTGATTCCGCATTCAATTCAAGGCTGAGCCGGGTTCCCTACTCGGCATATTGTAATTGCTCTTCGATTTCGGACCAGTTCCGACTAGAGACAAGCCATTTAATACAAGAATCAATGGATAAGCCTGAAACAATTAGATGGAGTAATTGTTGCAGGTCTTTTTGACATTCGTCAAGTGCATCAATAATCAAGATCGTCGGCTTCAAATTCTTATCATGCAAGATATCCTCCAAAATTTGAGAGAGCGCTGTTAAGGTGTTGACATCTTTAAACAATTGTTCTCCTGCCACCTTATATCTCTTTTGCAAATACGAGAGAAGGGCAGGTTGCCTCTGTAGAAGCATATATATAAGGCCATGTAGAATAGCTACAGCACTATTAATACGTGCATCAGTGTCTTGGCAAAAGAAATAGGCTAAGACAGTCTCATCCGATCTCTGCAGCTCATTTATTACACCATAGAGCAACATGGTCTTGCCTTTACCAGGATCTCCTTTAATCCAAAATAGGCGATTATCTCGGTTAAAGTGCCATTGTTGAAAATCACTATTATCGAAAATCCAATTATATATATTATCGAGTAGTCCTCCTTTAGTCTCTTCGATACATCTCTTGTCCAATCGTGGATCGGTGGTTCGTAGGTCGATTAGGCAGCGGTTTTCCAAGGTGTGAGTATTGATATTAATAGACCCTTCTTTAGAATTAAGGTTTGATGCAATGAATTATGATCCGCCTGCGTTTGTAAAATTGCCTTGTCGATTAATTCTCTGTCGTTTAGACTGTGTTTCAGGTAGATATCGGGATTTATCATCTTGATACTGCGAGTTGAAAGTTGTATCATGATTTGTGTAATATCGTTTATGAAGGTTTGTATTCTGGTTATATAAGATATTAGCCTATATATATCATTTAGGGAGTAAACCTTATCTCGATATTACGAATAGGGAGTGTATTACTGTAGATATTCGTCGAAGATGCAATATAGTTATTTCTCAAAGTTAAAGATAGTAAGGATCTTTGCTTTATAACAAATCAGAAGAGTTCCTCTGCTTCATTCTGCTTGAAATCCAATGGAAGGACCCTAACATCTATGGTAGAAGCTGTATCCTTGAATTTCGTAGTTAATTCCTGGAGTGCTGTCTTTAAGAGGTTTAATAGGCTATTGGAGCCTTTAAGTCTTTGAGAAATTGTTGACCAATCTTCATTATTGATTGAATTGTTTTGTATATTAGCTTGTAAAGTAGAAAGGATTTTATATATAAAGTTGATCTCATTGATGATATTGTTGTAATCTGTGATTGGGTCTTTGATATTACTTAGATATTGATGGACTATGCTACCAAGGTGAAGTAAAGCTTCGATTCTAGTAACGATTCTAGCAGTATCATTATCAAGTGGATCGGGCATTATGATAAATATACTTGAAGTAATTGAACTCGAAAGCTTCCAAGTTACTCGAACTGTTTATTGTGTCTTTGGGTGTAATAGACACTTTTACTGTATAGATTATCATTGTTGTTTTTATGTTCAGGGCTGAATGCAGAGCATCTAACTATAAGGGATGCTTTTGGAGACCTTGAGGCGGTTTGTCATGTGAGAGATTCAAAGTTACTAATCAATGGGGTATGGATCGAGTGGGGGACCAACAAGGCTTGGAGGCATACGATGTTAGGCCTAATATGGCAAGTACGATAATGAGTAGGTCTATATGTCACGATTCACCATTAGGATTGATGGTGTTACAATGATAGCAAACTGAATAATTAGGAGAGCTTAGGCCTTGTACAAACACGATCAGATTTCATCGAATTAATATGTGATCTTGGTCACCTGAAGATCGTATGCGCACGCACCATCAGAAATCATGTGATAAGGAGCCCTGAGGAGCCAGAAATCTCCTGGGGGCTCCCTTTATCGATCATTATATAATCAGAGTAGTTTCATAGTTTAGGAGCTTCGTGCTCAACTTAGTTATCAATTAGTTTACGAACATTCTACTTGCCTAGTCAGACCGGATCGTTACACATAGCTCTGAGCTGGTGCCGATTGATCGTAACCATCCGATTGATCTGTCCGCTATGTCCTATAGCATTCAGTTACCGTCCTTAATCTATTTAGTCAGTTTAGTCGATCGTCTTTTTGTCTTCCTTGTATCTTGCACGTCGTAGTGTTACAAGGGTTGCCGTCTAGATCACATGAAAGTGCTCTAGGCTCTTGAGGTGGTTTATAACTAGGCGTCAAGCAGGAACTTAAGTAACGATGGTAATGATTGCAATTCGTAACTAATAGTATTATACTAGATGATTGATCTTGAGCACGAAGTATTATAGTAAGGGAATCCATCCTGATTAAATAGACCTTCGTGTCCCGGAAGTCGATCGACTCTTGGGGAGCCGATCGATCTCAAAGTCCGTCGGCTTCGGATCAGGTGACACCTATCACATGATTATATTAGCTAATCGGTCACATGATGTAGGGTATGTTACGCCGTCGTAACACTTCATATTAAGTCATGCCTCAATAAAGGTCTAGCTTGTCCATCTACTAAAATAAACCTTTGTCATCACTTCATATATAATTGGACGAAGGGGTGCGATGTTGAGAGAGAAGGATCCTGTCCTCAATAACCCAGGAATTTGTTTATTATAGAAATTTGATAAATATGAATGATAAATTAAAAATAGGTTCAAAGTAAAACCTTAACCTGATGTCCTAAGCTGCCACAATACTCTTGCCTCCATCAGCAGTCAATCTTATCCTAACTCGAATCTTCAAGAAACCATCACCAAGCCTCCCCACCACCATTTTATCGTTACTACCTACTTCAACATCTATCATAGCACTAGGGGAAAACAACAACGCTTCGCCAACATTTAGCTTTACAATTTCGGCAAACAATCTTTTCGCACCATCCCCGTTTCCTCTTGAACTTGCAAGACCATCTGAATCTGTATTGTCATCATCAAGCAAATTAGAAGTAGCACCTGCAAGGTGATGTTTCAAGCTGTTCAACCATTCAGGTGAAGTGAATCGATGCACAATAACAATTGAAGATAGATCCAAAAGCGAAGGAGAAATTGTTGGTTCCTGCGTAGAGATAATAATACAAGCGCCAAGGTGACGTTGTAGTCGAACAATAGAGAGGAGGGTATTCATCAAAGTTGATACTTTAGCTGAGGTGTTCATATACTATAAGTCCTGGTCAAGTTACTTTTCCGATAGATTATTAATCCTTTCAAGTTGTTATATCAATCCTTAACACCTTATTCGATAGTTTTAGGGTCGAAGGCTGATGCCATGTACAGTTTGTATATGATTCTTGAAGTGCTGTAAGTGTTTAAGAATAAGCTCTTCCAATTGGCAAACAGGATGAGTACAGGATATTCTCTGGAATTTCGGAACTTCTTTCAAATGGCTATCCACATGGTTCATCATTTTGTGTGAAGTGGCATAAATACGTGTCCGATATTCATAAGTATTTCGATTATCTCCAATACATATAATACATTGGGTCTTTTTACAAAGAAGGGGAAAGGGGTCCTTGCATAAAGGTTGTTCCTCAGAAAACTCTGAAGATTCCCTACTTGAGTGGTTGTTATATTGAACTTCTTATTCCTGTCGATAAGAGAGTGCTATCATTAAGTCAATGGTACGGATCCGGCGGCTGACGATATCGCTTGGGCTCATATCCCTTGAGAGATCACAAAGCACCTCTTGGAGTCGAGTTCGTTCTGGAAGCTGATGATGGACGATAGGCTCAATATATTCGTTTGTAGGGACCTTTTTGAGTTGTCTCTCTAATTCTTCATTATGGATATGATCGAAATAATCTCGCCGGAACTCTATCTTGATTGTTCGATCACGTTGTTTCTGTAAAGAATCAATCTGCCAACAGAGTTGTTCATATTCTTTACAGATTTCAGGTGGAGCTCGATTGTAGGATCTATATTGCCTTTTGTATTCCTCGCATTCTCTTTTAAGTTCCATTATCTCTGGATCCGGAGGGAGGGCTTTCAAAATCTCTTCGGGCACATCAATTAGGGTACGCGGATCATATATGAGACTCATATATATAAAGGCACAAAGAAATCCGATATTCGTTAGCTGGTCTAATACTACATCTTGAACGATAAACCAGATCTTTTTGTTGATGTAGGATCTGCAAAAGACTCCTATCTAAAGGTTATACCTCATCACCTGGTCATGTACAGCAATTATAACTGCCCCTAAAAGATGTCAACAAGAATACAAAGTATTTGCAAAAATCTCTTATTATCTATAACATTCCCAGTACCTCGACGGAAACAATAGCTAATTAGCTTCTATGCAAATCCAGCAGCCCAACCAAGACGGTCAAGGTAATATACAAAGGTCGAGTAACGAAGGGCCTTATGTTCTGATGTTGATAAACCATCAAATATCCATACCACCTGCCGAAAGATCAGTACTTTGAGTTTCTCTGGCTTTCAATGCACCAGAACTGCTTTTGTAGGGTCTTGTAGGTTGCTTGTAAAAAAAGGTTTGGCATGAGTAAATCCGTTTACCTTGATTGCATTATCCCTAATGGCAATAGCTAAGATATAGCTAACAGGACAAAGAATTGATAAAGCTTCTTTGTGAAAAAGGAACGTAGTCCTACGAATATTACATTAACAAGATCAAAACACATTAAATCAAGAACGTACAGTTTGGGGTTTTTATTAGCTCTTTTGTGATAAGCAAGAGTGATCTCTATTCCAAGGAGATCGCATTCTCCAGGAGTAGGATTTCGGATAATCCAAAGATGGATATCTTCATAACAAAGAGCTTTATATTCTCATATAAGAATATCCTCATTATCCTTATCATCATAATTGGAGATCTTTGGATCAATCTAAGGCTCTGGATTCTTATATATAGGATCATCATCTTTTGTCTTATCCAAGCCCTCACATTCATTATCCCAATTGTTGTCTTCATATATTTGATCGCGACCAATAGCAATTTTCCCTTTGACTGCATCAACCAGCTCGGCGGATCGACAGCCAGTATAGATAAGGAGGAGCATGATTGTTGCAAGTGCCAAACGCTGATCTTCGATTGGAAAAATAGATGTGTCCCAGGCTCAATAATAGGTGAGAAGGAGGATAAGGTCGTCTGCTCCCAACATTGGCTTTGCCATCTTTTCTCGTCTTAAAATGAACTCTTTGGTTAAGATAGTGTCGAGATACTATGATTATATAATTAGTAATCTATCTCAGAAAATAATAACAAAGTATGTTAATATATCTTTAAAACTTCTTTTGCATCATTTGTGTCTATATACCGTCCGTTGACTTGGTTGTAAAGCTGCTTGAACTGAAGCAGATATTGATGTACAGAACTGAATATACATATCCTATAATTCTCATAGATATATCGGAGGAACATTATAATAGTCCCTTTATTACACTTTTGAATAGCTGCCCACTAATATTGCTCGTTTCTGAATTCGTAGAACCTGATGTTATATGTTAGCTTCGCAAGATGAAACTCGAGGTAGGCGATTGTTTTCTTACCTTTTCCACTTGTGGTATATGCCAGTGATGTTTTCCTTTATGGCGTCTGCATCTTTTGATACCAGAGGACCATCTCCATTCAGCTTTTGAATATTGATTTCGCAGTCCTTTGGTGTGAGCTTAAGTTTTTTTGGCCGTTGCTGAAGATTGCTACACTGTACAAGGAATTTCTGGAGGTTGATATTCTCTGGGGCATCGTCATAAAGGCAGCGCTTTTTCAAAGTATTAGCCATAATCAATGCTAGAAAATTTAAAAGATAAAGGGAAAAGGTAAATTGAAAATAGTTTGCATGTAAATGAAGGTATATTGTTGGTTGAGGTAGAAAGGTGTCGAGGAAATGAGAAGTGGAAAGACCACGGTTTAAATAACTTGAATACAGCCATTTTGGCTCTGTCTTGATTAGGATGGTGTTGTTGAAAATGGGAGACGGGAAATAGTGATGGATGAGGATCATGAATTTTGGTGGGGTTGGAGTTCGCGTTGATACACGTGAACGATGTTATTAGCGTATGCTGAGGCTGTGTAAAACAACGACGAAGCCCGCCGAATGTAGCGGCCAAAACACCAAGAACTCGCTTTATTTTATAAAATTAGAATAATAAATATTGTTTAAATTATTAATTTTATTGAAAAAAATTATGAAAATGTAATATTATACATTTATTAATTTAAATATAATAATTCTTCAATAGGATTTAATTATAACTGTATACAAACACTAAAGGGTATTAAAAGTCACGTTCTAGCACGCAATTGGCTGAAAGAAATGATAGATCTCTGAATTATAACCGGCAAGTCGGCGTTTGTGGTGACCGAATTCGCTGACAAAACAAAATATAGATTAATTGCAGAATACATGTTGATTTCTCAGACTTCATTTGTATTTGTAGAATGATTTCCTATTTACCTGCAAAACTTCGAAGATGAATGCCTCCAGAACTCTTGCCGCAGCTGCAAGAACAAATGCGAGATACACGAAAGCTGTACAAAGATCTTGGTCAAGACAATCATCCTTCAAAACTGCCACTCCTCTTCACAAGTCGTCGCAAACCTTCTCGAGATCATATCATGAATCTGGCTCGCACAATGCTTCCGCAGCGTCATTGGCAAAGGCTTCTAACCCCGCAATGGCATTCCCTTGTCTAGATGCCCTGGAAACCAAGTCTGCAACCCTGGAAGCTCGTTCCCTTTCAAGTGGTCCAGAGCCATCTTATACTAGCGGAGCAACTCTCAAGTACCACTGTGATGAACCTTTATTACTTGATTGGGGGGGAGTATTGCGAGAATTCGATATTGCTTATGAATCATGGGGTGAAATGAACGCAGACAAGTCGAACGTCATTTTACTACACACTGGATTGTCTGCATCCTCACATGCACATTCAACACAAGCGAATCCCAAGCCAGGGTGGTGGGAAAAGTTTATAGGTCCGGATAAAAGTCTTGATACGAATAAATACCATATTATATGCACGAACGTTATTGGAGGATGTTATGGTTCAACGGGACCCTCGACGATTGACCCTGCCGATGGAAAACGATATGCGACGAGATTTCCAATTCTCACCATGGAAGACATGGTGCGGGCACAGTTTAGATTACTTGACGGACTCGGGGTTAAAAAACTATATGCGAGTGTTGGATCGAGTATGGGTGGTATGCAATCGTTGGCTGCCGCAGTTCTGTTTCCCGAACGAGTTGGTCGAGTGGCCAGTATCTCAGGATGTGCGAGGAGCCATCCCTATAGCATTGCAATGCGCCATACTCAGCGGCAAGTGTTGATGATGGATAAGAATTGGAATCGTGGATTTTACTATGATCATATTCCTCCTCATGCAGGTATGAAACTTGCGCGTGAGATTGCCACCGTAACATACCGTTCGGGGCCTGAATGGGAGTTAAGATTTGGTCGACGAAGAGCTGATCCAAGCAAGCCACCTGCCTTGTGTCCAGACTTTCTTATCGAGACATATCTCGATCACGCAGGCGAAAAGTTTTGTTTGGAGTACGATCCAAATAGTCTTCTGTATGTTAGCAAGGCCATGGATCTCTTTGACCTTGGTGCGAAAAATCAACTTGCGACTTCATCAAGAAGGACAGACCATTTAGCACGTATAAAAACTGGGTCTGAAGCTGCATCTTCTCTTGGAGATGCAGCATGCAGCCTTACTCTTCCCGATAGCCCATACAAGGAACAACCAGAAGAAAATGGGTCAACAGATATTAATGACCCTATTGAGCCGTCTTCAGGGCCTCCTGCGGACTTGGTTTCCGGAATGAAAGTTATGAAAGATCATCCTACTCTGGTTATGGGTGTTTCTAGCGATATCCTGTTCCCGGCATGGCAGCAAAGAGAGGTTGCCGAGACGCTAAGAAAAGCGGGAAATACCAAAGTAAGTCACGTCGAACTTGGGGAAGATGTCAGCCAGTTTGGACACGATACATTCTTATTGGATGTGGAGCATGTCGGTGGACCATTAAAGGAGTTCTTGGGCTGAGGGAGATAATACACTTATCTTTTACAACCCAAATTGTATTTCACGAATGAGACGAAGCATGGCTTGATGGCGTTTATGGAGCTGTAAAAAAAAGTTGCGTACATATTGTATTTTCGCATATCAGAAATCCCATGTAGTCCTTACTCAATCCCCATGTGTCAGACATTTTTCCACAGTCCGCGTTTGCATGCCACTCTTCACGAACATGTACAATCCATCGACACCATTTACCCTTCAAAAAACTTTTCTATTTCTTCATCGGGATCCTCCGACCCACATCCAGGCTCACATCATCCCGCTCTTCGGTTCAGAGGGATATCCTAGCTATCGCATACACTGGTCCAATCATAAACTAACTTATCTTTTCATGATCTAAATGGGATCCACTGTGCCCCACTATTAAATAACTGGAGGCGTTGTCCAAAAGAGTTAAAGGCATCTAAAATCCCATTAAAGATTTTCTTTTCCATTTTGTGCTCTTCACTGAATCTTATAGCTTAATTCTTATAGTGAGCGACTTGAAGTCTTTGCGCTCACAATTTACAACTGTGGAAGGGTAGAAAGACTTATTGATTTATTTCAATTCTCGAGATCATTTGCGACAATCCACCGCCTAGTTCGTTCGATAGACATCATTACCACCAAAAGTACCTTTAGTTGAACTACAGGAAAAATATTCTCAGCACTAATCGTGGATTCGGAATCGAGAATTGGACTCCTAGCAGACCCCTTCTATTCAGACTCAAACTCGGACGTCAATTCTGTACATCAAGACGAAGGCCAGGGTCAATTGGATTTCAGTGCAGAAAGATTTGGGAGAGACAACATGAGTCCCAAAATGGATGACGGTGCAAAAGCTACCGGGGTAGAGACCAATATTAATTCTTTGGGAGGAGAGAGACATACAAAATCGAGTGATGGCACAGCTGCAGGCGGCAGTGGAAGCTTTGAGATGGCTGACGATCGAGCCACTGGAGATCAGATAGATGGTCCGATATTGGAACATGCCATTGAAAATTTGGAGTCCAAAAAGAAAGCATGGTGGGCGTATTTGCTTACACGGGACTTCTGGATGGTCTTGATTCTTGGGTATGTTTATTTTCGTTGTTGAGATGGTGGGAAGTCTATATGATGTTTTGCAACTTAAAAAGTATTTGCTACTTCAGAACTTGGGAGACCAAGCCATGAGACAACTAACACCATTGCCCTGAACTAGACTTCTCATGTCTCTTCTTGTTTCAAGCAACTTCGATTCATTCTTCATTCCTACATAAACATCGAATCTAACGTTTCCGTTTTACAGACAAATTCTTTCCCTATGCATTACGGCTACCAATACGTTTACTACACTCCTTGCAAATAAAGGCACTTCAATTCCAGCTTTTCAAACTCTTTTCAATTATGTTCTTTTGTGCGCCATCTACACGACGTACACTATTTACAAGTATGGATGGAGGAATTACTTGAAGCTCCTTTGGGTAGATGGCTGGAAATACGTCATTTTATCTTTCATGGATGTCGAGGGAAATTATTTCACTGTGTTGGCTTATCGATGGAGTACGTATTCTTTTGAGTCTTTCAACAGAGGTTTCAGTACCTCTTTTGCAGTGACGATCACTAACATTCTCCAGCTAATGTCTTAAGCGCCCAACTTATTAATTTTTGGTCCATCGTTTGTGTTGTAATCGTCTCGTTCTGTTTCCTCGGTGTTCGATACAAGTGGCTTCAAGTCATTTCCATTCTAGTCTGTTGTGGTGGAATGGGTATCCTCCTCGCATCTGATCACATTACTGGTTCCAATGGAGGCAACCCGCCCACCATGTTGAAAGGTGACCTTTTTGCATTAGCTGGCGCTACCCTGTATGGTCTCTCAAACGTTTTTGAAGAATGGTTCGTTTCCAAACGTCCCGTGTACGAAGTCTTAGGCATGCTTGGTCTTTTTGGCATCATCATCAATGGTATCACAGCCGCCATATTCGATCGCCACTCATTCAAAACCGCCGTCTGGGACGGCCAGGTCGGAGGCTATATCGTTGGATATACACTCGCTCTTTTTCTGTTCTATACACTCGCTCCTATCATTTTGCGAATGGCCTCTGCGGCATTCTTTGATATCTCGCTTCTCACGGCTAATTTTTGGGGCGTTGTTATCGGCATCAATGTTTTCGGATATACTATTTACTACTTGTATCCAATTGCATTTGTGTTGATCATCTTGGGACTGTTTGTATATTTCTTATCTGGAAGTATGCTGGGAGATGCAGTCAAACCGTGGTTGGGCAAAGATCAACAGGGTGGTGTTGCCGGTGTAGGAACCGCGAAGTTGAAGGCTATTAATGAAGCGAGAAGAGAGGGTCTTGTTAATTCTGGGGAAGGAATGGCTTGATTGGTGGGTTTTAATGTGGTATGATAATATCTAATGAATGGTTCTAGTGGATGGCTCTAATGGATGATTCTAATGAATGGTTTTAATGAATGGTTGTCTTGGACTGATGGATAGGATATAGACGAAGTATAATAGAGGGACGCATAGATATGAAATTCGTCCGAAATCAAAATGACTTTGATACCTTATAATCAAATCCTTTCCTCCCAATGAGCTTATACCATACTAATCAGAGCGAGCACCCCCGGCAACTATTCCCACCTATCAATGCACATCAAGAATCCTCTTAGAAAAGATCAAAAGATCAGACTCCCAGGGCATCATCATCTCTGCCCACTCGTAAGTTAACAAGAACACACTCACACCGAAACCCAACACCAAGATTTACAGCAACTATTTCTGATTGGTGCGGATAGCTTATATAAATTTGTAACTGGAACTGGGAACTGGAATGGATATCGACGGGAGAGCGAGCGTTCAAGTACGGGTTTGTCTGGTTTGGTGGCAGAGATGGTGTAGAGAGAGTGTGGATACTTATATTGTGTTGGATTTTGGGAATGGGCTTGGTATTTGTATTATTTTAATTATGGGGAAATTACGAGAAAAGCATAGGAAAATCACAGGAAAGGCATACAAGTTCTAAAGTTTAAGAAAAAAAATTGATTTTTATTTGACGTGATACGTGGAAATGCAAGTAGAAGAGCAAATGCGAATGTAAGTAAACATAACATAGCTAGTCAGCTAGATCTATCTCCAACTCCATTCATCTCCACACATCTCACATCTCATATCCGCAGCATCCAGCACCGCTTCTCCCCACTCCCTCTACAACCCACATCGATAAATCTTCTCCAAAATATCTCTTTCCTCCGCAGCCTTCTCCCTACATCCACCACATACCTTATTAGAATAAACGGTTTCTTGATGGTAGCGTGGACATTGGGTGGGTTGCATGTTGGAGCGACATCTTTTCACCCAGAAACTGTAGTGATTGCAGGTGGGGATGGTTTTTGTGGATTTGCACATTTGGGGTTTGGTTGGTTAGGTTAGTGGTTGAGTGGTGATGTAGTGTTGGTTGCTGTGTAGGTGAGTGTTGGTGATGTGTGGGAGAAGGGGGAAGAGGGGAAGAGGAGAAGAGATGGGTGATGGGAAAGGGAAGATACACTTTTCGGGTAGGTTTGTTGCGGCATTGTTTTGGAAATCTTGATATTTTGATCCGAGGTGAGTTTCTAATGTTGTTCTAGCATGGGACGCATGTCCTGATTTTTCTTTGTATTGCCATTTATCTGAACTTACGGAATAGCATGGTTGGCCCGGGATAGATAAATCTACATTGAAATCTCGAATCGAATCGAGAGGAATAAGGAAATAGGTGTAGAGGCATTGATGGAATCGTTGATGGAGCTTTCTGCCTTTCTGATGAAATTTCACAGGAGGCAAAGGTCAAGAAACTTCTAGAGTCAAGTGATAGTTCTTGAAGATTTTCGTTTTAGTAGGATGATGATCCTCATCCCAAACTATTTCTGAGATTTGAGAAATATCAGGCATCACCTCTTACCGTTCCACGCCGCCGTCATAGGAAATGACTTCATTGTACACTATACAATTGCATTCCAGCCCAACAACAAACTTCCATGAAGAAAAGGTGGCCTTTCTATACCCATCCATTCCATGAAAGAAACCTGGAGCATTGTTCAGCGCATCCATTGACATCCACCATCATTCTTTGTCTGAGCGGAAGCGAAAGACAAAGCATTATACCTCACCCAGGCATTCTTGTTCGTTTCATATGATTGTTCAAGTACATTCCCTTGCTCAGCTAGGGCCTGGTCTAAGGCTTCCCAGCCTTTCAAATATGTTCTTGGGATTCAGGTGATTGTAGCCTACTAGGCTACAATGACGACGAGTAATTAGATGACCTGCAATGACGATTGCTTTTAGGTATCACTCTCACGGATAGTCAAAACTTTCTTTGGATCCATTTTGAGGGTAGATTTAGACATCGTATTCGCTTTGTGGTGAGTGAATGGAATGGAATAGGGTTTATTCGTAATATATGGCATTTTATGGCATTTTCCACTCGGTATAATTGGAGGAGATAGATTTCTATCTATTGCGAATTTAATTAAATATTTTTGAGGAAATAAACCAGGCAATGATAAACGGGGTGTACATTGCTTGATTGAGGAAATGGGATACTATCAGCTGAGACTTCTCATGATAGATCGTTGATGAACGAAGGAGGCTGGTCAAAAGATGGAAATTATCATCTGAACATGTTTACCTAATAACGATGATTTTTCAAACCCAATATCAGAAGTGTTATAACATTAACATGTTATAACATGAAGGGATAAAGCTTGCTATAAGCATCACCGTCACCCTTCAACTCCACCGAAAAACTGCAAACAATCATTCAGTCATCAAAAATCGAAAACTAGCACCTTGACCAGTGAGCACTACCTCAATTAACAATCCACTTCCAATTCCAAATCCAATTTCTATTTCCCATTTTTCCAACTTCTTTTCTTTGAATGTTTCGTGGGATGATCAACAATCCCCATTCATTTATTCATTCATTAAAATTCTCAATTACCCCTCTATGCGATTAGAATTTACCCCTCCATCTAGCTCGCTCTCTATCTATCTATCTATCTATCTACATAATCTATCGCTATCGATAAGTCCAGTGAACTAAAAAGGATCATGTCTCGCTTGCCAGACCAAGCTAACCTGCATCGAAATTGCAAAAATAAAAATAAAAAACTTTCCGAGATCTCCCACTTTTGTTTCTTATCTGGTTAATTAATGTGTGAGCCCAAGATATAGATAGATATAATCTGGAAATGCTTATTTTGGAAAGCTGCTTGGGTATTTGGGTACACATGATCTTGGTGTTTAGCAACAGGGTTGGGTTTAGACGATTACTTCCAAGGAAGGTATGGATGGGATCATTAGATTCGTAAGATTTCATGACGCAGTTACGATTCACAATCCCGGGGTTTTCGCATCTGGAGATGGATGTGAAATTAACGTTTATTGCATCCATCTCATGCCGATGATGCGAGAAATTGAGTTTACGCAGTTTGGTACTAGAGTTGGTCGGATATGTAATCTTGATGTATGCATGCCATGTAGACAGGATCTACTGGTCGTGCATGGACTGATGTCGTGTTTTTGCTTCTGTGCAGGTTGCAGCGGAGGGGGGAGTTACCCTTGTTATTACGGGATTGAGTGCATGCTACTTACAGTAACATGCATATCGATCTTTTTGTGGTGGTTTGGGTTGGGATTTGTGTTTCATTTAGAGGTGATGTTTCAGTGCTTCGGAGGCCTTCGGTTGGTTTCGGGATGGGGGGATGGGCATGGGGATGAGGGGTTGGGGTAGATGGGTTTTGATTCTTGAAGAATGGAAAGGATGTGATGGGTGGACTATCATCGTTGAAGAAAAGGTGCGATGGGTGAGGTGATCACGGTGATGGGGTGATGACTTTCTATCATATGATCTGCGTATATGAATGGGATGGTGGGGTGGTGAGACAGGATGGGATGGAATTCTTGCATGTGATGAAGAACGATAGTCTCCGCGTTTACTGGAACAGTTGGGAGCAATAGGTTCTTGATAGGTTCTTTGATTCGTGATGGATAGAAGGCAGATAATTTGTGGTGCAGATGACCTTTTTAATTGGCGAAGAGGGGGTGTCTTAACCTTGTATTGTAGATATCAAGGGACGGATGATCAATTCATGAGAACCTTCTCTCCCTACTCAAGATTAGTACCCAGTCTCAAGTACATAGCAAGCTCTTCAAGAATGGCTCTAGAGCTCTCGATCGCGTTTAACGAGAAGAGCACGCAAAATGAACGAGGTGTGTGGATAAAGATTCATGATACATCTAACTGCACGTTACGATACGAGACGAGACGATATAGTACAGCATGCTCCACCACGAGCGAAGAAGGCGCATTTGTCGCCAATGGAAAAGCGATGCTACACACTGGTACGCATTGCTACTCAGCTACGATATGTAAGTACTGTGTTGTACACCACAAGTTCGTGAGAAAGAGTGGAGTAAGTCATGGATGATTTGTAGATGCCAATTGCAAATCTCCAGTTGCTTATGTGCATCATTGGGCTGGGGGAGATCATGCTATGGCTTTAGGTAGATGTAAGTAGATGGCTCGTAGCTATAATTGGGAATGGGCTTCAAACACGTGTACGAACGATGGGCAAGAGATGAATTGGTTGGCTTGGTACTGTAGAGTGCTGTAAGGTCGTAGACACGTTGAGGAATGGAAATTGAGGAGGCTTGAGGGGGAACATAGGATAGGATGGAATTAGGAGAGGGAAGGGCATTTGTCAAAACTCAATTGAATCGGGTTGGGGAGGGAGTGGAGTATGGTTGTAACGAGACGGGAGATTATGCTCGTTGAGTTGTAAAGAAAGGGAAAGGAAAGGAGAGGAGAGCAGAGCAAAACATACCTATCACAGTTCTAGAGCTGGATAAAGTCAATTGAGGCAAAGTCACTTTGAGTGGAGAGTTGGTTGAATGTGAGTGAGCAATGAGGAGGCCATTAAGGAGAGGCAGACGAGACATACACAGATTGCATGAATGGAATCAAGGAATTCTGACACTTGATTTCAAATGATGTTGGATAGGATGGATGGATGTCTTGGACCAATTGAGTAAGAAAAGAGCGCGATGATGGTGTCAATTGATAGGTATGATATATACGGAGGATACGGAGGATACGAATAATTATCATGAATTGAATTTATTTAAATGTAAGCAAGTGTGTTGTTTGGATGAATTAAATTCCATTTGAATAATTCAAATCATTGCTTCCAATTGCTTTCAATTCCATCAGATGTTCGTGCATGTCCGAAATCTTCATGGCAATTCTTCGTGATGAAGCCTCATGTATAATGTGATAGCTGGATATGAAGTTGTGTTTCCCCACACTGCTGATTTACAAGCATCCTTCCTTCATTGAGCATCCAAGCACAAGCACAAGCAAGCACACATACAAGCACACAAGCACACATACAAGCACACATACAAGCCAAACATTATTGCTTTGGCTGTATGTGTCCACTTATGCAATCATGCCTTCTTCTCCTCCCCTTCACTTGCAAGCTACTGCGTACTACTGTGTGCAATTGCATAAATTTAACCGCGGCCGCCGCTTCAACCCGCTGCAACCCTTTGATAAGCAAAAAGATACCGGCCCAAATACCCAAAGATGAATAATTACCACTGTTCTTCTCGGAATTCAAATATCAGCCCGATCTTGAAGCTAAACTTAATGTGGTATAATGTAGCACCACACTACGACTATTATCAACTAATTAATCCTTCCAACCCAACCATGAACTTCTTCCAAATTCCCTCAAGGTGAGTCACATCCTCTGTTACACTTCTCTCCTTCGCCTCTTTCATCCGACAATCCATCAATATTGACCAACCACAACATCCAATTGTTTTGCAACCCAACTCAATTCCCACAATGTGAATAGTCTGGCAGAGACTGGGAGAAGAGAAAAAAGGAAAAGGAAAAGGAAAAGGAATAGGAAAAGAGAAAGAGAAAGAGAAAGAGAAAAGCGAAGAGCGAAAAGGGCAAAGAGTGGTATCAATTGATTGATTGTATCCATTACAATTGAGACAATCTGGTGTGATTAGAGTAAATGCGAGCAAACTTTTATTACAATTCCTCCCTTTTTCTCTCTCTCACCGATCAGATCAAAGCCTCGAGAAGTACGAGTACTCCGTACACTATCTCCGTCCCTACCTATCTATCTCACAGTTATTCGCCTTCCAATATATGGAGTACGGAGTATGCTGACGAATTATCTGGAACAAATCTATCCATCTCCCATGATATCATTGGTCAATTGGAAGGTCAATGGAAGGTAATTGGAAGGTAATGGTATCATTCTGTTGATGTCTAACCCTACCTGAACAACAAGAAGGCGAAAGACATTTACAAATCTCACATCATTGGAAAGGCAAAGAGCACACCTTAGGTACTATTTCATTCTCCTCCGATAGCGTCGCCTAGTTTTTACCAAGCATACGCATACGCATGCTTCCATCAACAACAAAAGAATTTAGGTAAAGAAAGCAAGAGAGGAAAGAAAAAGAAAGAAAGAAAGAAAGAAAGAAAGAAAGAAAGGGATAAGGCAAAACAAACAAACAAAGATTGATACAATTGGAACCAATCAGGATTGTTTAAATCAGTCCAAGAACATTCAAGTCTAATCCACTCACTACCTGATGAGAATTAATCCATTCATCTTTAGAAAAGAAGTATTCACACCTCCTTTTTTATTTTATTTTATTTTATTTATTTATTTATTTATTTATTTATTTAATTATCTATCTTTACTATATCATCTTCTTGTCTCGTCCCGCAATACTCCTTCCCTCCCTCCGTACATGACTCCTTGGCCAAATTCCTGTTTCTATTTATTATTTTATCAAAAAGAAATAAACTTGATAATTGTCAACCAAAAGAACTAGGACAACACCCTATTCCAATTGCGCTTATTAGTGCATGACCAGTTGAATTGATCATCTCGTGGCAGCCTACGAACCGTCCGCTGCGTATTTTGAATGACTGGTTAAAGTCATCCGCCTCAATCCATATTCATACACACACACTTTATACATTCTCCTCACACCTCCCCATTCACACCATTCACTCCATTCACAAAAAGTACCTACTTATTGTTCAACCCATCTCTCGCACATGCAATCCCTTTCTTTCTCCTGTTGCTCTCGTCATTTCTATTTCATCCTTCCAAGCATATCTCAGTCTCAATTCATTGCCTGCTATATGATTCACAATTGATTGCATTCCTCTCTACATTCACCATTACAACAACGCAATACCCCGCCATACCTCAATTGAAATTCGGATTTCAATACTCTACGCTTCCTTCATTGAACTAGATCCCGAAACGGGCACAAAGAACTTCCACCCTAAACCTCAGCTGACCAGAACGAACTATCTACCCAACACTTACTTAATACACACACAGCCAGCTCTCTTGAGATATCCACGACATATCTGTCTCAATCTCCGAACTTCTTTCTTGTTTAGCAAATCATCTTTGCGGATTTAAGAAACAGGAAATCCGACGTCAAGGGTTGCCACAAATTGGCGCGGGGCAGCGAACAACAAACGAAATATGGATGACAAAACATTCACCTCGATCCTGCAGCCTTCTACTACCTTCGGTCTTAGACAGTCATCGTTTGCTACAAAACCATTCAACAATTCATCAACCTCCACTTCTGCATCATCAACTCAATTCATCAAACCAATTCTTGCAACTTCTTCCCGACACATGAATATGGAACGCAAGAATCAACTTGACATCGCCAATACGCTTATGTCACCGCCAGAGCCACTTCCTCTTGATAACTTCGCACATTCCAGCCAGGGATTCACAATGGATTCAAAGATGCGAAAACTTCACTCAATCGTCGGTGCGACGTTTCCCATATCGCCACCTGTGTCTCCAGAGACCAAAGCCAGGTCACCAGAAGAGCCCACTGGTTCACAAGCAATCACCGATCCAATTCTATATCCACTATCCGACAATCAAGGCACATCTGCCAGTCAGTCGTCCCTCTTCGAAGACAATGATGACCCCCTCGTTACACACCGATTAGTTGATGAGCATGTTGCAGCAAGGAAAGCTAGCATGTTTCGAGAAGCCTCCCCTCCACGCCGCGATGAGTATGAGCTCGCTCTCGAATTTAAATCACAAGTGGTAAAGATCATGTCAAAGGATCCAGCACTTTGGCTACGAAGGGAGATGGTTTATCTTAGGGAAGATCGGGAGTTACAATCTGGTGCCAGGCGGTGGACAAACATTGCTCCTGCAGTTGGCAGAGGCAATAGGGTTTTGGGCAACACCGCTACAAGAGTCACAAAGACAGTACGCCCTCCCCGACCTGCTCAGACGCCTCGCGGAGTCCGCACAGTATCCTCAGCAACACCTGGCCCTGATATCAAAAGAGTTGCTCGGGAAGATAAGGATTTCGAGAACCTTCCAGACTATTGTCCACCAATCACTAGTCTTCCTAACAAACCCAATTCATTGAAAGTTGATTGGAAGGGAGCTCCAATTGATCTCCGAAATGACCCAAATGTTCATCTTCTTCATCCAGATGAGATCTCTCTTGCAGCCAATCTTCGTCTTGATTGTGCTACTTATCTTACATCCAAACGTCGAATCTTCATGAAAAGAATTGAAGCGATGAGAGTTGGGAAGGAATTCAGAAAGACGGATGCCCAACAGGCATGTAAGATTGATGTCAACAAGGCTAGTAAACTCTGGCAAGCATTTGACAAAGTTGGTTGGCTTAATCCATCCTGGGTCAAGAAGTATGCTTAGATTGATGGCTCTTGTCTGCTAGCCACATTTTGCCACTTCACCACCACTTATCACTACGAATTTATTGGTATTTTACACCAATACACGATACACGATTACGATTCTGCCCACATTTTTCATTCACGAATTTTTGATTACTTTCAACTGCATTGCGACGGTTATTCGCTTATACTGAGACTCGACTTTCTTTTTTTGATATCACAGTTTACAAGCATATGGTACTTGACTCATTGGTTTCCTTTCTATTTTCGGCCTGGTGCATATCTTACATATTAACATCATATTATCTTTGCATCGGGCTGCTTTGATACCCAAGAGAGCCCGCCCAGCTCCTCTCTCACGATAACATTTTACTTTGTTTATTCTCTTTTTGTTCATCATGGCAGAGGGGAATATTATATTCCCGCGTGTCTTTTTTTGGGGGGATTTTCTTTGACTTTAAAGTCTGGATGGATCTTTTGCATTGTGGATGGACTTATGGAATCTATGGTTTCCTCCGGGATAGTTCGGGGTCCTATTGGCGTTTTTGATTCACATGAGTCTTACCATACTCAAAGGTTATGGATGGCTTGGTTGTGGGGCTATGGTATGGCATGGTATGGTATGGATGGGGATTTGTCTGGTGATTGGTTGCATTGGGTATGGATGGAGTGGTTGGGGATTTTTATGCGGACAGACCGGATAGGAATGGTTTGGATGGGTTTGGAAGATTGGAGAACAACACAGTATAGCAACGAAGGCACAGTGTCGCATCGCATGGTATGGTATGGCATCTCAGAGACGTCAGATTGATGGAATGGATCATTGGAAAGATTCATGTATGTATGGTCTGGCTGTCGATGGATGTCTTGACAATTATCTTGTATCTGATCACATCAGATCGGATGGGATCATTGAGTTAGTTGGCCATGGATACAGATATTAGAGTGTCATAGTGCATGAAGTGCGTATTGGGTTGGAAATAGCTAGTTGATATAGTGGGGTGTGTTGTGGAATCGAATCGATATATTTAGAATATCTATACTTATTTACTTGAGTGAATTTTTTGAGTGATTGAGCATAATAACACTGATTCACACTTCCCCATCACTACCTTGATCTACCACAAGAAAGAGTTTTCCAAGGCATAGTTATAACTTATTAGTACCCTCCTAGAAGAAGGCCGAACCAATAAGATAATAGATTACGCTTGGAGGAGTATATTAAGCAATAAAAGGGTATTAAGATACTTGTTTTAACTAGGTAGGTAGGTAGGTATAATAAAAAGGCACAGGTCTACCTACCCATACCATTGTCTCCGACTGACCCAGTCATCTGGATAAGGTAAAATAAGATCCCGTTCATCTCATCGATCGTCGTTAATGAAATCTTATTGATTAATTGTCTGTACCTAGGTATGTTCTGATCGTATATAGCATAGCATAGCATAGCATAGCATTGCATAGCATAGCATAGCTCCAGCTTATTTTCAGTTAGGTATCGATTGGTGGATTCTTGGAATCGTTTTTTTCTTTGGGTAGATTCTTACCTAGGTATAGATAGATAGGTTCATGCTGTATGCTGTGTTGAAGGAATGAATGTTAGGGAGATGTTTATGTTGGGTAGGTAGGTAGGTAGGTAGGTAGGTAGGTAGGTAGGTAGGTAGGTAGTGAAATTGCTAGGGATTTTTACCTATGATGTGGTGGATTTTACCTGGGTACCTAGGAAGTGAGTGAGTATAATGAAAAGGATGATGATGTGAGGATCTTGTGGGGAAATACGTTGGTGAGTAGGTAGATTTGGACTAGAATAAGAAAGGGTATGTATGGTATTCTATAGTTATTCTAAGGGGAAAAAGTGATGTATGTACAAGAGTTGTTGAAAGTTGGAGGTGTGAGTAAGAAGGATTTGTAAAATTATGTATCAAAATAAAATATTTTTTTTGGAATACCTAAGAATTAAAGCCTTTGGGATTCTTAAATTTAACAGAAATGTATTGTTGGTTTGAACAGTCGACAGCGATAGTTTTTCGAGTGGGCTGTTCGATGGGTTCATCTGAATATACCAATAAAGACTTCAGCCCCGTAAGCAAAAAAGCTTGAATCATCCCAATTTCCCTCTTCCATCTTGATGGGCTCCAACAGTTTCCTTCTAATCAACAAGTTAAAACGAGATAATGAGCTCGAAAGCCTGCTTAAGGATATTCAACCATCTTGGTTCTTTAAACCTGCATCAAAACTATTGCGCTAAGTATGGTATGTCCAGGGAAAGCTTGCTCAAGATGCATGCCTCAGAGTGGAATTCCAGCAGCGAGGAAATGAGCACTTGCCACATTTAGATTTACAACTGTTTGGAAATGATGAAGGCTGGGAGGGTGGTTACCATCAGAGCATGTATAAGCACTTTTGATTACTTCATCTTTTTCGGTTATGATTTAAAAACTTGATAGGGATAAAAGTATATTTCAATCCAGATCAAATTAGACATGACTTCTATTTTGATGTCTATATCCCGCTCTGGTCCAGCTGCTACATCTATAGCCGATAAAAGTCTTAGTATGCAGCTTAATGTCGGATTAGATTCGTAAAGAAGGAAGGGATTTATGGAAAGCGTGTGGTTGAAAGAAGCACTAGAAGCGGATGATGTCCTAGAGGATTCGGAATTTCGACGCCCTAACCGAGATGGTTAAATAGAGTCACTTGAAAACATAGCCCGACATTGCATAGTGTCGAAAAGGACAGTATTGTCGGGAGTGGCTATTGTAAAAGAAGCTCACCAGATTGAGAGCAGCCACGCTAGAATGAACACTTTTCTTCTCCAGCTTAAGCAGTGATATAATTGAAGATTTAAAAAAGTCAAGCATTCCAACACCTTCAGGTGACGCTCTATGGGGCGTTTCCGTCGGAGACAGCTTTTAAGCTGTGCTCATAGTTGCTTCGTGTATAATGCTCTAAAAGCGCAATGGATGACTTCATAGGGAATCCAGATCTGCAGACTCTGGTTAGAATAGAAACCCACGACCAATTCGTGAATTGAATGATTTACAACGAAACAAAATGTTGTCTAAGACAACAAGCACAGTCGAGTGCGCAAAGCACGCTCTTGGTTTGAAGAGTCTAGTCTCTACTGTTGTTGTTTATGTCCGACAACGTAGGTTTCAGAGGAACAAGGCCGACAGCTCTGTTAACACCTCTGGGTTTTCTTCGAGGCCAATTCCAACCCCGATCGATTGGAGAAGTACCCCTCATGGGGTGAAAACCCATCCTATTAAGTTTGCAAAGAGCTTGATGTGTTAAAAAAGAAGTGAAAAAAACCATGCGAATATCGACGAGCAGATTAAAGAAACCCTCCCGCTACAACCCACTTGGGCAGCAGATACATCCTCGGCATGATTCGTGCTGGCTGCAAGAATTTGTCTTCCACTCTTCTATCGATTAACCTGATCTTCTGAAATGCATCCGTTTCCGCACTTTAGCAGTATTTCTTAGAGTCCATAAGCTACCGTAAAAGAAGACTCGAGGTAAAATTCCAGCTTACGAAGGGGATGTGGTTGATTTTTTGAAGGCTATCAAACATGGCAAGCATCATCCCAAACACGGGATGATCGAGTTTGCAGAATGGCCAGCGCCCATCGTCTTAGTCAAGCGCTTGTTGGGCGACGGAGCCCTCTTTCAAGTATTTTGCGTAGCGCCCATCTTGTTTTTGCTGCGCCGTCTGCCGAAAACACGAAGTCAGAGGAGGTGTTTAAGAGATTTCTTGTCAGTACTTTTATGAACTGGTATCAGTATCAAATACTCTATGCGCCTGGTTGGTATAAAGATGGATTGAGGCGTGCAGCGATATTGAAAAACAACGCGGGATGTTAGGATCAAGTCCGTCAGCGCGCAAGGATTTGAAAATCGTGAGGCGATTCAAGGTGACAAAGGACAGAAGTGAAACGTGGGGCATGTAATTCGTTGTTAATTGATAAATAAATGAATAAAAATGATTGACACGATGATGATGATTGTAAACTAACTATGATCACATCGCTACAAGAGGTTAGATACTTATCTTTAAGCGCAAGCAGCCAGCCAATGTAGGCTTGGCACTTTAATCCTTGCTGTTTGTGGTTACATTGGCGGGAAGTCGATAATATCACCACCTCAGCTAACCTTATCGTCGTTACCACTTGGAAAAGCGACTATCATCGTAACTTGGGATACTGCTATAGTACTGGAGTTACAAGCACCACAAATAACAAACTTCATAAGCCAGTACTCGTATGATGTCATAATCCCTTACTCTAAGTTGACGATAAACAGAGCGGAAGGATGAACAGCAGCAACTGAAAAACATGCACAAATATCCAATCAAGGAACGGAATACCTGAGACTTCTAGTGAGGTGCCACAACATCAAGGATCGTATGACGCAAGATGAGTGTTCTATCACAGCATCAAGTACAAGCAGATGAATCCGGAAGGGAATTGCAAAGCCAAAGATTACTTTCTCTATTATGGAATAAGGTTGTGAATCTATAACCTTAATTGGATAGATCACAAAAGTGGATCGATCGAAGATCTCTGACCCACTTTGCTGTCTAGACGGGACCCTGATACTCCGTACAGCATATTGATGGCAGGGTAGATCCGTAACTCCATCGGTCGTGACTAGCCCACTGTGTTACACGGTAAACATGGTTTGTGATGGAGACAAAGAGGGGTAGGTAATAGTCTTGTAAAGAGGGGTAGGTAATAGTCTTGTAAAGAGGAGTATATCCGGATAGATGCGTACCCTGACCGAGGCCAAACAAATGTTGCAATCTATAGGGTTGGAGGCAAACTGCGGGCTTGTCTAATAGCGGAAAAGTAGCTAGATGATGTTGCAGCCTGGCAGGGCAAATAGGGTAAACATCCCGGTGCTCGCTGCACAAAGAAGGACATCATGTTGCATTGCATGAATGAGCGGGATAGCATTCAGCTTGAGAAAGTACGTGGCTTTGCCGCTTTGGCAATGTTGATGTGCAAAAGTATTGCGTGCAATTTGTTAAAATGGCGTACTGAGAAGAGTGTGCTGCACAATTCCAAAAACTGCAACTCGTTTGATTAAAGATGTAGCGAAATGGGTAAGTTGCATCACTTGCTGTTGCATTGAGGACTTAACCAAAATGCAGAGTTCTTAATCTGCTACTTACCTATGCATTTCAGCTATAATGGGCTTGTACATCATGACTCAAGATCTACTCAAAGATGTAGCACTTGCTTATTATCGCTTGGAACGATGTTGAAGAGGGATATTACGATTTCCCCAGCCCATTGTCTTACCTATGTGTAGCTATATAAACTCGAGAACAACCACTTTCTGATCAATCTCAACTCTCCAAACTCAAACTCAAACTGCATCTGAATCAACTCTCCAAATCTTTTGACACCTCCACTGCCAGGTAAGGTCGTTCGTTCTTGGACCGACATGTTGACTTATATTCAAGATCCAGTTCATCAAATCTCGAACGCCCGAATCAATCTCCAACCAGTCGTCAACTACCTACAAGTAAGTTGTGGTGTATTGACTAAGGAATACGCTAATATTCTTAATAGACAAAATGGGTGTTATCACAGTAGTCAACAACTCTGCATCTGATATTTATGTCAGTGTCACCTACGATGGCGACGACTTTCAAAAAGGAGGAAGCGAGCTTTGGACCCTTCTTAAAGCCAATGGAGGAAAGGATACCTGGGGCTACAGGAACAATAACCAAATAGCCCGAGTCGTCAGAAGTCAGAATGCTGGGGCACCGGTCGAGTCTTACTTTGCTGTGCAGGACAAAACTGTGTACATTAATTAATCGTAGGTTACTGGTGGCTGCTTTTCGATTTTGCGGAGGAAGAAAAGCTCAGTAGTGCCACACCTACGATTAACTGGAATGGTATATCACAGTTGCTAGCTATATAACAAATTGATACAGTATAGCAAGATAACTCCACACATTTGTCCTTGTCAAAGATTGTAGAGAGTGAACAGTATGTTTTTGATCTACATCAGTAGTAAAACGAGCAAATTTCCCATTCGCTGCTACTGTCGCTGTGGGGATGGCACGTTACCAACGTTGCAGCAGCAAGGAGAATTGAATAGCACGTTGCCATCTCGATATTTTTCATCAATCTATAGTTCCTCAATTCCTACCTACATGTTATGAAGTGACGGATTGATCCATAGCTTGAGTAAAAGCAATAAGGGCTTTTCAACAGCACGCCTTGCGAGATTGAACATCTTGTCGGCCATAACAGCCTGGCCAGGTTCACAACAGCTTGTTCAGGAAGCAGCCGGGGAAAGGTGGAAGCTGTGTGTTGGGATGAAGGTTCGAAAAATATGCTCAGGGTTACATTAATTATTAGGCTGGTCCGTGAGTCAATGACTAAGCAGTATTTGGTTTGGGTTAGACGCTACTTTTCTTGTAGTTAACTGTGGTTGAAGGGTACATGAACTGATGATGGAATGTAATTATTATATGTTTCTGGCTTGGTTCATTTTTATATCGTGGAATTGGGATATGCATAATATGTAGATATACGTATATATTCTCAAGTAAAATCATATATAACTAATCTCTGCTGTGTACCCCCCTCCTCTCTTCCGTTCCCATATCCTTTTCCTTTAGTCCTTTCCAGGATCATTCTATTTCCATCATGCGCATCACTCAACGAACTCATCGTATCATCTTCACCTTCATCATCCCCACACTCATACTCGCACTCACATCCTGAATCTTCCACGCTCGATTTCAGCACTATAACCATTTCCTCATCAAAACCTACCCAGAGTTTCTTTTCCAGATCTTTTCCTTTCCTCCTGGCATCATTCCTCTTCTCCCCAATCTCCCCAATCTCTCCAACTCTACTAACATCCACCCTTTCCCTTCCTTCCCCAACCCTTACACTCCTTTCCTCTCCTTTTCCATCCCCTCTCTTAAACATCCCTGGTTCCAATTCCCAGACACGCAATTCGCCTCCACGTTCACTAACGCTTACGGCTTTTCCCCTACTCGTAATACTTGCGAAACTGATGGAACTAGTATGACCGAATAATTTTTGAGGTGGTGAGAGAGTGAGAGAGGTGTGAGTACTGGTGCAGAGGTAGAGGGAGAGTGTGTTATCGGCATGAGTGGCGAGAATATAGGGGTGTGCGTAGGAGAGAGTTGTTGGGCGGGAGAGAGTAGTAGGAGAGCTATTTGTGGTTAGGGGGCGGAAACCTGGGGGAAAGGAGGTGGTTCTGCGGGAGGTGGTTAGGGTTGGTGGTGAGGAAGGTGGTGACGTGGTGAAGTGCAGTTCTTGGATGGAGATCGTGTAGCCGCTTAGGTAGGTGGGGAGTGTGTAGGCTATTGAGGCGATGATTGTACTTGGTGTTAAACGGATAGAAAGGGATAGTGGTGGCCATGAAGAATGTGATTTGAGTGATGTTAAGAGATATGGTCGTGGTTGTGATTCTTTTTCTTGTATAGTGGTGGTCGTGTCATCATTTTCAGATTCTCGTATTAACTCTGTGGGGCTCAGAGTGTAAAATGAAAGAAGCTGTCCTTCTGTAATGCTCAATATGTAAGGATGTGCGTAAGCTACCGCGCTTAACATTCCGTTACTGCTCGGTGGATGTCTGTATTTCCTTCTGAACATCCTATTTCCGACATCGAGCTCCCAGGTCCCCCAACCTCCATCCTCAAAACCTATCACAATCCCTAGTTTCCCTTTCTCTCCATCCTGTTCATCAACGGCTAGACAGGTAGGTAGCCCTTCACTCACTTCACACGTTGTAATCAACTCCCTCCCTTTAAGATCCCAGGCTTTCAATCCCTCCATCTCACCCACCGTAACCACTACTCCTCCAGCTAACCTCACCAACATACTTGGGACACTCCCCTTATCCGCAATTTCAATCTCCTTAACCTCACATGCGCCTTTCGCCCAGTTATGTCTCAACTTATACTGTCTCTTCCAATTAGTCTCTCTCCCATCCCCTCCGCTCCTCAGCCCTTCCTCATCCAACCATCTACTCCTTCTCGAACTAAATCGAAACCGATCACCATCTCCCTGTACTTTTCCCTCTTCTTTCTGTCCTTCCGTACTTCCCCCATTACTCGACTTCTCTTTGTTTTTTATCCCCGGTATGCGCAATGCGCGTGGTAACACGAATCGAGAATAATATAATGATTTCCACAGCTGAGAATCATGGGAAAGAGTATAAAAATGCTGAGAGACTGAGTGGCAGGATAAGAGAGTTTCAATAGGTAGGTTATGAAGGATCCGTATGAGGAGTTCGGAAGAAAGATGAGAGATATAGTCGCGTTTGTTAGGTGGTAGACAATGTTTCTTCGTTATTGGTAAATCATGTTGAGATGTACTTGATCTTCGACGTTTGGGCATGATATATTATTTAAGACTCTCAGAGAGCAGCTGCGTAAGAATCCCAGAAGAGAATATAATAATCTACCTCAATAGTAAATTAACATCATCTCGAAAAGTTGCCTCGGGCTTCGCCTTATCAATTTTGATGAACAGGGATTAATGTAAATGGACGCGGAAGCTAAAGCTTATCACCGACCCACCACTAAAATTCACGTGCGCGTCTAAATCTGGGGCCGAGGCTGAGAATGGAAACGATGAACCAACGCCAGTCCCCCTTTGCGACTCCATACCAAAATTCAATCTTTATTCACAACCAACAGCCGCGTTTTGGTCTTCGCCATCCCAGTCTATCCTAACAGCTATCACATCTCATGAGTGCATCTTCATCATGGCTTCCCTAAAAAGTGTGCGGGAGAAAATCCCCAACGCGCTAAACCTCTACTCCGACTTCATCCTCAAAAACCAATCTTCCGTTACTCAAATCGAATCTGCCCTACGCTCTTTAACCTATATAATACCCGGTCGTTTCCGTGATGCCGAACTCGCATCCGAATCTCTACATTCTTCTATTCAGCTCCTCTCGCTTTACCATGATACTCTCCTCTCTCGAGCCTTATCTAAACTCCCTGGGATGCCCAGACAAAATGCGCATAATCGATATACCAAGTATTGGGTCAAGGGTAACGGAATGTATAGAAGGATAGCTATGTTGTTGAGTATGATACAGTATACTGAGTTATTATGGGAGATGATGGCAAAGAGAAAAGGAGAGAAGATGAGATGGAGAGTGGTAGTTTTTCTAGAATTCATCAAGGCGGTTTGTAAACTGCTTCTTTTAAGAATTACCAAAGGACGACCACTTGTTACACCACCTCTCCCCGAACGTGATATCATACCCGAAGAATCACCTGCAGAAACCGATGAAATACCCCCATGGCTCGATACCAATGATTCGGTAGCCATGCGAGAACAAGAAAAGCTCCGAAAGAGCCGCGAGACAAAAGAATATAAGCTGAAGAGAACGGGATTAACACTCCCAAATCTACCAAACCCAAGCGACATCTCAAACTATCTTCTTTCGAAAGTCCTCGTTGCCGATGACATCAAAGCGCCAATCTCGCTTCTTAACCCCCTTACTCTTCCCTCTCAATATGCAGAATATATGCACATCATTCAACCCGTCATTTACGCCATTGCTCTCGCCCATTTCCGCAAGAACCCTAAGTCGTGGAAACCTTGGGCTATAGGACTCAGTATCGAATATGCTGCACGTCAACTCCGCAGCGAGAATTACAGAACCACTCCTCTAGAGAAAGAACAATGGAATAAGAGGGGATGGGCAATGGGATGGTGGGCATTACGAGGTGCATTCTATGAGAATGTTACAAAGGGATGGTTACATAGGACGAGCAACCGTTTGCCCAGTTTGATTGGAGGTGTAGTGGAAGATTATTTGTGGTTGTGGGATGAGTATTATTTCAGTACGAGTCAGGATTAGGATTGAGGTTTGAAATTTAGGGGGTCAATATTTGTCCGTGGGTGTAAGAGGGATGAGGTAGGGAGATGGAAACATTAACATACATCCATACTTCAACTTTGATTTAACACTTGAGTACTTGGAGGGCGTCAGGGCTGATTTGGAGACTAATAAAATTGGAAGGAATGGATAGAAGGATATGAGGATGATGGATACCTACACCTACTATGGAAGGAAGAAGAACAGATGCGAGCGTTTGGGAATATATACTAGTATACTGATAGAAATTTTTGTAATTATGATAATGAGGTTTTTGTTCAACAGCCAAGGTTCATTTAATAATTTTGCCTAGAATGATTCAAGTTGGATTGGTAAAATAATGTTCACACAGCTCCAAGTGGAGTTAATACCGTATCTATCTATTCAAGAGATTTGTCGAAAATTCCAGACATCATTTCTCAATATGATGATATTTTCTTAGGGACATCTGCATCATGATATAGGTAATCCTACAAACCCGCTTTCGATATCAATCAATCAAGTGAGTGAGTGAGTGAGTGATATCAAAAACCCCTCTTTTACCACTCCAGGTCCTCGTCGAAGAACGCAATAGGGATGATTTCTCCATTCTCCATTCAACAATCTCGAGCTAGTTAGTTAGTTAGTTACTTAAACTTTATGATATTGATACTCTCTCCCCTCCTCCCTCCTCCCTCCTCCCCCCTCCCTCCTCCCCTCTCACATCCAACATCCAACATCCAACATCCAACATCTGGTGATCCATCTCAGAAGAATTTCCACCTACAAATCATCACAAACATCTACACATCCCCGTCACAAACATCTACACATCTACACATCTCCGTCATAAAACTTTCTTTTCATTCCTTGAATATATTTAAGACGTGGAATTCTTTGCAGCTGCTTATTGCGCCGGGATTTTGTACTTCGTTCTTGTTCTAGTTTCTAGATGTGGCTTCTAATCTAGTCGTGTTGATTTCGGTGCGGAACGTGATGTAGGGATAAGTTTTTGGTCTACCGCATTCGCTATTTACTTTAGAGCATGTGGGATATTTTATGTTCGTACCGGAAATTCGAATCTAGAACGGACTGTAAACTAAAGTATCTGGAGTCTGTAGAGATCGACAAATGTAGAATCCTCAGATATCTTACAATACGCAGCACACAAAGCTAGGATAATATGGTCTTGGGCAAGTCTTGCTCATTAACTTTGGTTCACATTTCAATGATAGGTTCGACATAGTGTATCTTCTGAATCAGAACTCGAATTATGCTATTTATGCGCTCAGGCCTATGATATGTTCCGTACTCCAGATTCCATCATTGACTCCAAACTTCTATTCCAAATCTTATCGTCACATCTTCGTTGAGCTATCACCGATGTCCAAGTAAAATCGCACAATGTGAAATGACCAGCTGTGTTCTCTATTTAATATGTTAGCATTTGGCTTGCAAATGTCCTCATGTAATATATTCTGATAGCAATAGTGTCTCAGGTGAAAGATGAAAAGTCTACGTTGTTTTCCGCATTAGACAGGAGTCTGTCGGATTTAGCATGGAATGTTTTTTGCATCATCGACAAATGGATCATTATCCATTTTAATGAGAGAAGAGAGTGAAGTAATTACCTGATTAGTATTATGTCAAAAGATGTAGAGCAATGTGCTAAAAGTTCTATAAATTCCAACATCAGCATAATACTCATGGAATTGTGTCAATTGATGTTGACGAAAGGTTCAACCAAAGTACTATCAGGTAATCGAATCAATTTTACTCGTCATTGTTGATCTGTATTTGATAGTACAAGTTTGTTCATCACTGTACTTTGGTTGAACCTGATGCCACCAAGGAAGGATGTAACGTACAGTTGATATGTCATCGCATCGAGAATTCGTGAGATAGTTTTAGTAAAAACAAACCGAAGCTGAGCACCTGAGATCGGACTCAGCGTGCAAGAGCGCCAATGGCGGAATTTGTGTAGATGATTAAATCCCTAATCTGCAAAGCAATTAGTCTCCAGTATCCTATGAAAGGTTGAAAGAGAAGAAGAATTGTGCAAGATATATCAGAAAGTCCGTTTGGTTAAGACAGGTTAATCACCACGGGAGCATAAGCTCATTGGTAAGATAGGGGCGACACGATGTTCATCATATAAAAATTGCAGAAGCAGGAGATAAGGAGGAAGCTTACCATGAATTGAAGTATCCTCCTACCACGGTACGTGGTGGAGGACGGTTGTGTTGTATGTGTAGAATACTTTCTGATGAAAAAAATAAAATAAAACTCGAACTGAAGAAGAGCTTGAGCACAGTGAAAAATTTAAGCGAAAATGTATTAGCGCCGGTAGGTTCCATCAGTATCACATGAACGAAATCAGATGTATGCACCCCACCCGCAATTTTTCTTGGCTCCAGTCCGAGGTAAGAGCCGGTTCCAGTCAGTAATTTTTTGATCTCACCTCAGATATCCATGTACACTCGTCTTATTATGCCCTCAGATAAATATGTATTTATTTCACGCAAAGAAATCCCAAATATTCATGGTCATCATAAATGAAATATTTTCCTAGACCAAAAAGCTACTCCCAAAGCAAACCATACAATAACAAAGCTGTAAGGATTGCTCTTCGTAACGGAAATCTAAAGGAACGGCAACAAAGTCCATTTCCTGAATGCCGGAAACGCCCATTATTGCGAGTATATGCCGAGCTAAACACATCGCCTTGAAATTGATATGCCATCCATTACATGGTATTTCCTTATTTCCTCTCATGTAGATGCCCAGATGATTGACGAAACGTTCCGACGCCTTTTCCATCCCCTCTTTTACTTGCTATGCATGAAATCCATCCTGTTTACCCAGACTAATTGTAGTAGTACTCAAACCATACGTTAAAAGTATGAACTCTTGCAGGCCAGCCAGCTTGCGCCCTTGAAGTTGCGAAAGTACACCAGATGCAAGAAACAATTGCAAAAACACCACAGTTCATAAAGAAAGTCCATCAAAAACACCGTGCCAAATGCCACCCTCTCCTTTCCAGCTTCTGCTGCAACTCCCACAAGTGCAACAACGCATATGGGGAATCTTAATCATCGTGAACACCCCACTACAGAATGTGTAAAATGCAACCTGATGCGGCACCGTTAGACTCCCCCTTGATGACCCCGTACAAGATGAAATCGAAGAAAATCACTCTACCATACTTGATGGTCGCAAAAAGTGAATAGTAGCAAACAAAACTCCCAGAAATGACAGACCACGTTGTTACACCCACCGTAACGCTCACCACATGCCATTAATTTGCACCGTCTATCGTCCCATCATGTAGGCAGGAGGAAAGCCTCCATTAGAACTGTTCATCATTGGTGTTGGGCCACCGGCAGCCATGGCTGATGTGAAACCTTGACCATTCCAATTGTTGGATCCCCCGAATGAAGCATTTGCAGCATACTGAGTGCCGGCCATAGCACCAGAAGACATCACACCCGCATAACCCATTCTAACTGGTCCCAAGCCTGGTGGAGCAGAAAGACCCGGGGGAGGACCATTCGCAGTGCTGAAAGCTCCTCCTCCGCCTCCCATGATAATGCTATTCATGCCCTGCATGCCGCCTGATACATTTGTAGGGCCTGGTGAGCCCATCCCTGGCCCAGATCGAACACCAAGAGGATTCTTTGAAAAGCTCAAGCGAATGCCACCTTTGATACTGTTGTGAAGAGGATGGCCGTATAATTCATGAAGAGCTTTCGTCGCAAACGAAACGTCCTCAAATTCCACAAAACACATTGGACCATTTTGCTTAGTCCTGAAACAAAGGCGCTTGTAGCCACGCTGCTTAGAGAACATAGCTTTGAGCTCATCCTCAGACGTATCGATCGGGAGATTACCAACATACAAAGTGTTACATGGAGGGTTTTGGTCGGCAGGATTGACAGGGGGGAAATTGTGGCGTTGGTAGTGCTGACTTCCAAGCTGATAACTTACAGGCGGGCCACCGTTACCCATGGACACTGGTGACATGGTATTCGCATGTGTCATAGAAGGCATAGCCTGCTGGGGGGTGTAAGAAGACATAGAACCCGGACCTGCGGCATTATTCGTCGCCAGAGATAAGCTTGCCATACGTGCGGTGATAGGAATCTGAGGATTGGTTGGGCGTCGAGCTTGGATGGATGCGGCACCATTTTCTGCATAAGCTACTGGATCTTTGAGGAGTTCTCCAGTCTCATCATCTTCGACAGAATCGTTATTAATCAATGATTTTCCCGAGATGCGCGTGCGGTCATTGAGATGGTTTCCAATTGGAGATTGTGGAGAGAACAAACTTTGATAGCGAGTACTCGACTCGGGATTGGGCAATTCATTATTGGCATAGTTTCCATTGTTGTTTGTGGGTGAAACTCTTTGTGCAGATGTGAAGGAACCGTTAAATCTGGACGATTGTCGAGGGGCCGGACCCGCCGAAGAAGCCGTAGATGAAGTGGAGCTAGATGGCACGGGGTTTGAGTTCGTATCGACAGTATATCGACGAGAGGTAGTGGGACTTCCATAAAATATCTCCACCACCATGTTCGCATCGTTTGCAATATTTGGTTTTCCATCAAGCATGTTTTTGGCCTCGAGTGCGCCCGCATGAGACTTGAAGTGGAGAATAGCAGATCGGAATCCCGGATCTTCAGATTTCTCTTGAGATAACACTTCAGCTTCAGTAAAGTCCTTGGACCAAACTACCATCGATCGTAGTGCATCTTCGGTGGTATTTAATGGTAAACGTCGGATTAAAACGGAACATGGTCCCGAGGCAAACGACGCGCCTCCGTTCGATTGCAAGGTGTTTTGCGAAGAAGTGTCTCCTGCGAAGGCATTCATCGTAGCCATTGATAAGGATTGATACGGTTGTTGGGTGCCATTAGATTGACGAAAGGCCTGGCCTTGTGGGACAAACACTGGAGCGTTCATGGCATTCTCTGGTGATGATATGGTGTTAGGGTAAGAAGTTTGTGATCAAAATATCGAAGTCTGTAATTGTTTAACTCGAGGTGTCGCAAATAAAGAAGATGGGCCGAAAATGAAAGCTGATAAATTATCGAAGTATTCGTTACTCTGTCTCTGTGCAGAACAATCAGTTGGAACGTGTGGGGGAGACCACAAAAGGCTTGGATACTTTTGCGACCGTAGTGTTGATTTGACGCGCTCGAAGATTATGTGGTGTTCGGGTAAGAAAGTGGTAGGGGGCGGATGAGAGTGAGAAGGTTGATTATGAAAATAAGATTAGAGTGGAGTGCTATGAAATGATAAGGAAGCTTTGCGCAAATGGGTTGGCGGTATGTGTATGTAAGTGAGGTGAAGTGTGGGATGAAAAGATAATGGTGATATGTGAGGTGTGAGGCGTGAGGCGCGAGGTGTGAGGTATGTATTATTGGGGGTCGATGGAAAATGCGCGATAGATGGTAGTAAGAGTAAGAAAGAGTCAAAGGAGTGGTAGAAAGTCGTGCTTGTGTGCTTGTGTGCTTGTATGCTTGTATGCTTGAGTCGCTATGCTTTGTATACAATATCGTAATTGTAATGTTGAAATCTTTCTTTTCTACTGTAAATAAGATCCGTACGAGTTGACTTGTCAATTATGCGGTACCTGACGATGAATGATGACCGTGCGATGTACCGACCGTACGAAGTAGGTAGGTTCCCACTGCTCAGGGAACTTTTCCTTCCCTTTCGCGCGCGTGTATCGAGCCCTTTGAAATAAATATGATGGTTATAATATTTATCGATCCGAGAAGATATATTGTATTTCGAATTAGATGATAGATTCCACTTTGTATGGTTTTAGTTGTAAAGGTTCGGATGAAAGTGTGTAAATGTGTAAGTGTGTGAGGGTGTAAAAATGACGAGATAATATTGCGATGGAGTGATAAGAAAGTTGGCTGGTTGGTTTGGCCTTTTGGATTTAGTTAGAAGGAAAGAAAGAAAGAGGAAAAGAAAGAGAGAAAGAATGGATGGACGGATGGACACGAAGAATTGGTAAGAATTGTGTGACTCGACCAAAGGTTGGAATTGAGGTTTCTCTTGTTTGATGGAATGAACAGAATGGGTAGATTGAATTGGATTGAATTGGATTGAATTGGATTGAATGGGATTGAATGGGATGGGATGGGATGGGATTGAACTGAATTGTCTTGTCTTTCTCTTTCTGGTTTTCTTTCTAATGTTTTTTGGTAGATATGTACTCTGGGAAGGCAGGAAGTGAGACGATGATGGATGTACGGAGTATAGCAATGTTCGAACTTGGGGGGTTAATTGCTTTGGGGGATTTGAGAACATGGTGTGGAGAAGAAAGGCTGATTGGCTTTCTATTGGTCTGTACTCGATAAGATACACTTGAACTACTTTAGCTCGTGCAGCATGCAGATAGCGGGATTTCTTTGCACGCACACTTAAAATACTGCAACAACTGGGGAGACAGATGGATGCATGTCTGTTATTCTACTCCGTACGCCAAAAATATATACCGAATATGTAAGGACAGTGACCCCAGAAAAGACAACAACAACACAACATTTTACCTAGGCTTTAAATCGTCAGGGGAATCAAACAGAATAAGCCTGCCGTTGATTGAGACAAGACCGCAGCAAGGCAGATCAATTCGGAGAGGCTGGGTTTGGGGAAATGAGAATGGGGATGGGGATGGGATGACGCATTTGGTTGATATCAATATCATTTGGAAAGAAGGGGAGGGAAATGAAATGAAATGAAATCTGGTAACGTCTTTCATTGGTTGAATCTAGATGGCATCACTTTAACCATGTATCATGATTATGTATCATGATTGATGGCTGTGGCTTGGGCTGTGACTGTGACCTTGGCTGTGACTGTGACTCTGGCTCTGGTCTAGCTACCTGTTGAGAGTGATGGTACAATGTTGTCTTCCTGCTTTCTCCCTGTCACCAATCACACTCAATCTGTTGCTTTTTCTTCCGGCTTCCCATCTTTCTCTTTCTCTCCGAGTAAGAAAGTTCCATGTAGTAGTGCTAATGGTCATGCCAGCCATTTTAATACCTCCCTCCCTAGTACCTGGCGCTCTAGATTGTTGGTCAATGCAGAGATCGCACTTTTTAGCTATTTTCACATCTCCAGAACATTTGCTCAAAGCTTTTTTATTCTCTTCTCTCCCCTTTGAATAGAATCAAATTAAATATCCATTATTGCCTCTTGAGGAAAGCGAATCAATTGAAGCCGACCGGATACCTACCTTAAATGTGCCCTTTACCCTTTTCTTCTTCCGATCACCAACCAATAATTTTACGAGCCTTCTCAAAAATCCTGGATATCCTTGGACCCTTGAAGCAGGGCAAACGACGCCTCTGGAATCTCCAATGATTGTCAATAATGATATCTCGAGGTTGTGAAACTAGTCGATTCTCGGAAACTTGATAGAAAAAAGTTGGTTCCTTTTCCGATTCGTCCCAATTCGGATAATAAAGAAATCCATCCTTCATATTCTTCTCTTTTGTGATACCCTCCGATAATTTAATTCTTTGATGCTTACTTCCACGGGTTTTGGTGTAGGAATATTCCGTCTTCCCAATAGCCCTAGAAGTTCAAACGGTGGACAAATGTAAGACTTATATTTCTATTGCAGACTTTCGAGATGTTGAACTTATCTATACATACCACTGTTGAACCTCAAATGAGTATGGGGACCCCGTTTGTTAGAGTGCCATCCAAACTATTCATCGCCGTCATATGTTAGTCTCGTGTCTCACAAAAGTTGCTGATCAGCCATTTCTTTGCAGGTATAGGCAACATGCATTCAATGGTTTTCTGGGGGATTAACCTTGAGCTAGGATGCCACGAGTGATAACAGGAGCAGGAGCAGGAGTAGGAGTGTTTGTTACCGCTACACTAAACGGATTCTCGATGAACGCTTTAGCATGAGTGACAAGTTGATTGGTTCCAAGGGCAAAGAAACCCCCATTGGAGAGTTTTAAGGATTTGATAAACAGAGTGGCAATCCGTGAGAATGTCTCAAAAGTTAAAACTTTATCCGTTCCTCATTCAGTTTCGAAGTTCAAACAGAGTTTTTCAAGTACAGGAAGATCAATATCTTAAAGTATAAAGTATATCATCATATTGTCAGATTGACTTCAAACTCCAAGCGAAAAAAGGACTTTCTGATATCACGGACTTATAATGGATCTGTCTCTCTCGCACGTCCTACATCCGGGGACCGTTTCGTTCTCTCGCCTCTACTCCGTACTAAAAGTTCAACGGAAGCTACGGGAAAAAATATTGGGGAAGAAAATTGGGTAATATGGGAAAGATGAAAAAGATGGGAAAAGGTGCGGGGGAGAAATCATTTCAAAGCAACACAAAAAAGGGAGCAAGGAGCTTTGACGCCGACTAACAAGACTAACAAAGCTCGAAGGCTCAAAAAGCTGTTGTCCCACATCTCACTAAAACCCTGCAGATGCAAGCTTCACCCATTTACTAATCCTTTTCAAGAAAATCCTAGGTTCAAGGATTGTTGACCGGAAGATGCAACCCTCGTTCAAATGTCTTGGTTTTTTTTTAAAACTAACACTACTTACACAAGGCTTGAGAAGACAGGAATACAAGGGCATAGGACAAACAAATTGTTGGGTCGACGGGGTGATTTGAATGGATGGCCATGAAGACTTATTTGGTCCCGCCATCTTGGGTTTATGAGCTTGTCAAAAATCTATCATTTGGGCCGTAATGTTGATCTGCTGCTAATTAATTTGACAGATTGATATGACAAATATTTGGAAACTGGGTTACTAATATGATGGTGATGTTCTAGACTTTCAACATTCGAGATAACTCATAGGATGTAGGAACTGTTTTTGTTTCACATCAAACGGTTGCATCTCTACCATACCCTTTTACTTTATAGCCAACATCTGCGTACATTCCTACAGTATTCTTCACTCTCATAGGACATACACTCTCGTGCACCACAAGCTTACATTGCAACAATCCAAAGCTCAAAAAACTTACAATGAAACGGTAATATATAATATGACGGAGGAGTATTACCTGCATCAGCTCATCGTCATTAGCGTCAGCTGCGGCTGACGATGCTAAGATCTTACTTCTGGATATTCATCGATTTCTTCCCCTAAGAAGATGCAATACTTTCAATTTTGTCCCTAATATTGGTTATTATTATATTATATTCACAGAAGCTTGCTTACATTAATATAATCAGGAGGAGTAGGATTTAGGATTCGCGAAATATTGTGCGCATGATATTATTGGTTGGTTAATTGATTGGTTTATTGAAGCTACCGCTTGTTTAATATATTGCTCTTGAGATATTGTATTGTATTGTATCGTATTGATGTTTACTCGGGGTATATTTTTCGGAGAATAATATTTGGTAGGTAGGTAGATAAGATCTCGAATTTTTAAACACGACGCGAGTAATTATATTAAATAAACAAATAAAAGTTCCAGACTCTACCCACCGCACACTATAATATTTTGTAATAAAATCCCTACAAAAATCATATTTTTCTATATAAAGTTAAATTAAATAAAAAATAACTTTTTCAATATTTAATCAATTCAATTGAAATTTTCAAATATAATAATAAGAATATAAAAAGATTATAAAAAAATAATATATTTTATTTTTTATAATTTTTATTTTAAAATTATAAGATTTTAAATTTCTAAAATTTCAAAATTTTAATTATATAATATTTTTCTCATATAAAATAATTGAAAAATTTAAAAACTTTATAATTTTTTATTTTCAATCTTATATAATTTTTTAATAAAAATTATTAAAAATAAATTATTTAATTTTTTATTTATTTATTTTAATTAATTTTTTTTTAATTTTTTTTAAAAAAAATTCATTTTATTATTTTATATAAAGATTTAATAAAGATTTGAAAATTAAATAAATCAAGATTTTAATCCAAAAATACTATATAATATAATATAATAAATAAAAATCAAAACTTTTACTTTTAGAATAATTATTATAATATTATGAAATAAAAATTATCTATTAATAATTATCAATAGATAGTTTAATAAACTATCTCAATTTAATAAACATTTTTTTTAAAATATCAAATGTTTTTATTATTTTTTAAATGGAAATTTTAATTTATTTATCTATTCAAGTATTAATCTAATCATCTAATCATCAAACTATCAAATCATTACTCTTCAATCTCTAATAAATATCTAAATCTTATCATCAACTTTCTATACACTACATCTTATGTTAAACTTTATTCCTTCTTATCTATTTATATATATATATACACTTTCCTCATATTCTCCTTCTCTCTCTTGAACTTCTTTTTACTCATAATGTTCGAATATCTATTGGAGCTTAGGATTTTGATAATTTTGGCTTTTGTTGGATTAAAGCGTGACTTTTTATTCTCAATTCTGATACTCATACTCATACTCATATTTATACTATACTCATACTTATACTTATACTCATACTCATACTCATACTCATACTCATACTCATACTCATACTCATAACATCTCATCATTAAGACTTTAATTACCTAGGTAAATCATAATGTCTATCTAATACTAGATATCCATCTATTTTTCATTTCCACCTTACTTCAAATAGCATCCATCCATCCATCCATCCATCCCTCCCCTGTTCCCATTTTCCACACGCAAAACCATAATTCCAAGCTTACATTCCAAATACTCCATCCATTCACTATCCTACCTACCCACCTATCCACATCCGCCTATACAATAGCAAGCAACTACAAATCACTTCTCCAAACCCAAACCCCAAATCTATCCTTCATCTTTTCCTTCTTTCTTCCCTTCCCTTCACTCCTACCCCTTCCAAATCTTCAAATTACCATACCGACCCACCCACCAACGCCTCATCACGCACCCCCTAACCCAAAAAATCATAAAATAACACATCTCCCCAACCTCCTCATCCTATGATGTTTTTTATCCACCGGCGAATGAACCTCATCATCAAATTCCGGCGTCGATCGATTATTATCTCGACGAATAATTTGCCTGCAAAGATCTATAAAGACTTCATCCACATTTGCTATTTTCCAGTTCTATTAGCAAAGCTCATCAAACCCAACCATTTCCTTCTACTACATCTCATCATATGCCTCATTCCACCACCCCAATCCCACAAAGTCCAAGTAAAGAAAATAATAAACTCACCCCTCCTCCTCGCACTCGTCTCATAATATGGCGCATTTCCCCAACTTTGACTAACATTAAAAGCCGCTTGTCTACTAACCATTCGATCTTGTTCTAAATCACTTTTATTGCCCACAATTACTATTGGAACATTTTCATCATCTTTTATACGTATGATAGTTTCGCGTAGCTCGCTGAGTTCGTTTAGGGAGCTTTGCGATGTGATACTGAAGACGAGTAGGAATCCTTGACCAGTTTTCATGTAAAGTTCTCTGAGAGAATTGAATTAGTGGGAGTTTGGAAGAGGAGGAAGGCTTGAAGAAAGGGCTTGACATTGGATTGTATGTACCTCATGGCAGCTGAAACGTTGTTAGTTAATGTATGTATATCATGTGATATGGAAGGAAAGACTTACTGAATTGTTCGGTACCCGCAGTATCTAATCTAAACATCTAAATCAATATCAAATCCTTCAACCCATTAAAAAAAAAGCTAATCTCACATCTCTAACATGCATTGCCGTCCCTATTCGTCCAAAAATTCGTTAGCATATTCCCCACTCCCCTCTTTCACCCAGTCGCCAAGACGGAGAAAACCCCTAAATCACTCACATCGACTTCAATTATCTTTCGATATGAATCCTCAATCGTTGGATCATAACTTTCAATCCAAATGTTCTGCACAAATTGCGCTAAAAGACACAATCACAAAATCAGCACTTCACTGCGTATCTTCCATCCTCTGCCTGTAATGCGAATCTTCCTTTCATTCCCTTACACGGTTTCCCCCACGGAAATCGTCAAAATTTCAAACCCCCAACCTCAAGTCCCCGGAGGAGAGTGGGTCAAAGTTTCGGCAAATAAGCAAAAATGATCCTTACCGGTTAGGCAACTCTTGCCAACACCACCTTTGAAGATAAAGAAAAATAATTAGCCATCAACATCCTATCTTTCATTTGATATCTTTCTTCATGGAATTTCCTTGAAGTGAATGATTGAATGGGCAAGGTAAAGGGAAAAGAAACTCACCAGCACCCAGAACGACAATGTGATAATCTCTCCTAAAATCATCAATAATCAAATCAGTCATCTATCTCCCCAATATAAAAACTTTACCCCTGATTCATACCTCCGTGCGTTCTATGCACCAACCACAAAGAAAGCTCAACTTGGAGAAAAAAAAAGCTTACCGTGAATTCCTCGTCGCCATTTTGAAGTTAATTGATAATGTTGATGTTTTTTTTTCCTTCAGAAAAGTCTTGAAAAGTAATATCCCCCGTTGAACCTTCTCTATATCTCTATAGATAGAGTATCAAACGTACGTACGAACGGCCCGACTTGACAAGATTTCAAACTTCCAACGTGATCTTGACTACCGCGAATAAAAATATATCGGATATAAAAAAAAACCCTTTTTCCACCTCTCCACCTCCAGTAAATAAAGTAAGGTAAAATACAAAAAAAGTAAAAATAAATAGACACACAAGTCAATCGGATCGTAGATTCGTAACTTTCTCCGAGTCTTCCAAGATGATAGTGATTCGGAAAAAAAAAGACCAATAAGCTCAACAGCACTTGTTGGTGGCTTAATGCAACATGCAAGTTGAACGTTGAACGAACGTTTTTGAATGTTTTGAGAGAAAGTTTCGTTTGACGCGTGCGTGAGTGGAAAGAAAGTCTTCCTCTTTAGATTTCCCAAAAGATATTCTCCAACGAGTGAAAAAGTGAGTATCCGGCCGCGGGTAATCTTTAAAGTTTTCGTGAGTCTCGAGTTGAGTGAGAAAGTTAATTGTTGGTGGTGGTGCAATGGGAGATGGTCGTTTGTTTTTTGGATTCCTCGATCTTGGGGGTTTATATGTAAAGTTGGGATGGGTGGATGGATGTATGGATGGACGTATGTATGTATGTATGTATGATATAAGGTTAAAGAATCTTTAAACAGTATTTTCTTGGTGGATAAAATTAACAATGAAGCGAAAAAGGTAAAAGGGAAGTAAAGTAAAGCGAAGTAAAGCAAAGCGAAGTAAAGTAAAGCGAAGTAAAGCGAAGTAAAGTAAAGTAAACCAAAGTAAAGTAAAGTTTAAACTATGTTTTTTGATAGGTATAGACAGATAGAGAGAGAAGATCGAATCGTTCGTGAGGCCCGAAATCAGTACCGTTTCGATTGTCTTAGATTGGCACCGTAGGTAGGTAGGTAGGAGGTAGTAGGTAGTAGGTAGTAGGGACTAGGTACTAGGTAAGGTTATGTACGGGAAGTATGTATGTGAATTCTTTGGTGGTGCGGTTGATTTGCAGCAGAGGCAGATGCTAATTTATTCGGATCATTTATTTTTCCTCCCCGGGCGGATATTCTGAAGCGGATATTTGGCGCTAGAATGGTGGTCGAGGGTTTTGATGTTTTGATATGTCGATATGTCGATATATGGGTTTGTGTACGATCTTATAATCTTATGATTGAGTTTTTCCGTCAATTAAATATTTATATTGAAAATAAAAGTTTGTGATATAAGATCTGGGAGGAAGACGGGAAACGAGATTGTCACCGTAGGAAGAATAGGAGAGCGAGGATATAAAAAGGAGAAAGGAGAAATGAAATAAGATGATGAAATCTATCCACCAGCATTCATTCATTCATACGTACTCGAGTATAAATAAGCAGAGATGAAAATAAAGTAGTCGACGCCACACCTCCATCCATCAACGCCAACCAAGTAAGAAAGTAATAGAAAAAAGATAGCACATGTATGTACATGTACCGTCAGGACCTGCTCTCTAAATCTTTGTACAGGCCAATAAATTAAAAACATCTTTTCTTTTCATGGCTCCTAGTCCATTTACTTTTCTTTTTCCTTTCTCCGATCAACTAAATAAGTGTACCAAGTTTCCGAATATATCTACGACTCTCTTTCCAATCAATACAGCTTGACTCGATTCATAACCATTTACACCCCGAATCAATCCCCGGTTAACCATCCAGTAAAGTATCTAAAATGCACTTTCAATGCACTTTCAACGCAGCTACAATGCAGCTTCAATGCATCTTTTCAGGGACGGAAGACCCGGGCGTCTGTATACGGACCCTGAAAAATCCCTGTGGAAATTTTTGGTCTGGGTAGATTGCACAGCCCTAACGATGGATCAAATCACGGCGAGGAACCTGGACGCCACGTTGTGTCTTTGCTATTCTTCACGTTTTGTCGTGAGTAATGAGTAAATGCTATAACGCCACGAAAGTAAACTAGAAGGGGGTTTTGGGGGGATGGATGGGATTTGATGAGAATTGCATCAGGTGGATTTGGATAAGAATGAAAGGAAGGTGGATGGATGATTGACGTGAGTGGAAATAGTGAGTAAGACTAAATAAGTCATGTTTTTTTCTTTTCTTTTTTCTTTTTTCTTTTTTCATCATCATCATCTGATATAATCTGGACTTCGGAATTCGGAATCCGGAATCTATACCTAGGTTAAGGTTAAAGATATTCCTAGATACTCTATTTCAAGCCAGCTCCATGTCTGCATCTTCCTTTATCAAACAGTACGTATCATTAGGCAGATTATCTTCCTTGCTCGTACAATCGATCATCCAGCAATCCATCATAATCCATCATAATCCATCATCAATCCATCATCAATCCATACAATCCATACAATCCCCCTCCCTACTCAACCTACATGCACCACACCACCAATCTGGTAACACCCTCATTAATTTGTCACACATATGCACGTCGCCCCCCAATTGATCAATAATCCCCCTCTCCCCACCCAAAAAAAGAAAAAAAAAAGATATGACCATCTTTCAGCTCGACATACATCCAAAACTACCTACTAGCTAAGTAAGCTCACCCATCCCCAAGTTCGTGTAAGGAGTGGTGCCTTGAATATCGTCCCTCGTAACTGAGGGGGTCAAGTGGTGAGAAATCCTTGACAAAGCACCCCTTCTCGGGGATATTAAATATTAACATGCAGTAAGTACATGTCGTGTCACGTCTTGCAGTACGATCAAGCTGGAAGATCTAGAGTTGCTTGTCCAATTGAAGTTGCAGTTTCATTGCTTTTAAGGTTTTGGTACTTGAATATTTTAGCTTGGGATTTTGCCTTTTGAGCTGAACAGGGATGCTTTTTCTTCATCATAATTACTTGATGCAGGAGATTGCATCGTATAGATTGTTTTATTATAACACCTATAAGATTATATCTCTTTAACAAAATATATTTCTATAATTTAATTTATATTTATATATATATAAATTATAAATTATAAATCTAGTATTATATTATTTATCAATAAAGATATATTATATATTTATCTTCTTTATTTTTTCTTTATTAAATAATATATTCTATAGCTTTTCTCGAAATCTCTCTAGGAAACTATAGAGTTGTCTTTCCTATTGATCTTGTACTGTCTATACATACACATCATGAACCTACAGCATGCTCAGCACACCTTCCCTATAATGATTCAGAACAGTCAATATGAATTAACCACTGCTATTATTAAAAATACGCAGCACCAGGTAGGTAAAAATCATCATCTATCTATATATACACATCCTTCAAACCCTATACAAACTCCCAAACTAATAAGGATCCCATTCCAACCTCCTTTCCAAGAGAAAAGATTCCACAGGAAGCCCTCTCCATTTCTTCTCCCCCGAAGCCGTCACATTAAAAAACTCCACCTCAAACCCCATAACCTCTTTCCAACCCTGGATCAATCTCCGCCAATAACAGGTCTCCGCCGCAGGCGTAAGATACCTCTCTCTAAAAACTTTGACACTCCTCTCAGCAATTTCCTCCAACTGATCTTTCCTCTGCAGTAAATCCTCCATCGTTTCCTCCAACCCCTCAAACTCCCTATCCACCTCGATATAATTCTGCTCCGGCCCATCCTTCCTCATCAACGGATGAAAAAATTCCATCCACTCCAACCGATGCGCCACAATCACCGACCGACAATTCCTTAAATACTTCAGTCGCGCCGAATAGGAATTGCCTTCTGTGTGCGCCAAAAACTTATACTGACAATGCTCATCCATGCTCTTCAAATCATTCTTCATACTCCCCTCATCATGCCAATCCAACGATTTCACATCGGCCCACTCCTTCCCCCGCGTCACCTCGATGAATTTCTTCCGAACCTCTAGATTCATCGTCGCGCCGCGCCATAACAGTTTATCGATTTTGCGATCCCAGGGCCAGGACGCTTCGGTCATTAGCGCTTTCATTTGCATTTCTCCATAACTACCGATTTTTGTTTCGGGCCAGGACCAGAAGCCGTATTCGGGCATAAGCCAAGTTTCACTCTGGTGTGCTTGGCGCGCGTAGAGCCATTGCGGGTGCCCTTCCATTTTGTCGTCGACGTTCATTGTGAATTCGATATTGGGGAGGGGTTCGGGGGAGGTGAGCATGGCGCGGTGGAGCGCCTGTAGGGTTGCTAGACCGCGAGAATAGATTTTTCCAGATGTGTCGATTATGTATAACTTTTCTTGTCATTAGCTTGTTTCCATCTCAAACCCCTCCCTTCCTCTCATCCCTCCATTATCCACAATTCTTCTCTGAGAAACTCTAGAATCACCAACCTGCTGATCAAAAATCATCGCTCTAATAAACCCATTCAACGCCGGCGTATCATCCAATTCCTTCCTCAAAACCTTCTTATTCCTCCTCGAGCGAACCGGTCTCTCGACCTCTTCAAACAAGCCCGGAAAAGCCACATCACATTGTTTCTGCGTGAGGAACAAATTGCGATAATCCCTCGTGTAATTCCACGTCCCATCAAATCCAAATCGGCCACTGATATACTCCGAATCCAGCTGCATCTCCTCATTCGCAGTCGGGGTATATATCCGCGGGGGAGCGGACGAAAACTTTTCCAGACGCGACGTGTAGAGGAAAAAAAGTATGGCGAGGAGTAATGCGAGGATGAAAGTATAGGGACGTCGAGGTGCCGCTATGGTTATATCGTTGAATATAGCCATGTTGATACTTTGACAGACACAGGAAGAGAGAGAGAGAGAGAGAGAGAGAGAAAGTTCAAAAAGCAGAAGCCCCAAAAATTTCGAAGTGTACCCACATAAGTAATAAAGAATGTAAGGGGGATCAAAGTACGTCAAGTACGTCAACGGATAACTTCGCCCAGACAAACATCTTCCCAGTGAAGCTCGTATAGTGAGAATGTGGCGTCTTACATCGATTCACTCAATCACACTGGAGTATCAATTCGCCATGCCATGTACAAACGACATTTTGAACAAAGATCGACCTCTATGATTACCAAAAAGTACCCATACCCATACCTGTCTTCCGAAATCCCACTCAGCCGTTATACCGGGGAGCAGACCCTCCAATGACAAGAAAACTCGTATTATCCACATTATATTATATTTATATTATTATTATCCATTCGCTAAAACGGGATACAGTAAGATTTTACTGCGTAGAGCTAGAGAGTGGGAATGAATGAACGAATAAAGTAAGAGACATGAAAAAATCAAAGTTGATCCATGAAGACTGGACTGCTTAACTTGGCGCGTCAAGGTTAGCAATCTACAGTACCCAAGGACACAGGATCTGTGATGAATCGAATGTACTGTGTATATAATATACCTGACCCGCCATAAAGGATCGCGCCATCGACTTTTCTCTAGTAGTAGGCGTTGAAGCTATAGATATACATATGATAGAAGTACACGACCACTGTACAAAACAACAAACACATCATGTACATCCACCCCCTTTTTATACATACGTTATATCATTATGTTAGAAACGCTGGCTGGCTGTACGCACATGTGCTGTGCATCCTTCCTCCCGCATTTATCTATATTGATAAAATTTAAGAGGTGAGGCGTGAGGACAAGGAATCTCTAGAGAAACTCGGATGCCCTTACCCGATCTTCCAATCGGATATACATATAATATGCAATGGACTCAATTAGGAAAGTAAGAGTCCATGTACAATGACTTATCACATGTAATTGAAAGCCTGACATACAAATACCCCTGGGGTACCTCAGGATATTTCGATATGACATGCCTAGATGGTTCGAGTTCAAATAGTTTTATACTTTTATCATTTCTACAAACATGCACAGGCTCACCAGCCAGAATTACTTTTATTGTATATCCGATGTCCTCGCTCATCGTGAAAATAAGGCCCGTAAGGGTAATTCAAAAGCTCCATTCCCAGATGCAATCATTCCCCCAAACTCCGTAGCCAGATTCGCAACCTATCGACCCTCAAAATCCATGACACCAATAGCAATCCTGTTCCAAACGCGCCTCTAATGCAACAATAGAAACGATGCGCCATGGAAACACTTTTGTTCATCGTATGTATCATGCTCCCCCCAAAATCGATCATATATGTACAAACTATGCGTTAATCTTTCGTATATCGCATGTAAATTTATTTCATGGATTGTTTTCCTTTATTGTTCGGCGATGCTCCAGATTCCAAGCTTCTCGCTTGATCTCGTTCAAGCAAGAGTGAAAGGTGTGACTTGCTTTTACTTAGATGTCCTGGAGACCCTGGCGGTGTGCTCGTTGGTTGAGCACTAGATGGTGCTACTTGTGGTATTGATTTCTTCGTGAAGAGATCTTTCATAAGAGTCCGAGCTTTGCCTTTGCCTGGTCTCTCTGGAGAAGCAGGTACTGTTGTATTTTGACTACCATTGCCCAAATCGAGATGACCAGTGGCATCAGTCAGTGTTGGCGCCGAGCTGACCATACCTTTAGATTGTTGTTGTAAAAGGTGCTTTCCACTTGTCCTCCTATAACCAGGGGGTTTGCCATTGCTCGAATCCCTAGACGTGATTGATGCCTGAGAATCTGGACTTGGGGGTCCGGGTGGTAATATGCTAGCTGTCTTAGCATTATCGAGAAGCATTCTTTGCACTTTAAACTCTGCCTCACTAACTACCTGCGCCGGAACCTGACTGTTTACCAGCGTCTGAAGGTCATTCGAAGGAGCCGGCTGAGCTGGCTGAACAGTCTGAACAGTCTGAACAGTCTGAGTTGGCTTAGCTGGCTTAGCTGGCTCTACCTCGACAATTTCCTCACGAGTGCTTGCGAGTTTGCGCGAACCACCCCGAGCCGGAGCTGTCAATTTGGAGGGATTGCGTTTCGTGGGGGAAGTTGTAGATCGCGTCGCTACAACATTTTCCTGTGTGTTCTGATTTCTGGTGGGTGGTACCGATAGCGGAGGTGGCCTTCCTAAAGTCCTATTTTGTTGTCCTTGTCCACCGGCAAGTCTCGCTGAGCTATCATTCGAGGACTGTGAGGTTTGCGAACTCTGTCGCCTGACAACAACCGGTCTCTTCTTCTTGGCAGCCGAAGCAACGAATTTCTTACTTGCAGGGGCAGGCATCAACTTCTTATCGACCTTCTCTTTCTCAATCTTCTCGTCAATGGTACTCGTCTGGTCAAGTTGTGGTGGAGGTGATTCTACTATGACTTGCTTGTTTGTGCTACCCGACTCATCTTCTGACGCCGCGGGGGATATGAAGCGCGCAGTCGGTCGAGGACCATTTCCAGAAGGACCTCGGGTCTTTTTTAATATTGGGGGTGGCATGGGAGCAGATGTCTTGGCAACTGATGTCGGTGTGGTACGTGGTCGGCTCTCGTTGCGGGCACGAGCAACAGAGGTAGTCGAGGCGGTTTTTCCAATGTAGGCTGCACTATTCTGATAATCAAATCAATATAGCTCCATGGCCTATTAACAGGTTTGCATACCATTGGCGTTTCACGCTCATAACGATTGGGTGGTCCCCGGAGTGGCACAACAGTGTCACCCTCTGAAATGTGTACGAACAGTCGAGCCACGGTTGAAGCATCCAGCTCTCGGCGTCGACTTCCCCATATTCGCCACCAGTAGTTCTCCAATCGCTCAGCCGTGGGATCGAGAAGTCTCCGTTTCGTTGTAGTGTATACTATAAGACCGTCAGTCTCATACTTTAGTTTGAATCCTAAGATGTAAAGTACCTTTCCAAAATCTTGCAATGTCGGCAAGATCTAAAGGATCATTTTTAAATCTCTCGATGGTGCTTCCAATTTGCGGAGAATTGACCACAATGCCCTTTGGCAATATCAACGCCATCCTCTTAACGTCGCCAGAACCGAAAGTTGTTGAGTGACTGCAGCTCTTCTAAGGCAGGCGGCTAGCCTACCTAGAAGTTGCTGCGTCACTGTGAATGGGGAAGACGGCTTCTTTTACAGCTAAGAAAACTGAAAAATAAAGTAAGGAATTAAGGTTTGTTCTAATATTGAGGTTTCGGCTGACTCTGGAAAAAGGGACGGGATTTCGTAACAAGTAATTCGGTAAAAGGACAAGGACCAAGGTTGATGAGGAAGAAGATCCAGGATATTGATGATGATGGGGGAAAAAAAGCTAGTGAAGCTAAGAAAGATAGTATGAGTTTTAGTCTTTGAACTTTTTTTCCTTTTCAAAATAGAACTGCTTTTGGAAGTATTTCAAAGCTTCGTATCAGATTCCAAGTGCAAGAGAAAAGACGATGAAGGGCTAATTAAGGTTTCTGTTGTGTGTATCATTTATACGTACCAAGGAGTTGGTTAAAATTGACGAGATTTACTGGTTCGGAATTGATCCGAGGAATGAGAATTTGTTGAATATGTGAATATGTGAACGTGTGAACGTATGAATGTATGAATGAATGTGTGAACGTGATGTGATGCGATGTGAGGGAGTTCACAGTTCACAAGTTTCACACAGCTGAATTTGAATAAAGGTGGAATATGATATTCCCCCTCAGCCGTACGAGAGTATTGTAGAGTGAATGTAGATTATATGTGAGGAGGTGTATCTTTGGCCGTAAACATGGACTTGGCTATGACTTATTATATCGATCGATCGTTCTGCATTTGAAAGGGCAACTTATTGACTTTCCATCAAGGGAAAGGTTTGAGCTGAACAGATAAAATTTTCCATTGGGTTTGGATAAAGTACAGACAGTACGAATGAGTATTATGAAATCAAATCGTTAATTAAATTTTTTTTTCCTTCTCCAGTCGAAAGAATAACGTGCACGGGACTGACACTGCTTTGGCTTCGTGCAGTAGACTGGTAGATATGGAGCACAAGCACGTAAAATGCGAAAAAAGTGTGCGGTGGGTATGTTTTGATCCTCGTTTAGAACAGGTACTGTACTTCTATACTCCGAACAGCTGGTAGAGGAGATGGGTGGGTGGTATGTGGTATGTAGTAGCAGTAGATAGTACGTAGTAGGTAGTAGGTAGTAGGTAGTAGATGCCCAGAATAGGTAAACTGTTCGAAATCCTTAATTTAGATGATTAGCTCAAGGAGTTTGGTGAGACTGCGGTCCATTGATCGGCAATTGGACTCGGGAAGCCAAAAGAGTTATTATAATAAGGAAGGATATTTATGGTTGTCACCCTTGCTGTGACAAGTTTTGCTAAGTCAAAAGGGACTGGATATGGATGATGTGATGGATAGACAACACCGATTTGGGCGGAATAGATTTGAAAGAGATTCGAGCTTGGAAGATCAAACATAAAGTGGATATGACTGACAAGACCGTGGTTGTTGTTTGAGACTTTTTGAGTTGGCCTTTTACATCATCATGTACAGGATAGACGGTACACTACTGTTGTATACTCCGTAAAGTAAAGGTTCAAAGTTGGGATACACGTTATCGGAAGAGGAAGAGGAAGAGGATCTCGAGTAATAATGGTAATGTGACGAACCGGAATTTATGTAACAAGGAGGCGAACCCTCCTCTCTGCTCTGCTTTGCTTTGTGCTCTCTCTCTCTCTCTCTCTCTCGCTCGCTCTCTCTCTCGCCCGGTTCTCTCCATCTTCTCTTGCCCGTTCTGCAACACACTCACAAAACAATCAGTTCTTGTGCTGGACGGTTATATTATGTTTAATCAAATTTACGGAGCAAAACGGTGGGAACCTTAAAGGGAGTAGCCGGTGCTGATGCTTAATACAGAACTTAAGCCCAAGCCAGGGTTTCCTTGATCCTTATTAATTCTACTCGGCCATCCGCTTCGCTTCAGAGAGAAGAGATTTGAGATATCATCGATATCGTGATTCGTTGATATTAATGCGGCCGAGATAGAGAGAGAGTGGAAAAGAAGGCATTGAATCAGGTAAGGGAGGAGATGTGCTCCGTAAATAAAAAACCGTTGCCTTTTTCCAAGATGCGATGCTGCGATGCTTGAACATCCTTGAATTACCGGTACCACTCATGTATGTTCTTTTTCTTTGCCAAGAATCTTCAATTGTCATAAGAACGAAGTATTTAACTATTTCATTTATATATAATATACTTAGTATATTATATATATTCTTAGTACCAAGAATAAACCACAGTCAGTATATCTGGAAAAGGAACACATATTAGAATCCTTTCTAATATCTCTTAATTTTATTTCATTTGTATCCATGGTCACCACAGCATCGATTGAAAGGTTCTTCCACCTTATTGTTTTGGTGACGAATCTGAAAGTCTTTTGAGGGGCCCGAAGATCTCCATGAGTCTATCCAAATCCTAGTATCACAAGCAACACAAAGTCATGCCGTGTTGAGTGGCAGTTGCAACGACTCGTGACTTATGAATTAGAGCATCTAGCCATCCTGCGAACAATATGAAGTTGTACCGTATACACTTCTGTCCTTACACGGCTGAAAAGTCTGGAGATGTTATACATAATCTTACAATACCACCTGTCCATCGGAAGATCGATGCAGGTGAAGTTAAGAGGATGAGATCAGATGAGATAAGATGGGCACACGGATATCTTCATCTTTTTGTCCCAATATAGAACATTTGCATCTTTGCATCTTTGGTTCGTGTGGGAGACGCGGCTCAATACCTGCTTCTACATATGTTCAATACCACTTTGCAATTGTTATATCGAATAAATCGATCATCACATCTTACGTTGCTTCTGGAACCGGCAAAATACCAAATTACTACCTTGCTCCATGTACATTCAGGGGTTTTACGACATGCATAGATGCACGAGGCAAAGGAAAATGGATGGAATACAAGGCGAGGCCGGCTTCTAGCCTTGAAACCGCCCCGAGCAGCGACAATCTACCGACACGACTCTTAGTTCTCTCGTTGTCAGTCTTGCATTGGTATTATACTCATGGTACATTGTCTTATAAGTCTTACAGCTGGCAGACTTTGTACCGTACCTTACTCAATCCTACTCGACTATCCCGACTCACCGCTATCGAGGGATTCTGGTATTTGCATTACCGTGGGAAAGCGCATCTAATCACTGATCACGAAAGAGTCATTGCTTGGTTTTTTGGAACCCAGCACGCAAGCTCGAGACAAGTAAAAGGGAAAAGCAAAAGCAAAAGCAAAAGAGGCAAAAGGAACGAATCAGACAAGGCTAATCCTTTCCATCCAAGGAAATAATCCCAACGAACACGCATTCTCCATGCGACAACAAATCTCAGCTCTCATCAGCACAACAGAAAAAAGTTACCTACCTTCCTAATCGATCCTTTTCAATGTAGCTTCCGTCACGCTTTTATACATTGCGACTTCAGAAATGTCGCGGATGCCTTTCCGATATCCAAGTACGGAACCGTTTATGAACATCTGACCTCTTTTTTATCTCTCGGCCTCAATTTAGGGAAACGTCGTGTGACGCTCAATGTTACTGGTCTGGAGATGGATGATATTTGTATGATGTGATGTTTTGTACTTCCCCAATATATCTAACAATCTAGAGTAACTGACCATCACGAGACGCAAAAAAACAAACAACTCCTTGTGATCTTGTACGACCTTTTACATTGACCCTAGAAAGGACGGAAAGAAACGGAGAGAATCGAGATATCTGAACCAAGATATATATATATATCCTTCTAAAACTTTTTATATTACATCTTAATATTCTAACCAAAGTAACCAAACCCCCGGATTTTGGACCCCACTCTATATGACTCCACATGACTTACATTTACAAACGAACAACGATGAAGATAATTAACTAGTGCATACGTCAAACCTTTGGGAATTACTCGAGCTTCAAGCCTCATTCATCACTTTTGACTCTTGATATTCCTAGGCGAACAATAGGATCCTCTCACATCCAACCACCCATCCCTCATGTCTCAAAGCTTTTTCGAGGCTCTCAATAAATATCTCGAGTCCACAAAAGCATCTCCCAATCAACCAAACCACTCTCTAATGTCTCAGAAGAAGAAGAAGAAGGAGAAAGAACCCAACAACGAGCCCAAATCCTCCGAGATCATATCACACCACCAAAATCCTAACAAAAACAAAACAAAGCAAGAGAAAAAGCAAACTCAGGGGAAAAATATCCAGAGCTATGCCGCCGAGCCGCCCCTTGCCCTTTTTTTTCCTTCCATACCTTACCACGCAGGCCTTCCATCTTCCATGCTCCACCAATGTCTCACTAATAAGTAACTCGGACCAAGAAAACGCAAAAGAAAATCCTTCCGTTCTTCTATCCTTCTAGCTTCCTTCCTATTCAATGCATTCAATGCTTCTAGAAACGTGTTTTTTCTTCTCCGTCTCCGGTCTTTCGTCTAGCTAGGGGTAGCAGGCTTCAATCACAGGCCCTGGTTTGGGCATCAATACCTCCCTAGGCACCTATCTAGCTACCCATCTAGCTACCTAGCTAGGAGCCTTCGCATGAATTTGAGCGGAGCCTATATGAGCATCGATTACGCATAACAGGACAGAGGGCTACAGAATGAAAGTTATCTCATCATTTTTTTGATTTTCTCACTGTAGATTATAAGATCTTGAAATAAATATAAAATCAATTTTATTTCTTTGTATATATATATAAACTTATGAAAATCTTAAAAATCTTAAAAATCTTTTCAATAAAAATTATGAAGAATAAATTATATATATTATTTTTAAATGTTTATATCAAATATTGTATAATAAATCAAGATTTGAAATTTTAAATTATATATAAAAAGACTTTTATTTATATTTTTTTATTTTTATAAAGATTAAAAACTACAATATTCTAATTAATAAATTTTCTATAAATTTTTTTAAAAATTAATTAATTCATTTGATTAATTATAATATTAATATTTATAAAAAAAATTATCATTTATTTTTTAATAATTTTTTTTAAAAAGTTATTTCAAGTTTTAATAATTTTCAAACTTATTTATAAATTGAAAATAATAATTATAATTTTTAATTTCTTAATTAATAAAATCATGAAAACAATATAAAAATATTCAAAATCTATTAACAATTACACGATGAATCTGTAATCCAAATTTTATCAAATTTTATAAATTGGTTGTAAAGGTATTAATAGGTGAAAATCACGAATTTTGATATAAAAGAGTGGTTCGAAAGTAGGGTACTAGATTTAAGTAAGCAAGTAGTAATAACACAACGAAAGGAAAGACCATACAGATTAAAGTATCTATCTCTTTGAATCTTGTATCTACCTATGCCTATACCTGCATTCCAACATACAATATAATAGAGGTAATACAATATCATATCCCATCCCACCCCATCCGTCAGCACCCTTCGCATCGCATCGCATCCCTTTCACTCCATCCAAACCCATCCCAAAAACCTCAGCAAAACCGCCACAAAAGAGTCCCAATCCATAGGGTACCTATCATGAATCATGAATCACGAACTAGGAATTCATTCTTCATTGGAGATATATAGTTTGCTGTTATGGTAATCGGTGTTATGTTACAGTATGAGTGTAATCTTATAGGATGGATTGTATACATTGTGATTTTACGGTTATAAAAGTAAGGAACGGAAGAGGTAGAGAGTTGGTTACACGTGATATCATAATGACATTCTAAGAGTTACACAAGTAACACACATGACAAGACGCAGTAATCTGAGTCACGTTGAATGAAAATTCTCATGTCTGCTGTTGTGAGAAATTTCATAAACCTTTCATGCTACATTAAGCCGAGTTGGAAGGGGAAGGGGCCATAAGCCAACCCCAACTCGGGTTCGAAGTCTATGCTTTTGTGAACATAAGAAAGTGCGCTATAAACATATTTGATGACCCGCTGAAGAACGAGGATCCATTAAGTGAGGGTGTAACCTCCATCTACTCGTAAATCGGCTGCAGGTCTCATCAGCAAATTGGCTCAAAAGGATATGAGGAGAATAATATTCTTACCTCCGGTAACGTAATTAGATGCATCTGACGAGAGGAAAGTGACGGCTCCCATTAGATCTTCTGGCTGACCCATCTTACCCTGAGGAATGAGGGAAGTCCACTGCTTCTTCAAATCTGGGTTTTCATCCAAAATCTTCTTGGTTCTATTGAATTCCGTAATTAGCATTGGCTTGTATGAAAAACTTGCACCCCCACAGGGTCTTTCTAGGGTTCAATCTTACAATGCAGTCAGCATGTATCCGGGGGAGATGCAGTTGACTCGGATGCCAGCGTGAGCCCATTCCACAGCCAAGGATGAGGCAAGATGTCGGACAGCAGCCTTGGCTGCGTTATACGGCGCTTGGGGTTGTGGAACATTGACAATGGCACCGGACATACTGCCAATAAACACCATACTTCCCGGAGCCTTACGCTCCATCAAGTGTTTTGCGACCGCAATTGCAAACAGGTATGTTCCATCCACGTTGACACCCCACAGTTTTCGTACTCGGTCAATTGGGTAATTGATGGCCTCGAAGTTCTCTGTGAACCCAGCTGATGTCACTAAATTATCAATTTTTCCGTGCTGAGAGATAATTTCGGCAATGGCAGCATCGACGGATTCTTGGGAAGAGACATCTGCATAATGAGCGGTAACCTTGGGAACACTAAAACGATCTGTGAGCGCTCGTGATACCATGTTAGAGTAAGAATCAAGTTCTTACTTTTCTGCTCCTGGGTTTTCTCTCTTGAATGAAGCAACAAGTTCTCCTGCTTGCTTTTCGGCTTCCTCCTCTGTTGTCCTTTTAGCATAATGCTGCCATTAATTTTGTAGATGGCACATACTATTCATGTCGACAATTGCAATATCAGCACCGCTAATGACCATGGCTTGACTCATGACAAGTCCCAGACCTCTGGCACCTCCGGTGACGACGCCAACTCTACCTTCTAGAGAGAAGGATGCAAGTGTACGCTTGAAATGAAGTCCACCTCTACCTTGTACCGGTTTACTGGATGGCAATTCATGCTCTTCTGGATACTCGACATGCACAGAGGAATCAGTTCGTGCAAAGGAACCTTCGTGTAGTGGATCGTCAATCTTCTCACGAAGGGAAGCTGTATTATGGATCGGTCTCGAAGATAAAGCTGGTAATGTGCGAGGTAAGGTTGCCTTTGTTGAAGCTCTGGCAGCACAAGCTGTATTTCGAAGAAGTTGTGTTCGAAACATTATCGATATGATTTTGAAGCCGTTCTTAGAAGGCAAGTATACAGCAAGAAAGTACGTAACTGACAGCAACCAAGCTATATGGTCTTCAGGCGTCCGTTCTGACTGACAGGTTGGGAGGAGCTGTAGAAAGAGTGCTCTGAATAGTTCACGATATACAAAACAGATATGGTGGAAGTTCAATTGAAAGATAAAAATCTGTATGACAGTGAATGCCCTTGTGAAGAGAAAAGTATTCCAAGAAAATTGATACTTAGTTTCAAGAAGTATTGTCCTTGGTACTTGAATGAGGAGTGAAAACAGAAATGATAGCTACCTACCCATTTCATGTACCAAGGGTTGTTGACATCATCTCTGACAAGTGCAGCTTCCACTCTCCCCACCAAGAATGGATACAGTTGGGATTTTCAGTGGGGTTGACCTGTTGCTTGGACGAGTCAGTGTCGCTGCTGTCGAGTTTTGCTACACCGAATGTACGGAAATATAAAAGCTAATCAATGTCCAAAAGCAAGAAAAAGATATGGAGAAAAACAGTGGCAAAGGGAGTAAAAGAGAAGAAGCATCCAAAGTGTGAATGGAGTTGAATGTTGAGGTAGAAAAGAAAAGAAGCATTTGCAGAACAAATGCCCAACAAGTCCAGATTCAGGTAGAGCACACAGACCGCCGACAAGTACTCTGCTCTGCTACTCTGTACTCTGTACATTACGGAGTGAGTAGCATACATACAATACATTACAGCAGCACAAGGCCCAACAAGGAAGAAACATGCATCGTGAGATTCCAAGCTCGGTGCTGGAATGGAAATGGATCGGCGACCCGGAACTTATTTGCCTCCTATGCTTGCTTGATTTGTTGATAGCGATTATGTAATCATTCCTTATCGTCAACCACGTGCTATCTAGCCACAGCTCGTGCGCTGCATCTGTCAAGCCTCACTTATTAATAAAACATGTGCCGAATCATAGCCAGAGATCCGGTTTGGTTGGGTTACATTTAATAGAGGCTGTGTACCATTAGTGGATCCCCGCTGCTTCCTTTCAATTCGACCCTTTGAGACTCTCAGGCTTTGACATGAAACCATAACTCACTCTTCGTCTTTCCTCCATCCAACACAACCAACCTACACTGATTCACTCACATTTATTCTCGCAAAATTCCATATATCATAACAACATTATCCCAAAAGACCTCATAATTAAATAGCAGGTCTACTGGTTCTCGAGAATATATATTTCCTTTCACGACATTCAACACAAACAACAACCCCACGATATACCCAGTCTACCGATCCACCTCACTATGCGCTTCATCACACTCGGAGCGGGGGTGACTCTTGCAACCATCAGCCAAGCATTTCTACTTCCTCCAACCATCTCGAATTCTGATAGTGATGTCGTAAATGCCTTACCTTTCGATGCTGCCATCGAGGCGGAGGGTAGAATGTTGGCTGTCGATTGCCCTGGCTGTCCAATTTCTGTCCAGGATGTACGAGGAGGTCAACACGATTTGAAGGGAGTAAATAGACTCCTGTTCAACTTCTCAGTCTCACACGATAATGGCCTTGATCGTGTTCTCCTGAACGGACACCAATTTTATCCCATCGATATGGAATCCAGTCTCGAACGTCTTACAGCCCCACAACTGATCAAATCATCGGAAGGCAATTGGGTTCAAGCCGCCGAGCCCGACCTAGGTTATGCTCTAAGCATCCACAAGCCAATATCATACTCCAAGCAAGATGGAATTGATCTGTTGATCGCAACTCTTGAAATCATCGAAGTTGGTAATACATTCGTGGATACCGTGGATAATATCGAACTCAAGTTTCTTACAACACCAAGTGGAAAACTGATGATTGGCGATGCCCAAGTTACACCATCACCACCAAAGAGCCATCTAACTAATCCGACCGATGATGGACAAGAATGTACAACGGTGCTTTGCAAATGGAGAGCTATTATGGCAGATAAACTGTCGGCTCTCAAGAAAGGCTGTGGTGGCAAAGCCCACCCTACTTCTCACAACAACCGACCTCAAGGTCATGGTCATCAACGTCCTCATGGTCATCATGGCGGCCATGGTAGACCTTATCGATTTTCTCACAAACAACATGGTATCACCAGATTCTTGCGAGATGTTATATTACACGTCGTTTTTCCAGTTTCGATTGGAGTCGTTGCTGGAATCACTGCCAGTCTTGTCGGTATGATAGCTGGTCAAATTGTTATCTTTATGTGGCGTCTATTGTTCCGTAGAGGATGTCAAAGCCAATACACCAAGGTTCAACAGGAAGAATTCGTTGTCGAGGAAGGTATCGAGGAAGACAGAGGCCTCATTCAACACCAAGGCCCTCCTCCGGTTTACGAAGATATCGTCAAGGAAGTTAAAGCATAAGTAACAAATTGAAGGGAGTCAGGTATTGAAATGGATTTGTGGTCTTGGATCTTATCAAAGGCCTCGTCACAATAATGATTATAGGAGGCTGAACTAGTAAAGGGGTTTTTAGGAGTTTACATAGCGATATTGAAGAGAATGGAGGAAATGATAAGGATTCTAAGGAGGTTTAACGAGTCGGATAATTAGTAGCAAGTACCTCCTTTTCGCATCATGCCAGCAGTTTGAATATGTTAAGCGATTATCTACTACCTTTGAATATTTGAGCATCTTCCATATTATAACACAATAAATCTTCCAAATGTTTCCGAGTTAGGTTACAGCTCATAGTCCTTGCTACATCAATAAAGTAAAACGTAGCTATTATTTTCATCCTCAAACTCGCTAATATTCCAGCGGAGGTAAGTTGTACATATCCTGTATACCCGTGCATACCAATCTAGACACTCGTATTCCCCCCTCCCTCATTGATCATTTACCTACTACTCCTTCACTTCCCTCTGGCTTATTGGTTTTAAAAGCTCCCGTTTCTTTTAAGTCCCTGGGATTCTGCATTTTGTATATGTAAATATGTATTTCGTATTTGTATGTCGGTCATTTTTACTTGCATGACTTTTCGAGGTGTGAAATGTGAGGTGTGAGATGTGAGACGTAGTATTGGGAAATACATCTCTTGTGAATTTTATCTGAATGTATATATACCTGGATCTGACGGGATGGTGTGTGTTTTTTTTGGTTGTTTGGATGAAGGATATTGATTCCTAGATGCGGATGCACTAGATGTGGTTGTGGGAAGTATGATATTGGAAGAGGGGCTGTGTGGAATTGGTATGCTGAGTTGGTGGAGGTAGTTAGAAGGTATGGGAAGTGGGAAATGGGAAATGGAGAAGGGGATGAATGAAAGATGTGAGATATTATTTGACTTATTGAGAGAGAGAGAGAGAGATATTAATACCGATATAGAATCATCATCGAACGGGCTTTATGATGTGTAAGCTAAAGGGCTTCTGTCCATTTTTGGATATTGATGATAGGAAATTATATAAAAGCTTAGCTTAGTTTGAAAAGCTGTCACTTGTAGCTTTATTTTGACTTCGAGTAGCTTGGTATAGTGGTGATGCTGGGGAAGCGGATTGAGGTTTGTGGAAAATAGAGTAAGAGAGTGTAGTGAAGAGGAAAGGAGAGGGGAAGTTATGCTGCGGTCGTGTTTGTGGGCGCTAGTTATATATGTAGGTTGTAGATATAGAATGAGAATGTAAGAGGATAGGATGTTAGGGAAGAAGTTGGGATACTGCAGGATGGCATGGGATTATTGAGGGTGATAGTGAGAAGGTGATGCAGATGCAGATGCAGATGATGAGTTGGGATGCGGGAAAGTTTGGATAGAACTAGAGGGGCTTTGGAAAATTAGGTCGAGGGACTTCGAGTGTATTGATGATGGAATGAGAGAGGAGTGGGGGAAAGCTTGGAAGGAAAGACTCGGAGTAGTGATGGATAGAGAAAATGAGAATGCGCATTCGTGACGGTGCAATGTACTGGTCAGTTGATTTTGATTCCAGAGCTCTGGATAGATTCTTTGAGGTGATGTTTCTGGGGATTGGAGAAATCATCCTTGGCTAGGTTGGTGAAATGAATTTGAGGTACACGCAAGATGAGGTCTGATATGAGGTGATTCTCTGAAAGGGTTTGAATGTTTGAAGCGGCACATGTCTGAGATGGCCTGAATGTCCAAGAGCATCCGAATGCATGTAGAGTGAACAATAAGATACAGGCATATTACAGTCCCTTGTTTTCTGGAGAAAACATTGAGGTTGTACTATCTCCGTATGTGTAATACAGTTAGATATTGGTCAAGGTGCTTTTTACCGTTTTAGAAAAGAATCTTCATTTGAAGTGGACAAGTCTGAGTATATAGAAAACTCAGATGCGTTTAAACTGCTATATTTCTAATTTATATACATTGAATTGCTTTTGAAGTTTGATTAACAGTGGATAAAATCTGAGAGAATTAACGTCATCTGAAACAAAATGTTACCTGAAAGTAAAGTAAAGTTTTTGATAAATCTACTTCGGGAGAGTGCATATCAAATATTAGAAAAATGTGAATTATTTTAAGGATATGAAAATAGTGGACATATGTTCACCGGCCTATTTGGTAAAGATCTGACAAATGTTTTTGTGACTGTGCGGATTGAATTTATTGTTTTCTTATTATTATTAGTAGGTAGGTAGTTGTATATATTAGCTTGAGATAGGATGAACATCTGAACAGCCCGGGTCCAGCATGACTTTCAATTCCGAATGCCCCCCCACGTCTAAACTCCCGTGAGCCAAGTCCATGAACAAAAAGCTAAAACGCCTGACTATGAAATTCCTTACGGCTTTTCATTACTCTTGTAGTTGTAATCTAGATAGCCCTCCTTGTGCCAAGCTGATTCATCCGGCTGGCTAGGATTCCTGGTATCGGGGCTTGGAAACTTTATACATATGAAAGTGGCTTTGGTGGCAATACTGACAAGGAAGAAGGAAATGATGTTCGGGAATTTCCCCTCAAATATATCAGAAGGACTACCTAATGTATACCACTTGGAAGGAGAGTTTCAGTGCTAGCTCGTTCTCAAAAGCAACTTAAAGTCTTTTTTGGCCAATATCGTAAGATTTTCCCCTTTAGTTGATGAAATAGACAAATTTATTGCAAATGTTTGATATTCTCAATATCTGAGTGGATTTGAATGTCCACATTTCTGAATGCCCAATGGCTCCGGACATCAAGCAGTATGGATGTGAGTTCATGTCTTGGAGTTGAAAAGCCGACAGAGGCAATGTGTGAGCCGATACAGAGTCGACAACCACGTGGCCTTGTTGATATTGCACTGAGAAGAACAGGACGTAATTATTAAGGATATAGCGAAAGACGGAAAGGATCAATAATCGCCGACTTTCTATGAAGAATGACGGTGTTTTGCAAAGCTTCTAGAAGTGAATCCACTTGGATGGACTTTTGGAGACGGATCTGACGCCCTAAAATGGAATCCCCCGGCGGTATCTCATGGCTGCTCTGCTTATCTTCACGATGGGATTTTGGGTGAGAAAAGAATTGACCATGAAGAACCACAAAAAATTGCAGAGTAATTTTGGTGGGGTTCCGAATCAAACCTCCGACAACTCGATCAAAACAACCATGTGGCTAGACAAAGCAAGGGCCAACCTCGCAGAGAAGTATGATGGTCGTGAACAGTTTCCCATCCTTGAGTATAGAGATTGGAGCTGCCTATGATGAAATATCACCAACGTCGAAGACAATATTGATAGGACGATAGCGGACCGGTCATAGATTTAGACAACACACGGGATATCTGGCTCACCGAGGACAACCTCTAAATGACGGCCGTTAGTCACCGACTTTCAATCGACACCGGTTCTTTGATATTGAGAATATTTTCACAGAAATGTGGAATCGAATGTCACTAACGCGGTGAACGGAATCACGCGATCCTGCTATCAGGATTCGGACGATTTGGCGCCCATACCAAAGCAACAGCATCCATCAAAATGTGCATGATGCGATTGAACCTGCATTTTCAAGAACTCCGTGCGTACGTAAACACATAGTGGATATGGACAACTTGGGCTGAATCCATGTAAGTGGGTTTTACAAACGGGAGTTGCCCAAATTCAGTAGAATCCCATAAAATTCCAAAGTTTCGCGTCCTTTATTGGGTCCGAACCATTTATCTATCATCCTTCACCGGCCGCATCTTCAATGTGGGTGTCAGGAACTTGTGGGACGAAGGTTGAAAGACTTCGGAAAGAGCCGTCGTAGAACTTTTCTTCTTCTCTTCACAAGGCTCCAAGCCGGAGAACTCCCAGACTTTCTATTGTCTTTGACCAGTTCGCATCATCTGGACCCTCATTTTTGAACATATTGTTATAATTTAACTTTTGTTCTGAAAACCATTGTTGTTACACTAACCAATGTAAAGAATACCTTGGCAAACCCATTCTTGCAAGCTCTGGCGGTGAGACAAAATGATGCACTACCACACACAGTGAACGATGAAGCAAGTCATCTCATTGCAACGCCAGGTGCATAGTTCAATGTGTGCTGCAGGGGAAGAAGACGAACACTCGTTAGCACAATATATCAGCTTCTTATTCGCGAGGCGTAGCTCCACCTTGCAAAGCTGCTAGTGGGTTACCATGAAATGTGGATTGTAGGAGTTGCATCAGGGTCCTGTCCCAGAAATAGGGAATTGCTCCGATATCCTCTAGTAAGGCTTGCGACTACAAGCATCAGCGGCCCTTTCACAACGGTGTCGCGGTGACACATCTCCACCCTCCGATCTCATTCATCAAGCTCGGAAAAACTAACCCTTGACTTCAAGTCTAGCCATGCCCAAGCTGCAAATCAGAGAAAGCACCTGATTACTATTGTCTGCTTTAAACTACCTTTTTCATCTATCCAGATAATCCATTAATCCATCAATCCATTACGGAAAAATACCCACCACCTTTTCGTCGGTGCAGGTGACATCTCCATCAAATTTCTGCACCAATCGCAGATAGCATAGCTTGAAGTATATAAGTACCTATATCGAGGATTTATCTTGACATCCAAACTTCTTCAAACAACAATTGCTTCCTTTGCATACTCGACGATCATGTATTCGCTCATCCCCCTTCTTTCCTTGGCCGCCACCCTTCTAGGGGGAGTCTCTGCCGCTCCAGTCTTAGAGGCACGAGCAGCCGCCAGAACTTCTGCGCCATCCGGTGCGGTCGTGGTTGACAAGACTGGTGCTACACCGGGATCATACACCACCTTCCAGCAAGGAGTAAATGCTCTCTCTACCACCACCACATCCAATCAATATCTCTTCATCTACCCCGGCGTTTACACTGAACAAGTCTACGTCCCAGCCCTTCAATCCAACCTCACAATCCAGGGCTATACCGAAGATGCAACCACATATGCTGGTAACCAAGTCACTCTTAGCTACAACCTTGCTCTCCTAAACACTATCAACGACGATATGACAGCTACTTTACGTCAATGGAACACCAACACCAAAGTCTATAACCTCATCATCCAAAACACATTCGGGCACGTCAACTCAAATGGTCAAAACCTCGCTATTTCTGCACGTAAGATAACTGATTTACTATTCTCTAACCTACATTATAAAATAGGTTCTTTGCTAGGATTCATCTCCTCTATGTACCTCACTTTCAGACACAATTACTAACTTCCGTTGTTCATAGACACCAAAAACCAAGGATACTATGCCACTCAATTCATCGGATATCAAGATACTATCTTAGCTAACACCGGTGCTCAACTCTATGCCAAATGTCTTGTCGTCGGTGCCATCGATTTCATTTTCGGACAAACAGCTCAAGCCTGGTTCGAGAACAACGATATCCGTACTATTGCTGCTGGAAGTATCACAGCTTCCGGACGTTCCTCCGACACTAACCCATCTTGGTATGTGATTAACAACTCAAATGTGGACAACATCAATTCCACCGTCGCTACAAACAACAACTACTTGGGACGCCCATGGTCCAACTATGCAAGAGTCGTTTTCCAAAACACCTACTTGGGAAGTAACATTAAGGCTGCTGGCTGGAGTATTTGGTCTACTAGCACCCCAAACACCGATAACGTTGTTTTTGAGGAGTAAGTTCTCATCTCCATCTTTTCGATCTTTTTCATTGGAGATCTCATTCCATGCCTCAATTCTGTCACCATCTTGACGCTTCATCCATTCTCCCATTTTTCTACCCCCTACAGGAAATACACTAACCACCTTCCAGATACAACAACTCAGGACCCGGTGCCGCTGGACCCCGAGCAAGCTTCAGTTCTTCCATCACTTCGCCCATTACCATTGAAACAGTATTGGGAAGTGCATACTTGAACGAATGGTGGGTTGATGCCAGTTACTTGTAAAGGGATAGCGATGAATGGATGGATGGAGGTGGAGAATCTAAAATACGTAATGTTGAGATCTGGGATTAGTTAATGAAGTGGGAGTGAGAATCCGAAGATATAATGTTGGGGCTAGGGCTTGAAGATGTTTAGTTAATGAATTAATGATTAGTTATTCACTTCTGTTTCATTTTTCCGCTTATGATGATGTGGTGAAATGCATTATAGGCATGATAGGATATTTATTAGAAATATTAGCATATCTCTAATCTAGGTCTAGCATCGAAGAATCGATATTGATCACCTAGTCAAAATCTTTGCAAAGACGAATACTCTCCTAGATATAATCTTACTTTAACAGTGTAATCTCTTGAGAGCTAATGCTGTAATATCCTTGAAGCCAATTAATTGCAATAGACACTGTTACCCAGAAGTTTCAAATCTCAAATCACTTCAAATCTTCTACAAAATGTTCATGAACTCGCCTCATCCCATCTCATCTCATTCACTCATTCACACATTCACGCATGTATACATATATACCTACCTACAGATTACTCGAGTATACACTACAACATCCCCATTCCCCACCCAGAAAAGCAAATCAGCTACTCGAGCTCCTACACACATCTAAACAGGCTAATTAATTACAATCTGACCTAATCCAATAAACATATCCATCACCAAAGGATAATTAAATAATTGTATAACCCCCTCTTCCCTACTCTCCCCCTATAAAACCCCCCAATAAAAATTCTCCAATAACATACCCCCTTCCCCTCACCACTCACCACACTACCCACACTACCCATTCCCATTAACCCCGCTCCCGACATCTTCTCATTCTCTTTCTCTTCCTCCACCATACTACGCACACTATCCACATGACAATATAATAACAAAATCTACCTCCCATTGCAACAAACATACATAGGACCTCACAGTCCACAACCTCCGAATTAGTGTAGGGGTTAACATAACTCGCTTTCAACCCTCTCCTGTTCTTTGCAGCTGAGTACCAGGAACCGAGTAGCCCCGGGTTCGATTCCCGGATTCGGAAAATGGATCTTATATCTTTTTAAACTTTTAATTTGGTTTGTCTTCTTTTTTTCTTTTACTTTATAGTTGGTTCTTTTCCCGGTGGGGTTTTGGTGGGTGGGTCGTGAGATATGTATATGGTAGCCGGAGTTAAGCCGAAGTGCTACACCCAAACCCAAAACACATTGACTTCTCAGAACCTTGGATTATCCATCCATCTATCCATCCATCCATCAAAAAACCAACAATTTCATCAATTTCAACATTTTGGATACCTATCTATGGAGTATGCATCTACTTTCTCGCAAACCCTATGCACATTATACATACTTTTTTCCCAATCAATTCCATTCCATCCCATCATCCACCCCATCAACTCTCACCAAACCTCCAATCAAACAACCACATTCCCAAAAAATCTACAAGCAAATAAATAAATAGATAAATATATAAATCCACAATATGATACAATACTAACAAGCGCTCCGCTACAAACCCAGAAGAAAAAACCAGCGAGTATACTAACTAATTCATGTATTTCCATTTTGATACCAAAACCAAAAAAATCCCCCTCCCCCCCAGGAGAGAAAAAGCATTGACGATGGAAAGAAAAGTACGCCTTACGCCTTTCGTTCATCATCACGTCTTTTGTTCTTTTGTTCTAGGTATTGGAAATTTGGAGACTATACCACGCCATGCTGTTCTATGTATGGGGTTATCATGATATATAATCAATTCTATACCTCGCTGTGTGATTTGCCTTACCTTGCTTTGCTTTGCTAAGGCTATCTTATCGTTCGCGTTGGACTAATGTCCATTCATACTATTAATATCATGATTAGTTTCAATCCACAATTAGACAAAAAGCAAAGACGAAAGGAAAAACTCACCACTCTCCCATCTTCATCTCCAGTATAAACCCCCTTCTCCATCGGCACCACACAACTAATACCTGCTTCTACATTTCCATTCACCGTCGTAACCCTTCCATGCGCGCCTGTAGATCTATTGACACTAGCATCCCTCCTTACTTCATCCACATGATCCAACCTCTTCACCAACTCCAACTCCCATTTCCCACTATTTTTACCTACAACTTTTCGCCATATACATACTATTCCCCTCTTATGACCCGTGAATATTAACGTACTCTCCAGCCACTCATTTCCAGTACCTTCGTAGAATGCACAACTATGTATGTAATCATCATGTCCTAGGTCTGCGCACACATTTTGCTCGAGAAGTGCTTCGCCGTTCAAGGTATAAAGAGCAACCTTTTGGCCGCGACATAACATAATGTCCCCACTTACATCATTAATGCGCGCACATTCTACAGGCCGACCATGAGTGAGTTTGCGGACGAACTCCAAGCGATTTAGATCCCAGAGAAGAACGAGGCCATCGGATGATGCGCTAAGCATTGTACTGAAAGATTTACTGACTGCAAGAGTAGTGACTGGTGTTTTGTGTCCGAAGAGAGACGAGCGTGGTTGAAGATCAACATGTTTAGATGGGGAAGTCATAATTGTATGCGCGGAAATTACACAATCTTCACCGGCTGTGATGAGAGTTTGTGAGGATGCAAAAATGACGGTAGATAGTTGACCTTGATGAAGGTTCTCAAAGAGACCAGCGAGCTTTTTGGAGTCGTTGAAGTAGAATCGGACGCTGTTATCGGCGAAACCCCATTCTAAGTATTTATCATACGTTGGAGGAAGATTGAGGCGGAATGCTGGAGAGCAAAGAAGTCGATCTAACTTGGCCGAGTAAATGAGTGACGCGACACGTTCGTGACTTTCGATCAAGGGAAATGGTAGACGTGTTAGAAATTCAGCTGAAGTGTCAAGTCTTCTCGGTTTTTGACGCATGTCTTCTCGAGATTGATGAGGTTTGGTAAAGACCTGATGAGGGGTTTGACCAAAGTTATGAATAATTCCAATCGTAGCTAGTCTTTCGACAGGATCTTCGATGGTATCAAGGTTCTTTGCACCATGATATGAAAGATGGTGGAATACGTTCACACTTTCAACAGCGGCTTCTCCACGTTGCTTGCAACCAAAAATAAGATCAATCCACTGGTGTAGATACTTACTCACGTACGGGCTTTCTAAAGCCTCGCGATGTTTGGCAATGAATATTTTTGGATCGCCTTTGGCCCACGGCGGAAGAGCAACAGTATCTATGCCTCCACCGTCCCCTTGTCGTAAGCCGAAATTGTATCCATTATTATTCGTAAGAAATTCTGGAAGGTAAAAGAATTCTGGTATGAGCTCCCTCACATCAGACATGTTATTTCTAGATGCAGATTCCCAAGCTTTTGCGATCGAATAGAATAACCGATCAGGATGATCAAAGTTACCACCCTGAAGTAGCAGGTATGATTGGACGAAAGGTTGAAGTCTGATCAAATATGATGTAACGATCATGGCTGACGAGTAATGGGTTCCATAATGGAAGGCAGGTGTAGTGTTGTCCATTTCCGCAAATGTTTTATATCTCTCAATAAAGTCCGCTTGACGTGAGTTGTGCTGCGCACCCATTGGTTTCGAGAGGTCTCGGAATGAAGCAGGATTGTTGAGATCCAGCTCTTCGCTTGTGTAATCGGCCAGAACCCAAGGGAAGACAGGATATTGTGTAAGATCATTGAAAGTACGACCAGCCATTGTGTTGACGAGCATTAGATAGTGAAAATTCGAGATTTCTCCTTTTGCCCATCGTCGCATTGCTGGGTTCCAAGCAGAAGAATTGAAGATGTTACCAAATTTGGAACCAAAAGTAGCAGGTGCGTCATCTGATACTTTGAGAGCCTCAAGACGCCAACCATCTTCTGGATTTGGTAAAACGGAATTACCACTGGTATGTGGTGCCTTTGAGGAGAGCTTGGCAAAGAGATCATCTCTAAGCGTGGCCGAAATGGCTGTAAGTAGATAACTACGACCATCTGTGAAGAAGACTTCTACAGCAACATCTCGAAACAGAAAACGACGTTTAGAAATACTGATGACATCGCTCCATTTCCAACTTCTCGATTCTTGCTCAGTTCTGAGGGCTTGCGTTGTTTTCTCATTTGCCTTGTGACCAGCAATCATCTGTAAATAAGGGTCCCTTTCCTCTTTAGGAGCCATCGCGACGTTCACGATTTCTCCGTCAGATCTTTGGAAGACATTATCAATCAAGTAAAGGGAATCTTTGCCTAGAATCAACAAACCCTCGACTGCCTCGAGTCCAATGATTCGAGAAATATTAAAAACATGTTGCACCGAATCTCCTCTTTGAAGACTGCGCATGACCTTTCGATTTTTGTCCTCAAATCCATCATCACCATCGCCAGGATCATTAGGATCATCAACAAGTTCAAAGTCTTCTTCTTGAACAACACTATCAGGTATTTCACCTGATTCTTCCTCTGATGGATTCTCAGTCTTCACCTCGGATCCATTTTGTCCCTCAGGGTCTCCAGGTGGTGATACTGCAGAGCTGGGCGTTGAATCAAGGTGCTGAACCGGGGCGAGACCGCCAGTTTTCGTGTTTACCTGCAAAACATCGTTTGTATTTGTCTCCGTGGGACGCCTTTTCGGTTTGTAATCATAAGTCGGAGCAGCACGATCGGGCACCATACGAAGACGCATACGGTTACGACCCTCGGTCCGGTCCAACTTCCACTTTGATGGAACACCACGATCAAAAACTGCACAAGGCCTATGAAGCTCTCGATCCATCCTGGAAAATGTAGAAACGAGAAAAGCGAAATTATCTTGTTGATCTTGTTGTGCTCTTTGATGCTTAAGATGTTCGGATGCATAGATATTCTTCATCCATAGGTTTGATGCGAGATCATGGCGAAACAATATATCTTCATCGTTAAGATCATCTGCATGCCATTGCTTAAGTTTTTCACGTCGCTTGGAAACGCGGCTTTTAAGAGTATCTTCGGTTTTCTCATTTTCAGCATTGACGAAATCTTCCCAGGCACGAGACATTGCACCGAAGAACAAAGCATCAAGCTCAGCTCTGTAGCTATCAACCCATTCCGCAAAAGTTTCATTATCTAACTCGGTAAGCTTCTTGAAACCTGAGTCTAGATATTTGTACTGGCCAGGCATAGCATGACGAAGCATATTAGACGTTTCTTCGGGCTTCTGAACAAGCAATATACGCCAAATGTTTGCGGCGGCCAAACGAATGCTTTCTTTTTCATCGACTAACTTCACATATAGCTGGTAACAAATGAGCTTCAGGAAGTTATCTTCAGTCACATCCGCCGACAATACCACGGTTTGCCAATATAGCAACTTGTCCATGAAGGCTAATGCTTCAGACTCAGGAGCCTCTGGCACATCAAGCTCGGATAGACGAAGTAAGACGACTCGAAGGAAAACACTTTTGATCGAAGCAATTGCTTGACTGCATAGACGGACGCTTTTGATTTTAGAGACTTCAGGTCGCTCTAAGTATTCCAATACTGTCCCTGCAAAGTCCAATAATGTTTCAGCCCCGCCCAGAAACCAGCCCTCAAATACAGCTTCGCCTATATGGAGGACAAAACGAGCCATATTCTGGATAACTCTTGGTTCCCACATCGACTTTTGGTCCAATTGAATATTAGTACCAAGCTGGGAAATCATGTTGCGTAGGACGTATGACTCGAAGTACGCCTGGTGTTCTTGAAATCCAGGAGGAACTTTGAGAAACAGTCCAAATCCAGGAAACTCTTTACGGGCCATGACTTGGTCGATGAAGACATTGACAACTAGTTCTAGCATGCCTTCAACTATTGCATTACTGACTTTCTGCGTTGTGATTCTTTTCTTTGGTGACATGACCAAGCTAAGTCTAGCGGAAGATGGACTGTATTCCGATGGGCGAGCTGTTAGCAGTACAAATGATGACCCCCGGCGAAGAGGCTTCGCTTTGAGAGTTGTGGGGCTAGGTGGAAGAAGAGTCTCCACCGTCGATGTCCGGACAATGGGGGTAGGCATAGGTGATACGCGAGATACGGGTCTAATGATGACGTCGTCGCCTTCGAAAGTCAATGCAGAATCACGAGAGTTCAGTTCCGTCTCCGGACTGACAGCATCTGCACTAACTACCACGGGGAATAGAGCGGCAAGCAGATATCTGACGTAGTCGGAAGACAAGGCAAAGTCCCTAAAATCTTGAGATTTGCTATGCAGGTCCCCAAGAAAGCGAATGATCGTGTGTAGAATGATAACTTGCTCTACCAGTCGTTCTCTTTTACGCTGCTGAGATTCTGTTCTAGGTTAACGTAATTTTCCGCAAAACAAGAAACAACTAACTTACGTCGAGACTCGAGTTCTCTTGTGAGAGACATTGATCTATGGCGAGTTGGGGGTTTAAGGGAATCTGTTGGTGGATCCTGATTTTTCCAATTGCCCTTTTCGTGAAGTGGCGAGTCAGGGTCATCTTGGTTTCGTAAAACATCCTTCAAACCATGCTGCATCATCGTCATAATAACGGGCAACACATTAGGATACACAATTTTGCCTGTACCAAACGTCTCCAGAAGATTGTACAACTCAAATGGCTGCTCGAAATCAATATCTGCGACGTCATGCCCAAATAGTATACTAAAGCAAATAGGCCATAGTGTTGGGATGTCCCACCACCTCTTCAATCTATGTCGCATAATAGTAAAGCCTCCTGTTTTACTCGAGAATTTTGATGCATAGCTGGACCCATGAACAACTAAGAGACGGGCTAATATCTTCGATCCAAGGACCACGACTTGTGGATCATCTTCTGTCAAGAGATGTAAGAGCCACTGACAAGGTTAGAGGTAGTTTCAATCATACCGGATTTGGAGTAAATACCTTATTTGTCACAGTCCTAGCAAATTTTCGAATGTTTGACGTGGTGCCTTTCTCACACAGAAGCTCCGTGTACATTTCAAGCACTCGATTACCAAGTTGTCTCTTGGTCATTATCGGCGAGACCATCTCATTCAAATCGAATACCGTGCTGATGGTTGGTCTCCTTGGACCTTTTGATATTGTGCCAGATCGTATAGGAATCGTCAATCCCGGATTCTTTGGCGTTCTTGAAGCAGAACTTGTCGGCTTGTGATATGCATAAGTGATAAAAAGAGCAAGACAGCGGAAGACTTCGGCTGTCATATTGCATTTCACTAAACTTGTGAGTGCTTCCATGAAAGAAGGAAACACATCAACAGGGAACAATTCAGCCTTTAGAGCATCAAGAAATCTTTTCACAATTCCTGCAGAGAATTAGCGAGGGTAATCATCGTGACTACGTACAACAAACTTACGCATTCGGAATAGGCGTCTGGAATTAAACTCGTGATATTTACTGTTAACACCAAACGTAATGAACTGTTTATAATATAACCGTTGAGTTATTGAAGCAGTCTTCCGCCACATATCAAAGTCAACAAGTAGTATCCGATATGCAAGAGGGTTTATGATAAATGATTCCTCGGGTGTCTCGTGGCTATAGCCAACGAAATCTAGTACCAAACTCAGTAATTGAAACCCAAGTTTGTCGCGATCATCTTCGCTCATGTTTGTGTTGCCAGAGCCAGGCGTCCGTGTCGAAATGACGGTTCCGGCACCCATCTTGCCACGCAGAAGTGCGCCCAGTATTGCGTAGCCATTCTCTCGTTCCATAGCCTCGCTGTTACGCCAACTTGCGTTAATGCTCTCGAACAGATTTTCAACGGCTCGAACAATGCTTTCTTTTGTGTTGGCGGCTTCGACTAGCTTCAGTCCAATTGCGGTGAACCCTCCCAGTCTCCACATTGCATCATCTAAAGCTTGTGGAACAATAACGACTGGCTCCCCTGTTAAAACTGCAGTGCCATGGGCTCTAGTCAGCGCTTCATTGATAGCGGGAGTAGATCCATTGATAGCTAGCGAGGTACCGCTATTATGTGTAAATTGAAACAAGTTGTTCGAGGCTGTCCGATTTAGTCCCCTTAAAAGTTGAGATTCCGGCCCTTTGAGCCGATCTTCCTCTCCCAGAATTGCAGTGGGTAGAATACTTAGTATGATGCGAGACTCCGGTACCAATACACTAGCCTTTCCACGTATAGCGTTGAGGATATCCGAATTTTCCTCCTTTCCTGGGTGCATGAGCTCCTGACGCATTCCCAAAGCTGCAGAAGCCTCATACGTTTGAAACGATCCCATACAGTCTTGGAAATTTCCATTGTATCGTGGCCCTAAACGATAGTAAACTGCTACCAAATCATCGCTAATCACATCCTCAATAAGATGTGCTGAGGCCAGAGACCAACGAGAAAAGACAACGCCGCGCCCGAGGCGAGTAGAAAGATCTTGTGGAGTTCCAAGGAATGCCTGGACTGGGTGTGTCTTCGCACTAGCTGAGGTGAAGGAGGCAAAACTATCTGTGCTAGCATTTGCAAGCGGCGGAGGAGCCGGATATTGACATTTGACTTGTTCCGCAAATTCTCCATCGACATAAAGAATTGCTTTACTCGAAGTCATCGTCCTAGGACGTCGATGCACTATTGCAATATGATACCAACGGCGCTCTTGAAAAGTTGTCGACTTGAACCTGACACTAGGTCGCGACGAGGAAATTGATGTTTGTAGAATAAAATTGTGAGTATCCTGCTCGAGATACGCTAGCAGAAAACAGGTCTGAGTCTCATCGTAGGCTCCGAAGATAGTTGTATGAGAATTTGGATCAAATTTATCCACGAATATCCAAGCTGTGAATGTATAGCCTCCCACTGTCGAGGGAGGTGGGAAAGACCTTGCTAGAGTGGGAAGTTCTATTGAAGCAAAGCCATTTAAAGAAAGGTCAAATTGGATGTATGAAGGGGTGTGAGATTTCTTCATCGTACGAAGCAAGAATTCGCTAGCAATAGGAGACTGGCTAGACACTAGATATTGGGCATCATTCAAGGAGCTAATACCTAGAGACATCAAAGAACCGCACAAGTTTTCAACGGCCTGTCTCTCGGTGGTAGCAAAGGGAGAATCATCATCGAAAGCAAGCGGAAGCAGGGTAGATAATACTCCTGTCGAATGCAAAGCCAACAAACTGTGATTTGAGATTGAAGAAATTTTTGACAACGTTAGTATAACCACCAATGCAGCTGGATTTACCGGTACGTTTGGCACTCGAGGTATGGTCTTCCAGAAGTCAATAATAACTGGAACAATATCTGCATGGTGTAGCAAGGAGCTCTCGCGCAGAATGCCTTGTAAACGAGTCTCCACCAATTTGAGAATTTGTTCATCGCTCTCCATGTTTTCAGGCCTAAATTCTGGATCTTGGGGTGCAATTGGCGTGTCTTTGATATCTTCGGATACTGCGAGATCGTTTGACTCGATTCTTGACGGATGGCATTCAGCGGCAATTTGACATAAAGTCTCCAACCTTTTGTCGTCCAAAGCGAATGCAAGAAGCCGCCCAAAGAGCTGCGCTTCAGTCCACACATCTGACTCACTACCACCGATACCAATGCTAGCTATTATTTGCTCTAAAGCCGCCCAGCCTCCTCCCTCAACTCGACGCTTGAAATATCTCCTATTCCCATAATGATCCCGAAATGTTTGTGCCAACACCCTCAATATGTTTTCGAGAAGGTCGAAGAGTCGAACTTTATCCTGCTGATTCCTTTTGAAAGGATGGTAGAATCCCGAAAACGCTCGAAGGGTGCTCAACAAAATTTGATATCCATGAAGATGTCGAAAGTCATCTTTTGATCGCGATGTTTGCGAGGATGCTATTAGAAAGACTCGAATAGCCTGAACCTGCTCAACAATTGATGGCAGATCCGGATATGCATCTTCGGCGCGCTTTTGGAGGCCCGTAGATAAATCATCTAGAAGAATTTGTAGTTCTGCGGTCGCCTTAGTCGCTTCAGGTGGAGTTGAAGCCGCAGTCGACGAGCGATGTCTCCGGCCTCGTGTCGACATATTCCACCCCGCCTACGTCCAGCTTGTGGGATCAACCTTCCTGCCTGTCCCGCATTAGTTATTGCACTCACTCCGATTTTCAAGGACTTCGTTTCAATCCTGTGTTATTCTGAAATGTTGGGCTCTAGGGTTCGATCAAGGTTGACTTTCGTCGAAGCTGGGCTTTGTTTGATACTGGTACGCGAAGTGGGGATACAGGAAACCTTGTTGACGGCCAATTTTGATACTTGGAAAGGAAAGTGAGGAAATAGAGAGCGGATTCAGGAAGAGGTATTTCAAATGCCAAATTACCATGAGTTCATTGTAGATTGCTCCAAAGTGTTGCTATTCACTCAATTTCATGATGTCAGCCTTATGTACATTATCGTCAATGACCTCGCCAGCTTAAAAGTTGTAGCCTCAAAACTAGTGCCTAAATCTGGATGGTGAGCCATATTTTTAAGAGAGAAGGGAGTCTACGAAGGATCAACTGTTAACGTCTTTTCTCGAAGATTGTAAGTTTTAGAAATATCCGTTTGCATCGAAGTTCAAAAATCATGGTCGTGAAACAATTTTTTGGTTTACCATTCCGGAAGCCATATAGAAACCCCCTTTCGGAGTTATGAGCTATCAATATCAAGGAAAAATCACGTGTAAGCTCTACGGACTTATTGAACATCTGCCCGAAGCCGGAAGCCAGAGGGAATGTGCGTTGACACATGCCCAGTGCTTCTGACTCAATCACCCGTTATGATGTTGAAATATTGATAGAAATAGTGATCGAAACCATGCAGAGACTGTCTCACTAAGGGGGGTGAATTTAGAATGATAGATATATCGAGATATACAGCAAATACGGGTAATAGATAGATAGGAAGGAAGGAAGGATGAAAGAACGGATAGATAGATAGATAGAGAGATAGATAGGAGGTATGCGATGACTAGATAGATGCATATCTTTGAATGGTCTCGTGCGAGGCTGACCGTTTCATTGCAGTAACACTGCCATCAATCATATTGTGAAGAAAGCCACACCGAATGAACTGATGAGTTGTGGATGTTTTAATCTATGGGTAATCCTGCTATCAATGATCAGTCATATGATTCATATCATTAGGGAAGCCACACCGAATAAAGTATGATGAAGGACACCGCCTTGTTGTTCGAGCAGCTAGTTAGCTACCTGGTAGGCATTTGTTTCGGTATTGGTAGATATGCTGATTGACCCCGAGTTCCGCTGCTTCTCGTACCTGAATGATGCATTCATTACTCGTAAGATGTGGAGACCCAGCCAGCTTAATAATAAGTCCTACTAGGTTGGTACCTGGTTATCTAGCTAGCTACGTATGGTCGTATGGACGTATGGACCAAGACACCAAGACCCTGAAAGCAAGCGCAAGCTGTTGGTAGCCTTCAAGTTGGATAATGATAGAGCCACTACGAACAAGGCCTTGGAAGCTCAAAAGCTGGGTGACTGGAAGGTTTGATTTAACACCCGCGGATCATTTCTTCCTACTACCTAGGTATTCGATGATTCGATGATTCAAAGAAAGGGCTTACTTAGGTAGGTATGGAGTACATGATTGCCGCGGTATAAATCACATCAAGGGGTCTTTCATTTCTATGGATAGATTAAAATATGCACCTCTGGAATTAACCGCCATCTTGTTACATTTCCCATATAACTGTACTCCATTTCGAGTTTCACTGCATCCTCAACATCACAATCAATCACAGATAGATGATCACGACTTATCGATCACGATGCCTCATCCACACGGATATCCAAAACTTCCCGTTCTAAGAGGTCCAAAAGTACGGGGGAGAACCACCCGATAGAGAGACTAGAACCAGAAAAGTAAGACAAGACAGGATCCAGGATCCATTATTCCATCCATCCCTTTGCTGTAGTCCGTACGGAGTACATGATTAACAGTTTTAAGTTTATTTGCTTTATTTGCCTCACACCCTTATCATTTACTAGAGCTACGATAACTTTCTTACCCAAACACCCATAACCAAAACAGCCACACCTTTTACCCTTAGGACCCTTTCCCTTCCCTTTCTTCACTCTCTTCCCTTATCGCCTCGCCAACTTTGTCTGCGTGATCCATTCGTCAGAATCGTCATTGATAAACTAAGACGCTAATGCTCAAAGTAGCTTAGTTTCAAACCACCCCCCCCGTAGTTGCCTAGTGCACCTTTGTCGGTTCCCCGAGCTTCGCAAGTACATCAACAACCAACTCTCTCACCCTCAACCATCATCCTCCTCCTTCCTTCCATCAATACCATCTCGAAGACAGCTTTAATAACTGTTCTTCATCCATCAGTTTTATCATTCCCAAATATTCCATCAATCCTCACATAGAGTCTTTGTTTTCTCTTTCATCGAAAGTCGCAGGTAGACCATCAGCTTCTTATCTCATCTATTCATAATGCGTGGGCTCGTCAGCTTGTCGCTTTTGCCGCTGTTGGCTTCCTCAGCGCCAACATTCAGCACTGAAACCATTCACGAAGGTGTTGCTCCTCTCCTCTCATCAACAAACTCTGTAGCGGTCCCAGACTCATACATTGTTGTATTCAAGAAGCACGTCACCGAGGCTTCTGCCAGTGAGCATCACAGCTGGGTTCAAGACATCCACTCAAACGGTGAAGCTCAACGAACCGAGCTCCGAAAGAGAGGACAATTCCCTATCACCACCGATATCTTCGAGGGTCTCAAGCACACATATAACATTGCCGGTGACTTCCTGGGTTACTCAGGTCACTTTGATGACTCTGTCATTGAAGAAGTCCGAAGACATCCTGATGTAAGTACAAACCATTCTTTCTTCTCCGCCACGATTGCGTGCTTTCTATCCTCAATTTCGGTTCCAACTGGATGGAAACCATCCTTATCTCGATGTTTCCCCTTATCTTGATGCTACCAACAAAGGCCTCGAGACGCCCATTGTTGTTTACTCAACCTTCTTGGTACACACGTAAGCGGCAGGCCCGCACGTGATGGCTCATCATTCTCAATTCTTGGTATCTTCAATTTACGCAACAGTTGTGCTAACCAATTCTCTTGCAGGTCGAATACGTCGAGAAAGATTCCATCGTACACACATTAGGGGATAGCGAGGGCGAGATCGAGAAGAATGCCCCTTGGGGTTTGGCTCGTATCTCCCACAGAGATAGCTTGAGCTTCGGCACATTCAACAAATACTTGTATGCCGCTGATGCGGGTGAGGGAGTCGATGCCTACGTCATTGACACCGGAACTAACACTGAACACGTTGATTTCGAAGGTCGTGCACACTGGGGTAAGACTATCCCAGCTGGCGATGCTGATGAGGATGGAAACGGACACGGAACTCATTGCTCCGGTACCGTCGCTGGTAAGAAATATGGTGTCGCCAAGAAAGCCAACGTCTATGCCGTCAAGGTACTCAGATCCAATGGCTCCGGTACCATGGCAGATGTTGTAAAGGGTGTTGAATGGGCTGCCAACTCCCACACTAAGAAGGTTAAGGAGGGCAAGAAAGGCTTCAAGGGTTCTGTTGCCAACATGTCCCTTGGTGGTGGCAAGTCTCCTGCTCTTGATCGTGCCGTTAACGGTGCCGTTGCTGCTGGTATTCACTTCGCAGTCGCCGCTGGTAACGATAACGCCGATTCTTGCAACTACTCCCCTGCTGCTGCCGAGAACGCCATCACTGTCGGTGCTTCCGCTGTCGACGATTCCCGTGCATACTTCTCTAACTACGGTACTTGCAACGACATCTTTGCTCCTGGTTTGAGCATTCTCTCAACCTGGATTGGTAGCAAATATGCCGTCAACACCATTTCTGGTACTTCCATGGCCTCTCCCCACATCTGTGGTCTCTTGGCCTACTACCTTTCTCTTCAACCATCTAGTGACTCTGCTTACGCCGTTGCTGAGATTACCCCCAAGAAGATGAAGGAGAACCTTCTCTCTGTTGCAACTGATGGTGCTCTCTCTGATGTTCCATCCAACACCAAGAACATCCTTGCATGGAACGGTGGTGGATCTTCCAACTACACCTCTATCATCAAGGCTGGTGGATACGCTGCCAAGGCATCCAAGAAAGTTCCAACAACTGTTGAGTTATTGGAGAAGGCCATCGAGAATGACTTCAACATGCTCTCTGGCAAGGTTGTTAAGGGAGGCGAGTCTATCGTCTCCAAGACCGAGGAGCTCTCTAAGAAGATTCAAAAGATCGTTGATGAGGAGATCAGCGAGTTTTTCGAGGAGTTCAGCTCTTAGATTTAGACAGGGTTCGGTGCCACATTTTGGCATAGATCTTGAAGGACATGGCCCTTCACTATTTCCTTTCACTTTGTTATGATGGTCATGGGTTGGAGCTGGATGGATGTCTACATGCATCTTTTGATTACAGGGTTTTTCATTGCGTCTGCGTCTAGGAACATTAGGGGGTCTCGCGTCGTAAGACTTAATAGACCAGTATTTATATTAAATTGTAACAACTCATTATTTCTAATAACAAGCATGCATTTCGTGACAAAATCTGATGTGGTGACTTCCCAAAGGTGTTTCTTGAGACTGGCTGAAAGCAGTTGCCAGGGACCATTCTCTCCATGGCTCTTTCCTCGACCAGCGTTGATGGTAAGAGCTCTTCCCTTTCCTTGTGTGGTCCAGTCACCTTGTCATCCTTCAAAATATCGTGTCTTGTCTTCTGTTGAAAGTCATTCATTCACAAATTTTTGGTTCAATCAACTTTTGGTTAATACATGCATGCATGTAATAGCTGTATCACACATTTAATTTCGATTCATTCAAGTTTACCTCATTTTGTAAGCATTGCATAAGGGATATGTTCCGGCGAAACAGTTCTAGTCGACCTAGTCGAAGCAAATCAACATCATCAGTCTACCCAAGACACGACCCTGTCGACCCTGAAGAGTCTCGTATGCATGCTCATGCCGCAGCAATGTATGCTTTCAATCGAGCCCAAGAAAGAAACCGTACGACTTATGAAAACATGAATGGACTTTCACGAAACAACAGTACAAACCAAGGAAACCAATCTCGTTTGAGTCAACAAATTAGTTGTACAAATCTTGATAATACAGTGCTCAAAAGGCAGCAAAGTGTTAGGTTTGCAGGGCCCAATGCAGTCAAAAGGCGTCAGTCGACAGGAAAGAGAACGGAGCCTCCAGCATTAATCCACAAGCCAAGTACTGCCACTTTAAGGCCTATTGCGATGACCACGAGTGCACCGGTCCCAGCCGTATATCGTCCACCAAGTCGTTCTTCTTCAATTGGCAAGGCTTCAATTGGCAAGGCACCTATTCAGGATTATGCCGCTCATAATTACGTTACAAACTTAGCTTTCGATGAATATTATACTCAAGAGGATGATGTAGCCTCAACACCATCTTCTTATCGGCGGATCAGAAAGTCAAAGTCCATGTTTAGCCCCTTGTCGGCGCCATCCAACGTCTTTTACAGTAATGGTAGCCCTGACCGCACTAATGTTTCATCCACTCCGCATACTCAAGATAATGATGCTCCCTTGCGAGCTCCCAAATCAATGAGCTTTCTCCGAGGAGGACGAGACTACTTTAAGTCTTCCGTATCATCCGAAAGAAACGATGATGCCGTTCAAATGGCTAGAGACAGGTTTTTTGCTCAAGCCACCCAGCAAAGACTTCGGGAGCAGCCGTCTTTCCTTTTCAGATCAAAAGCACAACGACAAGAAAAGCCTTTTCGAAAGTCTGTTCGAAGCAGCAGCGGAAAGTCTGCAGCAACATTTGATTCGGCTGAATCTGTAAGGGAAGGCGGACTGAGGGCGAAAGCTCGTAAAGTATCCCAGGGATTGAAGAGTAGGTTACGGAAAGTCTTTGGACGTAGCAAGGAAGAACCTGTCGTTATCCCCAACCAGCAAGTGGAGGCTTTTGAAACTCATGTCCGAGAGTATGCTGGACAATTATCACCAGATCATGGGTCATTCCTCGATATTCCCAGACCCGATGATGCCGCATTCGCTCATGTGGCGGCTCGGGTCCCATCATTACGTGCTATTGCTTCAAGTCAGAGACTCAGATCGCAAAGTGGTAGTATTCGCAGCTTTCGAAGTGACAATAGTGACGAAAAGTCCAGAGTAACAAGCTGGACCAATAGTACGGCAAACAATACGGTCACGAGTCAAGGGTTACGTCCCCCGCCTAGTAGAGATCAAAGACTTTCTATTATCAATGAGTCAGGTACACATATTTCTAAAGGGGCCTTTCATCGCCCAAATGTAAAGAATCAACATCCCGCCTATCCTGCATTTCATCGCCCTGGTTATGCTCAGCCAATTAGACCAGGAGGCGTAGACAGCGCCAGACTTTGCTCTGCTTTGATGAAGCGTCTCGACGAGAACAGTCCAGAAGCAATACTCGCAAAGTCAAAGAAAGCCAGTACCGAAACTCTCAGAGCTGAGAAGGTCCCTAGACGTAGTAGCTCCTTTACCAATCCTCTCTCGCAGTCTAAGCCATGGATCCGACAAGTACCTCCGGACTGTGATCCGAGCAATGAATGCCAAAATCAACATCCTCAAGAATACCATTCAGATAATGTTTCTTTCACTGATAGGACTGAAGATCTTTCTGATCAGACAGTTGGCGGCGCGCATCAATTTATTTCTGCAGATTTACCCTTGTATGATAACCAGCTTCAAAATCAAGACGACGTGTTTTCATCACACTCAGAATCTAACCATGGCAGCTCCTTCGACCAGCGACGTTGTGTACATAGTTCAGAGTCGGCACAGGGACGTGCCCTGGCCAATATCGATGCCCTATACTCCCCAGTGCAAGACCCATCAGGTCTCACTCCGCAGCAAGTTGCCCAACGGGACGATCCTATAGTACCAAGCACAAAGGTTATCCGCGAGGCAAGGTCTACATTCTTCGGAGGCTCGACCTTTAAAATAGTTCGAGTCGGAAATACAAGTCCATATCGTCGAGCGCTGGCGGGAAGTGACAATTCTGCCATTGCAAGCGATGACTCCATGGCTAGAAGGGGCTCGCCGGTTCGAGGCATACTCCAAACAACAGCTCATGGTTTAGCCAAAGTGAGAACAGCGTCGGTAGATGATGATGCCTACAGTGAGAGTGTTTACTCCCGAAGTGTTGGCCGTAATCTTTCCGAGGCTATGTGTAGTGATTCCTCCGTTCCACTCTCAACTGTGCGGATGCCGTTGTTACCTGTCGAGAGCCCAAGTGGTGGCGGTGCTGTCATTATCAATAGCACCACCTATCGTCCAACTCATCCCAGGCAACGAGGTGATAATTCCGGAGGCTCGATTGAGTGGAAAAAATGGATGTCATCTGAAGTCGCGAGATTGGAAAGACCAGAACGCAAGGATCGAGTCAGCGTTAGTAACATTGAACGTTCATTATCACCCACTCCAACGATGCCAAGTTCATATCACATTGCGCATAGAAGAGAATACGCTCAAATGGCTGATGATGATACGGATATTGCGCAGAAAAAGATGGCTGTCGGCAAACAACCTCTTGGTCTAGTTCAACAAAATCTTCTTTCGGGTAATGGCCAAGTTCTTCTAAAGCCGATATTGAAAAATCGTTCCACAACATCTTTGGCTGAAAATACACATGTCGGCAATAATAAATCATTCGACATTCCTCCTGCACCACCATTACCACCTCCTATTCCCCTTAGATTTACATTAAGACCAACCCAAAGCAAGGCAAGTCTAAAAAGTACCTCGACTTCTCAATACATACCAACTACCCCGGGTTCCGTCACTCAGACTCGGAATCCTAGCCTCAATGGTCGCAACGTTTTGCAAAAACGCCTCTCATCTGCAACGTTAAGAAGCGCACCAACAACACCAAATCATGGTGTCGAAAACCAAAGCGCTAGTAGTCGCAATGTACTTCATAAACGGAACGTATCGAATACAACATTGAGAAGTTCTAAGAGTATAAGAAGTGTTAAGAGTTTCGATACGAGTGCGGGTGCTACTAGTCCGGCGAAATTGGTTAAGAGATCAGGGAGACCAGTGTATAATTATACACCGCAGAGTAGTCCGGGTACAGGGATTGGAGCGGCGGTGGAGAGACAATTTGGGAGTGCTGGGTTGGGAAGTGCGAATGGAACTGCACCTGGAACTGGGAGGAGGAGAGAAAGAGCGGGAGGAAGAGAAAATGAGAGGGTAGGAGGACCAGATGATGGTTATGGGGTCGAGGGCTGTGGTTTGATGGGTCCGAATGGTGGGTCAGGCGTAGATCAACATCAATTACAGTTGGGCAGTAAACAGATGGTGGATTTGTTTTTGAGTAGTAGACGTAGGAGAATTGCTAGTGTGGGGACTTTAGCGGGTGGAAGTATGAGTGAGGATGGGATTGGGGGTGCGAGAAATGTTAGTGGGATGGAGGAGAGTGGTGGGATGTTTCTTTAGGGGTTGATGGCTAGGGAATACATAGTGGCATGACTTATGATTTGGGTTACTCGGTTAAGGATTAGGTATATACTTTTGGTTGGTGTACTGAGTGCTCAGATATATGGATACTTGGCTTGGACGGTTATTGATGGGACTCGTGGGATTGAAGAGTAAGGCGCTAGCTTACTCTTTACTGGGGCTAGAAAAGTATCGTATAATAATTACTGTATGACTTTTGTTTTGTTAGAGAGTATTTATGTTATAGTATTAGAGTAGTAGATTTATGTTAGTATTATAGATAATTATTCATTAGATTATTAAGTAAGATTACCAGTAATTAATTAGTGTATAATTAGAATGTATAGAATAGAATATTTGTTTTATGATTAAGATAGTAATAGATTGGATAGTGGAAGTAGTTATCCTGATTATAAGATTCTTCTCCTTTTTTTGGTGAGGGCGTAGATGATGGGTTTGGGGTATGGAGAGGGTATGGAGAGGGTATGGAGAGGGTATGGAGAGGGTATGAGATGGGATTATTTGGGAATTTGCTAGGATGGGTATGGAGAAGAATGAATTGGGGTGATATGAAGAATGGTAGCTAGATATATATACATACATGGTGACTTCTAGCTATATATAATTAGATGAAAGAGTAGAGTTTAGGAATTTAGGAATTTAGGAATGGAGGAATGGAGGAATGATCTAGAGGGAATTGTTCGAGATGGGGAAATGTATTGTACATTAATTCTGAATATGAATATGAATATGGACTTGAGCGTCAGTTAGAGTTAATAATAATATTCGATATATTCAGTTTTAGGGTAAAGGGTATTGAGGTTTAAATTTAAACTTTGTGATTTATATGGGCATTTGGATTTTTGGCTTGCTTGCCTTGGCTTTTAGGGAGTTTGAATTTTGAATTCTGAATTCTGGAGGTGTTTGTATATCTTGAGGTTTTGGTTTGGTTATATTTATTATAGGGTTTTGGTTTTTGATTTGTTTTTGGGTTTTTATATAAGGATGGATATCGATGAATGATTAAATTTTGGTGTAATTATCTAGATCCGGGATAAAGTGGCAGGTAGTTTTATATAAATTATCGATTCGAAGGTGCTTGCAATTTCCAATGGTTAAAGGTCCTCTAAATCTGGCAATCAATGAAATCTTTAGATAGTATTATATATAGGATGATCAATACTCAATCATTTTATGCTGTAACTGACTCTAATAGGAGTGCATAATCAACATTTTGGGAAAACTCCTCACGAGCTCGATGCTGAGGCGAAGAACTCAGTCAAGCCGATACAGGATATTGGTGATTGTAGAGGTCTTGCATCAATAAAAACTATTTAAAAATGTTACGACAAGAGTTTTACAAAAAGTGTAGTAAGGTGAAAGGGAAAGCTTGAGTTCATAGCCTATTGACATTTCGATATTACCTCGATGAGTTTTGTACATAGTGGTTGAGTTGAGAATCGGATGCTGACGAGTGTGATAGATCATTATGTTGATAATATGAGTCAAGAATTCTTTCATTATCATTTAATTCATCGATATCATGATTTATGAAGGAGAGGACACTGACTGACTAGTCATAGTTGACTTGTGATGCGGACTTGTATCGTGTTGTATGTCTGGACGAAAGGATATATATTCAACGCCCTAGCTTCTAGGATTCAGGTTGTAGATTCTTCTCGTCTGAGCAATTGAATTATTTTGATGAAAGATCCAAGATTCAGCTAATGCCTTCAACTAATAATTATTTAGATAACATAGATGAGGTGATTTCAATGGAGTGAAGTAATGTGTTGCTGACCCTCAGTTATTTACTATCAAAAGTCATGGTATCGAACGATTTCTAGATTTTAAGAAGTTGAATTCTATCATAAAGCTTCAGCCCATAGAACAGTTTGTATGTTATATATGGGGTCGAAAAGGGAAGTGAGGGCTCAGAAGGGGCTCTCTGTAATAGATGAGAAAATACTGTGTCTAATCGTGTATGGTGGACTTAAACTACAGTTACCTCTACTCTTTGTTAAGACTTCGACAAGTTTAAACTATTGCTGTGATTAGATTACTCCTCAGCACTCCGTACTATTTGTGTTTTGACATTAATATTGAGAAGCCCTCACCTATGATTCATATTACCATATGTATTACCTCTTCGACCAACTTCCACTATCTGAAGCACTTCCTATATCAAACAACCACCACCTACAATAGTAACAACTAAGATCACCATACCATTAAACATTACATATCAAGGATCATTGATCATTGTAGTCCTTAGCTATAGATCTACGAAGGTTATGGGTCCTCGCTTACCTCCTAAGTGGGGGTTAGTGCCACTCCCACCCACAACTTTGATATATACTTAAATTCACTGCTGCCGTCAGTAAAATACGGTGAGATGGCCGAGTTGGTCTAAGGCGCCAGGTTAAGGTGATTAACTCTTAACAAACGGTTGTTTACAATCTCCTGGTCTAGTAATAGGCGTGGGTTCGAATCCCACTCTCATCAAATTGCTTTTTGGAGTTTTTTGGAGGGGAGAATTCCTGTTAGCGGGATCTGATTTGTGCCTAGGAAAGATATTCAAAAGTTGATCTTAACTTTTCTTTTCTTTTATCTAGTACTGTATGTAGTTTATTTGCTACATACGAGGTTGTGATAAATACTTTCTAGCTTGAACCAGATAAAAGAAATTCTCATAAAAATATGTTTTGATTAGCATTCCTTCTGAGTAAAATTCGAATCTTATTTTTTATCTATAGAATTTATTTAATACACACATATTTCAGAAACTAATAAAAAAATCAAGACCATCTATCTATCTATTTATCGACTACTGAAATAGCAAAAATATATCATTTTAAAATCGGATTCAAACCGAGATACTCAGGGTAACTCCCTACGTAGGGCTCGAACCTACAGCCTCAAGATCAACTCAGATGTAGATCCTCTACTTAGAAGTCTTGCGCGCTACCATTGCGCCAGCAGGGAAATCTTAAGATATTGTATTATAAAAGATGCTTAAGTCTATTCATATTCAAGTGAACAAGTGGATCAAGAAAATAAGAGGGAGGCAAAAGACCAAAATGCTTCAATAAGATCCTGGGTTGTGTTGTGTTGGGTTGAAAGTGAAAATTTTGATGAAAAAACAGGCCAAAAAAAAAACTAGATAACCGAGATGAAGGGGTTGAGCCGAGAGAACCCCACTACCTATGTCTTTTTTCTGCCCCACCAAATCCACCATTTTTATTTTACTCTTTTTGATTTTCCACTTTCAAATTCATGGGTAGAGTATATATATTCAAAAAATGAGCACTCCTCAACAAGAATAGGCCGGATGGTGTAGTTGGTTATCACGTGTCCTTAACAATCAAAACCTGTTAAATACGGACAAGGTCCTGGGATCGTGCCCCAGTCTGGTCATCATACTAGTCGAAAGATGTTTACTTTTGTTGTTTTGTGTGGCTTTTGCTACTGTTGACTCTGATGCAATACTCGATCTTCTGCTCTTTTGGTGCAGTAGAATCTCGTTATTTCGGGCATTTTTACACCGGAAATCTGTTTATATTGGATATATTTGGTAAAACCTTTTTTTTTTGGTATAGATAGATATATTAGAATTTCTGGCATTTTTAATTACAGTGTAAAAATTGCAAGGGAAAGATTTGTATGTAAAATTTATTATATAATAAATTTATAATATTATTATTATATATAAAATTACAGTTGAAACAAAACGTTTAAGATGTATTACATAATTTATTAATATTTTATTTAATAATGAACTTGGATGATTACTGGATATCTGTTTATATCGGTTTCAATAGTCCTGATTTTTATATCCAGTATAACGGGGTTCTACTGTACTTTTCCCAGCGGGAGCTTTAAAATTATCAAGTGATATTCTTGCAAAGTACATTATTGGAGGTATTTTGCTACGAGGAAAGTACATATGGGATATGTGGGATGTGTTTGTAGCCGGGGTCCATAGGCCTTTTTTTAAATTATTTCGAATAATTCACACCAAGTCTCCGTTTGTCAGCGAAAATTCATTTCAGTTCAGTTCTTCTGCTTTGCTTGCTGTATGATCGACCATCTTAGTTCTAGATTCCCCACAACAGGGTGTTATCCTTTTCTTCAATTTCCTAGGTCGAGTATAGTTAATCAATACCCTCACCAAACAGGAGAAACGGGAGAGAATGGAACATTCGCAATAGATTTACTTTGGCATAGCTGCTTCATTAGCCGTTGGAGCGTACAGATATCGATTTTTGAAGTGTTCGCGAAGAAAAGAGATATTTGAACGTTAATCGGATTGGATGGAGAAGGAAGTATTCAACTGTGTTGATCTTCTTCAGCTGATAGTAGAATGTGGATGATGGGAGTATGTTGTTGTCTAGCGAGTAGTAATTGAAGTAAATTGAGAGGAGCGGAAGATGGGAGACTTAATATGTTAGGTTTATATTCGACTCTTATCTTGACCATTTTTCTCCCGATCTTTCATTTTGCACATTTCCTCTCTTTTGATGAGTTGCTGAGGAAGGAGAGAAGGAGAATGAATTGCCACAGTGTTGTTGTGTGAAAAGTAGTAACATAGGTAATGATGTTCGACGTCGACTTCAATTCGTTTTGTAAGGCTAGAGAGCCTTAGCTATTATCTTGGAAAATAGCACCAAAGCTCCGAAAGTAGACCAAGGAAGGACCTTTAATATCTTGCGCCTCTTTACCTTCACATAAACGTGATCATTAATCCTCATTCATTTAAAATCCGAAATTTTGTTTCTGGTTGATACAAACGCCTTGGCCAGGTGTCTCAATAGCGAGCCTCAATTTTGATACATGAAGTTATTTTATCGGATAATACCAGAGTAAACAATGTAGCGTCTCAAAAGTTGGTAGTTTCTCGCCCAGAAGTTTCACAGCTGTAAAGTCAAGCTCATATTCAAGATTAACAATCTCAAAACCCCATTCGAAATACTAAGAGAACCATGAGCGCATGAGTAATGGGTATTCAGCAAACATACAAGATATGGTAGGTAGCCGATAATACTACAAACGCATTTCAGAAGGCTCATGCGGGGAATCTCAGAAATCGCTGTAGATGGTGGAATGTGAAGGATGCATTGGACGGCTAGTTCAACCTTTCTTTGAACAGTAGTAACTTCTCGCTTGCTATCTCCGTAACCAAACAGCACTCTACGGCATCAAAGGGGGAATCTGGTCTTTTAAATTCTTGTCACCCCTCGGTACCGTCCTTAGAGGCTACTTTTCTCTGCCGCAAATTCGTCGCGCGAGAAACATATACCGTCAACGAGGAAGGCCTGGCCCGCCGAGACTCGTGCAAGAAATTACCAAGACTTCGGTTGATTTATGAATGCCGAATGTCAACATTCCGAAAGCCTTGCGAATTCCCGAATACCGTCGACGGGACAGTTCAATGTCGTAGAGTACTCAAACAACAAACAGCCTAATTCAAATTCATCGTTCCTTAAGCCTGAATCTTTCTGCATTGATAGTAGTATGGAATTGCTGTTGGTTCCCGCACCAGGAAGTGGGGGCAGTTTCTTATTAGCTAATTCTCTGAGCAATTCGATGTATATCCAGTAGATTTGGATATCTATGTCTTCATTCAAGAAAAAGTCAAGCAGACCCCCAAATATGTGGTCTTGCTTTTCACGCCTTGATCTGAAGAACCCTTATGCAATACCCTGTTATCCATATAAATCACTGTCCAACGTACCGTACCTTATGCTGGTTCTTCAACCCATAGCCATTGATCATTTCGATAGTGTTCCACGGCGATGTAAAAAGTCGCAAATCTAATAGCCATGAAGAACTGCAAAACCGAAATTCCATGGTCTTGGAATCGAAAAGCATCCTGTACCATTGTAGCACTACCTTCCCGGTGTAATAATGCATTAAAAGGCTGAAGGCTTACGCTATTGACTTGGAGATTTCGATAGTCCCATGATAGGTATTCATGAGAAATGTATCCCGAAGAGGGGCTCCCGTCCAACCAGGGTCGTGCAAGTATCCGTATTGAAAGAGCAGGTTCAGATAATGCACTTGCCCGTTGAAGCAGGACCTCTCATTTGGGAATCTCTCAGCTAGGTAAGGGTCGAATATATTGCGAAAGATGGTTAGACAAAATGCGGGGCAACAAAGCAAACGCTCTCTCGGGGTCCTCGTACAGTGAAACGACAAAAACACTGGGTAGGCGGTGTACGGCTCTGGGTATGTAGTGATCCCACCAACTTGATGAACCATTCGTGTCAGGCAACGTATCAATTGAGTGCCAAACCAATTTTATCACGATTGACAAAAATCTTGGAATTCGGAGTTGGAAAGCATCAAACACACTTGCGGTTGCGGCCAAATGATCTCCATACGCAAAAAGGATATGCACATCAATATTGGGCTATGCTGGAAAGGAAAGTTGAAGCGAACGAAATGTCTAGAAAATAACAAAATCAATAACGGAAGACGTGAAAGTAGATTCCGGATGCGCATACGTTTACCCAAACTAGTTCAGATGAAAGCAGGTGAAAAGCCTATCGAACCCTGGGGAATATGCCACGATACTGCACCAGCACCTCGTCCAAGGAACGATCCCATTGGACCCCTGACACAAATTAGGTTTTCAGAGGGAGCGTCTGCTTATTTGATTTGATGGTTGATTTCTCATCGTCGATGATAACTTGACCTTTTGTTCCTGAAATCTTGAAGGAGCAGGCAAGATATACATATTGAGTCAGGCATGACGTGAACATCGGTCGAGATACATTGGAAGTTGTCCCTGCGTACCCTGTTACTCTTGGGGATGCTCAAAGGTCTCCCGCGGTTTTGAATTAAGACTCTGCTCTGGATGCATGTCACTCCTACTGTAACGTATTGCTAGGGTAACCATATATAGGATGAAGATGATTGGTGGAACTCTCTTGAATGTAGAGGACCGAGTATATGTACCGGTATACCTTTACGGACGGAGTACATGCATGTGGAAACGCGGCAGTCCAAGTACCGTCCGCAAGTTGCAATTGCGCAAGGAAGAAAGGATGGTGGATAATAATAAGCTAATGAATGGGTAAGCACCTGAATAAGGTAATTAAGGTTGATCCGGCTCGCTCCGTTATATGAATTAGGGGATTTATTATTAAAGTTACATAACTTGAGCTAATTAGGGTCGTGATGGTTGGTTCATAGGAATCACAACAGCCTTTTTCACTCCTCTTGCTTCCAAGGTTGTTAAATACTACTCTGTCGGTTAAGCCACCAATCAAACGAATCAAACCAATCAATACAAGATCTCAGCATGCATTTACATGCATGAGTGAGTGGGTGAGTGAGTGGCTTGCAAGTTGTAAGGGCCAAGTTGTAAGGGCTGTGGTTTGGCTTAAGCTTTGATTGGGGAACGTGCATGAAAACTTTTGAAAAATCAGCCCATTATATGAAATTCTCGTCAGTTATGCCATTTAAAAACTGCATCCTAACACATTTTGAGGTCGAAAATGTTTCTAAACTCGATCTACTAATCTTTCATTGTTCAATAACTTGCCTCGGAGAGAAGCCGAAGGCATGCGCATTGCCCCTCATACCTACCTACCTAGGTATACAACCTTTCCATTCAACCTATCAGAGACTCGCTCTCCTACACAAAACCTATACACTATACACAGATGATCAGACCCGGTTTCATTCTGCCATCTCGATGACCTTCGGGGAGCTTTGCGGACTGGGAGGCATTATACGGGATTGGGGTCCGGCAAGTATTGTGTTGTATGCGTGCGTCGAATTCCGAAATATCCAAGCAAATCAACCACGAATTTCCCAATTTGATGATTGATCACTCTTGTGCTTGCTTAGGAGCTTGGGAAGCTTGATATTGGTGCATGAATGCAGAGTTCCTGTCGAATCATGTCGATGCTGTATGAACTTGGATGCATTTCTGTCTGCTACTCCTTTGGTACTACATCCTGTACTATATGCTCAATACCAGGCTTGTTACTATTCGATTATTTCTCATCTATTCATAAAGTCGATTTCTTTTATATCCATCTATTGCCCTGCCAATACATTTAGTTCCAGCAGTGCCCAGTTGTTTCTCTGTTGCATCTCAAATTATTATTCTTCTTACATTTTACATTTTTTTTCCCTTTCAAACCTTGCCGGAGTCCCCCGCCTACGTTCAGTGAACAAAATTAAGGTCTGGAATTGGCTTCAATCCCCACAATTCATTCTAACATCACATCATACAAATCGTGATACTCGTATGATAACGAAGATGAACCGGTACTGAGGCTTGAAAGTCTGGAAAACGTCTTCTTACCACATGGTCATTCCGGGAAATTGATTCTTCCCGAATTTTATATTGAGTCTGGGAGGCATCACCCCCTCGATGAATTTATTTAAAGGTCCATACCCCAAAAATACAACAAACATTTCAAGCCACAGCAAGATAGATCATAAATATATCAATCCATCAAACGTCGAAGACTTTACTCGAATCCAACTTACATCATCCATATTATCAAGTACCTCATTCACCATCGCTTTCTTTGTCGGGCTTTGTATCAACAGCAACCTCGGCATTCCCTCATCAACACAGCGTCCAGATATTCTTTCAGAGCTCCAATTCAACTATAACAACATCTTTCAAGGAGTAAGCTTTGACTTACCCCAAAATCAAACTGATATCCTCAATCTCCCCAATGGCAAGTGTGGTTTGCCAGAAGCCTGCCGTTGATTACTTCACATTGTCGCGGCAGCAAACTGAAGTAAGTATATTACTATTCCTTTAAAACTCGACATGATACCAATGGAAGCCACGTCTTGAGAATCTTCACGTTGTCCGAGTTATTCCGGATATGTATATGTGGATAAACTCCACCTCTCGCAAAGGGCTTCCAATGGTCTAAGTCCTCTTCTATTTCCCTAAAACCACCCCACTGTGCCATTGACTGACAGCAAGCTCTTATAGCAGAGTACTTCCCCATTCAACTGGGATAGTGAGCCTGCACTCGTCCATAACTCAGACTCCTGTGACTCTATTCTCCCATCACCAACTTCATCCAACCCAATCTTCTCCAGACCTTCTTACATCCTCCCAAAAGAAGAACCATTTCAAAACTCCAACCGCAAATCATCTACAGGTCAAGCATTTGACTTTGGTACCTTTGAAGATTGGATGCGCTGGGACGATCCAAGTGACGCAACTCTATCACCCACCTCGGACCTCTTCCCAGAACTCAAGAGTGAGCCCCTCTCGCCTAATATGAGCGGTCTCGAACTCTCTCGAAATCTTTCTTCTATCGACGAAGCAGCAGTATTTGGTGACGATAACATGGGCGAAGCTGGAGAACAACTATTTCAACCCACACCCAGTAATCTAATGAGCTCACCCATCATCGACATCCCATCTAGAGAAGGCTTATACTCCACCCCTCTTTCCTGGGCACGACCCCAAATGAACTCAAATATCAATTCCACCATTCGCCGCGCACAACCCATTCCTCAGCCTCAACAGCAACCCATAATTTACCACCGCACTCTCACTCCCCAAGAAGAGATCCAACTTCGCGCTATAGCCATGCCCCAACAGGCTCAAAACTCCGCTGCATACCCCACCTCTCCAACTTCATCCAGAAGCTCACCAGCACATTCTCCCATCTCCAGACCCGCACGCCAGTCAATGTCAAACCCAAATCACCACTCCAATAACCTGAAACGCAAATCATCAGCTTGTTCATCAGACTCGAATACCGACGGTGAAGATGAGATGCCCGTCCGCCATCCACCAATCAAGAAGACCGCTCATAACATGATTGAGAAACGATACCGAACGAATTTGAATGACAAGATCGCTTTGCTGAGAGATAGCGTACCAAGTTTGAGAGTAATGTCAAGAAAATGTTCGAGAGGACAGGAAGATGGGGATGAGCATATTGGAGATGACGAGGAGGAAGATTTACAAGGTTTAACACCAGCACATAAATTAAATAAGGTATATTTCTCCGATCTTCTGAACTTAGAAAAGCTTGACTAATGAATTGCAACAGGCAACTGTATTATCCAAAGCAACAGAATACATCAACCACCTCGAAAAACGCAACAAATATCTCCAAAGAGAAAACGAAAATCTCAAATCCCGCGTCGAAGCTTTCGAAATGTTAATGATGTCCAACCAAACACAAAACGGCGCACCACAACAAACAAACGGCATGCAGAGAGGAAGATATGGATCGTGAATGCTAGTGAGGGTCTCGGCGCGTACGAGATGACTACTACTGCGAGTTCTACAAGCGCAAGCGAGAGGAGGTAATGGAAGTAACGTGACGGAGGCAAGAACTGTAAAAGAACAATCGGTGTTTGGAGCGGTCCTGTCATGAAAAAATTAAATATGATGTGTATGGTATTTTAATAGGCGTTTTTGTGGGGGAAAAACTGATGGATGGAATGGAAAATGAATGGGATGGATGGATGGATGGATATAAGCGGAATAGCAAGCAAAAGGATACCCGGAATTTTCTACCTATTTTTATTTCAGAAAGTTCAGTAGTGTGTTCACTGGAAGTCCTGAGGAGGAAAAGTCAGAGTCAATCTAAAATAGATTCTCAAATATATGTTTTTTTCTCTGGATTTAGAGGTTTTGTGATTTGCTCGTTCGCTCGCAGGTGATGGTGCACTTGTGTCTTCGGTATCAAACTTGAAGGTACTCCTAAAATTATGAATATTCAGGAATAGAAAGTAGATGTCTAGCCAGCCTTGATATCAAGTCTCTTCTCCCCATTGAAACTTTGCTCGTATTTCCCAACCTTCCTAATACTTCAACAAAGTCGAGATACCCACCTCATCCAAGATCTTACAATCTCCCCCTACATCCAAGCACCACAACAAAGAATCTCCAAGATCACCACATTCATCAACTCCACACCTCTCTCTACCCATCATCACTCAATCTTAATAACAACATCCATCCATATGCACCACGCACATCGCACTATAATACACCACTAACACTCTAACTAACACTCTACCGACATACATGACATACATGACATACATCCATCCATCCATCCATCCATCCATCTCCACCACATCCACCCCCTACCTAGCTCAAGGAAAGGCCCGACCCGCGCGGCATTAGTTAGTCTACACCTCATGCACCCATGCATGCAATGCGTACGGAGACACATTACATCCGCTCTCCATTATTCCCCATCTACAACATCAAAGTTTTAACGCCACCCATCCCATCGGAAACCCCCGGAACGCATCTCCCCAATTCCAATCCCAATAAATTCCGAAAGATCTCGAATCCAATCACGTTCACTACCTTCACAAATTTTTTTTCCAGCTAACTATTCGTTGATTGGTAAGACGGAATTCGCCTATGATGTATAATATTCAGGAGTTTTTTTGTTTTTTATTCCAAGGTAATGATGTGCGTGGGACTACTGTACTAGTTATTTCTATACGAATCGTAGGGTGCCAAAAAAAAAGGGGGGGGGCGATAAAATTGGTATTGGTGAGGAAATAATTCCGTTTACTATTATTTTGAAGTACTGTTGGTACTGGATGAGATTTATGCGACGTGATGAGATGTTGTATGTTTAACATCCGTCCATCACTAGGACACGACGACGCTGTATCTCTCATTCCCTTTAATGGGACCCGAACTTTGTCTACTGCGGGAGTATGTGAGTATCGGCTGAGAGTCATCTGATTTTCGGATGGTTTCTCCATTTCACAGTCGGGAAAAAGGAACGGAACCGTAAATACGCCAGTAAATGGTATTTTCAATTTTCTCAAATTCATGATCCCAATTGACTTGATTGGGATGACTGCCTAGTATGTGATGCGTATGAATGATTATCCTTTCGTTCTTCCTTTATTCCTTCCTATGATACCCATGAAACGACCTTACTGTTAGCACTCCGACGAAAGTTACAAAACGCCCTGCGTGTCCCTTTTTCTCCATTCGTTCAATAATACAAGTCGTCTCTATCGCACGATCGCCCACGCCTGCTCAATCAACCTATTACCTCTTCTTCCCCTGTTTGGCTGTCATTTTCCTAAAGGCATCTACACCACCAGCACCAATAGGTCTGGAAGATGGATCCAAACCTCTACTTGGATCAAAGTTACTTCTAGGGGCAATCGAGTAACTGGTATTTGAGGTTTCCATTCTAGCTCTGTTGCTAATGATTTTTGGTGCGAGAAGACGTTGACGTTCGATATCACGAGCTGTGAGTTGTGTTCGTTGGGAAGAGGGCATCTGCGAAGATTGAGAACCGGAGGGACGGATTGCAAGTTGTGCGGCTCTGAAGAAAATGTTAGTAGGAACAAAATATGTTGGAATGGATGTACATACTGATGATCGAATTCCTTGGTCGCGACCTTACGTTTCTTATAATCATCACTTCGCTTCAAAATTGGTCGTGACCATTCTCCCAATAATCTTTCTGCGATTCTCTTGATTCCGATTTCTGGTCTCTTGCTTTTGGTGTAATATAGAACGACTTTACCAATCCCACTGCTCAAAAGTGCCTCCTTCTCAATTGGTAAACGTGCGAGTGCTTGGAAAAGATCACGTTGAATATTGTAGGCTGGAAGACTTCCATCATTCAATGGTTCCAAGAAAAATTTGACAGACTGCAAGAAATTGGTATCTGGATCGACGATAGAATGTTGAATGGTGTTTCTGTTAAGAAGAGCGACGACTTCTGGTAACATTTCGAGTTTTCTGGTTGCGGGTAAATTGGCATCTCGAGCAGCATTATCAGCTTGACATGCTTCTTCCATTCGAAGCTTTAAAGCTGCAATTTCATCATCGAATGCCTCTTCCAAATCCTGCCACCGAGTTAGATTATTTTTCTTTCGACAAATAACATATACATACCACTTCATCCTTCTTTCTTCTCCTCTTGTTAGGGTTCTTCAGCGCAGCATCCATAGCCTTATCCAAAGCTCTACGCCTCCTCTCATCAGGTGTAAGATTTTCATCATTTTCAGGCTCTGGTGTTACCTTTCTTCTTTCCTTTGTTCTGTCTCTATCTTTTCTATCGCCATCAACTCTCTTAGGCTTTCTAACCCTCTTTCCATCAATCTCCAATCCATCTGGATCCTCGTCCGAATCTCTGCGCGGTCTTTTTTTCTTTTCTCGCTTTCCTTCCTTTGGTTTCTTGCCCTCACCTTCCACACGCTTGCGCTTACTCGCCTTCAACGTCTTTGCAACATCTTCATCAATGCCAACCATTGGTCTCTCGTCCAAGGCAACTTTACTTGCATCAAAATCATCAAAATTGGCTTCATCGACTTCGGAAAGATCTGATTCATTGTCGGATTCAGCTCCATTTTCTGCATTGTCTAAATCATCCATATCGAGATCTGGGTTGGCCATAGGAGGTTCTGGTGTATCCTGTTCTTGTGAAATGGGTCTATTTGGATCTCTAGCATCGTTTCCAGCCTCTGGAAGTGGCGTGGTGAGCCTTGAATCGAGGTCGGCATCCGACATATTTGTAGATTGTGAAGGACAAAGGTGTTTGAAATTATTATCTATCAGATGGGCGTGTTATTTTGAAACGCTGTTCGAAGATCTATCGAAATTCGATTGCAATATGGTATCAACGCGGAGTTGTAGTTGTTGTTGAAGTAATGGACAGATGCGAAGAAATTATCTGAATTGACTGGTCGCAATTCGCGTTGGACCAAACTGAAGTGAATGATGAAGCTTTGTCAATCAAATCCAGCCAGTACGTATTGAGGTTAGCGTCCCACCCAATAAAGCTTGGTTGCCTCAGGAGCGGGAATCTTTTGTTTACTTTTGATTCTCTAAATACCGTATCACCCTCACTTTATCATATCTTCAATATTGAGCTCCAAATTTTGCTATCAAGTAGCAAAGAAATAAAATGTATAGCAACACTTCAAGAAGGACAGGGGAAGGTCCTATGGACTTTGAATGGCAGGAGAAAGGTGGTCCTATGGACCCAAAATCACCTTTCCTACAATTCAATGCTTCACAAATTGAGAATGGTGAGTATTTCCAACTTAGGACCATTGAAAGAAAGTTACATTTGTACTGACGTGGTAACCAGCTTCTGCCAAACCAACGAATTCTTTTCTAACAAAGTCTTCCACACCAGCTCCAGCATTTCGAAATCCAGCATTCACCACACCCCGCAAACCACATACTCCAGATATTTACTCCGAAGCTTCTGGACTTGAATCTTCACCTGGCGAGACCGCCGACGCGGAGGATACACCCGAGATACCCAAGACTACCAGCAAAACTATGACGACCTTCTCATCACACGCTTCAGCACGTAAACCACTTTTTGGAAAATATGGCACAAATTATAAAGGAACTAGTCCAGGCGCTCGAAATGATTTACGCAGAATGAAACTTGTAGGACAACCTATAGCTAAAAAGCGAAAGCGTCAACATCGAGATGAGAGAGAAGATGAAGCCATGGGAATAGTGCGACATCACAGGAAGGAATCTGCTTCGGAGACGGAGAGCGAGTCTGGAGAGTCAAGGCCAAATAGTCGATCGAATGATCGCAGCCAAGCGGATGACAAACCAGGCTGGTTCTCTTCCTTCTTGTCCGGCATTGAGTCCCGGCCTAATCTTCCCAACATCCTTTCCTACTATGCTCAACTAGCGCTCAACACATTTGTCGTCGGGCTAATAATGTTTGGAGTTTACTCATTTTGGACTACAATTCGCAGCGATGTTGATAAAGCATCTCAAAAAGCCACAGCGGAAGTTCTATCTGAGATGGCACATTGCGCAAAACAATACGCGGAGAACAGATGTGAACCTAGTATGAGATTACCTGCTTTGGAAACGGTTTGTAATAATTGGGAAGCTTGTATGACCATGGATCCAAATAGTGTTGGAAGAGCTAGAATCAGTGCAAAAACATTCGCGGAGATTTTGGATAGTTTTATTCAGCCTATTAGCTACAAAGCAATGGTACGTTTTCTTTTATATTCACCTTGTCTTATCCCCGGCTCTTAAGCTAATATTTCAACTAGATCTTCGTAGCTCTAATCCTCACCCTTTCTATCGCCGCAAACAACATGGCCTTTGGAATGTTCCGCTCTAAACCGCCAACTTTCCACCCTGAACCCCAACCCCATCCTCAAGCACATCTTCCTCAACACCCAAACTATTTCGGCCAGCCAAATCCGTGGGGAATCCCACAAACTCCCCAATCACATTTCGGGCCATATGAACCTTGGCCTACAGGAGCAAGTACTACGCAAAGGGGATTATTCGGCCAGAGGAATGGATTCGGAAATGGTATGGCAAATGGAGAGTTCGAGTTCAAGACAATAGAGAGAAGTCCTAGTAAAAATCGGGGGAGAACTAAGGGAAGGAGTCCAAGTAAAGGAGAGAGACGATATTTGGAGTAGGTTGGCCAAGAAAACTTCGGAGTCAGAGAATTGGATGCTGTTTGGAGTATTTCATTCTCGATATTGTAGGGAAAAGGAGGTCTACGTGGGTTTAGGGACGAATGGAAAATATGTGGTTGGATGGCGGATCTATATGCTGTTTATTCTAGATATTACATGACTAGGAGACAGGAGTAAAGGAGTTAGGAGTCATGACATACATCAATGTGCAATGCAAATGCAACAGCAATCAATTACCTAGGAAACAACAAGCAACCAACCAACAATTTTCACTCATATAATTGCTCAGTCTTGAATATGTATATATATACATATAAAGGTATAGAAAGAGGTATTAATACCTTTACTTACCTACTCATCCACATTTCAAGGAATTATTCAAAGATCACTTGGATAAAACATGAATCTTAAAGATTAAGAGGGAGCGGGAGCGGGGGTTTGTATTCTATTTATTTAACTATTAACTACCTATCTAGGTACTTACTTAACTTCTTAGCTATTAATTACTTAGGTAGTTAGCTGGATAGGTAGATAGGTAGATAGGTAGATAGGTAGATAGGTAGATAGATCGATATTAATTTATCTTTAAGATGTGAAGGTGAGATGTGAAGGTGAAATATAAAAGTGAGATGTGAAGGTGAGATGTGAAGGTGAGATATATATATATAATATGAGGATATAAAACAATAGAAAAGGAGAAGAATAATATTTATTTCATTTATTTCATTCCATTTTATTTCATAATTCATTTACAGTATAATAAAAACAAACCTCATAATTGAATCATTGAATCATTGAATAATAATTTAAATAAGAGATATATATATATATAAAATCATCCCCTCTCATCCCCACCCTCCAAAATCCAAATTCAAAACCTAAACCTTCCCTCCCCCCCCCCCCCCCCCAAAAAAGCTATAAGACAACGAGCCAAAAGAAGAAAAGATCAAAAATCTTCTAGCATATCAACATTCGTTCACCCATTCATTCATTCATTTCCATTTCATTTCATTTCTAGATTTCAAATTTCAGATAAAAATAATTTCTCTTCCATTTACCTTTCCATTCCATCCATTCATCCATTCATCTATTCCTACCCCTACCCTACCTCTTCCTCCATTCTCTCTCATTCATCTATTCTCATTTCCTTTCCGTGAACATCTTCATTTCTCCACCATTCAGAAAATCCCATAAGATCACCAACAGAAAATGGTCATTCACCCACCCAACCCCCAGCATCTGCGCCCGAGTTCCATGTGAAAGAAATACCCTACGCTCTATCATCTCCAAACATCAATCTAATTCTTATCTTTTCCTAACTTCAAATGCCCACCCTTCAATTCCTTCACCCTTGCTCCCCACTTCCAAACCCTCAATCTTCACCCCTTTCATACCAGCAGTATCCTCCAACCATGGTGCGCCTGCCATCCCTCCAGCATTTGCTCTCTTCTCTGGAGTTAGTTCCAACATGGGGGTTAAAAATTCTGCAATCTTCTTCGCCTCATCTTCTTTGAAATGATATTTTTCCTTCAATACATCTGGTAGGGCCCAATGACGCAATCGATGAATATTTCGTAGTTCACCTTTTCGATTGAAGATTTCTTGCGACCATTTGCCAGACAAGCAAAGGGATTTTGGGAACGGTCCGAGAAGTTCGATTATTTGAGCGATGTGATCATCGTCTTTGCCATATTTGGTCCCAGATTGAGGATCGAAGAGGTAATCACCGGTAATAAGTTCAAAGACCTAATGATTGAAAGATTAGATATAGTACTTGTAAGGCGGGTGGTCAAATATACCATAGCAGCCATACTCCAAACATCTGTAGAAGCACCCCATTTTGAACCCAATATAACTTCTGGTGATCGATATTGCCTTGTCTGAATATCATTTGTGAAGTGATGTCCAGTCCAGCATGCATTTCCCAAATCGGCTATTTTGACTGATATTATATCGAATTGGTTTGCATCCTCTGCCTTTTTCTTTTCGCCAGAGTTTTTGTCGAGTGATATACCAGAGACCTTATCTGTAAGAATATCGCTAGAAATCAAGTTAGAAATGACCTTTGATGGCATGGAAATAACTACTTACGCAGTCTTCTCTCGTGTTGTGTGGTTATCCTCATCTGCCTTTTCTTTTTGGGGCGAAGAATTGTTAGAACGACCTATTGCACCGACCATTAGAATCTTATCCATTGCCAGGTAATTCCAATGGTGTATATTTACTATCGCTCAACATTTGATTTAAACTTCCATGGGAACCTGGAGTGCTGCCAGGAAACCTCATCAGGTCTGCATGATTGAAACTGGCATTCAATGGACTTGGTAAAGGTTGACTTCCAGTAATGAGAGTTCGCCGTCTTCTTCGGCCGTTTCGATTATCTTCCTTGTCCTTGCTTGTATCCTCTTTGACGAAGGTCTTCACGATCTGCTCCACATCTCCAATTTCTATCAGTACGTTCTCCGGCTTCAAATCTGTGTGTATAATGCCGCACTCTCTGTGTAGGTAATCCAGACCCAACAGAACTTGTTTTGTAATTTGTTTAACAAGAGGCATGGGAATTCCGCGATGGTTCCATCTTTTGATCAAACCCAACAAATTTTCTCCCAGAACTTCAAACACCATGCAGACGTGTGTGCCGTTGGGACCTTTATGTTCGAAAGAATCCAACAGACTAACAACGTGCTTGCGACCTGGGTGATCTGGCTTAGCACCAACGATCTTATTCAGTAATTTGATTTCGTCTATAGCCGTTTCTGTGTAATGCGCTGCGGACCGTACAACCTTCAAGGCGACATGTTTCTGAGTGACGTTGTCTTTGGACAGCCACACGGTCGAGAAATGACCCCATCCTAACTTTCGAACCACGGTGTATTTGCCATCTTTGAAGTTCTCACCCACTTGGACTGGGTGATAACCTCCTTTGCAGTAATCTTCGGAATCTTCTTCGTCGGCGGTGGTTTCTGCAGCGTCATCTCTAGAGGAAGAGGATGATGGATCGCGATTTGTTCCCGAAGTAGATCTATTTCCATCATCGATTCTAGTTAGCAAATTTTGTAGCATTGAACTCATCATCTTGAATGAAAATAAGTAGACTGCAGCATTTTGCGCCGCCTTGTTAGAGAGGGGGTGTTATATTTCGAGGCGCTGCACCTGAACAGTAGGAGGGTTGGAAGGTTAGAAAGTGGGACATTTAGGTGACTTACCCTGCACGGGCTTGAACAGAAGCCATTTTGGAAGATTCAGAGTCTTGCTCGGTTGTGATGATTGGTTTTAACGAATCTTTCTTCCTTTTTTTCATAGCATGCGCATTCGAATTTTTAGTGATAGATTCCTTCGCTTTAGCAATTGCAGAAGCCTTTATCCGATCTCCGTTCATTATCAGGGGATGGGTGAATTGTCCGAGGTGGGTTGATTTGTTGATGAGAAACTAAAGGATTTGGATTGAAATGGGTGGATGATAGTATGTATTTGGCTGGAGTGGAGTTGCGTATGGGTGGATTTGAGTGGAGGCGGGAGAAGAGAAAGAGAGAGAGAGAGAGGAGATCCAGTGGTGCTAGATAGCTAGTACTTATTACTGTAGGTAGCTCGCTGGTACGGAGTAAACGATATTTTCTTTAAAAAGGGTTGAATTTTACGGTTGTGGTGGTGTTTGGTAGTGTTTGGTAGTGTTTGGTAGTGGTGGTGGTGGTGGTGGTAAAGAGTACTCGAGTAGGAGTAGTGAAGTTGCTTGGGTTATGACGAACTGATAGGAGGGCGCTTCGACCAAATTTAATAATAAGTTCTTGTCTTGTCCCTCTTCTAATAAGGTTACCGGTATTCCACAGTTGGGCGACTAGCTATAGGTGGGTGGGTAGGTTCACCAGTTGATGGATTGATGGGTTGATGGGTTGAGGAATGATTTTCTTGGATTCCTGCCCCTGTATGGATGTGGTTAAGGTTAAAGTCTGAATCTGGATCCGTAAAACGATGATGTGATATCGTCACCAAGGCGTGGGAATGAATGTACAGTAGGTAGGTAGTGAAAGATAAAAAGATCGGTATGCGGACAGACAATTGTGATACTGCCACCGAGAACGGTACGGAGTATATGGCGTTGAAAGGATTATAGACACCGATTAGAGACAGTCAAGGAATCTGTATTATTAGATGACAATGTAACATCAACTTATTGGGGTCCAAATGTATGGTAGTAGTAACGGATAGGGGGTGAATGGATGAGGAGAGATGTAGAGAGAAAGAGAAGAAAAATGCAAATGATATTCAGAGCAATGAAGAGCAAAGAATGTAATAGTAATAGCGGTAATAGCGTGATCAACCAACATCAACAATGAATAATTATAAAAAGCCGGTTCGATTCGATATTATATGAACATTAGCCAGTATTTGATCAATCAAGAATCCAAACTAGGAGGTTATTGCGAAGGCTAAATGAAGTGAAATAAGAGGAGAGGGGAGGTGATGGATAAGAGATTGAGATTGGGTGGTGGGTTGGTGGAGGGGTTGTTTTGGTTGTTTTGGTTGTTTTTTAGATTTTCATGGATGGATTTTTGTCTGCGATTTATGATATAACCAGCAGATTTATTATACGAGCATCTACTCGAGTAGGTATCAATCAATTCATGGAAAAGTACAGAGTACTGTACTGGTAGGTGGCTCGATCAAAACCTGTAAGTATCTATCTCACCAAGTACTGTTTAAAGCTGTAAAGTATCTATCTCACGTTTGCATGCTTACCTAAGATCTTAGTACAACATTACCCAGTCCAAATAGACAAACCACCTACCCCTCACAAGTAGTACTGGCGTACTGGTGGACTGGTGTACTGGTGTACCCAGTTCTTAGTCCTCGTGCGCCCAATCTTTATATATATTTATATTTATCTACAGCTCATATCGTGAGTCAAATGAGGGGCAATCCAAGACAACTCAGCCCTGTGCTGAGGGAAAAAGTCCAAAAAGGTATAAAAAAAGGTTAAAATGTGCATGGCCACAAAAAGCGATCACTCAAACGTGCAGGAATGCATGGGTTACCGCACTTGCCGCATTAATCAATAAGATGACAAGGTGACAAGATCTTGGGCACCGAGTTCATAACTGTTTCTCCAGATGTGAGTGACATACTCCGTATCAATCAATACCAATACTCGCCAGATTCTTTTCTTCCCAATGTGGATATCCGAATTTTAAGCTGTTCTAGGCCATCCGATTGTGTTTGAGGTCTTGAGTGATGCAAAAGGCCTATTCGAAGCGATTCAAATACTGACAAGGTCCACCCACCAGATCTCAGATTCAGAGTCACTCATGACCGCAGAGTCGCAGACAATTTGGAATATTCAAAACCTCACCAATTCCAAGCCTCTAAAGCGAAATACTTACAACCATATCATATCATATGCCAAAGAGCTTATATCCGCGATACTTATTCGGTCGGACATAAGATGCTCAGAACTTGAGGCTCGCGAGTGCTTTCTGATTCAAATTTAACCAGCTCTCAGAGACGGGCTGCTGAAATCCCCTTTTCTTCTGGGAGCAAGCTTGATAGGCTCTGTTGATTGAAACCAGACCAACTTTACGTCGGTGACCGATCTTTTATAATCTCTATTAGAACTTAACAAATGTCCATGCAACCGGTAGATCTATCTGGGGAGGATTTCCACCTTCAGGGATGGAAAAGAGTACAATATTTTCAATCGGTTCCTCGGTTTTTATTTCAACTTCTGTATTATTTCTGTCTTCAATACTGCTCTGTTGCCATCTTTATCATGTCATTTCATCTATCACTGTCATTATACTTCCAGTACCATCACAAATACCTCCTTTATTAAACACATTCCATACAGAGATCATAACCCTAAATTTTAATTTCAGGGCAGGCCTCAGTGGTCTTTGTCTATCCAGTGTCTTCAAAAGGCCAGCGTTGATTCCATGTCTACGAGTGAGACATGCAATTAGATTACAGGTTGGATACTGTCATAGTTGAATCCATCTGAAGCCATGATGCTTCAAACGCTATTTACTCAATGAAAAATTAAACCATTCGGAGACACCTGCACCAAAACGCTTATAGGTTATCCGTTTCAAGTATACATACCAAGAGGAGAAATTCCTCTTGATAAACCACAGCATTTCAAAAAAAGACCTCCGATTTCGAAACACTCGTACAGTTGGTCGTTGCTTTTTACGCGATGTTCTTCTGGTCTTAGACTTCATTTCGTTCGGAAAGATTCTCTCTCATTGAACTTAAAATTAATTCGACTCGGTGACTATCAACGATACCTCAGCAAATGGCACTCTTATCATCAGTGCTGATGATGTCCATTCCCAGGTCAAGAAATAACTACTCTTATGCCATGACCCTCTCGATATAAGCGGAAGAATCTTGTTTGGTAAAACTCCATTATCAATCGAACTAATATATGCGTTCTCGGGCATACTACAACCTATGTCTATGATCCACAACCCAAAAGCCTCCATCCCATCTTTCATTATACTCGGATCCATCGTATCCCCTCATCTTCTTCTCATCCAACCCGACTTACTCAAAGAGTAATTAGAACTGGGTAATATGCACTCAAAAATTCGATGTCTCCAGTATCTTAACACCTCGAAGACTCGAGAAACATCGTGGAACAATCACCTCTGGAATTTTGGTCACAGGAACTAAACGCCCATTTCCATTATTCCCCTCAAACTCTCTTTTTCTCCAAGACCCTACTCAGAAAGATAAGACTTGCAATATCTATTTCCACGCATCCTTCCTCCCTTGACTACTTGGCAACTAACCAAGTGGTTACGTTACTAGCTGGTATATCGCAATGTTGTGTCACCAAATGGTGCATCAGAATACGGACAACCTTAGGTAATCATAGCTCAATCTACCCCTCATTCCCTCTCACGCATCATCCAATTTTCAATTTCCAATTCCCACTCTCCTATGGTATCCATTGATAATCGATCGTGTCAACCATTTCGGAAATCCCGACATGCATTTTGTTCAACAGTAGAATATAAATGCATTCAATAATCACTATGCGGTGATCACTATGCTGTAACCAAACAATGACGTGATATCGTTACACGCGACGCACATTTTTGTTGAGAGGAAATGAACGTCAGGAGGGAAATTGGCCAATCGTATTGTATGATCCGTGTTTGAATATTTCATCGGTGGAACGAGGATCTAGATTTTATTATGTTATAATATATTTTGGGTTTCCCCTTTTTTCTTTCCCTTTTGGAGTTTATAGTTAGTCTGGAGTTTGAAGTTTGTGAATGAGAAGTTATCAGGTTCGCAAGCTCATAAGTTCTCTTTGCTTCATTACCAATTTGCCATTTCATTCCATAGTTCCATCCATCCATCATCCACATACCCCTTCCTTCCATCCCCATTCCCTCAACATCAACCCAACACCCCCTCCATCCTCTCTCCCCTATCAACCCCACCAACACCACTAATCAGACCCCCCATCCCTCCCCCACCACCCACTACTCCTTATTAACCAACACCTGGAGCACGGTCGCTCCCCTCCCCCTCCCCCTAACCCACCCCAACGCCGCCGTCCTAAACGGCGCCATCTATCTCCTCGGCGGCCTAACCCCCAGCTCCCCCCAAGCCCCCACCCTCCTAACCACAACCCCAAACTCCTACATCTACCACCCCACAACCAACATCTGGTCCCCGCTCCCCCTCGAATTTCCCCCTACCCTCCAAGTAGCAGCCGCAGCCATCGCAACAAGAGGAAACACCATCTACCTCGCGGGCGGCCTCACCCATCTCAACCTCTCCATCTCCTCCTCCTCCTCCCCATCGATATCTGAACAACCTAAAATCACAAACAACTTCACAGCCTACACATCCGGCCGCGAACTCCTCACCTCCCTCCCTCCACTCCCGCAACCGCGATATCATACCGCAAATGGGTTTATAGGTTCCAATGGTCCTTTTCTCGTAATTGGCGGCAGGGGGGAAGATTCGAAGGGGGAATATTCGGAGGGGGAGGTGACGACCTATGTGACAGATACGAATTTTGTGTATGATTTTCGGGTTAATAAATGGGCGGAGGGAAAGAGGATGAGTCGGGCGAGAGAGGGGATGGCGTCGGCGGTGGTGGGGAGTGTTTATAGGGGGCTGGGTGGTGTAGGGGTGGGGATGAGGATGGGGGTGAGTATAAGGGGGAAGAAGTGTTGATGCTGAATGAGGCGTATGACGTGCTAGCGGATGAGTGGAGGGAATATGCTCCCATGGATGTTCCGAGGGTATGTGTGTGCGTTTTTATTATTATTAGCATTATGATTTTTTCCTTCTACCCTACCCTATGCCCCGAAGAAGAAGAAAGAGAAAAAGAGAGGAGATTCATAGGATTACCCTTCTTTTATTCCATTTCATTCCCCTACATTCCTCATATCTTCCATTCATTCATCATTCATCATTACTCCATTACTCCACCCCTCCCTCCTCCCTCCTCCCTCCTCCCCTCCTCCCCCCAAAAACCAACTTTTCACCCCCTCCTCCTTCCCCTCTCCGCTCCTCCCCAACCCAAAACCAAAAAAAACCCACCAACTAACGTCTACCTCCCTTCCCCCAAAACAGCACTCCACATCCGCCATCGCAATCGATCAAAGAATTTACGTACCGGGAGGAGGAATCAGCGGAGGAGGAAGGTCCACGGATTATTTTAGCTATTTTGAAGTTCCTTGATTTTCTTGGTTATTGAGTATTGAGTGATCGAGTGAGTTGATGGATGGATGGATGGGTAGGATCGGAAGGAAGGTAACTGGTAACTGGAAGGTCGTCCAAGAAAATAAACAAATTTGCAATGAGAAGGAAGAACAAAGGACATCCAAGGTACACTAGGGGATATGAATTGTATTCTTACTTTTAAGTGAAGATTATCTACTATTAGTAACCAACCTTCTAACGAGCGTTGCCATGATGGATAATGAACTGCTGCGTATTCATTCATCTTCCCGCTAATAAAACCATCCATGCAGCGATTCTAAGAATACTCTGTCTGATACTAACTATACTATACTGACACGCTGGTATACAACAAGGCTTTCATCACCCCAGAATCCAAAAGCATATAAAGACGCTCACTTATCTCTCCCATCGCATTGATATTCGCGTTCCTTCATTGTCAATACGCTGTAAACCATTCGCTCAATCCAAGCACCATCCGCAAAAATATTAATATACAAACATTCATCAAATAATAACAATTCTTTCCGGGACTTGATTCTGACTTTCGCTTTATCTCTATCAATTGTTTATTCATTTCCAGCTGGAAATCGCTGCAATCCATTTATCCTGTTCATTTCTATAATTCAATCTCATTAGTACACCATCGTCCAGAATCCAAAGAGAAGTTTGAAAAAAAGAAAACATACTTATCTAAATGTAATAATTGTCCAACAACCGTATTGATCAAATTCTGCTGAATTCTCTTATCCTTTTGTTCCAAAAATTGTAACAAAATCGTCTTGACGTAATAAGTATCGATCGATGCAGCACCACCATCTCTTCTTCCATTTGCCGGGCTTTTCGATCTCCCAGAATCGATACTGGATCTCGAAGAAACATCATTTAATCTCGATGTCTTCATCTGTAATGCCTTGAATTCTTTTTGAAGTTTCTCATATCGTTGATTGGCTTCCTCGAGAAGCTTTCGTACATCCGCTTTCTGTTTCTCGGCATCACGAAGTTGCTTTTCACTACCATCCAATGCATTTCGGAGTTCGCTCATTGCTGAGCGGATATCATTAGCTTCCTGGGATGCTTTTTCGGCTACACCCTCGAGTTCATCACGACGTCTCTTGAATTCCTTTTGTGATTGTTCCAATTCATCTCGGTCATCACTTGCTCGCTTAATCTGGCGCTCGAAATCTCTAATCTTAGTTTTGAGCTCATCTACTTCTCGAGATCTGCGACGAGCATTGGTACTAGCTTCATCTTCGGCTCGATCGCGCTCTTCAATGGCAGCTTCCATGCGTTCTCTCATTTCCCGAACCTTGGCATCAGCTCGATCATCCACATCGGCCAAGAGTCTCCGCATAGTTTCTCCCTCTCGAGTTCGCTCGCTTAATAACCTCTGGACTTCACCGAGTTCTTCTTCAAGACTCTCTGCTTGTTCTTTCTTTTCCTTTAGTTGTATGACCATCTCAGCTGTTTGATCTCTCATGCTTCCAAGCAGACCTTGTGCATTGTTGTATTGAGAACCTCTTAGCTCAACCTCCTCGCGGAGCCCCTTGGTCTCAGCAGAAAGCTTTGAAACCTGTCCTTCAAGATCTTGAACGCGACTACGTAACTTCCCGGCTTCTTCTTGCACCTTTGATAATTCTTCAATGGCTTTTTCGCCCGAGGCCGCCAATTGAATCTTTTCAGCTTCCGATTTTCGCAAATCACGGCGTGCTGTACGGACTTCATCCTCGGCTCGAAGTCGGCCATTTGTCTCCTGAACAACCTTCTCATTCAAAGACCGAATCTCACCATCTCTGTCAGCGGCTTGCTTCTTGAAACTAGCAAGATCACCCTTCAGATCTTTCTCTCGAGCCTCCAATCTTCTCAATTCAGAAGTACGGGAGTTCAGCTCATCTTTGACACTCTTCAAGTTCGCGTTCTCAGTGCGTAGAGTCTTCAGTTCCGGTTGTGCACTCTGTAGAATTTGTTTTAGATCTGTCAGCTCCCTGTAACGTGATGTAGCTAATTGCTCGGCAGCACCAAGGTCCTTCTGCATTGTGCTTGATTTCGACTTCAAATCTTCATACTCAGATGTAATCATCTTGAAATCTTCCTCCAATTTAGTCGAAGTTGTCTTGTGAGTCCCGATTTCAGACTCTAACTCGCCGACCTTTTCTTCAAATGCAACTTTCTCCTCCTGCAACCTGGCAGCGGCGTTCTTGTGAATTTCGATTTCAGATTCTAATTTGGCTGAAGCTGTCTTGTGAGATTCGATCTCAGACTCTAACTTGGCAACCTTTTCTTCAAGAGCAGCCTTTTCTTCTTGCAAACCGGTCCGTTCCGCCAATAGCTTTGCTTCATCCTCGATGCCAGAATCTATTTTCGCCTGTAGCTTGGACTCTACAAGAGCGAGCTGTTCTGTTAAGGCAGCTTTCTCCTTCTCCATCTCGTCCGAAGATATCTTTCCATTTTCTTGGTCCTTGATGTCAGCTTCTAATTTGCTAGTCTTCTCTTCAAGAGCAGCTTTCTCGGCTCGAAGTTCCTTGATTGTGTTCTTAGCCGTCACATGATCTTGACCAATAATAAGCAAATTTTCTTGAAGATTCTCAATCTCCTCCCTGAGACTTTCCTCATTGTTGCGGTTTGTTTCTAACTTTGCTATTTGCTTGTCCTTATCAGCGATATTGGTCCTGATTTTGTCGAGTTCAGCTCGCAAATTATCAACAACAGTCTCAGGATTAGGGGCCTTGGCAGGAGTGGGCTCTTTATTAGCAGCGGCATTACCATTTTTCTTGCCCTTCTTCTTGTTGCCTGATTTCTTCTTGTTGGATGTAGAGGGTGCCGATGTTGATGGTGTGGGTGGGACGGATGCAAGGACGTCTTCACCTGCTGGAGTTGGCTCCTCGCTGGTCTTTAGAGTTTCAATCTCGGCTTCAAGCTCTTTGGCGCGCTTAGCATCTGTTTCCTTTGACTCTGTAAGCTCCTTAATTTGAACTTCGAGTAGCTCCATTCGTTTCTCGGCTTCTTTACGGGCATCCGACTGGGATTTAAGATCTTTCGTTTTTGACTCATCAAGTTCCTTGATCTGAACTTTGAGAAGCCCAACTTGTTGCTCAGCTTCTTTACGGCTATCCACCTCGGACTTGAGCTTCTTCTCTGCCATTGTCGTTTGGTCTTTGAGCTCTGATTTCAGGACTGAGAATCTCTCTGAGCTCTGTTTCTTTTCATTTTCCAAAGTCTCTTCGAGTGTGGCAAGCTGGGCTTCCGTGCTTTTTAATTTAATCAATATTCCTGAGTGTTCCTTCTTTTCAGTTTCCAAGGCCTTCTCGAGCTCGGTGACCTGTGTTTCAGTGGTTTGTGATTGGCCCAACCTCTCTGAGTGCTCTTTCTTTTGGGCTTCCAAGAACTTTTCGAGTTCAGCAAGCTGTGTTTCGGTTGCTTGTAACTTATCACTGAGCCTCTTAGTCTCTCCCTCCTGGATATCTAGCTGCTCTTGACGCGACTGGGCCAGGCTGGTAGCCTCCTTGATAGAACCATTCAACTTGAGTGTTACCTTTTCCAAATCCTTCGCTAGACTAGAACCTACTTCTCTAGCAGCGATAAGATCCTTTTCTAATGAAGACACTTTCGATTTTAGCTCATCCACTTCTGCCGACTTAGCTTTGATCTCTGATTGTAATTTTGGCATTTCATCGTCGTACGAGAAGAATTCCTCATTAACATCCTTGTTGTCGGAGGATTGTGGCTTCTGTTTGGGAGAGAAAATTCCAATGACCGATGTAACAGGGGATTTGACGGAAGTGGATGGGGTGTTGATGCTACCAGTCTCTGCTTTTCCCGTGGAACCAGTAGTGGAACTCCCACCAACGGTAGTGGAGTTTTGAAGAGACGTGAGCTCCTCCCTTAGGCTAGCATTTTGTTTTTCGGACTCTTCGGACTTCTTTTTGTATTCGTCGCGCTCTGCAGATACCCGTGTGAGTTCGTCCCTAACTAATCCTCCTTGTTGTTTCTGTTGGTCGAGATATTCAACCAGCGAATCCGGTTCTTGGATAGAACCGATAGGTGTATGCTCCTTGAGGACTTTTTCGAAGGGTTCGATCGAAACGGCACGAGCATGTGCAACTCGGTAGGACTTGAGAAGCTCTATGAAATCGCATTAATATATGTAGACTGAAACTATGCATATCAACCCCACCTTGATATCGACCCTCTAACTTTTCCAGCTTTCGCAACTTAGTTCTAACCTCAGTTGGAAGCTCAGCGGAGGCTCTTGGGGTGGCGTCCGCCGACTTCTCACTGCCGTTCGCAGCAGAAGGACTGCCGCCCAAGGGCTTATCTGCATTTCCCGCCATTGGATTAAGGTTCTCGCCGGCTGGTGTCCCAGCTCGAGTTGAAGCCTCGAACTCGTCTTCAATCACAAAAGCAGATTCAAAGTCTGCAGGATCTGGGCCTCTGCCACCTATTTCATCATCCTCCTTTGGCCGTGGTTTCCGTGGTTTTCTAGAAGGGGATTCGTTTGCAGATCGTCTTGAGATTGAGGATGTAGAAGGCGACCTTTGAACGGATGGATGTGTAGCGTTTAGCCGCGCCTTCTCTTCTTCGATGCGACTATCTATTTGAGCTTTAATTCTCTTTGAAATTCGTCAGCTAATTTATTTGCACGGTTGCGATCCATATTTAGAGAACAAACATACCTGGAACATTCTTTCCACATATGGCGAGTGAGGTAGATCTGTCACCTTTTTTTTTTAACTATTCATAAATTACTGCATATGATAACATTTGATACAAGTGAAATGGTAATATTTTTATGAGCATAATCAGCAAGTTTGAATCAGGAAGGAAAAGAAATATAATGTGTTGTATGAGGAATGAGTACAATAGTAGTATATTGAAGATATACGATATAATACCTGTCAACTTCTAAAACTAAGTCTTAGCTAGTTAACTTTATATAACAGATGATAGTAATAAGAGACAAAGCGAAATCCCCATTACATATGCTCCATACTGTACGGAGGGACAGCATTAAAAAGTGAGCCTCTTACCCCGTACATATAAGTTATGGGCTAAAAAGTAAAAACATATCGCAATACGAGTGCATCGAATCAAAATAGTGATAATGCTTGTAATGCTTGTAAAACTTTAGTGTTGTTGGTGCTTCTAAATGCTTCTAATGCCCGTAATAATTAATCACAGGTGCATGTTTAGGGTGTCACGGCCTGGCGTAGGCTCGGCGGGGTCCATAGTTTTTGGCTCTAGCAGTCTAATAAGGCTATTTTCATCATTTTTATCCTTTCACCAGCTTCATCAGCCATATTATAGTCTGTGCACACGCCATCATAGTGTATGTGTACTCTGTATTAGATCTGTATTGGAATGTGTACTCTATATCATAACTAGGTTCACGCCAATCCAATCACCGAAATTATCCACCACCTACCCACCACCTACCCACCTGCCCACCTCCCTGCCCTATCCACCCTACCCACGAACTACCTAGTCCATTAATGCCTACCTATAGGAGTCAGCCTGCCAGCTGAGCTACAAAGTGACGAAGCTATTACCTTGGAAACTTCATCCCCTCCACCACGAAGTGTTGTTCATTTTATCTACTACTTATTGTTGTTCCGACTTCACCATGAGGTGACTTGCTACTTCTACTGTTATCATCATATCTAAACATTATTCTTCAAAATGGTTTCACTTTGGCCATGGAAGGTATGTGAAGCTTCGTTTTGACATGTGCATTCAGGGCGTCACACTAACTTAATATTTGTCCACAGCGTGAGGATAATTCTCCCGCCTCCTTTGAGAAGACATTATCCGCTTTGGCGGAGAAAATCTCGAAATCACAAGCACAGTTAGAGTCTCGCAGACTTCGTGGCAGACGGGTGAAAGCACTATGGACATTATATTCAAGCTTCGCATATTTGGTGGTGTTCGTCATAGTGCTTCTGGTGATCGGTTGGAAGAATTTGACAGCCTTGGAGTACACTGGCCTTGCGGGAAGTCCGTTAATGTTAGTATCACCAAAGAAACGTGTTCTCTAGATCACATGCTGATACTATTATAGAATTTATCTTATTCGAAGTGGCATAACGAGATATTATGATTATATGGTTGAGTCCATCACGCATCGTTTGGAGGAACAACAAGCCGAAAGGGCCAAAACTATCGACAAATTGAAGGCTGCCACGAAATACAACTCCACACAAGAACTTCTAGAGAAATATGGTGGCGCTCCACCAAAACCTGCTGCACCGAAGAGAACTACATCCGCGAAGAAGACTCCAAAGAACAAAGATGCGCACCCCCCACGAACAACTATGGGCCCACCTGCGACAGCAAATATACCCCGCCCTAACCAAATTCCGAGTCAGCCTTCTACCCCTCAACCACTTGGTAACAGGACTCCTCCTCCTCCTGCTTTTATTGCTCCATCCCCGTCGCCTATGGCTCCTCTTAGCGAGCCAGGCGCTCCCGAATTTGCACCAAACGCATTTTCAGGTCCATCTCAATATGCACAAGGTCAACATACCCAGAATGGAGAGTTTGTCGCTGAAGGACACTGGTACGATCGGGTGTTGGACTTATTGTTGGGAGAGGATGAAACACATCCCAAGAATCGACTGGCGTTGATATGCAAAAGTTGTCGACTTGTCAATGGTCAAGCACCACCTGGTACAAAAACTTTAGCAGACTTGGGGAAATGGAGATGCTTTGGGTGCCGAACTTTGAACGGGGAGGAAGATGAAGGTGCAAAGGCCGTACAAGAAATGAAGGAAAAAATCCAGGAAACGAAGGTAAAAGAGGAAATCACTTCCGAACTTGATGATAAAAGTACGGAGAATGCTGAAGACACACCGGGGAGTGAGGACTTTGAGCACGATCATATCAAGGATGAAGAACCGTCTGAAGAGGAGAAGGTTGAAGTCAAGCCGAAACGGGAACGGCCCAAATCAACCCGCCGAAAGGTATAACTTGTCATCATTTCTCTTATCTTCTTCACGGGCTTCCTTATTTACAAGCCACATCATGTCCCATGACTTTGTTGTTCATTCTATCTGTCAGATGGCGATTTGCCCATTTCAAAAATCATTATCAAATCATACTTTAGTTCACTGGCACATGCTCAACGAGGTTGTGATAAATGCATAAATTTTTATTCTAGCAAAGTCTTTCGTCCTTTGTCTTGAACGTCTTGGTTATCCCGTTCATCCTGATTAATTTCCTCCTTTCTCGTTTGAATTCCCGCTTCTACCGAAAGACTTATAGCTCTTACGATTAGCAAACGAAGATTGAAATTTTGAAGGGCGAGTTGGCTCAAACCCAACCGCGTCCATGTCCGTATTATCCTCTTCAACCCTAGGTCTATCTGTGTCCGTAGCCCAGGAGTCCCCGGAAGCTGTTCCACGCTGCTCATATTCTGCAGCCATAGGATCATGATAAGCACCCGGTGGACTCTCCTTCTTCATGACACTCGGTTCGCGTTGCATACCCATAAATCGCGCAAATCCTCCCCATGGCTTCTCAGTCCCATGATTAGAACCTCGCACGTCCCCACTAGAGGCAGCGCCTCGCGCATAGGTACTCTCCGCCAATGTCGGCTCCAAATACTCGCTACCTTCGATTGCAAAACTCGAACCTGTCATTCCAACCGATGATCTAGACCCCGTCAATGGAGAGGCAAAAGATGTGGATGCATTTGTTGAATTGGGTGATACAACGGGTACGGCCATTCGCTCTGGACCTGGGATTTGTCTGCTTGCTTGTCCCGATGTGGATCGGGAATTGGATGTTCGCTGGCTTTCGGGATAGCGGCTCTGGTTGTTGTGAGACATGATGGTGTTTGGTGTTTGGGGTGTGGGATTTGGAATTTGGGATTTGGGAAGGGGGTAAAATCTCGAGCTTTGCGTACCTTTTGGAAAGTTCCTCTGTTGCTGTATCAAGAGAGATTCGATTCAGTTTGTAAAAAGTACCGTTGAATTGAGCTGTTGAGAAGTCTGTAATCTGTGTTGTTTGTGAATTGACTTGCAAGATAAAATCTAGAAGCGAGACCGAAAAAAGGGGTGAATATATACTTACAGTATAGTAGTTGTTCAGTACCTGTTGAAACTACTCACTAATCCTGTCTTAGTTTATCGAAAGTGTTATAAAGCAATAAGAAATTTAATTAAAGTATTCTGAATTACTTTGGAAAATACTCATTGTTCCTAGATGTGTTTGGTTTCTGGTCTGTTTTGTTTCTGGTCTGATTGTTGAGATTTGTTTCTCTGGGGACATCGTTTAATAATAAGGCTTAATATTATCAGGCTTTTAGAATTGGAGTTGGAGGTGGGAGGTTGAAAGGAGGAAATTGTATTACGGTCCAAGGAGGTGGAAGGGAGTGGGAGGGGGTGGAGGGAAAGTTAACTAGGTTGGCTATTTGAGTGAATGGGGTGGAGGGAGTTTTTTGCTTCATATTGTATGGGTTGGTATGGCATGGTATGGTATGGTATGGTATGGTATGGTATGGTATGGTATGGTATGGTATGGTATGGTATGGTATGGTATGGTATGGTATGGTATGGTATGGTATGGTATGGTATGGTATGGTATGGTATGGTATGGTATGGTATGGTATGGTATGGTATGTTGAATAGTACGGTATGTATGAAGGGAATTGATGTAGTGTTATCTACTCTAGTGATTATGATTATGGGGAAATAAATGGGATTATGAGGGATTTGATTGTTTTGTGGATGGGTTTTGGAGGAGTGGTATTTTCAGATGGGTTTGGGTTGTGCTGATTGGTAAAGGATAGATGGGTGAATAGTGGGTAGGGAAGTGAATGAAATATTGGTATTCATATCAATAGGATCCAAAGGGTGATGGAGTGAATTAAGAGGAGGGGGATAATATATGAACTGAGGTGAAGTGAAATGATGTTGGAACTATTTTGGGAGGGAGCTGTAAGTGTGATCTTTGTTTGGTTTTTGTTCTACGTGTTGTAATAGTTTATTCTTTTTTTTTTCTCTTTGTTCTCTTGTTGTTTTCTGAAGTCTATTGTGATTTGTGTTATTTTTATTGGTTTGGAGTATGAGATGGATGAACAGGTGGTACATTGCACTTTTTAAAGGGGAATGGATATGAAGAGATGAATATTAAATAATAGGGGAGAGGAATGAAAAACAATGAGAAATATTAGTATCTTCCTTCCGAATTGAATCTCCAAAAACTATTCGGTTAATGAGCAATATATATCTCTTCTTATCTTTCACAAATGTGATGTCAAAGCCATATTCGAATTACATTCCATAATACATTACTAGTTAATAGATAGAACTTTGATAAGTCCTTGAATATCCTACCAATGAGGTCTCTAGCCAGTTTACTAGAGACTTTATATCCTGAGTATAAGCTTTATTGTCCTCTAAGATATTATCATTATATTCCTCCCTTTATAGTTTGGAATTACTAACTACTACAAGTTGCATAATAACTTTCACACAGTAACCAAGCATTCCGTACACTGCTAGAATTCTCACACTGTACCTCAAAATACATAAGTACATCAACGTACCACAAAACCACTCAACATCACACCATGAGCAACTTCCCTCCCTCCCCTTCCCAGATCCCACTTTACTTTCTCCCACTACCAGTCGACCCACTCCCACTCCCGCTTCCCCCTCTTCTCCCCCCATCACTTTTCTCCCCCTCAATTCTCCTCTGCATCCCCTTAACCACCTCCATCCCCGGCGAAGAACTCCCCCCAATATTATATTTTTTATGATCTAAATCCTCATGTGCGAATCGACTTTTCTTCGGAAAAGAAGGTTCGAATTTCTTATCCAGAGCATCGAGATCTGCGTTTAATTTTTTGGTCTCTGCGCGTTTTTGCTCTTCGGTCTTTTCAGGAGAGCCGGAGTTGATGGCGTGTGTGCTTGTGCTTGATGGGGGCTTTTTGTTGGGATTGCTGGAGCTGGCGTTGGAGTGGGATTTATTGCTGCGAGGGGTCAACATTTTGATTGGGTTGGGTTGGGTTGGTTTCTTTGTATTTGCTAAGTGTACTGTACTATGTATATGTATGCATCGAAATGTTCTGAGATACTTGGTTATCTCTCCGAAAAAATAGCTCAGAAAAGTTTCGATTCTAAAGCACAACAAGTAAGCGACCCTTATATACATTATATCTATACTAATCCTGTACATATACATATTGTAGCTGGCTTAAACTTTAACCCTGGCGTCTAGAGTCTTGTCTGGATAGGCGGAAGTTGTGGGTTGAGTTTTGGTGACCATGTTTATGGCCTTTTTGCGGTTGATGGTTGATTGAAATGCTCCCATAATCTACGTATTAATACGAGGTTATTCACGTATATGGGATAATAGTAAATCTTTCTTGGACGATGCTGTGTTACTTCAGCACCTTTCTTCCTTTTCCTCATGACCTATATGTAGAGTCGTCATTGCTTTTGGCAACCTAAAACAATTTGGCTCTGATTAACCAAAATTACTCTCCGGTCAAAGGACATAATCGATGTTGAAAAACCCTGGTTTTGTCAAATAGTAGGGCTCAGATACATGGAGTTTGTCAAGTCTTGAGGTGGTGTTAGTGCCTTTCCCGTCCACTCTCGCTAACCCTTATTCCAGGATTCAAAAAACAATGAATTGGCAAAATGAGGATAAAAGCCCTTCTTCGAAAAGTTGGACTTTCATATATGGCTTTCTAGCAGCCACATTGTTAATCATATTATAATAACTCTAAATGCAACTAATTGATTTTCGGTGGATGGCCCGCTATGTAGTCTTTTGGTTTATACAAGTGTGTAGCATATTGAAGTTAGCAAGTTCTACTACGAATAGAAAAATAGGAAGCATTAATCTCTACCTTTGATGATTTAGAACGATATCTCCAGACAATAATATGACTATTAACGTAAAGAAGGCTTAGGTCGAGGCTGGCTGGTTAAGCCGGGCTTCTTTTCTTGTCCTATGCCGCTTAATTTTTTCCGATCATCACTAAGTGACCAAAAGATCAAACACAACTCTACACAATGAACTTCTACTAACATATCATGTCATATCAAGCAAAAATACCCACTCTCTACCAATTATCACCAACCAAAGATAGTAAAACCAGAAGCAGCCCACTCCTCTCGCCCGAAAGCTTTTCTATATATCTATTCCGTCCACATACTACATCCCAGGAGTCTGGTGGTCCTATCTATCTATAAAATGTTTATCATCCTCATTAATACTCAAAACAATTGTCAAAATAAATTAAATTCGAATAAAAAGGAAAAAGAAGACGGTTTCCTTTTCCTACACTGGGGAACAAAAGGACAAAAGGTACAACGTCAGTTCGTTATGTACATACTCACTAAGGCAGAATATGTGTATGTACATAACAAACTGAGTATTGTGAGCCGATTCATTTCAGTATATGTATCTATAGATCCCGGATGCTTTGCAGAACATTTTCATTGTGTAATGAACCAGAAAAGTTCAGCAAACGAGATCACCACTTGAAATCAAGCTAAATTCTAACATTGAACAGAGAACCAGTACTATCTGATCGTCTCCTTGACTTAAAAGATCAAACCCTCATTTCTTTCTTCTTCCTTTCTTGCACTCCGCTAATTATAAGTATAAGCTTAAGTCTGCTCTTTTCCCACCCCTTTTCACCATCTCGCTCCCCTCAAGCCTTTCCCTCCTCTGCCTGTAACATTAAAGTTACTGTTCAAATAATACAAATCCATATATAGATGTTCAACTTGAATGTTTGTCAATCATTTTTTTTTCATATCTCCTTCACTCAAATTGTCGAAGGCAAATCTCAGACTCTACGAGCACAAAAGTGGTAGTAACAGTAAGCAGTGTCGCTTTCTCTACTTTCCAACTCCTCTCTCTGCAAGCCATTTTGATTATAGTGTTAACTATTATCATATTCTAGTAAATCTCATCCGTATTGCTCCAAGAATCAACGAACTATACAGTGGGAAACCCCAACCTTCAACCGATACCCACACATCCCAATCGAAATTCGGATAGCGAGTTAGACATAGAGCAGTTCGCGTAGTTTGTTTGAAAACCACATTCCTTCAATACATTTACGGGCAATACCGACATTGATAGGAGGCACAACGAAGATAAATATATAGGAAGAACCGCAGAAAGAAAGAAGATCATCACAGTGGACGGGGCTAGAAACGTATTCAGTATGATCAATATCCAAGTTGTCTGCAGCTAAAGTCTATGAAAGCGAGACATGGACATTCTATCAAGAAACGCCCCACAAACGCTTATGTAGCTTCAATAATGTCAAGAGCCGAGTAAGACTAGAGGAGAAGGAGAAGAGAACAAAGTAGATCATGCTCAATAAAGATAGATAGGTAGCAAGGAATCAACTACTGGAATGAACACCCAACATAAATAAAGTAGACGTAGCATCATAGTCTATTTACGACTAATCAACAAAAACAACACTAGAACCGAAAAATGCTGGCATCCTCAAGTACAGCCCCATCCTTCTCCTACCCTGATCTTTACCTCCTTCTAAATTCTCCCAGCTTCAAAATCATACCCCTCATAGCCATGCATCACACTATAATCCTCTCACCTCCCTCCTTACCCCATCTCTCTCCCAATCTCTCCTCCTCCCCCTCCCCTCCCCTCCACCCCAGCCCCCACCCCCAAACAACCATAGAAAAGCAAGCCCCAAACCATCCCATTACACCAACCCCATTTATGGCAATTCCTCGTAGTAATTCCTCACCGTCTATCCAAAGAATAAGATAGCCCGACGATATGAAACAAAAGGTCATGAAATGAAATGGAATGGAAGCCAAGTTTAAAGTATGAAGTACAAGAGTGAAAGAATGAGATGATATTGAAATGATAGGTATGGATTGGTATACTGAGAAGGGATGAGCTCTGATTGAAGCCTTTGATTGAAGCCTTTGATAAATTAATCGCTGATTACCTAGTATACTAGTGAAATTATTCTTTCATAACTTTATAATCTTGATATAAGAGCATGCCCACTTGGATTTATAGATTGGGTTGAATATACATTGTTGCAAGTTTCCTATCATTACCAGGCACCAGTTTCTCTAAATTTCCTGGAAACACTCTAATTTGAATGTGCTTAAGAAATCCATTGACAAATATATCCCTGAACGAGAAAATGACACCAGTTCGCCGTTCTTCATTCTGTTGTTAACCTCAACGCCTATACCCAAACATCTTTCCAGCATATCTATCCCGACAGTTTTACGATCTCAAAGCCCTCAATCTCTCGCCCAAGCCATCCTCTTCTACTTCGGTTGGATTTGATTTGACAGGAGCCGCCGCTTCGGGACTCTTCATCTCTTGCTTCAACTCAATCCCCGCCTCATCAGCAACTTGGTTCATCAACCTATCGACGTCTTCTTGAGGAGTTGCTACTGCGGTTGCGGATGTAGTTGCATTTTCGTAGTAGCCAGTTGCTACATCTAAATCTTCGAATTGTGTTTCAAAACGGTCCATTACTGCCGAGATCTATCGATTGCATTTTTCATTAGCATATATGTATATACGAGGGACTGAGTTGGAATGTGATATCTTGTAGAACAGGGAACGCACTTTCTCCAAATCCATAGCTTTCATAGCTTGATCCATTCCTCTCACTACATTCGTCATGCTGCCAGTGACTTGTCTCATGGTAACAGCCGTTTGTACCCTACTAGCCACGGCATCGATTCTACTTGCTAACCTCAGTAGATTTAGTTTCTCATTTTGTTTACGAATGGCATTTTCTGCGTTGATTTTGGCGATATCGGGGTGACCTTGTAGGATTGCCTGGAGAGTGATGTTAGTGAGTTGTGGTTTAGGAGAGGATGCCATGGACAGGTAGAATCACCTTTTTGAGTTTATCTTTCTCTGCCTTTTCTGCTTGTCCAGCTTTGTTGGCTTGTCGGTTGATTTGTTTCGCAGTGAACTGGATGATAGGTTAGTTTGAGGATATAAATGCGCAGGCCCGAGTGATGATGTGCGATGTTTGGTGAAAGATAAGTAGAATGACGTACCTTCAAGTTGAAGAGCGCTTTCTCGAGTCCCGACATGATGTTATTGAATGGTAAATATTATCCCGACAAGTAGCAGAATAGTTTTCTGATATTATAGGTATTGTGATGAAGATAAGTAGGATTTGGAGGTTTCGGAGTAGAATCCAGCCTTGTGAACTTGGATCTTGCACATGTGTGATTGCGGGGCGCTACGCTTAAACTTAGATCGATTAGTCATCCAAACTTAATTATGCATACAACTGATTTGCCCCCTCATTCATGAAATCCATCTATTATATATCCATGTTCTAAGTCTCATTTGTTGTAATTAAATACATTTAAATTATATCACAAGAAAGCCTTCCTTAATGCCTCCAAAACCACGACTTAACGTTCAAAACTTTCCACGTCCACCACTCCTTGAGAAAACACCTCGCCATCTCATAGTAAAATATCGAGGCCAAACCATCGCCGAAACACATTATGCATATTGGGTTTTAGAAACATTTCATTCACCCAGTTAATTTCCCTTTCTATACAACACATCAATACCTTTCTCCTCTCTCAACATATGACCTAACATAACCACAGCATACTACCTTCCCGCCACATCCCTATCCCCAAATTTCAACTTGACCCCAACTACCAAATCCACCTTTTGTGAATACAAAGGCTGGGCCACATATTACTCGATTCCATTACTACCACCATCTTCTCCTCTTCCTGTATCTTGTTCCTTTTCGGATCAACCTGCTGCACCTGAACTGAGGGAACATGTAATATCCAACAGAATATGGTCTTACGAATCTCCTACCCCTCAATATGAGGCGTTGAAAGGTTATTTAAGTTTCTATGCTGGGCCATGGGATTGTTTTGTGGATGGAGAGAAAGTTATTCCGCAACCGGGGGATTTTTACGGTGGGTGGACCACGAGTGAGCTGGATGGGATTATTAAGGGGAGTGCGGAGACGAGGTGGATGTGAGATATTGATGTGATAGTGTGTTGTAAGTTGATAGATATTGTTGCTAGGGTACTCACTTAAAGGTATGAGTAATTTTGATATAACGAACTCTATCTAGAGTGAAAGGGGTTTAAAGTGTAGAGAAAAGATATCCACGAGAAATGTGCTCCTGGTGAGTTTAACTCACTCGAAGTGGGAGGCAAACTCAAGATCCAATGCTAGTGATGTGAAATAATGAAATTTTCGACCTTTCCCCGAATTCACATTACTCAAACAACGTCAGCGGGCATAAAATCTCTTATCCAATATAAAAACTTTACATGAACAAATAGTACAGCAAACTTCCGATGAGCTTTTAAAGTGCCTGTAATTCCTGTTAGAGACTCGCAACTACCACATAAATTACAGAAGCAACGAAATAAAATGAAATAAAGTAAAATCAAATAAAACGAAACCAACCTGCCATACAAAAAAGTACAGCAAAAGAGATAAGTGCCAAATAAAAAATTTAGATACTAGATATCTATCGAAGAGTCCCTTATAATGAAGTAATGGAGGGGGATAGTAGTTCATATTCATATATTCATATTCATATATTCATACAGCATGACAACTACATCAAAGACCACTTAATAACACCTAGTAACTAGCACCTACCTATCAATCCAGATCTCTAAACCGAGAAAATAAAAATGAAGACGCCCTAGGTACTTTTACCAACGAGGTTCAGTAAGACTTAGGTACTTAACATACTTGAACTTGGCCACTTACTTGTTTGTGTTGGAGAAAGTAAACATCTAATAGGTAGATAGTAAGTTAAGATCTTACCTTTTTTGGTGTCATGGTTTGGATGAGTTGACCTACGGAGTACTAGGTCAGGTATCTATGAGAGAAGACAAAGCCTTAAAAACCGAACAATTCTTGTGACTAATGATAACTTTCGTAGTATTGGATGAGATGTGATGTGATTCGAGGTGAAGTGAAGTGAAGTCAACATGAAAGTTAGAATAAGAGAAAGTTGGAAGTGGATTGAGGCTTTGATGCGATGGAAAAGTAAGATATCAGTAAAGTGAGAAGCAGGTGTGGATTAAAAAGGGAAGAGGATAGAGAATTTACCATTTTAGGATGTGGAAACGGTCGAGTGACTATAGGTTATCTATACATGAGCTTATTGTTCGCAAGTGACATCCTAACGAAAGGAATATAACGATAAAGAAACAGTCTTTCGCACAACATAGACAGGCAAAGATACCTGTTTCCGGATGAAAGGCATCCTACAAACTTTGGCTCGCCTATGTATCCTAGCTACGTAAGTAGATACTGTAGAAAGGCGATGACTTTTCAAACCTTTTCGCCTACTATCGAATGACAAGAAGGAAATGCCAAAGGTTCGAACCCATCACATGCATCCATCAACGGAGACACACCTTCAGAAACAGGGAATTCACAACTTTCCTCATTTTCTTTCATTGTTTGGATGTTCTTCTCTTTTCAAGATCCCGATATGAAACCCGTTCGTATAGAATTTGAGATTCAGTTCAATCAATGGTTCCTTTGGCAGATGGAATCCATTTGAATAATTGACTTCATTCGTAACATCAAGTCCATTTGGTACATCTCATTCGCTTGGAACATCAAACTCGCAATTGGCCTGAATCATTCCAAAAGAGTGTTTTCATTCCCCAATATTGAAAGCCGCTGCACTCCAAAGCTATCAAAGACTGTTTTGACCGCGTCCACTCGCATTATCATCAGTGTTAGCAGCCGCCACCGAGTACAAAACGTCGAAACGATTCATTGAAGCGGCAATAGTTCGTAGATCCATCGAAAGATGTGGATAACCAGTTTCGATGGTTTGAGTTATAGCATTTCGTCATTTCCTATAGCATGAATTTGCTTGCCGCAGTTTACCAATTCCCTGCAATACTCCTACCAAGTTCCAACAGAAGACTTTTGATCGTGGTTTCAAACTACCCGGGTTTTCCATGTTAAGTTATGTTATGTTATGCATACGATACCTTAACGTTAACGGCGTATATTTTGGACATATAACTACTTGAACGGCCGTGACGTTTCCAAAATCATAAAGATGGCATACCAAGTAGTGCCCCATAGGTGGTATTCTCAAGCCCATAGCAAAGACTATTTCATTATCAACAAAGAACGCTCAAAAATAGTCTACCGAAATTAGGGTCTCTTCGGCGCACGGTGTTGTATTGAATAGAGTTGTCTCCACCGACTACTTTGTATGTTTTTCTTTCTCGTGTCTGATGTCGTCCCATAATTTAGATGGAGGCAGCGGACGGGGACATGTCTGTGAGTCTGGGGCCTGGGCAGTGGACACCCAAATCTTAACTGCTCTGATCTCCGCTAACTTTATTGAGACCCCTCACGTACCTTCTAAGTTCTGTCTGTTCTCTTTTAGATATCTGAATAATCTGTCTATTAGATCTAGTGAGTGGAATATGTACGGACTGGTCTTTGGGTAGGTCGTGGAGAAAGTAACATCGTTGATATTTCGGTAAAAGGTATGAACCAATAGATCGATGGTGAATCAGAAGAGGTGTCGCTCAGACCTTCATGTCATTCATTCATTCATTCAATCATTCATTGCTTTCAACACACAATAACCATAAATTTCCATGCCGCTCAAAAACAACCATTATTCCAGATCATGTATCGAATTGTAACACGATTCTTTTGACGATGATGCATAAACAACAACCTTCGTATCGAATAATTCTCCGTTTTGGTGGCGTTCTAAGCTTGTTTCATCCGAAAGTGTTTCTTTTTTCAGCCTATCGGTATGTTATTTACCAAGGAATTCCCGTCCGCCAACGTTTCATGTGGTGGTATTTGTCTGATAGGTCATGAAGAGATTTTGGGACGGGAGTTGTTGAATGTTGAATGTCACAAGTCATTAGAGTAATTTTCAAGTTCATTAACCTTATATTCGGTATTATCATATGTTCGCTTCGGTATTATCATATATTGCTACATGTGCCCTTATTTATTATCGGGGATGCAAATAGTTGGAGTCCACCAAGTTGTCCATAGTTTACCCCCTCCTACAGAATCCTGATGAGAATCTTACTCCGAAGAAATCGAATGATCCGGGTATGTGCTCCTGAATGGTTCCTGCATTAGTTTCCCTCATCGGAAATGCATTTCCTTTTTCAATCTCAGATTTCTCATCTGTGCCAAAAATTCAATTCCTCATTCCGTGATGAGAGCCGTCAATGATCTACCGTGAAAATAAAAAACATCCGATGTAGATGAACTTTATGATTTCTCTTCCCTAAGAGGGAAGAAATTCATTTGGAGTTTTAACTCAATTCAGCTATCTTTTTTAAGAATAAGCTGGAAAAGAAATATGCTTTGAACAGGGCTCCCCTTGAAGCATCCACCAATTTACCACATCCACATCCTTTCTCAACGTCAGTCCGTGATATCACCTAGGGTCCTTCACTCCTAAGAGGTTCTTTTTCTCAAAAAGAGAAAACCTCGAATGATTTCAGAGTGAGTCCGTGGCACGGAGATATGTACATCGTTTGAATAAGCGATCCTCCTACCCTGAAGGTTTATGTATTGTAACCTCATAATATAGCGTATTAATAACTATTAAGTTAAACAACGAATAAGAAAAGACAGGATCAATGTTGCATTTGTCCCCCCAAATACCCAAGACCAGATGATGAAGTTCCATCGTTCATAGACAGGTATCCTGACGAATCCTACATAATATTACGAATAGTTATGTCACTCAATGTGACCCGAGCCCCTTTGCATACGGAGTAGGATAAGCAAATCTTAATGAGGCGTAATGGTATTTGAATGAAATGATGGGAATCCTTTCTCGGATCCTAAATCGATTATCTAAACATCATCCTCTCATATCCACCATACGGGGATTTTAATATTTAATCGTTTCAAAAGATTCTTATTTACTTTTTATATTTTGAGCTTTGAGGGTTTTGGATTGGTTGAAGAGGTCTGGATGATAAATGATAATCACGGCTCCATATTATATCTCTGTCGGAGAGGCTGTGCAAAAATCGTGAAACACTGATCCTCTTCTACTTTTACCCCATGAACCTCCCCCCTTCCACCCCCTTCCACCCCCAAAATGTTCTAAATGGCGCTCTCATCCTTGATTTTACTCGGATCACAATCGCCATTTGAGATTAACAACCGCTGTGATTGTAAGCATCTATTTGTGGGTTCATCTAATTGATCTAAGCCGAATTGATTACCACCTCATGTCTGAATTCTACCTATCCACGGAGTACTATCTAATACTATCTAATACTATCTAAAACCATCTAATACTATCTCCAATTAAATCAATCGAGAATAAAAATCTCCGAAGAAGCCATAGAGATACTTTGCATAACTTCTACATTGTACACTATCCAATCATTCATTCATTCCTTTGCCGCTCGGCTGAGCGTTAACCTGTATTCAGCCAGGCACATCTCTTTTTGTGCGTCACAACTCCGCAACCATTTTCCATATGGCTAGGTGTGAAGAGATGAGCGCTTGGAGGCACAGAATATTGAACAACAATCCAAAAATCCAGATGTCTAACTTCTAGATCGACCTAAAAGCAAGGTGAGATGAATCATGGGTTAGATGCTTAAAAATATACGTTTGTTTTGTCCGAAGTTTTACGTCTGATTGCAATGTAAGCAATAAGCATTGATTCTTACGGGTTCTGGGCATCATCATGATGCACGACTAATACGAGCAACAAATAAATCCATCTTTGATAATTACCCCTGACTGGGACGGTGTACCTGCAGTAGTTCGCATGGTCAAGTTTCACCTGTTCTTTTCGGCATCTGCACCCCTCGATTTAACAAGCATTGCCTTTTTCCAAAAGACCTTCTTGGCACATCTCAGCCAACTGCCTTTCTTTAAGGTGTGGGATCACAGACTCCACATCAAGAGAAAAAGGATGAAAAGGCGCGCGCATGCATGGGTCTGAAAGGATATAGCCTTGCTTAGTATTAGCTTCTTCAAAGATTTCTCCTCGTCTGTAGAATCCTTGACGTTTGTTCGACAAGGTTCGCATCTAGTTCCCAAGTGGCTCGATACGGAAAGACCCAAAGAAAGGGATCAAGGCTGTGCGGGAGTGGTCATGGCCCAACCGTTTCTTAAGATATAACAGATCCTGAGAATCCTTATGTTAGGTTTCTACTCCATTCATTACAGCTTCTTCATTTGCTCTTTCTTATAATTAAATCGCCCTGTGGGAGTTAAAGTCATTCACTTCTTTACTCTCCATCTCTTTGCTTCCGCATCAAAAGATTCATTCATTATTTTCTTATTTTTTTCATTTCATACCAACACTCGTTGACCAACTTACTTTATAATAATGAAGTTTCAAACTCTATCGGGCCTTGCGGCTTTGGCCACCGGCTTCCAGCTTGTTGCTGCCACCGGATGGTCAGACAAGTCTAGCTTTTCTTGCCCTTCAAACACCAACAATGAGTGCTCTTCAACTCAAAAGAGTGGATGGGATTTCGGCGACCTTACATCTGGAAGCTTCAGCTTCTACGACGATTTCTCCTTCAGTGGATTTACATGCTCAAACACTTTCGGCAAACGTGATAACCCCAAGTTCCCAAGAACCTCGAGAGGAAAATGCATTTCCGGTACAGCTTCTTCAAACCATGGATCTTGCCCTCAGTTCTCCTGTGGTGGCTCCTCCAAATCCGGCGGATCATCAAGCTCTGGATACTCTGGCAGTATTTCCGCCTTCTCCATCTCTACAGTTCACGTTACTACTGAGTTCGACTGTGATTTGGAATTCCACTATGGTATGGGCGATGGATCTACTTGCAAGCAGGTCTCTCCTTGCTCAAGTCGAGGTTCCATCATTTCCAATACTCAATGTGGTGGTGCTAAGAACGTTACCGTTGTCTACTCTTCTGCAAGTCAAACCCACACTGCCGCTACAGGAAAAGCATCCTGCAGTGTTGGTATTAGCTCGGTAGGATTCGACTGCAGTTCGGCATCCACTACTCAACACCCATCTACCACCTACGCCAAGACCACTTCTGTCAAGACCACTTCCAGCGAATCCTCCAAGTACACTTCTTTTGAATCTTCATCCAAGACTACTTTGGTTGCTTCTTCCAGCAAAATCACTCCAATTAAGAGCATTCCTTCCCCAACAGGTACTTCATACACACTTGTCGGAACCGGTTCAACCAAGTCTTCAATCATTGGAACTGGAGTTACGCCAAGCTCAAGTGCCGAGACTAGCATCCAGACTACAATCAAGCCAAGCTCCAGTGCTGCCACTAGCATTATTGGTACCTCTGTTCACTCTTCCCCAGCCGGTTCTGCCCCAGGAAGCTCATCTGTTATCCAATTGACTACTTCCACCATTTACGCTACCTCTGTTTCTACCATCATTTCCTGCGCTGCTTCTATCACCGACTGTCCAGCTAGATCGACTGCTTTGACTACCGTCATGTAAGTTCAATATATTTGCCATATTCGGAGGTTTTTCTAATGTGCTTTATAGTATCCCAGTTTCTACCACCATTTGCCCAGTTACTGCCACAGAGATTCCAGGTTCATCTGCCCCAGGTTCATCTGTCCCAGCTTCATCTGCCCCAGCTTCGTCCGCCGCAGCTTCATCTGCCCCAGCTTCATCTGCCCCAGCTTCGTCCGCCGCAGCTTCATCTGTCCCAGGTTCATCTGCCCCAGCTTCATCTGCCCCAGGTTCATCTGCCCCAGCTTCGTCCACCGCAGCTTCATCTGCCCCAGGTTCATCTGCCCCAGCTTCGTCCGCCGCAGCTTCATCTGCCCCAGGTTCATCTGCCCCAGCTTCGTCCGCCGCAGCTTCATCTGTCCCAGCTTCATCTGCCCCAGCTTCATCTGCCCCAGCTTCGTCCGCCCCAGCTTCATCTGCCCCAGCTTCATCTGCCAGCTCCGTTACTGCTCCACATTCATCTGGTTCTGCCGCTCCCTCTGTTCCATGTGTATCTTCAGGTGCCCTCCTTTCTGGCCAAACTGCCTGCCCAGTTCCGTCCGGATCTAGTCCATCTTCCTCGAATGTCTCTTCTATCATCGGTACATCCGTTGGAACTGCCCCAGCTTCATCCCATGCCACTACCAGCGTAACCAGCCTCGCTACAACTGCTTACACTACCGTCGTCATTCATGAATCAACCACTATTTGCCCAGTTACCTTGACTCACACAACTGGAGGTGTAACAAGCTTTGAGACTACTTCAACAACTTCTACTGTCCGCTCTTCGTCCACAGTTGTTATCTCAAGTGTTATTATTATCCCAACTAGTGCTCCCGCTTCCAGTTTGCCCACTTCCAGTTTGCCCGCTTCCAGCGCCCCAGGCTCAAGTGCCTTAGCCTCAAGCGCTCTAGGTATCACATCTATTCCAGCTCCTACTGCTAGCAGCCCTGCTTCTTCATCAGCTCAAGGTGTTACTTCCATTCCAATTCCAACCGTTCAAACTACTGCCATCACCACAGTTGTTATCCAAACATCTACTACTGTCTGCCCAGTCACTTTGACCCACACTACCGGAGGTGTTACCAGCTTTGAGACCACTTCAAGTCTCTCAACTGTTTACTCTTCCTCTACTATCGTTTCATCAACTATCATCACTGTTACTGCTCAAGCCAGCTCAGTTCAAGGTCTTACTACCACCTCTAGTGCAATCACCCCAACCGAAACTGCTCCATGTCCAGATGTCTTACCTCAATGCTTGAACACCTGGATGTACTTGGTCGGTTGCGAGTCCAACACTGATTCAAACTGCTACTGCCCAGATTCTTCATTCATTTCCAACGTCTTTGGATGTGTATCCGCATATGGTGTTTCCGCATCTGACATTGATGCTGCCCAGAAATACCTTCAAGGTATTTGTGCTGCTCACGTCTCTACCAACCCAGCTATCGTCACCGCTGCTTCAACCGTCTACGTTTCAGCCCCTTCAAGCGGTGCTGCTGCTACTACATCCGCTCAAGGTATCGCTTCTACCCCAGTTACAACCGTCACTCTCAGCACTACTTTGATCGTTCCATGCACTGAGTCCACTGGTTCACTCTCCGGATCTGTCATCCCATCCTCATCAAGCACGACCATCATCGCCACTACAATTACAGTCCCACAAGTTGTTTTCTCCACTGCCCCAGCTGTTGGTTCCTCAACCCCTAGCGTAGCCCTCATCCCAGGTACCACAGCTGCTTCCCAAGCCGCTGGCTACTCTACCTCTTTCCCATCCAGCACTAGTCAAGTCGTATCTGGTGTCGCAGGAGCTACCAACGTTCCACCAGCCGCCAGCGCCCAACCCATTACATTCAGCGGTAGTGCCATCAAGACCACCAGTGGCTTTGGTGGACTCTTTGCCGCGGCTCTCTTTGCAATCTTCGCTCTTTAAGTGATTCATCCGATCTCACCCATCTATCTCATTCTATTTTATTTAACCAAAAAAACATATTCATCATACCTATGGCTAGGTATGCAAACACAACATCAAAGTCCGGGAGGCGTTCAATTCGATACCACATTTTCATTTTACTTTATACATACCTGATTCTTTTTCCTGACGGCGGAAGAAAGGAAGGAAATTTTATTAATCAGCTTTGTTCCATCTTTATGGACGTTACGCCTGTCTGGCATGGTACACATGAGGGTTGGGTTGGGTTGGGAGGGAAAGTGAGAAAGGGGGGGAGAGGGATCTAATTATGATCATGAATGAGTACTGTAATGGGTGCGGATTTTGAGGGAAAGAAAGAACGTATGAAAATTTGTAGTGGTGTATGTAATCAATCTTACGCTGTAATTATAGAGTTTTTTTTTCCTTTTTGGAGAGAATGTTAAATTAAAAGATTGTTGTTTAAATTGTTCTTTGTGTTTGTGTTTGTATTTGTTGTTAGTATTTGACCAGGTGAACTGTTATATATGAATTGTACTAGAGAGATAGTAGCTATACTCAATTGTTTTGTTGATAGATTATATAATATTGGAGGTAAATTCAATAATCTGGTTTATTTTTTCATTCCTCTCATTAATATATAAATAAAATATTATAATCATTTTCCTTTTTGTATCTAATAAGATGATTAGTATTATCTAGAATTTAAATATAAAGAGTTTATATCTATTCGAAATTACTTTTTTGGTAATCTATATATAATAATAACTTTTTTAAAGAATATAACTACAATAATTTCTGTAATTAATATAGTCTATTAAGATATTAATATTATATACTTTGTCAGTCTATTTATTATAATTAGGAGATAATCATAGACTACTCCTATTATTGAATCTTTGGATTTAAATAACGGATCTATGAAATCCTATGACATCAATTTCTATAATATAGGTGGTATTTCAGTTGTATTAATTTGTTTATAAAGAGGGTGGCGGAAGCCCCTGTGTTACAAGGTTTGCCGCCTAGATCATATGGAAGTGCTTTAGGTTCTCGAAGTAGATTTATAACCAAGTATCAAGCAGGGACTTAAAGTAATGATAATAATATGATACAATTCGTAACTAATAGTATGATATACTAAATGATTAATTTTAAGCATAAAGCTTTATATAAAGAAAACCTATTTTGCTTATATAAACCTTCATATTAATTATACTCCTTTGAATCTTTTGAATCTATTAGATCTAGGGTTTAATTATCAAGATCCTTTAGATCCTTTAGATTCATTATATGGTCTTAATATAGTGATTGATTATCCTTATCATCTTTACTATCCTTATCATCACATAATCCTATATTACAATAATTCATAACATTATCTTCTTCTTAGTTTAATACTTATCCCAAACTCTTATAATCATATTTTCTACTATATTATGATTTTTTGAAAGATAACTTTTCTTCTTTTCTTTCATTATGCTACCTATACAATCAAAGAAGTATAAGGAGTGGATTGAACTTGCTTTCTTAATTAAGAAGGTTTCTAGTTCTTATCGATTGCTAATGAATCGATCTGGTAGAGCGACTTTAAGAGTCTTGGTGATAATGATCTCCTTAGGATCTTTGATACCTCCCATAGCGATATCTCCGTCCTTATTGATACTTTTAGGAGTGACCTGGCTGATTGTAACAAGATTGCTAAACTATAGTATCTTAGAAGATATGATGTCATTACTTATCGAGTCGGTATTTGAAGCAGTAATGGTGCTCAAAGTGTTACGAGGGTAGCCGTCTAGATCATATAGAAGTGTTCTAGGCTCTCGAGGTAGGTTTATAATTAGGCATCAAGCAGGGACTTAAATAATAACAAAATAGAATATGCTATTCGTAACTAATAATAGAGTATACTAAATGATTAATCTTGAGCACAAAGCTCTATACAAAGGAAATCTATCTTGATTATATAGACCTTCTTGCTCCTGGTCGAATATCGACTTCAACGATCGATCTCGTCGAATATCGATTTCGATCTTCGACGTGTCACATGACCTTTGTCCCGTGATTCTTATTATCCTGAGGCTAATCCTCTGGGACATTACTAATCCGTTGTAACACCAAATAAACCAATCTATTCAGGCTATCCAATAATATCCAGAAGTATATAATTAAAATAGTTTTATAATTTAAGAGCTTTATATTCAATTTAGTTATCAATTAATTTATTTATATTTTATTTGATTTAATAACGACTTTACTTCCAAGTAAATACCAATAATAAAGCCTTAACCTACAACAACCAATCAGACGAACCTCAGGCAGCCGCTGCCTTCAGTACAGTATCGTTACAGGCTGATTCTATCTTTTCGTTCTAAGCGAAGCCAACTCCTTGTTTTGTTATATTTGTAAATGACTCTATCATTTTGGAATAATCTTTAATGAAAACTTAGTAAAGAATCCTAAAATTATTTATATATCCTAGAAGTTTCTACATATCTGTCTTGGTCGGACGATATAACCTAAGAAGGTTAAAATTCCTCAACGCTAGACTCGCATTTCGATAGTTTGAGTTGTGAGTCGACTTTTCTGAATGCCTCAATTATCTTAATGATATGCTCCTTATGTTTTTCCTCATTTTGAGAGAAGACAAGGATATCGTCTAGGTAAAAATCACGAATGAGCCAAGTTCCTCAAGTATCTCGTTATTCTGTAGTTGATATATAGCAGGTGTGTTCGTTAGTCCAAACTATATGATAGTATATTCCTATAGTTCGGAGGGTAGTATGAGAGCGGTTTTATATTTATGGCCTTCCTTTGTTCGTGTTAAGTTAAAAACATTTTTTTTGGTCAAATTTTGTGCATATTATTGCCTTGTTTAATTTTTCCCTTAATTCCTGGGCTTTAGATAGTGGGTATACATCTCTGATTGTTCTGTTGTTGATCCAACAATAATCGTTACAAGATCGATCGTTCAGGTCTCCTTTCTTGAATATTAACAATATATTGGTTGCACAAGGGGACAGATTTCCGAATCCATTCTTCCTTTTCAGTTTTCACCTTGTATTCTTTTCGTATCCTTATGGTGCTAGGGTTGTATGGTCATAACTTTTCGGCATGGGTATTTAGATCTCTATTTGAAGTTGATCTTATAGTTCTAAGACTAATATTCTGGTAGGGCTCTTAAGTCCTATAAGTCTTCAAATAGCTTAGCGAATTTTCTGTACTACACTGAAGTTACTTTTTCATCAATTTTACTAACGAGTAAATCATCCATGGCTGCTATAGCACAGTATCAGGCCTCCTCAGAAGTCATCTCTTTCAGGCCATGTAGTCATTTAATGTCGTACGCACAGCTATCGAATGTCGGTGTATCTTTTACTTAATCAATGTTGGGGTTATGCTTAATCCAAGGAGCTCCGAGGACGACTGTATATCTGCCCAATGGTAGTAAGTCCAGATTGACTTGTTCCTTATACCCGCCTGATATAATCAATTTGATAACATTAATTTCTCTGTGTATTTAGCCATTAATTCCTATCTTTTCCTCGCCCAATAATATCAGTTGGTAAAATCTCTCTTTGGCTTGGTGAAGATTATGTTCTCTATAACGATATCTAGATCTATAAATATCCCTATAGCTCCAAAATCAATCAAGACTTTAGCTTTCCTGTTTTCTCAATTGACTTTTATAATTATGTTGGTATCACTCCGGTGATACGATGCCTACTAGTAGAAGGTATCACGAGTTTGGTATGCAATTCTTGCTTGTCATTATTATGTATGAGAAGAGGGCCCTATTTATAATAGAAGAGGTAGGCGCTAGTACTCGCTAGTGGGTACAGCTCCCCTTTCCAGTACAGTAATCACATGATGTACCGACAAATTACTTATCCAATCCCAATTGTATCATTAAGTTCTATTGATAATGGTTCAATAATCTAATCTTTAGTGAAAAGATTTAATCATTCTTGTTGATATTTGCTTATATTTAATAATCAATAAGGGATAATAAGTATTAGCCCCAATAGATTTATTTGGAAATCTTAATAATATTCTTTATTTGAATAAAATTCATTATAATTGTTTAATCTTCATCAGATTCTCTAGTTTATATTCTATAATAAGATTTCCCATATATCTCCAACTATTAGATTATAATTATTGCATCCTTATTTATTATCAGAGTAAGAGGAACTTATGTAAACGATAAATCTTCTAACATCGATCATACCTATATTTTTCTGAAATATTACTCGATATGAGTCACTCTATACTACAGCATGCAAGATTAATAGGGTTGGATGATCATGGGTTTGGTACTTTTCGACAAAATCCGGGGTTTTCTTTTACATAGGAACCAGAAAGTAATCTTAAGAACCTGAAGAAGTTTGATGAGTTTCGTCGTCATAACCCGGATTCGCTTAAAAGGAAGGAGAAGCCATTGGGATCAGCAAGGAATAATCGAGAGAGTCAAACCCGGGTGTAAGAAAATCAATCTGGCCGAATTGATTAAATTAATTAAATTGACCAGAAGCAACAGACGAATAAGCTGGCGCTGACGGCGCAGGGATTTCCTTATCTTTTTCTTTCCATTCTCCCTCTCCGTGTGCATCAAGTTTATTGAGGAACTTAAGTCTCCGCTCAGCCATCTTATTATGACGCCCACGAAGGTATTCCTGTTGTTTTCACAGACGAAAGATCTTAGCCATAGCTTCCTCTTCCTCTTTCCGAAGTTTTTTTTCTTGTTTATCCAAAGATCCCCAATCGCTCATTTTGGGAACCTTCCTATCCCATTCATCTTTCAAACGTTATTCTGCATCACAGGGGGTACACGCTCGAACGCATTTGGAGCGCAGATTTTTCCGCTAGCTGTATATAATCTTTACGCAGCGAAGGCTTTCTGCACGACAATGAGTGCATGGAACCATTTTGATATCAAAATAAAAAATAAAATAAAAATTATTAATAGTTTAATAAATTAAAGGATTTGAGTTGGTGTTTTAAGAAGAACTTTCTTTTGTTAAGATTATATTAAAGAATTCAAAGAAATAAGATTTATACCTTTTCAAGGGAAGATTTATTTAAAGGGTATAATATTTATTTATTTATTTTCAATTTCAATTTCAGTATTATGATTATAAAGAATTTGATATCTAATATATTATAAGATATCATTATATAAATATAAGATAATATTAAAGAAAATATTATTTTATTATAATTATATAATTAATGATCGTTTTTTATTAAAATAAAATCAATTTAAACTTTTTTGTTCAATAAAAGAAAATAAAATATTATAATATTTATATGTTTATATCTAAATATCGATTTGAGAGAATAATAAAGTTTATATTTAATAGATTTGATTGGGATATTTTATGGAGTTGTATGGTTTTTTTTATTTATCTGCCAATAATATCCCTAGTACTTCCACCAAAACGCAAATCTTTTAACATACTTTTCTCATTAAACTTCAGTATAACAGTATGATTGAAAGACCAAGATTCTGAAATGTATACCATTTTCCTTTACTGCATAGTCCCAACAACAGTGAAGGTGGTAGCTGGCAGTCAATGATATTTGAAAGTATAGAAATATCTTTCAATTAGAGATTGAAGCTCGGGAATAGTGTATGAGCCGGTGAGATACCTGTTGAAAGAGAATCAATATGTAGTTCGGAAATGATGTAATGTTCGAGAGGTACAAGATCTAGACACATGGTCTTCTGACGTAGATTATTTTTATCCTCTGCATCTATTTTCATCACAGCATAAGGTTTGTGCAACCTTTCATATTCTTGAACAGAGAAGGTATATAGACTTTCAATAGTTTACGAATGGTGTAATCTATTTGAAAGGTAAACTCTGTAGTATATTAGTATTCAAGCAATATCTACCAATTCTACACCAGATATTCTCAATATCTCATAGCAAATAAGCGATGTGAACTCTAGCTCAATGTCTAATCCCAACATACATAGATAAACCTACCTACAGAACTCAAACAGAGGTGACACAGACAATCAGTGAAACACCATGACAAACTCCCAAGACTGCAGTTCATTTAAGATGACCGAAGACCATGGTCCTACACACCATGATCCATAACACGAACTTTCTTGAAGAGCTTGTGATACACAAAAATCGCCACAAATATTCTCTCAAAAAAATCCCACATTCATAGCCATGAGTTCATGATGTTTGCTTGGGGTGTCAGCTTCAGGCTTATAATAGAAGGATGAGTGTCCTGTTGATGATTTTCGTATGCTCTTTACTCAACTCACCTTTGTTTCTTTTTCCTTCATGAAGAGTGAATAGAGGATTTCTCTTTCATGATATGAAGCTTAGTGAGGTTTTTGCTTGAGGTTCATTATGCTCTGAAATTTATCCTTTCCGGGCGCAGTGTTGTTTCAGATCGAAGTCAAAGATACTCATCTTTTTATCTGAAGGTCAGCAATTATCCGGCTCAAAGTAATCTATGAATTCTTCCATCTTATGTCTTGAACTTTGTTATGCTGAAAAGCTATGAGACTTACCATATGAATCTTAGTTCAACGATGCGATGGACAATAGAACGCTTCCAATATTCTAGAGCAAGCCGATAGATATATTCTGGAACATCCCTTTCCAACCTCATCATTGCCACTATCGTCACTACACGACTCCTTCTAAACATACATCGGATAATTCTTTCTCGAGAACCAGAGGAAGAACTCCCTTTATGTTCGACTCCAAGCTATAGGAGCATTGAGAGAATCGATACATCCCACATCAATCTCATATGGATATTTAAGTTTCTGGAGCGGCTCCTGAGACTCCTGGTTATTCCTAGCCATACATATAGATGTTGAAAGATCAACCTTTGGGGAAACAAAGCAGAAAACTGGAAACACCTATAAGAAATCATCCGAACAATATAAAAAGACATGTCCTCTCAAGTGTCTGTAGTAATTTCGCGCCATGGAGAGAACCATAAAGTTCTCTTGAATAAGAAATTGCGCTAGGAGGTTTTCCGAGAGAGCAGTTTCCACATTCTTGACCTTTAGGTCCTATTGGTAGATCTTGAATTCTACCAGCACGACCAATATATGCATAAACATCCGAAGAGAGTTCTTGATAATAGGTACTTGAATACAACCATCGATGACAATCCAGAAGCTTGGGTGATGTACAAGGATTTCCTACTACATTCATCTGAAAGAGTGGAGGCTAGAGGTTGGAGATCTTAGGATCAACATCACTCAATGGTGGCCCTATCAATTGGAAAATGAATCATTGGTTTCTAAAGACAAGCTTAAGTCTTACTATATTTCTCATTGTGAAGTTGGAACCAGAGTACAAATTCCCTCTGGGAAGAAGTCTGCTCCCTGGATCAAAAGAAACCTACTATAACCCTAGAGGGATCTTGTACTTGATCTTGGAATTGAATTAATTATTTACAAATATCTCCTTGCCAATATGTTTTGGAATGGAAAAGGGGATTGTGGGGAGAAGTTTCTTTTCTCAATCTTAATTAAGGGGTATGTGTCAAAACTTGTACTTGATCTTGAAATTGTTATAGATAGATGTCTGTTTATTAGGAAATACCCTTAGGGATGAAAAAGTGGTTTTTGAGAGGAATTTTGTTCTCTTGATCTCGATTAAAGGAGGCCTCGTATGATTTGAGAAGGTCATTGTGTTTGGGACCTTTAAGTAATTCGCCCTGGAGGAGCCTCGCACGTGGACACTTTTTCAGATTGGTTCAGCATATACCTTGAACGAAGTTTATTATTTTCCTTTATCGATACCTTTTATTGATCTTGGTGAAGTCAGATAGACTTCTCCTTGCCAGTATCATTTTCATTGGTCATGCTGCAGCTACCAACAATGCCTTGGCTGATCTAAATACCATAAAAAGATCTGAGAACAAACAAAACATAGAAATGTCACAAAACCATGCTTCAGCTATGAAGAAAGACATTATAGACCTGGATGCCATGGAGTCTTACCTCAAGATCTGAGTAATGATCAGGCAGGGCCGAATTCTCTCAATCGCCATATAAATATAATCCCAAGTGCGATAAGGCCAGCGTCGTTTGCTTGAGCCTAGAGATCGAAGCCCACCGCACATCCCAGCATCCTTTATCAACCTCAATAATATTGGGTTCAAGAACGTAGATTGAATGAGTTATATAGATATAGCTAAAGGCTGAGGTTATTATGTTGGTGTGGTGAGGTTTTCCATGCAGTTCTTAGTCATTTGAAGTCAAAGAATTTGAGATCTTGGCTCATTATTGCTGAGATAGATATGCGAAAATTGTTGGTAGGTGTGCGATTTATCCCAAAGCAAAGATTAAGGGGCAAGTAAACTTTAACCATTGAAGGTGTCCTTTCTCGTCTCATGGTCGATGACACATTGACTTAATTATTTCAACGTGACTCAGGAGATAATGCTGTAAGTCTCACAGTGTTAGCACTATGATTTTCGCCGGGTTGAAACTCTCTGGTCGGGTATGAAAGCTCCATACAGGTTCAGGCGTCACCTTCAGCAGAACATCCCAGGGTTTTAGTCAAGGCCCATAAGGAGGTTTATTCAAGAAGATCAAAACTCAGTCAACATCAAATAAGTCAGGCTCGTATAAATATCGTCTTTAGCATGCTTCAGAATGAATTTTAGGAACCCTCGCGCAGAGCAGATATGCGTCCGCCAAACCAAAATCACATCAGACTTTATCCAGTCACACAACCCAAATTCTTTTTACATTGCACGAAGGTACTAAGAGTTGGCAATCTCAGAAAAGGTCTTTTACTTCCCTTTATTACAGGCTATTGAAGACATTGGCCTTTCAATTTGTATGCGGCGCTTATCAAAGATTCCGTGACCTCACGAGGACTCCAATAACGAATGGCTATGTTCTATCAGTACACGACAAGAGGAAAGAATCTCATATTGTGGCAAAACTTAGCTGTCAGCCCAAAGAAAGCTCGTTATTGCTTGATTAATACATCATTTAGCGTGTCAATCGCGTGTGCTGCTATTATTTGCTTTTGTGAATCGGAGCTGTTATCCGTTAAGGCAAGCTTCGCAAAATGTAGGCGGGAGACTCAACCTAGTTGACGTAACTAAGGACACTTAAGTCTAATACCCTACTTTCGGACCACCCCCTAATTCGGACCATCTTTTACACCAAAAATTGTGATTTTTACTTATTAATAACTTTACAATTAGTAAATAAAATTTATTGAAATTTGAATTATAGATTTATTATATAATTAATAATCAATTCTGAAAATTTTAGAATTTTTTAGAATTTTATTGATTAAATAATTGAACATTGAAATTACAATTCTTAATTTGTATATAAATTCTATATAAATTGAAAATTGTAATTTTAAATATTTATATTTCAATCAATAAAATTACCAAAAATCCGAAAATTTTAAAATTTATTATTATCTATATAATAAATTTATAATTTAAATTTTTTAGAATTTTATTGATTGATTGTAAAGTTATTAAAAAGTGAAAATCACCATTTTTGGTGTAAAAAGGTGGTCCGAATTAGAGGTGGTCCGAAAAGGGGTACTAGACTTACCAGCTGCTTGTTTCAGAATGATATTTGAGTTATTGAAGTCATCCTGCCAGAAGAAACAGGGGCATTACCAACCCAAGCTATTTGCGTTTTCTCCTCGCCATTTCCCCGAATACATTCACCGATTTCCTTTTCTATCGGGAAAGTGCTTTGTTATGCATATCCGGCTGCACACCACGAGTGATATTGTGTGGCTTGTTTAGGATTTTTAATCCTGGCTCTGCCAATCGTATCAATAAATATAATAATTTCTCAGCTAGATTGTACCCCGCTTTTTTGAGATGAAACTGTTGGTCTCGAAGCATGGCAGCTTGCACATATATGCGGTAAAGTCGCACAGCTCTTCCTATCATTGCACAACATTTTTTGTTTATGTTGAGCTAAATGATTCGGCGCGAGTATGGGCAACCAATTGGACCCTTGACCAAACTAGTGCTGCAAATCACAGCCGAACCGAATCTTAACCTACCATTCATTAGCCATCGAGCCATGTATATTCGGAATTTATGTAATCAAAATGTATATTTTTTTGGATAATGGTCGTCAAATCGTGGTAATAGCTGCCAGTATATTGATATAGATCTTTTTAGCAGCATATCAATACTATAATAAGGCTCGTATTCCCGAAAACCGCCAAGGATTTAAGTAAAGCAATGTAGGCATTGCTGCTTCCGTCAATCTAAGCCGACGGCCTATGCAAATTTTAGGCGCAATTTCCGAAAAATTATTGAAGAATTGGTTGCCTCGCTGCAAGCTGCTTCTTATATTGGTTCTGTGCTGGTTGAGTTACATCGGAGACGCTTCGTGTTTAGCTTTAGTATATCCGCCCCACTCTGGCAGCTAAGCTATTCATCCTCAGGCGTCATATCAATATATATATATCTCGTCTTATATCAATATTATTATGAATATTTTGAATCATATGATTCGTCTCGTCCAAAGGTTATATTACAAAAGTGGTAATTGATGGTTGAGGTTGGTATTCAGAATAATAAGCAGATAATATATTTTCAAAATATCCTATTTCGGGGTTCTCATCATGTGATTTTGAACTAACGTCGAGGCTCTGGCTTTGTCAGGTTAAGTGAAGTCATATCAATTGTCATGATCAAATCTACAACCCTAGTGCATGTCATGTGTGCTCGTGACGCGGAAGGCATCAAGAATGAAACTTGCACCTCTCGGCAATCAAAAATCGGAGGTCATTAAAATCGTGCTTCGGCTGCTGATCAAGATATTCATTCCTTGAACGATATCAGAATTCTGGAATGCTTCGTTTTAGAGGCCCACGTTGTGCCTTGTGATTTCTACCTTGCGATTTGTTAATTTTGAGGAGATAATGATATGCTGCTCGAGGCTTTAACTCACCGAAGGCAAGTATTATTACAGGCTGCTCATATCACAGAACAGCGTAGCCTGAGATTGCACTGGTGGAGAATGGCATAGCATTGTTATTATACGTGTAGATTCAATAACCAGTCTCTTCACACGAGCTTCTGAGGCGATATCAATTGCATGATTGAAGTTGTACATGCAGTCGCAACATTGAGAATCATTGGTCTGAAAAGCAGCACGGACTAGCGTTAAGAGGGCTGCGCGGTGATGACATTATGAAGACTGCGAGTAGCGATGATAGCTACAGCAAGAAAGCATGCAAAGCATGTACTGAGACCGTGTTGGCAGAATTTAGGCTCGGTCTCATTGATCTCAGCCCAATGTGGGCCATATGAGGTGTCGCAGGCAAATTCGCCAATCATTAGACACTGAAAGAAAAGAATGCAATCAGCCATCCGATGAGAATTTGAACTAATCAACAAACCCAAGAAACTCAATGTGGATGATTTCTAGATTGATGCGCCTTAAAAAACACACTTGGAGAGAGAAAGTGGTCAGTATAGGGCCACCTCAAAGAGAAGCGATTGTGGGTTTGAAGAAGATTTCCAATATCCTGATATTGGAGAGAGCTTCAATACCGCAACTTCAGGCACATAATTGCACACAGCGTCCGAGATTTTCCATACCGTGTAAAAAATTGTAAGTACCCAGCCCCCGCAGCCGACTACTGACTGTGGTGACTCAATCCCAAATTTCAGCCAGCTGCTGTTGTAGCTTGCTTGGTTGCTTGTGCATGCGATCAAGCATTAAATACCAGGTGTTTAGCAAACAGGAAACTTCCTGTAATTGTGAGCTTTTCGAGTACCACTTTACTATCCAACGAAAAGATTTCTAACGGCCAAATCGTAGATTGAACAGAGCAAAAACCTCACAGCCACTTTGAATCGAGGTAGACAACTTCGACTGTTACGACGTAGAGCAAATAAAAAGTATGAAAGTTTTCATAGGAAATTTTTGTAGCCTCGACATGTAATATACTATCATGTCACAATCTATGCCAAAAATACATCCTACCCTTTCAGCCCGGGGACGTGGCTTATGAAACCCGCAACCATAGTCCACGAAGGACATTGAAAGAGCGGTGCCATAGTTGTATTCTAGGACCGATGACAAGTAGACTGTAGACGATTGAAGAACGCTTGTGCTTGCCTTGGCATCTAGTCCCATTGGCACGGCTATGAGCACGAGTCACGACAACATCCATCAAGAGTCAAATATTCGTAGAAGTAGGAATGTTTAACGGCAATATGATTGGCCCTAGCACAGATATGGAGATGCCAGTACAAAACGGCTCTGTTTTGAGCAAATCTACTTCATTGCCACAAAACGTTGGTGGACTTATCACATGATGCTCCATATTTTCTCAGGCCCTGATCTGTCTCCGCTCATTCTCAAAGAGAAATTGGTCAATGTTAGACCACGTCTGTAGTGGTGATGATTGGCGAAGTTATTGTGGCTAGAAAGGATGCTCGACAAGCCACAACACTTCGACCAGACAGAATCGCAGTCATTGTGAAATTACAGCATGAGGCCTCACGTGGTTATTTGATCTTCCAGGAAAATCGAATCATGTATTTTATTTACTATTTGAATTGAAAACCAAAAGTTCTATTATAATATATTAAAGTTATAATCTTTATATTTGTAAAGACTTCATTCAAAAGTCGTATGATATTTAGGTGATATCTTCTTTAAATCATAAAAATATCCTATATAATCATATTGACTAATTAGTAAATAGGGGGGGGGGGATTGGGTTGGGGGGGAGACAAACTTATCACAATACCACAAATGACTATAGAAGTGCAATAAAAGCCCCGCTTGTTCATTCTCGCCAATATCACACACCGATCCATATATTCCGCTGCTTGGAGTCACAATCGATGACTATTGTGTCCAGTCGTACGGTATGGCATCTAGTTCGTCCAACGTTCTACATATGTCCTCTTCAACCCCATATAATACAACATTTTCCGGCTATGAGACTGATGCACGGCACTAGTAATGGCAATTCACGTCTTCTTCCGATGATCACCGCGCAAAGGCAAACGATATTGTACTGCTGAAGGTCTTCTCTGGCGACAACATGTTTGTCTAGTTTCTCCCGAGTGCGTGTTTCACTAGGGACAATGCAGTGGTTCTGTACTATAGTGCATGTTGTACGCAGGATGGCTTCTCTTGTGCAAACGTTCTAATTAGCGGAGCCTTGATATGCTTCAACTTTCGCCACCAGACTGAGCCAAAAATTAGTGCGGTAGTATCAGAATTATGCCGTACTTGCCGCCCACCGGCCTGGGAACCGGTAGCGCCAACGGGTAGTTGCTATTTCGTATGTATGCAAGCTAGTATCGTCCGGGTGAGTATAATTAAGGGGATACTCTGTCTGAGAAAGATATGTCTTCAACAGGATGTCTAACTCTCTATAATCCATATCTTCAGCAACATAGATTGGATTCCATAGTTATTTCCAGCTATATTGGCCAGGAGCGATTTCTACCTTTTCTGTCACTTATCGCATTATTATGTACAGTCACAAGCATGATATATCGGCAAAATCTGTTGCACAAAGGCGGGACATTATGCTACCAAGGAAAGAAAGAATCACTATGGTAATGATTGGGTATCAACTTATCGCAAGGTGGACACATCATCTGCGCGAACAATACAATGGTCGTCAATGCTATGGGACCCGGCTAACGTTGTGATGCCGTTGGCCCTTTACTTTCTATCAATTTGGAATGATGTGCTTTTAGAGGCAGTACAATACACTCTAGTCATTTGAAGCTCTTTATCACTACTAGCAGTTTATCCAATAGGCTTGGGTCTCGAAGCTCGGAAATCGACCCATCACTAAGCATGTCTGACCTTCCAATGAATTCACCGTTTCAAACAATCCAATACACCAGAGAGATTCAATATGTCGAGGGCCAAAACTGTTCTTAACCAGAGGGTCTCTAGCCCGAGTTGTTAGAATCGCAAGGAGCAGCGGAGCCTACATACAAATTTCATAGCGGCTCATACGGACCAATGCATTTCGTATCTTCCGAACAGCCTCATTTCCGTCTCATTTTCGTCTCACAATGTCTGCTGGCTTTACCAGCGTATTTCCCTGGGAATGTGTACTCATCACATTGCTTGGATGAGTCATGTGCCGTCAAATTTCCCAACCACGTCGACCACGATCTCCACTTTACAATTTGGGATAAGACTTATGGATTGACCGAGAAATAACACCGAGGGGAGTTTAATGATCAAGGGGAAGTTCAATGTGGCCACCGTGTAGCCCTTGAATTCCTACACCGTCTACACCCAAAGTATGCTGTTGCCTACCAATGCCAATTTCATTGCAATTCCCTGCCAGCCGTAATGAGCGCCTCAACCACTGTCAGCATATCAAAGCGACCAGTTCCGCAAAGGCGAACGCGCTAAATGAGCCTGAAGGAGTGATGATGCGCTATTGATTCTTCACCGAGTATAGCAAGTTGAGTCAATTGGATGAAGTACGTCGTACTGGACAGATAGGATCTCCGGTAGTACCCTAAGCACGCCGATATTGGATGGCAAACTTAGTCATACTTAATCTACTGGGCCACCAGTATCCGAATGACGATGACAATGATATGCTCAGCATTAGCCTTTCGGGGGCACTATGGTCATCCAAGCTTCAGAGCTCGACAACAGGCATTCCTGATAACATGATTAGTTGACGGGACAAACGCTTGCAAAAGAAGGATCTGCGTATTCGGTACAGCTTAGCATTCCCGCCGATGGCAATCAAGCAATTAGATCCAGACAACTTGAGATTGGCTCATTCGGGTAGTGTGCCAGTCATCACCATGACAAAGACAGCAAGGCGCGATGGGTACTCCAAGCATCATATTGCGTAGCAACTACAAAGGCATTCCTAATCATTGAGCTGTAAGATTACAACTTGAAGGCGAATATTGGTTGTGGAAATTTGAATTTCTATTCATCAGCTTCGTACAATTCAGGGGCATACTTACAATGTGGCGTAACGCCACCATTTTGCCGACAGAGCGGAAAAACTTGATGCTGCAGGTATCCTAAATGGTGCAAAGTCGATTTGATGACAATTGCCAATGTGTCTACAAATTACAGAGGGGATTCGAAATATTTGATGCATCAAGAAGATTCAGCAAGATCGTTACTAATTATAATCTCACAGCCATTGCCACGATCGCCAAGCGTGCACAGCCATTCGGCTGTAAGCCAATGAGATGCCAGTTTGGATGCCTGAGCCAATCGGATTTCTTTTTCACAAACATAGTTTTCACATTGACAAATTTTGTTCTCGTCTGCTGAAATATTCCCTTTAAAGCGTAGAGAATTTTGCAGCGGGCGTAGACGGAATATTTGATGGCACGAGCGGAGCACGAACGAAATAAAGGATTGTAATGCAATTCTAGTACATTAGGAATAGGATCAAGTCGCCTCTTCGCCTCCATCGGGTTTCGCCGGCCGCTTAGATCCGAGAGAACAGGAGATACTTTTCGTACCACTCATTACCACTCATACCACCACCGTGATATTCTAAGAGAAAAGTTATCTTTCTGCCGTAAGGCAAACCCCAGGTTTCTACTTTTGGGAGATATTGAATATAAAGCGAAAATTAGGGGGTGCTTTCAAACAAAATAGCCTCCCGTGACGCTGAACCGCTTAGCCATTCGTCCAACGGGTGGGAGCATGACATTAACTTGGCTCTGGATGGGTATGTGCAGAAGTCCCATGCGCTTTATGGTCGACAGATTTACATGGAAAGCGCGGCAACCTGTAGGGCCCTCTTCGCCAATTTCCAGATTTTCCAATTTCCATTTTCATGAAATGTATGTTTGCACTCGCAAATGAACTTTATTATGTTTGCGCAAGGCGGTCGCTGGAAGTTATGCATATGCAGATGCCAGGTTATTCGCACCTTTTTGTGCCCAGCCCCATTATCTTCGTCAAACTGCTTATGAAAGCTAGGAAAAACTCGTGGCTTTCGCCTTGGACTTTTATTGTGAATCATCGGTTTGTGTATCTGAAAGCGATGACAAGTATATCTGTTCTTCTAAGATTCAGCTGATGCCCATGAGCCTTGAGATCACCCGGAAAAGGAGCAATTCGGTAAACAATAAGAACATGACAAGGAGGATCCCTCATCCTCAAAGTATGCCGAATAAGAAGATGTAGTCATGCTGTTGACCTTAACGTAGGTCTAATATACTAAGCCCTCAACGTAAATTTAGGAATGTCCGATACCGAACTGTAATATTTCATGTATACGGAGTACCGGTACCTTATTGGATTTCTCAGCGCAGAACGAGGCATTTAAAAGCTCAATGCTACGAAGCGGTGAAATCAAAATTTGAATCAAACTTTTGATCATTGTTTGAATAGCGATCTGTGCCGCAACTTGCTCACAGAGACACCCGCTTAGACTCCGCATTAAAGGAGGATTGAAGGCAGAAAAGCAACCATCTTAAAGTTTCAAAGATCCCTTTTTTGTCAGTAAATCAGTCAGCGGGAGGCTGGAAAACGTTTTAGGATTTCAGAGTTTGGATATGTGAGTAATTTGGACACTAGGCATGAATTCGGTAAAGACTCATTCCGATTGCGCGTAGTTCTAAATTCCTAAACGCTACACTCTATAAAAGAACAGCGTCAAGAGATTAACGATCTGTTCCATGTGTTTTTGAAGGTGCTAAATAAGTAGTCCTTAATGGAGGAGTTGAGGTTGTTACGAATTCTTGAAACATGCACCGCCATTGAGCTGCCGTGGATCATTTGATCCTCCCCGATTGTGATCAGTCAACTCCTACATGCCACCAGTGAGGAATGGGCTTGGTTCCTAACGAGCTAGTTTTTTGAAATTGACAGGACATGAGGTGCGTAGGTATGGTGGTTGGAAAGGGGAGTAGCCGAGAGCATTTGGCTTAGAATACGGCCGGCTTCATGCTGTCCTATGCTTTTGCTCACTTCGTAAACCAGTGAATAGATGTTGAGGGAGTGAATGTGAATGTGAATATATACCCAGGTAGGGAAAGGAGTTCATGAAGGAAAGAGATGTGAATGTGAGTCGATGGGCAGAACCTCGAGATCTTATGTCAGTTTAATGTTAGGGAATCCTGAACTACAAGTATATGGTTTGGAGAACACTGGCGAACGACTTAGGAAGGGAGAAAGTTTACCTAGGACTTGAGGCTGAATGAAATTCCTGCACGTGGAGATTGGAAGTTTTGGGGGCCAAGTCAAATATTTGCTTATGCTCATATGCATTATCTCGTCAGAAGGCTGCGCGCCTACTATGTCTAGATGCAGAAGTAGCTACATTAATATCAATATTGAAGCTCTGGAATAGATGACAACGTCAACCCGCCTGGTAAAGACCAGAGCAGTAAATTGAACAGACTTCAAAAGAAATATATATTTAATTTATATATTGTATTTTAATATTAGATTATACATATCTTTTTAATTATATTCTTTATAATTATTCTTACAATTTTTATTTTTCTAATTTTTTTAATTATATTGAATTATATAATTTTTATTTAAATCTTTTTAAATAATCTTTATATAAAAGATTTTATATAATAAATTTTAAAATCTTAAAAAACTTATTATTATTATTATTATCATTTTCTAAAGTGATTGAATTTTGATATAAAAAAACTTTTCGTTAAGTATAAATAATCCATCAGTGGGTGCACGGACGTCACTGGTGGTGTATGCACTAGCGGTAGAATGGCTCCAACTCGGTGAACCGATGTAGAGCGCTTCAACTCACCGAATGGTTTGCAAAATGGTTCGCCAAATTGCCTTCAAATCGGAGCCTCACCTCACATGTTTGAAAACATAAAAGATTGTAACTCCGCAAACTCTCAAATGCAGAATCAAGGGGCTTTTACCTTTTGCCATCGATATATTTCAGTTGCTCTCGGATTATTCTATGAACTTACAATCGATAATAAATTTATGTTCAATCAGCACATAAACACGTTTGTTAACGGAAACCTGAAAATCCAGGCGCATGTACTACTTATCAATCCACACTTCAACTCAAGATCCAACTCGGTACGTTAATGTTCAAAGCCTTGCCCCGAATTATGATGATTAGACATGGCGCTGACAAAAATTTAGAAATGATGAAAACAGCAGATGTAAGCGATTTATGGATACAGCATCAGCGCCGAAATACGAAGACAACTCAATCTTGGGCGTGCACATTATGCCAGGAGCACAAGATATGCCTTTCCGAAACCGACTTGTGGAACCATGCAGAAAAGGACCATCGGGATGAAATCCCAACTGACCAAGACGAACTTAAACGATTCCGCAAATCTTATGAAAGTGAGAGCGCATTGAAGAGGTTAGTCTAATCCGCTATCTGTGGGGACGAGATAGGCAAGGCCGTTGCTCCCTTTCTAGGAAAAGTGAGGCTGACTGAAAGTACAAAGAACGACAAAAGATGATTCACAATCCCGGAAACCTTCAAACAATGAGGCTGCCACAGCTAGCTCAACCACTCCAACTTTACACTTACAATCTAAGCGACCGCTCAACTCTACCCAACCTAGTCGATCGCTTTCTGGCCTTCAGGCACTGAACTTAGGACCAAATGAAGGCAACACTATGGAGGATGAAGAAACCACAGCGTATAAGCCGCGCAAGAGAGCTGCCGTCGGAGACGGTATATCAGCAGGTTCAGCATCACCATTCCGCGAAGAATCAGAATCACCTCCGCCGCGAAGATCTCTAGCTCGCCCAACTTCTGGACAAATCCCTGTATCAGATACCGAGACTCGGCGGCAGGCTACAAAGGGACAATTATGGACTCCGGATCGAGACTCGCCATTTACAAGATCATCCTTCGATCCCTCCAACATCGCTTCCACACAAGCCTCAAAATCTCGAGGTCAGATGTTCAAACCAGCTAATCGCAGACCTTTGAAAACATCTGCACCTCAGACTTCCTCTGGGCCAGCACTTTATGCAAATCAACCTCAGCAGCAACACCATCATACTCAGGCCGATACACCGTCTGTAATCTTACCCAATAGGATAGCCACCGAAACTGAATCAAGATCCGAAAGTGAAGATTGCAGCATTATTCTGCAGCCGGAGACAAGGCCCATCTCTCAAGATCAACTCGTAGCAGAGGTCAAAGGCATATATGCTGGTCTTATAATGGTTGAAGCCAAATGCATTGAAGTTGATAGTAAGCAAGCTATACTTACACATGGTAATCCTTCAACCCAACCGAAGCTCGACAATGAAAAATGGCGAGCTCTCATCATTTTGCACCGTACTTTACTCCACGAGCATCACGACTTCTTTTTAGCTTCCCAGCATCCATCGGCTAGCCCAGCTCTACGTCGCCTAGCATTAAGATATGCTATGCCTGCTAGGATGTGGCGTCACGGTATTCATTCCTTCCTAGAACTTCTCAGACATCAACTTCCTGCCTCACTTGACCATATGCTTGCATTCATATACTTGGCATATTCGATGATGGCTTTGTTGTATGAGACCGTACCCGCTTTCGAAGATACTTGGATTGAGTGCCTGGGAGATCTAGGACGATATAGAATGGCCATTGAGGATGACGATATCAGGGATAGAGAGGTCTGGACCGGCGTAGCACGCCATTGGTATTCGAAGGCTTCCGATAAAGCCCCTACAACCGGTAGGCTGTATCATCACCTTGCTATTCTAGCGCGCCCAAATGCTCTCCAACAACTGTATTACTATGCAAAATCATTGTGTGTTGTAGTGCCGTTTACGTCCGCACGAGAATCGATACTCACACTCTTCGATCCTGTCCTTAATGCTGAGAATGGGCAAGGTCAGTATCGATTGCCGCCTTTGGATACTGCATTTATCCGAGCTCACGGGCATTTGTTTACAAACAGAACCATGGAAAGGTTTGAACCCGCGGCTCAAGAGTTTCTTGCACTACTTGACAGCCAAATCGGCCGAGCAACGAAGAAGTTCATGGAGCAAGGCTGCCATATTGCCGTCTCCAATAACGTTGCCATGCTTGGATTTGCGTCCGAAGAGAATCCCCTCATGAAAGCTATCGCGCGTTCTTCAGAAGACAAAGCAGCTGACGTTGATATGGATGAGGCTCTGGACGAATCTTCTCCCTCCATGACGACATTCAAACATGCGCAGAACCTTAGCAACGCTGCGTTGGAGATCGTATTGCAAAGAATAGGCGATCTAAACGTTCTTCCTTTCATTCATGTCTCCCTCGTTTTCATGTTCCGTATGTCTCATTTTTCAGGCGCGATGGACCTTTTGGCACCAAAGTTTCCATGGCAATCTCTGGCTATTATGCTCAATACCTTACTTAAGTCCTACAAGTCTCTAAGCCGCATTGAAAATAACAAGTTCCCACTGCCAGAGAAAGATGATATCCGCCCCTTTCCAGAAGACTTTGGAATGCGCGGGTTACTATGGGCAGAAAAATACTTCCCTGAAAAATGGTTTCTCAGCGAGAAGACTGATGAAGAAGAGAAATATCATGAGCTCCCGTCTATGCTCGAGCAACGAAAAGAACGCATATTATGGCTAGCTTGTCGTATTGCTAATGCCGGCCCATGGATCAATTTCGATATTTCCAAGCCAGAATTTTCTGTTCCGAGTAGTGATGCGGAGTTGAAGTTCATGGAGTCCCAGTTGGTGACCTTCGCCTCGGCAAGTACTAATGATGCTAATAGAAGTTGGCCATCCGTTAAAACTTATCCTGATGCTGAAGAAGACATGTCATCGCTTACGATGCTTGCGGCAAATACGTCCCCTCATGAATGAGAACATGGTGGAGCTCCATCACTGCAAAATACCATCTCAATTCAAGTATTCTACAACTCTAGGAGAAACCGACTTAAGAATGATAAATGGAACTCTATCAAATTGATGGTATGTGCCATAGTAATCTCATAGTAGCATTGTACCTGATGAAATGTGTAGATTTCATCGCATAAAGCAGTTCAACATCCTTCGTGAACGGGGAAATTTTTCAAGGCCTGGAGAATGGCCTTCGCGGAGAACTTTTACGTCTTCTATGGACAATAACAACGGTACAAACGTTCAGGCAACCTAATAACATGTGGTATTTCCTTTGGCGCTAGGATGGGAAATTGGCTTTCATTAATGGTTCCAAGTTTGAGCATACTGGCAGGGTCAAATCCTGCCCTCTCATTTCCATACGTTCTTCGCTTATCATTCATCGTTTCCATTTTCGATTCTCCTTTTCATCCGTCGGCTGTCGAGGCTGGGATCTTTTTACTTCAATTGTAATGCAGCCATGAGAATCATGATTGATGACTTTTACGCATGTGTTTACATTACAGGTTTTGGCATTTTTGGTGAAAACAATTCGAGTGACTTGACAGGGACGATTGTGTGCTCAGTTGCTAAAACAACCAGCAAGCAACTTACATAGCATGGTTCAAAGAAAGGCAGACTTCAGTCTGGCTATGAAATTTTAGAGGATGGATGCCCATAGCGACACCCGCCGTTGAAACGATCTAGCCCCGTATCACGGGATGTCCAAAGCGAGTTCCTGACCGAAGTACAAATCAACGGTCAAAGTTCGGTATCTTTCGGCTGATTCGTCGGCATCGGTTAAATGCTACTTAACCGATGTATCACATATTTGCCCTAAACAGTCATGTCCCATTTTGGGCTGAATCTACAGCTGAAAAGTTGTGCCACATCATTCCCAACCAAGAGTTTTCTTCTACGTGGCTAGAAATAATGATGGTTGCTCAACCCAGCTCAAAAAATTTCTTCAATAGCATCGCTCCCTTTTTAATTGTTCATCCATCAATCAATCCACCACCTCTGGTTCTTCTGCACGACAACTCGAACTCGAGCTTATATTTATCCATTGTCCCCAATTATTGCTGCACACGTACACATGATAGTAGCCTGACAGGATCACCGTCTCGCTGTATATGATAGTTCAAGCATACATTGAATGTGTCTCCAATTCTTTCGTCGCAGTTGTCATCGATGTCTGGCTGACAAGCGTCTTCAAGGATCATTTACGATAGGCAAACTCTCAGGCATCATTCTGCTACATGCTTCTTTCACCATCGTACGCTACAGCCTTGCGATACTGGAGATTCTTTGACAGGAATAAGCCGCGGAAGCCTCTATTATAGTTCCGCGGTCGGAGTGGTGTCTGCTCGTATGACCTTGGAAGTAGCCCAATGCATTACGGTTACACATATAAGGCTTCGTCAGTTTCATCCATCCAGCCTTCTTTCACCATAAAGGCTTCCGTATGTGCGCACAGGCTTACTCTTTCTTGAGTGAGCCTGATCGTTGCAAGATGATAGATGCCTAGCAATGTTGAAGGCTTTGTCAAACCCATATCTCATGTTTTACCACGAATGAAAAGGAGGTCCGATTAGATGGATCGATGTTATATTTCACATGTAAACACTATGTTTCTGCAAGGCTTTTCGTTCTTTCCACGCTTTTAGAAGTCGTCGGCTGATCGTCTTCTTTTCAAAGCATTTCCCTCTTAGGGTTCGAAGCTTACCCGAGTATTCAGCCTTATTGCGCCATCTATTCCCGCATGGAAAGCGCGCCAATACAATCTATGCGCTATTGTTGATTATTGAACTTGCATCTACGATCTACCTGAAGTCACAAAGTTGAAGAATGAAGGCAAACGAGCGAATATCTTACATGCATTCTTGGAATGATTCCATAATAAGATGCGTCGTGTGTTTCATTCCTTAGAAATGGCGCTACTCTCACATTCCTTTACTTGTGCCTTCCATGTACTGAGAATCGGTGACGTAAGTTTAAGTCTCCCTTTTGCGGCTTTGCAGATTGAAGTACAATCTTTCGATCGCAATAAGGCAGTATGGTCTATTCTAGAGGCTGCACCATCATGAATAGAGCCCTATGACTCTCTGAGGACTGGATTTCCCCATCTCGTGGCTTTCTCTGTCGATGGTTACGGGACAATGCGGGGTAATACTATTTAAGGCTGCATTAGATCAATGGTCAAGTGATCGCTGCTGTGTGTCAGAAGTGGCTATAGGGCTGAGCTGATAAAGACATTGAGTTGGTGTAATGAACAAGCTATTGACCGAAAGTGTTCTCTATCTCAAGTCTCGGATACGAGTTCAATCCGCTTTCCATTATTTTCTGTCAAAAAGATAACATTGTGAAGTCTCCTGTCATGCGACGGCGAAGACTTCCACGAGGGCTGAGAACCCCACGCTTGGACCGCGCCACGAGTCTGCCGCGTGCATCAATGTAACCCAAGTAACCCAACAGTATTGCATGAACTGTCTGACTGATAAGGATATTGCTTATCGATGCACAAATACAAGGATTTTCTAGAATATTCATCGGCAGACCGCTTTGCAGAAAATATTGGTCTTCACCGATGTCAATGAGCATAGCAATAGTATGCATTAAAGGATGTCTCATATGTTGACATAGTGCTCCGATCAAGCCTTTGATCGAATCTAAACTGCTAACAGCCAATTTATCCGAGATGCTTTTGGATAAAGTCCAAGAAGATCATTCGGAGCAGCCCTTTCTGTTATTAGTTAGCGAGGCAACCAGGCAGACGAGAAAACCCATGTACCTGGGCCTAAGCTGACTGCATGAAACAAGGCGGTAAAACTTCTGTGAATAATCGTGCCGCAGGGGAATTAATCGGGGTTTTTAGTAAAATAAATTTTGCGAGTGCGAGCGGAGGAATAGAATCGCGTCCCGAGTCCGCAAAAGGAGTAAGGAGTCTTAATGACGCGTGCATGTGAATCTCGAGAAAATAAGGCGGGTTCGGCCGCGGAGTCCGAACCGGAGCTTCGGAGCTGATGACGATCTTATTAGAAGGTATGATTGTTAAATGTGTGATTGTAAATCAATGGATGCATTAGTTACAACGTCCGTTCGTTCTTCCCATACTTTATTAGTACATCGCCGACGCGGTGAGAAATTTGCCTTGCGAGCATTTTTTGCTACTGGCCGAATGGCACTTGCAGATCCGGGTCTTCCGGGGTCGTGCCTTCTGTTGAGTTACAACGCTGCGGGAAGACGAACTAGGGAAATGAAGGCTGGATAATTTTTTTGGTTCTCTGTTGATGTTTGCAAGGCTTGCGCAATTATCCTTACGTAATGGAATAGCTCTATATTTTCATAGATGAGAAAATCACAGTTCGTTTTATTTATATTCTTAGCTTCTAAATTTTGACAGAATAACTGAATACATGTTCCTCAATTCAAGATATCATGCGGCTGGATCTGATGAACAAATGACGTGCATGAATGACACTTATCAATTAGGTCATGTGTCGGGTCGATCAACACCATTTGCCAAAGTATCCGTGTCACACTGTCTCGGATTTTCAGCTCGGAGGATCCTCATGGCGCACTATTAATTAGCTAGAACCGCACAGCTACTTTCCTTTCTGGTGCTTTTAAAACCATCTCACAAGATATCGTGTTGGAGGTTTCATTGTACTTTTCTCAATGTAGGGTAGCATAACGGGCTAAGCTCAACTATCTGTTCATCTTGTACACAATTGATAGCGCTAGCATTTTCTTTTATGACTAGATAGTTTTTGTTGCAGAGTATTAGATTAGTTGCGTTGATACATAGTAAATTAGCAAATTCTAACAGATTCCCAGAATGTTGAATCTCCCAGTCTCGATTGTAAAGTACATTTTTATGTTTGGGCGAAAAATAGTGACACGATGACATTTTCATTTCTTACTCATCGCTCGAAATCCAAGCCCTCGAATGTGAAAATGAAAGGGATGAGCAGTTAAATCTAAATGGGAGTTCATCTCATAACGACGAAAAGTCCCACTCGGCCACGATCAGTACTCCAGTACCCCTCATATCCCCCTTCCCACGTCCCTCTCTCGATCCAAATCTACCTCTTCCTATCCCTGTCCCTATTAATTCAACCCCATCTCGTGCATTCCCCCCTCTCGACCCCGAGAAATCTTCAGAGCCATCTATAGATATCTCATTAAACTCGCCTTATCCGCAAGTGTGCGCCGCGGTGCGCAATACAGATATATAACATTTATATTCGGGCTTGCAGAGGGAACGATTCTGGACTCATGTGCTAAGCGCAAAAATGAAGCACAAACTTGAAGGTGACGCTAAAGCATAATAATAGATGATGCGTCGCTTCCCTGCAACACGATTCGAGCTTGGTGTATTGGGTTGGCACTTACGACGGTGGGGGCGGGGATTAATTGTTTGTTCAGTTTGAGGAGTCTGAGTATTGCTATTACTACTGTTGTGGGTTCTTCCACTCGGAAGACTTCCGAGGTGAACAACCGAGATATGCCATCTTTGCGAGGGAATTGGTCTTTCCGTGAAAATTAAAGTACTAACACAAATATCACACCCCAGTGTGTCCAACTAATCGCCTGGCCTCTAGGCAAAGGATGGGATCTTCTCCTGCCCGACTGGAGCTGGGACATTCATTTTTGGTTCTGCAGTCCTAGGACATGGAAAATTTTATTAAAGGACGGAAAGTGGAATATGAAGGAACATACTATCGTGGTGGTGATGGCTAACGCGGGGTATGCTGGTGCCTCGATTTATGCTACTGATATACTTATTTCGCAGGAAGTGTTTTACGGGCAGAAATTCGGGTATGAGTTTTCTAGTATTCTGTTTGCTTGGTGATATTGTGAAAGGGGAGGGTGAGATATGGATGTGGATGCGGATGGGAAGTTGAAGTTGAGCTAATGACTGTTGTGCGGGATAGGTGGGATTTTTAATTGCTTTTTGCAGTCACGAATCAAATGCTCGGGTTTGGGTTGGCGGGTGTGTGTCGGAGGTGGTTGGTTTGGCCTGCGGCGATGATTCGGCCGAGTGATTTGGTTAATTGTGCGTTGATGTATGCGTAAGTTGGTCATTTTCTCTGCGCTTGAACTGGGAAGTTTCATAATGCACAAAAGAAGATGTGTATATCTCCAGTGACGAGAATCGGTATTCGAGTGTATGTGCTAATTCCCTCTCGTTTTTATGGGATATAGTTTGCATGATCATAGTCCGTCGAACCCAGCTGAAACAAGTGGTTGGAGTATCTCGAAATATAAATGGTTTATGTATATCATGAGCGGTATGGTATCTTTTCAGTCAAGTTAATAACGGCTACTAATCTACTTATTTTGTCAGGTTCATTCATATGGTATTTCTTCCCCGGCTGGATCTTCTAAGGTCTCTCATATTTTACATTTGCCTGCTGGATAGCAACGAAAAATCCAATTGTCAATCAGCTCTTCGGTGGTGTTACAGGTTTAGGTTTAATTACTATTACATTCGATTGGACTGTTATTTCTGGGTATTTGTATTCGCCCTTGATACTGTGAGTAAAATTCTCTTCAACGAGATTGAACGATACATCTGCAGTATCAAAACGATGTAAAAGCCTCAACTCATTCTAAATGTATAATAGTCCCTGGTATGCTATCGCCAATACCTTAATCGGTCTGTTTATATTCGCCATCATTAGCTCGCTAGGTGTTCATTATACCGGAACATGGTATGCGGATTATCTCCCCATGAGCGATTCACATAGCTATGATAATACGGGGAAACCATATAACGTTAGTCGAATTCTCGATGCGAATCTAGAATTTAGTGAAGAATTGTATAGGAAATATTCGCCGGTTTTTTTGTCGACGGGTTTTGCGTTGAATTATGGTAAGATCTTGAGTGTCTATTTAGTTTGTTTATGCATTTTGGATGTGTTTACTGATTGAGGTCTGTTTGTTGTAGGATTAGTGTTATTGTTCATACGATATTGTGAGTCGAATTGGCGAGATCAGTTACTGAAGACGCTTGAAAAACTGATTGATTTCATGGTAGATATGAAGGCAAAACCATTTGGAGACAATGGAAACAAGCTCGGAATCAAGAAGATGATATTCACATGAAACTCATGAAGAGATATAAAGATGCATCAGATTGGTATTATCCCCTCTCATGCTTGCCATAAGTCCCCTACCCTACTTTCGTGCTACCCCTAATTTGGGCCACTTTTCACCACCAAAAATAACGAAAATCAACATTTGTAACTTTCTTATTGATAATTATAATTTGATAAAATTTGAATCAAAGATTTATTGCTTATATAATAATAAATTCGGAAAATTTCAGATTTATATACAAATTTGAAAATCGTTAAAACTTGAAATAACTTTCTAATAAAAATTATTAAAAATAAACTATTAGTTTTTTGAAACTATTTAAATCATAATAGATCAAATTAATCAATTTATCTAAAGAAACAATTTATAATTAATATTTTAATTTTCTATAAAAAATTTTATATAAACAAATATTCAATTAACAATAAAATATTAAGTATTACTTTTTTTTAAATAAATTAATCAATTTAATTAATTCTAATTCAAATATTTCATAAAAATTTATACTTTATTTTTGATGATTTTTGTTGAAAAATTATTCTAAGTTTTAATAATTTTCAAATTTGTATATAAATCCTTTATGAATTAAAAATCAAAGTTTTAATTATTAATATCTTAATCAATAAAATTACAAAAAATCTGAAATTCTCAGAATCTATTTACTATTATATAATACCTTTATAATTAAAATTTTAATTGATTTTATTTATTAATTGTTGAATTATTAATAGATAAAAATCAACATTTTTGATATAAAAGGATGGCCCAAAAGGGGGGTGGCCCGAAAGTAGGGTAGGGGACTTATTTTGTATCATGGAGAAAAGGCTTCCAAATGCTGAAAACTTATATAGGTGGTACATCACTCTTGGACTTATCATGCTCGCGCTCTCTTTCGTCGTTATTCTTTTCTGAGATACTCATTTAACATGGTGGGCTTTTATCGTTTGTATTGCTATGCCCCTCGTCTGGACAGTACCCGTTGGTATTATATTCGCAACGACCAGTATCCAAATTGGACTTAATGTTTTTACGGCACATTGGATATATGTTACCTGGACGCATAGTGGCACTGATGTTATTTAAGGCCTATGGTTAGTTTTTCTTTCTTTCTTTCATCTCTCAACTATATGATGCATGCCAATTTGTGTTCAAAAGGTGTTTGAAGTACTCGTTAGTAATAATGCAGGCTATATAACAATGTCCCAAGCCTAATTCTTCCTGCCAGATTTAAAACTAGGTCATTATCTCAAAGCTCCTCTAAGAATAATGTTTGTTGCGCAGTGTGTAGCTGCTTTCTGGTCATCTATTGTACAAATCGCTGTAATGAACTGGGCAACCTCGAATATTCCAGAGTTAGTACTTCTCTCAAAACGGTCGATGATTCCCCCTTTCTTTCCTAAGCTCCCAATCAACAAGAAGTGCAGCTTACACCCCTATCAGAATCTGCACACCTCTCCAACCCAACTCTTATACCTGCCCCGGCCCTTCCGCGTTCTTCACCACGAGTATAATCTGGGGCGTCAATGGTCCCTCGCGTATTTTCTCGTCTCCAGCATCATACTACCAACCTCTCCTTTACTATTTCCTACTGGGAGCTCTCCTACCCATCCTTACTTACGTTCTAAGTCGAGCATACCCTCGTTCTTCTTTTAAATACCTTATTATCCCCGCCATGTTTGGAGGATTACAACTCATACCTCCTGCTGCTGGATATGATTATCTATGTTGGGGATTTGTAGGATTTGTATTCCAGTATTGGATTAGGAAGAGATGGAGAGGTTGGTGGGAAGGTTATGTAGGTCTTCCGCTTTCTATTCTAGATCATTTCGAGCATGGGACAGGATTTATGGTGGCTGTGGTAATGTTATGAATATTAGCCAATTCTTAAACAGCAGTGCGAAAGTACTTCCCGAAGGAGAGACGTTTGGCCCAAAGACTTGGTCTTGATGCGTGGTGATGGAATAGAATGGAGCTGGGGAAATAAAGAAGACGGAAAGGTAAGCCATGAAAGAAAGATGTTCATTAACCTACGTTTCTGTATGTTCAATGTGAGGTATCTGGAACTACAAGTTTATCGCCTATTAAGTATTTTTAATAGTAATGATATATGAGCAATTACTTATTAGTGAAGATTATAGGAGTTATTAGATACCTAGCACTAGCTTGTCTACAACGTGGTTGATTCTCCGAGTAGAATGAATAGAATGGTAGAATAAGCATGAACTATTCTCGAGCTCAACGATGTAACCTTGTAAACCCCATTCATCATCCCATCAGCAATTTACAACGGAGAAAGAGATTCCAATCCAAATTCTTCCATTTCCATTTCCACTTCCAGTTCCATTCCAATACAAACCCCAACCCCCGGAAACAAAAACAAAAAACCCAACCCACGGATAAGCAAAAAGAGTACAAAAGCAAATTTACGGCTGTGCAAGCGCATCAGCAAAAACGCGGGCCTCTAACCGGCTATAGCAAGCGAAGGCGGTTTTCCGGATCCCGGATATGCGGGAATTATCAACAGCATATGTCCATACTCCGTACCAAAGAAGAAAAAGAATGTAACTTATTATGCGTTTGCCGGGTATAGGTTGTTGTGATTGTGAAGGATTGTGTATGATTGAGGATGAATTAGTATGGATTGGAGGAAAGGAATAAGCGGTCCGCGGTTGTGCTTGGATCTGTGGGAGGGGACTGGTTAGGATGCTTGTGTGGGTTTTTGATGCACAGGATCACCTGCGAACAAATGTGGAGGCGTGAATATCGCATATAGCATATATTGGTAACGCTTGGCGATCTAGATGTATCACGGACTAAGGAAGTTGATGAGGGGCTCCAACTTCTAACATACTCGCTCTGCTCTCGTCTTATTCATTTTTATCTAGCAGGTTGAATGTATGCTGCTTTTCTGCACTCGAGCCTCAAGCACCAGACAGGAAACAAAAGATACCAGGTGATAAAATTTGTGTGAATTGGTATATCCTTATATCCATAAACGCCTCGACGCCATACGCTATGCATGTACATACAACAGGGATCAAAAGACCCTGTCGCCCACCTCCCATGATCTCTAAAACGGTTTCGCAACCTTTCTACTCTCACTTGCTCCCGTTTCCGGGTCTTTATATTCCTTCCAACTAACCGGATACATCGCATTACCCGCCTCACTCGTTGCCATAATAACCCCCAACTCATTTCTCGCCGTACTAAGGTAATAATTCGACTGATCACCCAATGAAATCTAGCATCATTGCCCAGTTAGCATCCAGTTCATCTCTATAAATAGCCATTTCAAAAAACAAGAGAACTCACCACCACAGCCCTGACAATATCCCCCGGTCTAAAACTCTCAAAAATCTTAACCTTATCCTTCTCCGTAGCCCTGACATCCTGCACCCTAATCAGACCCTGCCATTCCCCCTCTAAAACCGTCTCTCCTACAACCAATATCGCCACTGTCGCTTGTCGCGGGGTGATTCTCGTAACTCGGCATAAAACCGTGCTATTCACCTCAGGTATAATCTCCGCTTTGTCTCCCGTAACCGTAGCTCTTTCAATAGAGATGGTAGAGAGAGGTATGGGTGCCGCAGGCGTAATCTTCGTTGCTCGTTTTTGCGGATAGCTGGGTTTGGGGGGTGCTACGGTTTTGATGGGTCCGAGGATGGAGGCATAGAGATTCGAGGAATGGATGTGTGTACCTGGACCTGGGAGATATTCACTACTGGGACCGAGCAGCTGGCCAGGAACGGCTACGAGTGGGATTTGTGACATTGTGATATGGATGTTTATCTTAATGTGAGCGGGATCGATAGTTCGCGACGGTGGATGGAAGCTTGAACTGAGCTTAGAACGAACTACTATGAAATTGGGGTTCTTCAGTGGTTCGGAAAAAGATTTTGGTGCCCCCCACGGTTTTGCCGGCTTGTGCCCCCCACGAAAGGATTTGTCCTTGTCGCGGATCCCTGCATCCACCCCGCATTAACATGAATGCCCCGCTTCCAGCTTGTTGATCTCCTGGATTAACGGTTAAACATTGCAGTGATGTGATGAAAAAGGATGCATATTTAATCCATATTTAATCCGGCTTGGTTGGAATCATTCGCCCCTTCTGTTCTATTTCTTTCCTCCAATTTCTTATACTTCTACTTCCTCGTATCTCCTGTATATAAGGATTGACTCTACAACTCTATCCTTCTCCTCTACCCTCTACACTTCTACTCTATCCTCATCCCACTCTGCATCCTTATCTCCTAACAAATCCTATCAACCATCTCCAATCACGACACAAACAATGGCAGCAAAACATTTTGTCAATGATCCCACTCTCTTAGTGAATTCCGCCCTCCATGCCCTCACTCTGACCAATCCATCCGTGGCCCTCGACGAAGAAAACAAAATCATCTACAGAAGACCTGGCCATGCTTCTCAAGTATCTATAATATCAGGTGGAGGAAGTGGACATGAACCTAGTTTCGGAGCATTCGTTGGTGAGGGATTACTGGCAGCATCTGTTGCAGGTAGTATATTTGCTTCACCTAGTGCCGAGCAAATTCGCAGATGTGTAATGTCAAGAGTTGATACCGAGAAGGGAATCTTGGTGACGGTTATGAATTACACCGGAGATGTGTTGAATTTCGGTATGGCAGTGGAGAAAGCAAAAGCTGCAGGGTTAAAGGTCGAGATGCTTGTAGTTGGAGATGATGTTGGAGTTGGTCGTGCGAAGGCTGGAAAGGTTGGCAGAAGAGGTATTGCTGGCACAGTATTGGTACACAAGATCACAGGAGCATTGGCAGCCACTGGCGCTAGTCTGGAGGATGTTTACAAGGTTGGAAAATTAACAGCAGATAATATTGCTAGTGTGGGAGCTTCCCTTGACCATGTTCATGTTCCAGGTCGAGCACCTCCAAATCCAAATTCCGAGGAAAGTCTCGCTTTTGAAGAGGTCGAGATTGGAATGGGAATTCATAATGAGCCTGGTAGTGGTAGAGCCAAGGTTGATCTACCCGAACTTGTCAAAAGAATGCTTACGCAATTATTGGATTCGACAGACAAGGACCGAGCATTCTTGAATGTCAACTCAAATGAGGTCGTACTTCTAGTCAACAATCTTGGGGGTGTTAGCGTGCTGGAGTTAGGTGGTATTACAGCAGAAGTTGCTGGTCAGCTTGAAAAGTCCTATAACATCAAGCCGGTCAGAATCCTTGCTGGAACTTATATGACAAGTTTGAATGGTCTTGGATTTAGTATATCACTTCTTAATGTTGTCAATACCAATATTGGCGGACCTAGTATGTTACAATTATTGGATGCATCGACCGAGGCAACTGGATGGGCGGCTCCTATCAGAAAGGAAACATGGGAGGCTAAATCTACAGCAACTAGAACCGGCTCCGCTGGTGCTGAAGAAGAGGTCAAACCTAGCGGTTTGAAATTGGACCCGGCAACAACAAAAACGGCTTTAACAGCTGGACTTCAGAGAATGATTGCCGCTGAACCTGATGTCACTCGATTTGATACGGTTGTTGGGGATGGAGATTGCGGCATTGGCCTCAAGAGAGGAGCTGAAGGTAAGTGTTCCAATTTGATGATTTTACAGCGAACTTATGAAGTGTGCAGCTGTACTCTCAACGATCTCGAAAGAAAACTTATCCGGTGACGCTGTTGTCGACCTTGCAAAGATCGTTCAAGTAGTCGAAAACAGTATGGATGGTACATCTGGAGCTCTTTATGCTATCTTCCTTAATTCCCTTTTAGCTGCTCTTCGCGAGAATGCTTTTGCCGGGCAAGCAACACCAGAATTTTGGGCAAAGGCATTGCAGTCCGCTTCCGAATCCCTTTCAAGGTACACACCAGCCAAGCCTGGAGACCGCACTGTAGTAGACGCCTTACATCCATTCGTTGAGACCTTAATCAAGACAGGAGATATTAAGGAAGCAGCCGAAGCAGCCAGGAAAGGTGCTGAAGGTACAAAAGGAATGAAGGCTAGTTTAGGGAGAACTGTGTATATTGGCGGTACTGGTTTCGAACAGGTTCCGGATCCTGGAGCTTGGGGTTTGAGTGAGTTCTTCCTGGGGCTTGCTGGGCTTGGAGATTCGGATTATGAATTGGTATGAGGTGATTCAAAGCTTTTTGCCTTGCTGGTAACGTAGCGCTTAATCAACATACATTATGAAACTTATACTTTAAAGACCTGTCTGTATCGAAAAGGTCAGCTTGATTGGGAAACTAGTGATTTTGAATTGAACAGGTAGTAAGGAATCAAAAGCATCAAGGAAAAAATTAGAGTTGTTTTTTGGTCTTTAAGGTACGTAAATACCATTAAGGGTTAAAAAGCTATGATTTGTTCAACATAATTCTGAAAGTGGAAGACAAATAGAAGAGAGAAACGAATGAGACTAACCTCTTGAGATGATCGATCGGTGATATTTCACATCACAATATCAAGTCACTAACAATGTATCCCATCTGAAATTTAAAGAGAGTTTCTTTCTCATCTAACATTCCTATTCTCCATAAGATTGGTTCCCTATTTGGCATGAACTTTCTCATGCGTGCATTGAATTCATAGCTATAAGCTGATTTGGTATGCGCGTTGATCTTGACAACGCCCGAAACTATCACATTTGTTTCCTCCACAGATCCTGTCCGGTGTTTTTTGATAGATCCTTAGCTGATCACCTCTCTTATCCATCCATATATCTTGACCTTCGAATGTCGACCGTTCAGCTTAGAAGGACTAGAATGACGGAATCTCCTCTTAAAAACCTGGAAGAATCGAATCGTATTAGCTGTGTTCCCCATGCTAACTTCCATTTACTAATACGTGGTATCATTTATGGTTGCCACTCGTAGTTTCTCGTCCAACTCTGATCTCATCGTCCGCGCACTGTCCAATTGACAATCCAAGTACAAAACACTCACATCTTACTGATAAATCTATCCTTATTAACTGGTCTTCCTTTTCCGCCACCGCTCAACCTTGGCGTCTCAGTCCACATCTCCTTTACATTCTCCAACACCATATTGCAATGACGATCAAAAGCCTTGACGCGCGCAAGTAATTTTCGATTGTTACGGCAGGAAATCAATACTTGTCCATGAGAGCGCACAGCAGCTTGAAGAAGGGAGAGGGGTCCGGATGTGAATTCATGTTCTTCGATTTGGGCGACCTCGAACTCACTGATGGAGGTTAGTCTGATAAGCCTGGTGTGTAATTGGGGAGAAGTGCTGGACATACGTGAGCTCATTGCGAGGCTTGGCGAGAAGTTCTCTAGAGAAGAAGTCAGTATGTGCAGAGATAATCCACAGAAGTACAAGATTCTTACTGTATCTTTGCTGCATCCGCCATGATTAAGATGTTAATTTCGTAGATTAATAAATCAATATCTTCATCAATGATCTATGTCGTCAAAGTTTCCAGGCACCAAAAATTCCCATCGCGGTCGCGAGCTCTAAGAATAGCTTAGCGTAAAACCTTAAATCTGACCGGGCTGGATTTTGCGCGGGGACAAAAGTAACCGACGAGACTTTACTTCCGAGGTCCAGAGAACTTTACCTTCTCCGCATTCCTTTTAAAGCGCGGCGGTGTGATCCTTCTTTCTTGATGTTCGGAGTATATTTGGGTTGTAGAGCTGGAGCGGCAGTTCGCTCTCGTGGCTCAAGATTTCCAATTATGCCTTTGAGAGCTAAGGTTATCAATCCTGCATTTGCAGGGAGAGCACAGGTTTGGGAAACTTTTCTCGATCTTTTACGAGTGAATGCTAATGTCTGTTATAGATGGGGACGGCTTCAGATGCTCCTTCATATGCCCAAGCCGAAGTTATCACAGAACTGGAAGGGGACGAAAAAGAAGATGTGCTATTCAATACTTTATATGGAGTGAGAACGATCGAGCTCAACAGACCTGCAAAGTTACATTCCCTCAATGGATCGATGATTCGAAAAATTGTACCAAGACTGCAGGAATGGTCGAAATCGGACATGGCGAATGTGATCATTATCAAAGGATCTGGACCCAAGGCTTTCTGTGCCGGTGGAGATGTGGCAGCGCTTGCTAAGGATAATACCCAAGGACCAGAAGGGCAAGCACGGTCTACAGACTACTTTGCTCTCGAATATAAGCTCGATCACCTTATTGCAACTTATCAAAAACCCTACATTGCTTTTATGGACGGAGTTACAATGGGTGGCGGTGTTGGATTGAGTATACATGCACCATTTCGAATAGCTACAGAAAGGACAGTGTTCGCTATGCCTGAAACTACTATAGGCTTCTTTCCAGATGTCGGAGCTTCATTCTTTTTACCTAGGATGGCTGGATCAGTTGGAACTTACCTCGCGTTGACAAGTGAGCGACTGAAGGGAGTCAATGCCTTTTATTCTGGAATTGCAACACATTATATCCACTCAACGTCTTTACCGAGCTTAGAGAAGCGTTTGGCGGAATTACGATTTAAGGATTTCGAAAACCTAGAGCAAAGAGCACAATTGATCAATAGCACTATTGAGGAATACTGCACAGGTCTGCCTCATGATGAGCCAATGCTCATCAGTGGCGAATTGCGAAAGGCTATCGATCGTCACTTCAGTAAATCAAACCTTTCCGAAATTGTTGCTGGTCTAGAGGCTGAGCATGCCCTCCTGGAAACCGAAGCGGCAGAAGCGGCAGCAGCGGCGGCGCAATACGGACTGGAGGCCCCAGAAAACCCTATTAAGGGATGGATTGAAAATACTCTTGCTACCTTGCGCCAACGATCACCTACCAGTGTTCATGTAGCACTACGTCAAATGCGCATTGGCAAAAATTGGTCGATCGCCGAGACTTTCCAAAGAGAATACCAAATTGCCGCTAAATTTATGCGTCATCCTGATTTTACGGAAGGCATATATTCACTGCTTGTCCGCAAGGATGGCTCTCCAAAATGGCAACCAACAAAGGAAGACGTTGGCACAGAGAAAATTGCGGATCCATTCTTTAGAGTTGAAGGATCACAGCGGATAAAACTACTCAGCGATCGCGATTACCATGAATATCCATTTAAGTTTGGAGTTCCAAGAGAAATTGAGGTCGAGAAGGTGGTGCGGGAAGGTGGAAAGTCGATGTTCCAAGTTGTCAATCACTTCCTTCAGGCGACGGAAGGAAAACAAGGTGTAAAGGAAGTGGTGGCGGAGATCATCGAAAGGAAAACAACGAAGAATGAACTAGGACATGTTGTATGGGAGCAAGAGCAAGTTCTCAAATCCTAAATCCTCAGTGAGAGCTTTTATTAAGTCATGTACATGTTTCTAATGTATGATATGGGTATTCGTGCAATGATGGAAAGGATAAAAGCATTGCCTAACGTAAGAACTATTTTGTGATGTTGATAAATTATTAGCGGTCGCATTAAAAAAGAAACGCGAACAAAATGTTAAAGTCTTATTGGAAGATATTATCATGTGATTGAGGCCGTCGGATCGAAATAGGGGCTGAGTCATTGATTTATTTACTAATTAGGCGGGATATCAAAAGATTCGTCTCTAGCCGAAAAGTATAAAGCTGAAAATATCCCCCGAATACTTGAACGTCGAAACATTTACTCGAATAAATTGTGTTCATTGATCTGGCTGATGGTGCTGCCCTTCGATAACCTTTTCGTTGAAGAGAGAGCCGAGTGTCCCAGTGACGCAATTTTTCATTTTTATGTCTTGATGTTCCGCCATACTATTGGTTGATAGCCGAACCGACAGCCTCGCGATAGAATGCACACTACGAGGCTAGGATATCCTTGCTAGCCGGTTGTTCGATTATTCGCGACGTCTAGATTGGAAAGAGGTACATTCTATAGGTACCTTTGAACCCTCATGCAAGATACCCATGTAGTCAGAATTAGTTACTTTATATCTACTTCAATAACCTTCACAAGTCGAAGAAATCAAGAACTTGTATCGACGATTTTGGAACTCCAGCCTTTTACAATTAACAAAGATCAAATTAAGAGTTGCTAGTTTTCTTGTTAGCGCCAACTTCACAAAGCTCTCAACGCGTAAACAGCGGTAGCGGTACACGTTTGGACGCGAAATTTACCTCAGGGCCACCAAAATTCCTCACGTTTTCACTACAACCTTTAATGGATGATTTTATACCAATCTCAACAGTCTTAATCGATCAAATTCCGCAACGATTGAATACTTCAAGACTTTAGGACCCAGGTATTGAAGCTGAGGAAAGCTCACCATGTCGTCTCCGGCAGGGGTACCAATGGGAAATCCTCAATTACAAAATCAACCACCTCAAGCTCCTCCGCCAGCAAGTAACAATAATTCCGGTGAAAATGGGATGATGGTTAGACCAATGAGACGTAGGTACATTGCTATAGAGCTTTAAATTGATCACATTGCTTACAGTAGGAATCCGATAGTCAAGGTACTCTACACTTTCGATGATGAATGCAAAACCAATTGTTTGGCACGGTGGCCACAAGTACTCCAAATTCAATCTATTGCTATGGACGAGAAGAATTCAATCGGGGTTATCGATCTTTACACATGTTTACAAGCCATTATCGAGTGTAGCCCGGAACTGCTTCCTCGACCCGGACGAGATTTTACCGTTTATGCCTACGATTATTCTGAAGATGATAGTCCTCTGGTAGGGCAGGGGATGCTTTCTCGGGCTTTGACGATGCCCCCTACGCCAAATAACTCGATACATCAGTCACAAAAGCTCATTACTGGACGGGTATGCAAGAATATCATGGGCTTATTTGCGAATGGAGTGAAGGAAACTTTGGAAGTCAAGCTTCGTCTAGTCCCTCAAACAGTATCACCAATGCAGTATAAAAACACCATGGGAAATTCCAATCAAAACATGTCAACACCAAGATATGATCAGCAAGAATGGAATTCTTTATCAAAATCGCAGGAAAACGCCCCACCTCAAATGTTGAATAGGACACCAACCCCGGCTGCCATGTTGAATAACAAAGGAACTAGCATGGAAGTGGTCAATCAGCTTCTCAGTCCCAGTCTTCCACCGGTAAATCCTTATAATCAAACTTTGCCCCCAGCACCTACAACTGTGCGTGAGGAACCAGTACCGATAGCTGCCAGAGACCATAAGATTGCTAGGCCCCCTTCTAGGACGACTGTCAAGAGGGGAAGACGTGGTCGCCCTCCAAAGAACCCACGCCCTGAAAATGGAGGCAACACCTCTGGATATGAAGAAGGGACGGAGGGAGAAGATGGCCCCGCTCCGAAGAGAAGGGCGAAGATTACTCAGGCGGACTGGAGTAATAGGTCGGCATTTGGGTCAGGGTCTGACTCACTTCGAGTCACAGCAAGTACTGCAGGTTCTATACGTGCTTTCAGACCTCTAGCTCCGTCTGGAGGCTTAGCAGCAGGTAATCATTTACAGGAAATTCCTCGATCTCCCACCCCAGTACCAATCTTACCACAGCCAGTCAATCAGCACAGACCACAGTCACAAAGTGGGCTCCGACAGGGGTCGAATACTCAATTAGAGATGCCTCAAGCATACTCACCAGCTTATTCACAATTAGAGCCTTCACTCCCTCCAGAAGATCGTCTCAGACTCTCAATTGAATCAGCCCATCCCTCACCGGAACAGATTGCTAGTCCAGGATTTACACCTCAAGACATCGCGTCATCCCCGCCAGTCTTACGAAATGCAACACCATCAATACGATCAAGTCCCCCTTGTCTTTCGAGTCCTTCACTGCCACCTATGCCTAGATTAGATTCTGGCTTCATGAGCGGTAACTTAGATGATCTCGACGACCTTTTTGGAGAAGAGGATGAAATCTCGCGCCCAATCGACGAAGAGGATATTGTGGTTGCAAAAAAGAGCACCAAACGCCGAGGACCTCGCAAAACGCAGCCTACAAATTCGAATCTTAATGGTGGATTTCATATCCAAGAAGAAACACCAGGTCCCATGGAACTGCTCCCTAAACGGATGCTTCTCAGTGAACAGGCTAAACCAAAACCCCCTAAGGCAGTACAACCAAAATCTAGGCGAAATAGTGTCATGTCCGAAGATGGACAGTCATTACCCCCCTTAAAGCCAGATACCCGTCCCAATTCTCGGCCGCCTTCTCAGGCCCAAACTGCCCCCAATGTGGACCCACCACCACCGACTTTGCATCTACCCACTCCACCAACCAGTGAGTTCACAAACCAACCAATATCTCAAATGCATGTCCCTGCAGGACCTCCACCGCCGCAACCTCGTCCAGCATCCGGAAACTTTTCTCGGACCGCTTCCACTGGATCCATGGCTCTTTCGGCTATTCCTGCGAATGAACCCATTCTTCCGCCTACGTTTCAGCGATCTCAGACCTGGTCTGAGAATCCACATTATATGACTGAAACTCCCAATGCACCCAGCCAAACAGAAGCCAAGAAGGCGTCCATTAAGCAGAAGTTGGAGAATGCCCTGAGAAATGGACAAATGCCTCAGTATTGTGAGAATTGTGGCGCTATAGAAACTCCAACTTGGCGCAGGGCATGGTCACAGGAATGTCAAGGTGCTCCAGGCTACCATGAATACTCTGAAGAGGCTGGAAGGGTGACAGCCATTAATATTCTGTCAAGAGATGACACCGGACTCCCCACCTCGTATCTCCTCATTAAAAAAGCCCTTGCTGCTGGTGAAGATCAAAAACAGTACAAGGCATTCATTCTTTGCAATCGTGAGTTTTACATAGCGTTTGAGATTTTCAGTCACTAATTATCATAGCTTGTGGTATTTGGATGTCAAAGTATAAATCTCAACGTCCAGAAGCAAAGTGGGGCAAAGACCCGGATACAAAGAAAAAGCGACCTTCCAAAGCTAAGGTTGCTGCTACTATGCCCACATCTGAAGCAAATTTCCCACAATCAGAGATCAATTTACCCCCACTGGATGCCTTCTATCAACAGCCTGCGGCTCTTTCTGGCACTGACCGTATGTCCCCCATTGACCTCGACGGGTTAAACTCTGCCAATCAGATACCTAATGGTCATGATCATCCAAACGGAGTGCGCCGAGCAAACAGTCTCCGTCCCACTAAAAAGATGAACGCAATGACCTCAGATTCAGCTTCCGCGGCACTAAGGAGGGCTCTACAATCTAGTCCCGCTAGGTGGACACATAACAGCCATGTTGAAGTAGAAGATGAGCCAGAAGGGGACACCACACGGCGACTTTTGTTTCCTTCACCACGTAAAGATTCATCCCCTAAAATCTTAGGGGAAGTTACTGCGAATGTCGTTCAAATTGCTGTTGACATTCACAACGCCAAAGATGTAGTCACTGGAACGATGAACAAGGAGAATTTTTCGGCTCCATTTGATCTAGAAGAGGAAGCTGAACTTATGAGATTAATTGAGGAGCAATTTGCTCGTCCAACCACGCCAATTCCAAAAACCCCAGTCGCAAATCCATTCAAAACTCCAACTCGAGTGACTCCAAGCCATAGGCCCATCACCAGGAGTGTAACAAGATCTAGTCGCTCGATAAAATCGCCAAGCCATCTTTTGGCACCTCCTAAAACACCAAGCAAAACCCCTGGATCAAGTCGTCGAACTCCCCGTGGCAATGCTATTTTTGAGTCACCCTTTACTGCCCAATTGAACCAGCTTATGTCTGATAATCCCATCCACTCCCCCTCTCAACACCTCGATTTTAATAATTTACCCGATCTTCCTAGCTTCGAGAATGGATCTTACAATCTTCAGCAATACGATGAAGATTTCTTTTCAACGGATGTACCAATGCCTTCTTCGCCACCACGAATATTTCCAGGTTTTAATAATACTTCGGCGGGAGGACCCCTTGATTGGGATAATTTTGGTTTCGATTCCGTTTCTACACAAAATGAAAAAGAAAAGCAAAAGGAGAAAAATGTGGAGATCAAGCAGGAACCGACGGAGGAAACAACAACAGATGAGACGGCCTAATCTGTTTACAACGTCTTTCACTTACGAACAAATAACACGAACTCGAATTCGTATTCTCTCATGATTGCTGCGTTGCATTATTGTGGTGTTTAGATTTTTTTTTTCTTCGGTAGCGTTGGAATACATAGGTATGGAAATGAACGGTGATTCCCAACTTTCCCAACAGCGCGGCGTTTTCTTGTCATTCGTTCTGAGTTAAACGCATTTGATGGTGTCTGGGTTTGCGGAGTATGGGGATTTTGAGATTTGAGATTCGAAAATTTTTGGTCGGCGAAAATTACTACATTGCGATTGTATAGATCCTTTCCTGTCTAGGTATATATAGGTAGTTATTATTAGCGTTATGATGTCAGCGAGGCTTTACGAATTTTCTTGGGTAGCTATTTAGTTGTTGAAGTATTGAAGAGGGCGCTCTTGTGTATTAGCTAAGTTGGATAAAAACAATGGATTGGTTATGTTATGTGATAATCCTATATATATGCGTGATTGTCTGTTTTGGACTGGCATACCTAGTAGTGAGGATGTGAAATTCGTAGATGAAATTCTGTGTTTCTTGTTTGGGATTTAATGTTTAATGTTTATGTTCATGTTCATGATCATGTATATTTACGCAAGGGTCTTGTATTGTTTGTATATATGTGTGAACCTAGTATTTTTGGGGCTAGATCAAGATCTTGCTATTCGTTTTTTAGATAGGGGAGGTAGAGAGGTATATGATGTAAGACTTATCATCGCAGCGCTACTCGTCTGTGCATCATCTATCCCACTCGTATATCTCTTCATCCACATCCACATCCACATCCTACATCCTACAAGCCACTTCTCCACCATATTTTTGTCTCTCTTTGCCTGTAGAGAGAGTACTAGGTATCGTATTATATCTCATCCTATTATCTCATTGCATAACCTCTCTTTTCCTCTCTTTTCTAATTAATGGAAATCCTCTTGTTTGTAACGTTACTCCTAAGTGTCCATCCTATCGCAGCTCAATGTCATAGTGTGAAGTTTTCTTCCCTCGATGCGATTGTGTGGATAGAGTGGGAGTGGTTTAGGAGTTCTCGCTGTACCAGATTTCTTTGTATCGGTGATTTGCGTCGACTAGGGCGTTCATTGCTGTGAAGTCTGAGAGGGGGGGAGTTAGTGGGTTTTTTGGTTGTTTAGGAATGCTGGAGAGGGATGAGAAGTATGGTGGAAGGGAGGAAGTGGGAAATGACAGGGAGAGAAATTAAGAATGAAAGAGAGAGAAGGGCAAAGGGCCTAAAGGAGAACGTACTGAAATTTGTGCCGAAATCTGTGGCTTTTAACACTTTGACGCTGAGATCTTGATTTACTTTTCCGACGATCTCGATGGCGGAGCCGACTTGAAGGTGGGAATCCTGGTTTGGTGATAGTTTAGCGTTTTAGTTTGTGATTTTGTAACGATTTTCTGCTGGAGGGAAAAGAGGGGGGGAGGAATGGGGGATACTTGGAGAGGGAAGATATAGACGGGGATATGAACAGGATTGAAAATAGGAAATTAGTAGAGATTATAGATGTACGAAATATGAATAGCGAAATATGAGCATGTGAAATGAAAAAGAAAAAAACTCACTCGACTGAGAATAACAGTGACAGGCCCCTCACAATCAATACTCGCCTGCTCACCCCTCAACTGCGTAACCTTTCCCACCATGCGTACGGTGCGCGATGTGAAGGAATTTAGATAAGAAGAGGTTATACGGGGAGTGCTGGGAGTTTCGGACATGGTGAGATTTTGTGATTGATGGTTTGGTGGATACTCTGGATCTTGGAAGTTGGAGGTTTGAGGCTATGGAATTGAATCGAGTTGAGATATTTGAGGTTATGGATTTGAATCGAATTGAGATGTTTGAGGTTGAAGGTATATGATGAGACGAGGCTGAGCTGTTGATGTTCGGTGGGTTTGTTTAAAAAAACAAATCCACAAAAACGCGTCGATGGGAACGCGAGGGCATGTGATAGCCTTGTGCTCAAGAGGCTAGCGTTAGTGGGGGAATGCTGTAGGGGGTGAAACTAAATTTGGCGAGTGTTCATGACGTCCGAATATTTACATGGTTTAATTTCTAATCTCCCCAACATATGAAAAGGTGAATCTCCAGGGACTTGGGGTGGAATGTATAGTTTTTGTTTGTATGAGGCGGGATGATCTTTTGGAGGCGAGCTGGGTGAATTATTATACTGGTCGTGTGACTTGGGACGAGCATGTACTCGGACGACTGTTTTAAGCCAGGATACTCATTGCATCAAGTCTACAATATAAGAAATAAGTTGAATTACTTCGAGCCAAGTACTCCTCGTTGAAGTTTTGACTTTTGGAGATATCCGAGTGCGGTAAGACACTCTCAGAAGATTGGGAACTCACGGGGTCGACCACTCATGTTGAGCTGAGTCTAATTAAGCCCTAGGGTGATGTTGTCATGCTATGGGGCTAGTGTCTTGAGCTATAGTCTTAGATCTTAATCTCTTTAGGTCTTTAATTTATGGCATGTAAAAAAGCAAGAATGTGAGACGAGTGTTGTATGGCGGTTTAATACTTCAAATTTTACGGTATGAAAATGGCACCAAGTGGTCGTAAGAGGCATAGTGTTTGAAAGTATCCGTCGATCACAAAAGGGTACCATGATGTGGTATGTACAAGCTGTATATGAAGAGGCAGTGGTATTTGGACATTTCACAATGCCGTTGGATGCTCATCAGCTGCTACTACTCAATAAATGAGAGCGGGCTAATCAGTGGGCATCGATCCTGATACTCAAAGCAAATTCTGAAAAATTTAAAGCGCAAAGATACGAGACGAGATCGAAGGAAGACTTCGCAAGTTCTCCAAAGTTTCGACTGCCCTCCAACAATAAGTCGTTCTCAATCCTTGACTTCATGTGGACGTTTCATCCACCTTCAATGATTGACCTGTGTTTAATGCCTATTTTACTGTATTTGTTTTAGATGGATAGACGCATGATGGATGGTATTGAAGGGCGATATAATCAATTTGTTGACTATGATTATGTTGCTCACTTGATAGCTTTCATGAAATATGATGTTTTTTCTATCAATTTGGTTCTCGAGAGCTTGAGATTTTGTCGCCACAAAGTCAACATTCAACAGCCAATCAATAATCTGATTATAGGCAATTTTTGGTGATTTTCTGCTATTTTACATGACGCGCCCCACCCTACCACCCTGCCACCCTTCTCCCAAAATTTCATTGATATCTGTACATTGGACCTAAGCTCAACATTCTTATGTTACATTCTCCCAGTAAAACAAGCAGGATACATTGTCCCAGTTTTCTCCCAAACTCAATCAAGCTTCCTCCGCATCAAGAAACTCTGCGATTAGCCCTAAGTACAATCCATTGATTTCATCTCATGATCAGCCACAAACTACTTCTAGCAAATCTTTGGTCGTGCTTCAAGACTTACCACCAAGAAAGTTCATACCCAGGAGGTTGGTGAAGGATGATACCCGACCAGTTGTTCCATCTCTTCTGATTTTTCGAGAAACTTTGTCAAAAGTGATATGAGCAAAATGATTAGCATCATTTTTGGACATGAAGTCTATGAGTTAACTTGCCTGCAATCCCTCATTTTATTCGCCTAATCCTCTTGTGATAAATGCAGCAGAATAGAGGCTTTTGTGATAATGTTTCTGCAGATGTGCGTATTATCCGATTTCCAAGGAAGCAATAATTATTAGCATATTGATCTTACAGCAGAGTTCATAAATCAACTTGACTCTTTATTCTATAGTTTTCACTATGTGGAAAGAATTGTGTCAATTGAGATCTAAAGGTTTGGGTTCGTTGGAGGAAGCAGGGAGGTCAGCATTTTGTAAAGAAAAAATCGGAAATTAACTCACTGATGTCATGAGTGCAATTTATTTCTCGAAGAGGTTTGTAATCTTAGGTAGAGTTGAGGAAAATAATCAGCATTATCTTCTGTGAAAAATTTGTTAATTAACTTGTCTTATTGTCAAAGTGCCATCTAGTTTTAGATAAGAGAGGGAATGCAGTATTAGATATTTTAAAAGGGAACCTATGAATCAGCTTCTTTGTGATCTTTTCTTAAACAGCATGAGCACTGAAATTTGGGATGATTTTGGGAAGAAAGGTTAGCATTAAATCTTCGAAGGGGAATCGAATAGTCAACTTACCTACAGATTCGACTGCAAAAACCGAGTTTTGAATAATGAGGAGAGAAAAAAAGTTAGCATGTCATTCTGGAAAAGAATTGATGAGTCTACCTAACTTTTTTGGACGGTTGGCATTTGCTTTTAGGAAGAGCTGGGTCAATTGAGCTTTTCAATGCTTCGGGTCTAGCTGACAAAGAGTCAGTAGCATTTTTCTTTCTGGTAAAAGAATTCATGGATCACTTACATTTTAGTTGGTCGAAGTCATCTATTTGGATTGACTTGAAGAAAAGAAGAGCTGTTGAGAAACACTTGAAACTTCGAGCTGATGGCACAATTAGGGCCTGTCCTGCCCCTTTACCGTTCAGATTGTAGAAGCTCGAGGAAGGAAATGAGGGAAGGAAGAAGCAAGTCTTATATAGATATTTGGGAATGTGCCGTGCGAGCTCAGTTGATGCAAATAGGACAAACTTCCTGGGAAACAAGACTGTGTCCTGAAAAGTAGACTTATAATGAAGTTTAAACTATGTCAGTAGTACTACCTTCTAGACCAACTAGATCATATGAAAGAGAGGAGATTTGGTAATATTTCAACCTAGACGCCCTAGCTAGAAGTAATCATCAAGGGTATGAAGCTAAATAATGCTAATTATGGAGTGGCCGGTCCCTTATGTGGCCCGGGCTACACACCATCACGCTCCTTTAATTTAGCGAAAACTACCCCTCCATTAGATGTTTTTTTCAACAGACTTCTCAGCCAAATAATGCTTCTCGCTCTTCTCGATATCGACAAGCATAATATTCCATTTTTCGATCCAGATGAATCCCGATCTACCCTAACAAAATCTACATCCCAGTTACACCTTCAAGCGATTTGCTTATTCTGCCAAAAGCTTGAAATTTAATATCATATCGGATTTATGATCCAAAAGCCCATTCGCTGCATCATGATCCATGCATCTTGCATCGAAGTTTCTACAATACCTCTAGTCACCCTCCGCACCCCACCGTGCATGCGATAACCAATGCAGACGGCACTTTGATCGCCCTGACACTACAGAATTAATGTTATCTAGTGCAAGCATGCAGCATCAGCAAATCCGTTATTTCACCGCGTTCGGAACAGGTGTTATAATGGGGATTAGGTCACACATCATGGTAGTAATCACTACTAGCTATATGTTAAAAGTTTATAAGGAGCAACTCAACTGAAATTAACCCTGAAAATTGAAAACTCTAAAGCTTTGGCCATTCCGGAACATGAGACGAATACAGCAATATTGAATATGGGCATACTAGAACCCCGCAACTGGTTTGAAAATTCTTTATTTGCACACATTTTCCGTGATTTAATTCAATAGAAAAAAGGAAACTAGCGTATTGCAAGGTGGCAATTTAGCTAGGTTCCTCCTCGAGTAATTTTCCCGAGCAGTTGCCAAGTCATCAGGTTCTGAATTTTCACAAAAGTGCTAAGCTAAAATGTTCAGGTAGGAAGATCATAAAAACCTTTCCAACTACATGGTCTAGTCATGGTGGCAAATTCCACTTCACAGAGCGGCGTAACAGATAGTCACATTGTAAAAAGCCTAATATTTGGGCCCCGCACATACTTAAATCCTTCGGTGGAATCATTGAACAGGCCATACTGGTATTTTAGATATCACTATCTCTGTTTCTGGACACTTTGTTCCATCTGCAGTGATTAGACTTATTACATGGTTCATCCCCCAAATCTTATCAATTTGAAAAATCTACACTTAGCTCTTTCTTCTCGTCATTACCATAGCAAGTGGCCCTGCCCTAACTGATACTTTTATTTCAACGTCCATTCTTTGTAAATAAAAAGGGAAAGCGGCATTCAACAACAATTATCTACCACGGGGGAGGCACGGAAGAGATCTTCAGTTGAGCAGACAAGAAATAGCTATGAATCATCCTTAGTTGTGGAAAACGCTTGACTAAAGATCAGTAGCATATCTTCATGTCACTTTTCATGACGAAACAGATAATAAATATGCAGTAAACATTATAACTAAAAAGACATTTCCGATAAAATTTACTGCCGACTGAATTTTCTGGCGCACTGCTAGCTTCCTTCGTTTGGCACGCCAATTTTGTTGCATATCAGCAGATTTCAGCACTTGTAGCTTCGGTACATCTGGCTTCAATACATCCTCATTATGTTACATATCGACAGATCTCGGCACTTCTTAGCTTTGGTGATTAGCTTCGGTATTGATATTTTGAAACCTCTTGTTGTATATCCAATGGATTTCGGGACTCTTAACTTTTGTACCTAGCCTTGGTATTTGTTATTCCCCAGCTCATTGTTGCACATCTAATGCATTTTGGCACTTCTAGCTTCGGTGATTAGCTTCGGCACTTCCAAGTCTAGCATGCAAATCTAAATTACTTCCGACCATTCTCAGTATTGCAAGCTTCATCTTATTAAGATACCTAGACTTCTGACACAGGGTGTCCAAGTAGTCTGGACTAGCAGATAAGTTGTAGAAGCGTGCAATGTTTAATTCTTACAATGTTAAAAATAATAATGATGTCGTTGGCAATTCCGGCTAAATATGAAGTTCTATGTGTACTAGATTATAGCCTTACTACTTCGGGATCTCGATTTTCTCCGAGATGTGTCTAGGATATTTGGAGGTGTAGGGGGTCATCATAGTGGGCACCTTAGAACTTAAAACATTCTCTCACTTGCCAAAAACATAGATAGATACATGACAAGTTGACAAGCGAGATCGGATTGGCCGAAACATTTGGGTCTAGATGAGCTAAGGATGGAACTAACTTCGCGGGGCATAGCTGGGAATAAGGGGCTATAAGAGGAAAGACGATAAGTTGAGCCAAATGCCTCGTCTAAAACATACAAGCGCAGATTACTCCACATTTCACGCCACATTCAAATTCCACTAAGGGGAATATTGTCCTTCATAAACAGCACCGCATCACCTTAGAACATTTCACCCACCTAGTTCATATACTCAAAATATCTACATTCCCAACAAAGTATTCCATAACATTATGTGACTAAATGGTAAAATTCATAATTTCTCGGGGCGAGTGTCCGCTATTCTGAGTTAGGGTGCACACTGACGTCCCTCGTTAAAGCCTTGCCGCCGTGCGCTTACCTCTATCCCCTCATACACACAATATGGTATAACTACTCTAAAGGTAGGAAATCCTGAGCTGGAGTGTCTGGACCTAGGCTTTCATGCTGTTGAGACGTTTTACTTATTTTGACCTTGAATTCTTTTCTGCTATATCTTGGTGACTTTTGGGAATGTAGGTATGTGCAGGGGCTGAAAGAGATTGATCAAAAGTGCTGATATGCGTATGTATGGGCTTTAAAATCGTAGTTATCTGAAAGGAGTGTATTGAAAAAGATGTTGTTCTAACGAGGGTGAAAGAGGTAGATGAAGTGCAAATGTTACGTGGAAATCACGAAAAAAGAAGCCCGTTGAGCACGAAAAGAATGGCTGACAGGTACAAAATAGGTGGTAGCTAAAGATGACAGTGATGATGAATTTTGAGAAGAACGGAAGCAAGCCTTGTTATGCGAGTCGTCCCAGAAAAGTGCCACAACTGAAGATTATTCGATGAGTTCAACATCTCAAACGTCTTCAGTCTCATATGAATGTAGTCGTTAAGAATCCTTTATTTTTGGACTGCGCATGGACAGTTGGAAATGGTGCTTGTAAGCTGTCGAATGTGGCGGCAGATACAATCAACTCAAAAACTCCATATATCTCTTGCATCATGTTATGATGCAATAGAAGTATGCCGAACAAGCATCGGTATTTTCACCAATAGAGACTTCTATCGAGCAGACACCAGTACTTTGCCTTCCATCTAGAAATCGTTACATTTTTCGTACAATACTCTATACACAAGAGAAAGAGCTTGAATATATTACCATAGCTCATTCATCACGCAGCACTCCTAACCTTCTTAACAAGATCACTCTGATGCTCTTCCAATATGTGATCCAACGCACTCTTCTCTATCACAACCCTCGACAACTCCAACAAATCCTTAACATCCACATCACTCACTTCCAACACCGTCGCATCATGCTTGTCCACGACGCTGGACAGGTTCTTCCTGAAACCATCCGTCACAATCAAGGTCCTCCCATTCTGCTTTCCCCATCCCAAATCTTCAAAAACTTTCTTCGCATACCTCGTTTTTGGATACTCAAATGTCATTCCATCTTCACAAACAATCAATTGTCCTCTTCTATACCTCCAACTCAGCGCCGTCCGCCACGCAATATCGTACATTTTTCTCGGCAAGTCTGTTCCGAAGTCTCTTGGGTGAGGACCAAATGATTTTCCTCCTCCAACGATTAATGGCGATTGCTTCCAGCCGAGACGTGCACTACCAGTTCCTTTTTGCGGACGGACTTTTCGATGAGAACCATGGACATCCCAGCGAGTTTTGGAGGATGCAGTTCCTTGACGGGTATTGTCGCCTTCGAATATTACAGCGCGATGAAGAAGATCTCGACGGAGAGGGAGGTGAAGATGTTTACTTGGGTAGGATTGGAAACGGAGAGGTTCCATGGTCGGGAATTTGTAGATAGTGGTTAGAACTGGGGGGTCTGCAGGGTGTTAGTGAATAGATGGAGGAATTTCGCAAGGAATATGTACTGAAAGGATCAGATACGATATCTGATGTATTTGTGAGAATACTTGGTTCATATCCTTGGGAGATACTGGATGGTAACGGCGCCTCTGTTGCCATTGACCTCGTAAATTGTGGTGCTAGGCATTGCTATAGTAAAATCAGTACTCAGCTTCAGTTCCAGCCGGCAATCTATACGACATACTGTTAATGGATCCCTCGCACTGTTTATTGATGTGCGGAAAGCATTCAAGCTTCTCGCGAAGCTCTGGAGCCCTTTCGTCGCCATATTCGTGCGACTTAATTTTTGTGAGGTCGCTGTCGTCGTTGATTTCACTGAATCTCGACGAGGCTAGGCCAAAATTAAATTTCCTCGGCAATTCTTCGGCAAGTCCCGCCAATATTTGATATTGGCCTTCGATAATTTTGTCAGAACGTCACATATCAACACCACATCGCCATGCCTCCTTGTCAAAAGGCCGTAGGGCCAATGGCACGATGCCTACAAAAAACTCCGGCATTATGTCTATCTGCAAGATCCATACGAACGTTTACGAGCTCCACGACATTCAATGCAGAAGCTGCAGTTCAGGAAGCAGCCCCAGCTGGTCTCGACCCGGCGACTGTTGTAAGGCCAGAAAATGAAAGGAAGTTGATGAGGCAGGGTATCATGCCTATAGGATCTAGACGTCGTCGCGCAGCGCTGAAGAGTTCCGCCAATGTACCGTTTGAACAACTACCATACCAATGTTTCCAGGAAGCTCGAAAGATCTTACAGGCGGACAGAGAGGAAAAGTTAGAGATGATTGCGAAGGAGAGATTAAGGGTCAAGAACTTGGAGGCACAGGATGCCTCGATTAGCGGGGGTGAGAGGCAGAAACAGACCAGACTGGACAGTATAAGGAGGTATATCGAGTATTTAAAGATCCAGGCAGACATCAATGATCCTTTGATCAAGAAGCGATTTGAAGATGGTGAAGGTATGGAAATTGCAAAAGCTGTTACTTTCTGTCGCATTGCTAAATTTCTTAGGTGACATGAATAAACCAATCTACCGCTACTTGGCAGACCGAAAATGGCGCGACTATCAACGCAAAGTGATTGTTCAACGTATAGAGCAATTTTCGATCGTCCCTGATCTTCTTCCTCATTTCGAACCTACCGCCGAGGTCCGTCTCGCTTTCCAAAGTCGGAATGTTCAACCGGGAGACTATGTGGATTCCAGGGTCAGCGAATTTCCAGCTAGATTAAAGGTTCAGGTCTTTGACAAAGGGGAGAGACTCGTCAGTGTAGTGGTTGTGGATGCAGATGTTCCGAATGTGGAGAATGATCACTTTAACACAAGATGTCATTATCTCGCTGCCAATATTCCAATCTCACCCGTACAAGACTCATTACCACTATCTAAAGCCAACCCAGAAGGCCAATTGATCCTCCCATGGCTACCACCATTCGCGCAAAAAGGATCACCATATCACCGATACTCGATATTCGTATTGGAGCAAAAGCCCGGACAAGTTCTGGACGTAGCAGCACTCAAAGAATTTTATCAGCGTGATCGATTCAACTTGAGAGGTTTCAAGGATAGACATGATGTACAACCCATAGGATTGGGACTCTTCAGAAGTCAATGGGATGAGGGTACTAAGGGAGTTATGCAGAGAGCAGGAATCGAAGGATGGGATCTTGAGTTCAAGAGGACAAGAATCCCAGCACTGAAGCCAAAACAGAAGGCTAGAGGTTGGGAGGCTCGTCATGCTAGTGATAAGTATAAGCCTCTGAGGAGATAAATATTTATGATGGCTAAAATTGTATCATATTTGTAATATCTGCTGAACTTTGGTCTGCATGATGCTCAAGCTGAGTATTATTCTTGCTAATGTATGACTACGTATGTTTTCATGATGTTGAGATCAATAAACACTACTTGAATACAACTCAAGTATCCTTTATATCATTCATCTTCCCTTTCTCACAAATAAACTTATATTTTCAAATGGATACCCCCAAAAGAAATACTTAAAAGCCATGATGAAGCAATCTTGTCGTTAGCTAACAAACTTAGAATGCCTATTTTGGGGAATGATAGCTAACCGGGATTTTGGAAGAAAATACTCCTAGTGAACTTCTATTTGCCGAAAAGGAGTTTGACCAATCGAAGCCGTTTTGATCGAAGTATACATAATATATATTACATTTCCTCTCCTATTATCCAGCTGCCCTTGTCCTTTTACTCTCGCACCATTTCAATTATCATTTTTTAGCCAGGCGGAGAAACCTTGTGATCCACCTCGCTTCTGCGTTTACCTTATGTTTAAAATGAGACGCTAGGATTTAGTTGAATTCCTACCTACCTACCTACCTACTGATTGATAAGAGTATGCAGAGAATTTCGCCATAAATCCAAGTAGCTATACGGTGATTATAACAAAAGTTTTAGAAAAGATTGATTAGACAATGATTCCTATTGATTCTTTATTACATCTCGTCTTAACATTTCATAATCCAACAGCATGCAAGCATGAATTCCTTCCCACAAATAAGATATATTTTATAACGCCGTCCCAAAGCTCCAGATATTAGGTTTGTCCTAATATCCGCAAGCGATGCAGTGTAATTCGTCCAATCGTATGATCATTAATTAACAAACACCATTAGGTATCTACCTTTCCCAGATTCCCACCCACCCCATCCAGTTCTTTTTATGATCAATCTCATCGTCTATCCTCCTACAGCCGCCATCTCCATAAATAACTTCTCTCTCTTCAACAAGAAACTCAGTAGTAACGTCAAAGCCGCACCAGCCACTACCAAATAATATGTTTGGTCAATCGCCTGCACAATACCCTCAATCGCCTTATCCCTCAGTTCTTGCGACACACTTTGAAACAGCGCACTTTGGGATCCAGCAATTGCACTTCTTATTTGGTCCGCCGAGAAGTGCTGCCCTTCGAATGCCGCGTTAACATTTCTAAATGCGGTACTTTGAAAGACTGTACCAGAGACCGTGAGACCGATGACCACACCGCCGATTTGAGCTACATTAATATATCCAATTGAGGCAGGGACTTCTTGGCCACGACCATCGCGACCAAGGATAGCGGGTGCAATACTGTATGAGGCTTGGGTGATCATACCGCAACCAATGGCGATGAGGATGCTCCAACCGTAGATGGAACCTGCGCTTGTGGAGGTGGTGACTGTGGTCATAGCGGCACCTCCACTGAGAGCAAACATACCCCAGAGAACGAAGAATGGCCAGTAATAGCCTACCTTGGGCATGAGTATTCCTTGTGACATGACGGTTACAATGTAGAGGACGATAAATGGCAGGAGTCTGACAGCAGCTTCAATACCATCATCTCCTTTGGCGAATTGGAAGAAGAGGGGGATATAGAAGATAGGAACGAAGAGTGCTGTTCCTGCCGCTGCGGTACAGATGAATAGGAGAAGCATAGTTCGTGATTTGAGGAATTGGACTGGGAATAGTCGATCCTCGGGTGTGGTGAAGATGCAAAATTGTTGTTGGATTGCAAAAACGATGAAGATAACACCACAGGCGACGAATGTACCGATGGTGCGACCATCATCCCAAGCCCAATTGGCACCACCAAAGGTAAGAGCAATGACAAATGAGGTAAAGAGACCAGCGTTCAACAGAGCTCCAATCCAGTCAATATGCTTGACTTTGTGGAGTATGTCTAGGTCGGGCTGTGGATCGAATGATGGGATCAGAAGAAGAGCCGGCACTGCGATACCAAAGATGACGAGGTTGATATAGAAAGCCTTATCAGCCTGTTAGTATTTGTGAGTTGACTTTTAAGCAGGGTACTCACCCATCTCCAGGTTGCTCCTGAATCTGCGAAAGCTCCTCCAATCACAGGGCCAAGAATCGTTCCAAGACCCCAGGTAATACCAACGCCTCCAAGATAAAGAGGACGTTCTTGAATGGTAGTATTAATGGCGACCAAATTCAAGGTTCCAAGGTACATGCCGGCTCCTCCTACACCAGCAATCACTCTTCCAACAATGAGCGCATTCATGTTTGGAGCGGCACCGCATACAGCACTACCAACGATGAAGATGACAACTGAAACGACATGGGTCCACTTGACATTGAAAGTACTATAAGCTTTACCACTAAGAATATAATTAGCATCTACATAATCATCGAAAGATGTCATACTCACATAGTAAGGATCGTAGCAATGGACCCTAGCGGGAAACCAGTACCCAACCAAGATAACTTTGAAATATCACCATAGGTTCCGAGTACAGCGGATTGAATGTCAGCGGCAATAGTGTTGTCCAAGCCATACAAGAAAGTAGCGACATAGAAACCAACACAAATGACAACCCATTTCCAGCCAGTAACTGTTCTCACGTGCTCCGGCTCTGGGGGTGGACTGCTGTTTATTGGACCCTTCTCTGAATCTGCTGTAAAGGCATTCCCATCCAATCCTTCGGGTCTCACAGGTTTGTCATCTAAGGATGAGATTGAGGAGGTGAGTATGGAGTTTCTACCCGGTTGGGAAAGAGTTTCTGCTGTACTTGAAGACATTGCTGGGTTTCCACAACTCTCACGGTATATGTGAATGAAAACCTGAATGAAATTGAGAAGATGAAGAGTGATAAAGATAATGAAACATTGGAGTAGAAAATACTATATCAATATATAAGTTGACGAAGTAAGGATACCTCCGGCCTGTCTTTCATGTGCTGTGCCGAACGACATGATTCTATGCGAGATTTGAAAGCAAAAGGAGTGTGGGTGAATTGAATCGGCCATAATGCTCGATGATTCCCGAAAAATTATACAACTCTGATTGGTATTTGCCAAGATACGTTCCCAAAAATTGAAAAATAGACGCGTTTGCGCATAGCATTGCCAGAAATAAACCTGATGGGGTTTCGGAGATGTTTATCGGGGATGTTTGTTGGACTAAAATCTGATAAGATTTCGGAGTTAGGTGATATTGTAAGATTTAAGGCATTTGATTGGATCAAAGATGAGATGCTGAATATTCCGCGAAGGTCTTAGAATCTTCTTACTATTTGATAAGTTGATATTGCTTTCTCAGGTAGTCTTCTGGTCTTCCACTTGGGTAGGCAATTATTAGTCGTTGTTGCTGTTCCTGTTGTTGTTAGATGATGTGAAAGATTCCCAAACATGTGACGCTAGCGCACGTACCTCGTACCTCCTTACTAAACCAACAGCTGCAACAGCTTTGTCATATCAAGCTACCGGAGTCCAGCAAAAGTAATGTGACAACAACACATTGTCTCCAAAGCTATGGACCCGAGTACAAATTACCATTAAAAGTTCTACTACTTCAGGAGTGTTCTTGGATTTATGGTGTTGTCATCCATTTCTTACCGGAGAATAGATCTTAGGGTCATGTCTGTGGCCAAAAGACTATTAACTCATTCTGCACATGGTTTACATGCTCAAAGATTGATGTTAGGGTGAGTATGCAAGTCACGGTTTGTTCATTATATTATTTAAGATGGCTTGCCAAGTAAATATGTCAACTGGGTACATTCCATTTGCCTATTGATCTTCCGCTCCTTTTCGAGTCTGCCATACACGAACGGCAAATCTTAATCATCAATTATTTCACGGTATGCAAAACGTTATTGCGGACTTGATGAGTGGGTACTCTGCATAGGATAAGTTTTAGTACACTTCAGAGTTATTGAGTATAGTTCGAAATAACAGACGAGAAGCATGTCATTACTCTCCGGGCGATTAATACACAGATGCAACTGATCTCACTCTGACACACTCCGCATGTTCGATTCAGCATACTATCAAATCTGACTCACTTTTCTAATACTCACCGACTCGGGTCGTAACCCTGACCCTACAGAGTGTGCCGATCAATCTCTATCAAGAGTCGATGCCGAAGTTATGTCTGCTCATTTGGGTGTTCTTGACTCCATCGGGCTGCTCTATCCGGAGGCTTTATTTGCTATCACAAATTCCGTGACCAAATTTCATTTGATATTGAAGTATCTCAAGTCAAAACGATTAATCTAATGGCTTGCAAGCTCCCTCACCTCGAGCATATATTCTGGGCATCTTGCCCGATAGAAGGACAAAAGCTGAAGGTAGATTTTGGAGCATTTTACCACATAACGCTAAAACACCCATCCGACATGACTTGGTTGAGAATTATCCGAGTTTGTGGAAAGAAACTACACAGGCGTTTATCGAATAGTACCTTCAAGATTAGATCAAGTATTCAGTGGTCCTAGGTTTTAATAAGGTTCGTTTTTATATATCTTCGGTGTTAGGATACAACTTACAATGAGCCTCGATAGGTCTCGGATCGGTCGATTGTATCTTCAATGTCGTATTGAGGCGGTACTCAAGTTCATTATTCCGATTCTGAAGACTCAAGAATGTCACTTTTAGGGATCCCGAGACGGCGAAAGGAATTGTTTGGCAAGAAAGTCCTGCATTTTGAAGAAACAGTTTTAAAAAGCGAAAGAGTGAAGACATAGTTCGATGGTAAGTTGTTCTCATCAATTTCGAGGCTGTGATGTTCTAATGGTACTCTATAGAACTCTGTATCAACACTAGCTTTGGGCAAGAATTCTCTGAGCAGTGTGACAAGTGGTTTTCGAGAGATTGCCTTCCAGCAGACATAATCGTGAATAGCACAGAGCATGCCGAGGCTTTGCCATGAGAAGATGAGTTGAAGGATAAGAAACAAAAGATTTCATGAGTCATTTACTTGGGAGGAGTTCCGCGAAAATACTAGTAGTATCTCCAATGTAATTACAAGTTAACTACTTGTTTTGATCAACTCCAAAAAGAAGATTGGCACCTTTGCTAGTAGCATGAGTCGTTTTGAGTTACAAATGTTTAATGCTCATGTCCAATATCTTCTTCGTTATTTCTATCTACCACAATTCTAACTCGGACATTAATCAATAAACAAACAAGCAATACTACAATATTAAGATTGAAGCTGTAACGGAAGAAAGTAAAGAAACTATTCCACTTCAATCCTTCACTTGTTAACGTAACCTAATGTGGTTACAATATCGCGGCTGGGCCTGTATTACGTTGACTATTTTCAAATTACAACCAATGCTCGGTTGACGCTGTCACTTGTGATAATATTCCAGCAGGAGACTGCTGCAAACTGGACAATTGGTATTTATTCTACCAAACCATCAACGTGGGTAGTTATCGTGCATCTGCCTTTGTTGTGTTCACAATAAGCGATGACTACGGAAGCACTTGTGGCGCCTGTCAATTTACTAGCTTCTTTTGTTGTTGCTAGAACGAAAATCCGTCTAATACTGCATCCATCTTCAGCATCTAACTTCCTGTAGTGCCAGCAAAAAAGTTCGAAGACTAGCAGACATGATGTAGGAGACATCTAAAACTAGCGGCAACACTACTGCTATCAACACATCAGTCAAAAGAGTCGCAAACCAGATATAGCTGCAGTCAACGGACATTATTAAAATATCACCTATGAAAATCGGAAACAAATCATGAAAGATTTCTTGAGCCTAGATGCTACAGAATTTGTAACAAAGTGACAAGCAGTCCATTGAGGCCCGAACACTCGAGTTTCCACAACTTCAGTTGAAGCTCGAGCGAAGAGTAGAAGCTTTTAATGGAAAGTGGCATTGGCAATCTTGTCAGCTTCTATCCATCCCACCCTACTAAGGCGGTCGTAGGTCATTCTTTTGTATTATTTCAGCAGACAATGAAAGAGGAGAGCCTCTTTAGTTTTATACTCAGACGTTCCCGTTGATTTCGCCACTAAGACGACGGTGGAAATAGTCGAGGTTATAATACATTCTTTTTTTCCCTAGGATATTTACTGGAATACAGTAAGCTAGGAGCTAGATTGGGTAACAAGTTGAGCATCAGAAGTTGCGATGTTGGTACAACATCAATGCAATACTTATTTATTTATATATCCGATTTACTTTAAAAAGCTTAAATACGAGTAAGTCCTCAACTATATTATTATTATTATTATTATTCAACTTATCTCCTCCAAGACTAACAAAATCATATCAAAAAAATGAGGTTGTGGCGATGAGGGGAGAGGGATCAAGGGCTGGGGGGTCTATCTGTATTGGGGAGGACAGCTGACATACCCGCCCGAGGGATTAAATCGACAAGCTACAGCAATCATGTAAACCCTGCTGAAGCAGCTAGCATGTATGATACTAGTAAATTTAGATTAGCTAATTAGAAACCCAGGGGCCTTCCTCCCCTGGCGTCCTTTGTCCGCACTGGGAACTGATGGTTTAGTGCTTCGCACAAAACCTCAGACGAAAAGCATCACACACACACACACACTCCGATGTAACATGAAAGATTATTGTTAATGCCACTAAATGGTGCCCAAACTGGAAGCTTGAAGATTAGGCGGAAGATCACCGGGTGCTCGTTAAAGTGAAAGGAAGTTTAGGAAAGGAAAATCTTTCTAGTACGTCAGTTAAGGCTCAAGCTCAACTATAATTCCAGCTAATTTCATGATAAAAAGTCTTATTAGTAAGTACTGATGAAATTTCGAAAATTGAGAAGGCTCTTAATGAATGAATAACCTATTAGGAGCCCTCTGTGAGCCTCTTTCTTAAAAGTTTCCCGGCTATATCACCCAAGTCAGCAATTGTGCCGGAATTCATGATTTCCAAAACACTAATCTCAAACCTAAACATTTATTTCCACCATCGGCGCAATTCAATTGTCATCAATAAATCTAAACCAGCTTATGCTAAGCTCAGTGATATATCGATCTCCTCTTCGGGTCTCATAATAAGATTAAAGATACTTCTTCCGATTTCTCTTGCCAAGAACTCGATACTCGACTTTTCGCTTAACAAATCGGGATTGCCCTTATCACTTAAGCTTCCTACGTACATCGCTATTTTCTACAACAAATCCAACATCCTCAATTGGGCATACACTTAACATCGAGGCAGGTAGACCAAGGTTATGCCGATACTAGCAAAAAGACTCCATAAAGGTGTTTGCTACATTGTACTTACTCTATCCTAGCTGATAATAGACAGTGCTCAGCGAGCTCGTCATAACAAAGAAATCCAAATTATTCCCTAACTTGTTGTGGAGACTCTAAGCACCATCAACTTTGGGAGATATTACGTTGCTCCAGTTATCGTATGTCATATCAAGTACTGAAGCATCACGAAGCTGCATGGCGAGGTGAATCACACCTTTGCTCAGCGTTCTTGCTGCTTCGATGGCCCCGCAGATGTCCGATTCACTCTGTGCCAACCCTCGCTTTACGACTGTCATGCACCCCATACTTTCAAGCTCGGCAAAAAGACGCTGGTCGCTTGGCTTCGATCCTGAATTTGGCGATAGAAAGAGTAGATTGCGGACTCCTCGCTCGGCAAGCCACACTGCAATAGCTCTACCAAGACCTCCCAGCCCGCCGGTCATTATATAGGTAGCTTCTGGGTCAAATTGTATAGTGGCTCGAGTGATGGCACCCGGAACATCTGCCGTAATATTACATTCAGATGTGACTGGAATAGGCATCGAGTGTAACTTAGAAGTGTACGAGCTCTCATTCTCTGTGATTCGAGAAAAACCCAAATACCTCTCTGAAAGAATTAAAGTGTGCAGTTTCTGCTGCAGTTCGAAAGGGCGATATCTTCCGACCTTCACCAGATTATTATGAATAGCAAATTCTCGATCCGGAGCAAGATTTCCATAATCTTTCCATCCTCTTACCTTTTGGAAGACATCCATGACGAGCTTGGCGAAAATTCCAGTAATAGAGTCAACTTCCAAGGTCGTGATTGAAAGGTCGAGTTCGGATCGTGCCGTCCGGATCATCCCGAGGGATTGGCTGCCGGAAGGGTCAACAGAGTTGATTTGTGATGGAAGCATGAGCAAAAGAAGCTTTTTATCACCCAAGTTTCACAGTATATCACCCAACTTGCTTGTCGTGATATGAACGCCGGCGTCAAGAAAGTAGATGGACTGAAGAAGAGTGGAATTTCCGCGTCTCTCGACGTGATGCCGCTTGATGGAACGGGGCGCAAACGCAGGCCACCGATCTCACATTGACAACCGCTGCTCGGCAAATCTACCCAGCCCAAGGTTATCAATATCACTTCAGGCTTAGCAAGCATTACCAATTGCCTGAACAAGCCAATGCGCCGCTCTCCACCTTATGCCACGACCAAGATTGCTTTAAATGGGTTCACGGCACATCTTCAAGGGGTGGAGAATGAACGCGTCACTCTTGAGAGATCTAACGATTCCGCATCGGACGTCACGCAGATCAACTACTACGCTGCTTCCCCTGGTTTCCTCAAAACAGCTTTATGAATTTCCATCCTGCGGGGGCAGATCCTATTACGGGTGCAGAAGTAGCAGTGCAGCTCACAAGCAATCAATATCCTGGTGGCACACAATGGGAATACAAAGCGGGCATGATGCAAAAAGTACCTTGGTAGGCACTAGTAGCGGCGTTGACTTCTGCACAAGTTTGGAGGTTAAAGTGATAATACGCAGGAAGCATGGGCTCTGAATGGTATCACAAATAGCTAGTAGATTGATTTTTGATATGCCGAAAACTTTTGGCCCTTGTTTTGGGTGGTGGAATACAATCAATTGATCTTGTTTTCTTCAATTTATTGTGCCGCAGAAATGAAAATGGCGTTATAGTCTACGCCACTCAGTTGTCACCACCTTGATCGAGTGTTGATCGGCAATCTTTCTCATTTTGATTTTTCCGCCGGAACATATCTTACGTTTACTCGGTCACGCTGTTTAAAAATTCAAATTTGGGTCGGTAGCATAGTCGTGAGATTGGGTGAGGCTATGACACCTAAGTCACGATGAAGAAAATTTCTGAAATTATTTCCGAGCCCCTTTTCGGGGTCTATAAGATTGGCAGGTGACGAAGAGGTTTTTTTTTTTTGCATTCAATTTTTCACCACTGCGATCACTCCTTTGTAGCATATATGCAGAATCTATTCTTCGCTCTGATCTGCCTATTCATAACCATTTGCCATGGAGCAAATGTAACCTTGTTGTCCGATCTACAGCAACTGAACTTGTCCTCAGGCGCGGAAATTGGGCTTAACCCCTCAGGTTCTATAGACTTTACTTCAAGATGGTCAAGCTATGATGCACCGGACTACATTGTCGGCGTGAAGCCCTTCACTCATGACGATGTGGCTAAAGTTGTACGATTTCCCTTAAACCGGCTTGATTTATGGGGCTAGCAACTAACAACATGATCCACGTAGGTTGGCTTTGCAACAAAGTCCTCTACTCCCTTCTTGTCGACAGGTGGGGGGCATGGTTTTTCAATTACTCTGAGAAAACTTCAGTCTGGCATTTTGCTCGACTTATCCAATTTCAATAATGTTAGTGTCGATACAAATGACAACACATTGACCATTGGTAGTGCAGTTCGCTTTGCCGATATTCTTGAACCACTAGACCAGGCACAGAAAGAACTTCGTGAGTTTGACAACTTACGACGAAGTCTGCAGGCAGCTAACATATAAAAAGCTATTGGATCTGTATCTTGTGTCGGGATGGTTGGCGCCACACTTGGCGGCGGAGTGAGTAGATACAACGGCCTCCACGGAATGCTTCTGGATTCATTAGCAAGTGTTAAAATGGTCATGGCATCCGGCAACATAGTCACCGCTTCCACTTCGGAGAATTCTGAACTCTTCTGGGGCATTCGCGGTGCGGGATTCAACTATGGCACTGTTCTTGAAGCCACCTATTTCATTTATGACCATTCAACACCACTGTTGCTTAATGCAGATTTCATCTTTGCACCAAATGTTAGCCAGGATATCTTGCAGTACTTCAAAAGCTTTGAAACCGGACTCCCGGCGGAACTTTCCCTGATTTTCCTAGGAGCCTATGCATCGGAATTTGGTGGTGTGAGTTTCTCATCTTTGCCGCATGTTATGGGCTGACATTAAGTGTTTTGTTAGTCATTTATCATCGTAAATGCCGTCTATACCGCTTCTCAATCTGAGGGGGAAAGGCTCCTTCAGCCGCTTTTCAATGCTTCTCCAAAACTGAAAAACTTGACAATGGTTCCCTGGGCATCAATCAATGCGGTATCATTCTTTGGAGCCGATAACGAGCCTTGCACTGGCAGTGCCACATAACGTCTATGGTGGAGCTGTTCACTACTTTGAAATTCCCACCTTCCAAAACTTTTACGAGGATTACAATGAACTCATTTCATCCAATCCTGTGGAATTAGATGGGACTGTCTACTTCATCGAATTCTTTGCTAAACAGGCTGTGGAGGCTGTCGCCTCCAATGCCACAGCATATCCTTGGCGTAACATCACTGCACACCTGTAAGTGTTGTTTCCCAACTATAATAAACGAAGCTAATTAGGATTGTGGATATAGACTGTTTAATTTTGCGTACAAAGACACTATTGGCGGCCCTCTTGATAATAATAAAATTAATCAATTTGGAAGAGCAGCACGCAAAAACTTCACAGATGCAAGTGGATTTGCGCAGCCGGAGCTCTACGTCTCATATGGACATGGCGACGAGGACTTAGAAACATTATATTCTGCGCAAAACCTACCATTTCTGAGGTCTTTGAAAGCAGAATGGGACCCAAACAATGTCTATAGATATAATTATCCGTTGTTTCCATAGAACCAGGCTGGGTGATTGTGTTATCGTCACCCATTTACTGTTGTAGCAGTTTGGGCAATAGAGGGACTGAAAATATGCTGCAATGGATTGAATAATATCATTTTTCCCGAACCACGTTGTAAAATTGCACACTTTTCTGCTTGGGAAATCAATAGAACTGCCCCTGTAAAGAAACTACCACATGGAGACAACATAACTAGATTTTATCCCAGCTGTGAGCAGATATAACTTTCGTATTGCCAGACTTCTATTTCAAATAGTCTCGTTCGCTCAAGATGCCCTGACCAATCTTTGCCAAATCGTCCCCCCAAAGCGGATCTTTCGTAACGCCATTCAGACATTGGCTGATCATAGCAGCAGCGATCTCCGATACATGTACCTTTGGGGAATTGCCAAATACAGTATACACACTCTTCATTGCAGTACTAACAACACTGTTCTGATTGGGGCCGTCGATGATGCCAGGTTTTGCAACAGTGACTTGGATATCAGGTGCATGTTCACTGACAGCAAAGTCCAGGATTGCATTTTCGGTACGGCCCTTCGATTATTAGTTATACATTTTTGGAGGAGCGATCAGTGAACTTACACGCATATGGCGGTAATCAGCCATAAATGTGAGCGATTTGCTTTGTTCGCGTTCGATTAATGCACCCGATGTGTAAATGAAACGGAATGGTGTATTGGCGACTGCTGCCATATTGGTAATACCGTTCACAGTATATTCGTAGCAAACTTTAGTAACTTCTGCGAATTCCATTGCTTTCGATCTCGATGGTGTAATTGCCAAAGTCCTATGCATATGATGAGTTAGATTCTGTGCCTACAGTTGATCCTTGGGTCTGCAAACCAGATGCACCCATCGGCACCTTTAATCTTCTCCTTAACAGACTCAGGGTAGGGGCTGCTCCAGTCGTCTAGAATGATGGATTCTAGCTTGGATGTGTCGTCCCCAGCATCATTAGGCGGCACAACAGGTTTGCGAGAGAGCGCGACAACAGAAGTAACGGCTGGGTTGCGCAAAGCTTGGCGTACAACTTCTGTACCAACAAATCCGGTAGCACCCGTCACAATTAACTTCATTTTGGCTTAAAGTGTACGTTTTGATTTAACGTGTATCTTTTGATATTGGAATATCAGAATGAGAGGGGAGGGTAGTTAGGGCAGTATGTATAGATAGATATAATCCTTGTAATATCGGCTATATTTCCTATTCTGTCTGAAATTTCCTATTTCGACTAGAAGAATTTCAAAAAATACAAATCTAAAATATAGTATATATTATATAATATATACTATAATTTATATTCGATTATATAATGAAATTCAAATAAATAATCTCATAATTTTATAATTTTATATCTTATAATATATTATATTCTTAATTGAATTTTTGAAAGGAATTAATTTTTTATAAGATTTTAATTATATATTAATCGGAAATCTTATAGTTTTTGAATAAAATAATTAAATTTTGAATTATAATAATTTTCTTTTGGAATTTAATATATATAATTTTTTTTTAAAATATTTATTAATTTATTATTCATCTTTTATAAATACAAATAATATAATAAATATAAGAATAGAAGTCAAATTTATTACAAAAGTCTATATTAGAAAAAGAATCTAAATAAATATAAATAACATCTTTTTTTATTTAAATCTACTCCAATATTTATAAGATTATAATTAATCAATCAATCATTTCCTTATAAAACACACCTTTTTAAAATCTTCTCAAAACTCCTCTCTCTTTCCCATCCTTTTAAGCTTCCCCTTCAAAACCCCTCTCTCTATTTACTACCCACCCCTCAAAATCCTACTTCCCTTTCCCTTCCCCTTCCCCTTCCCCTTCCCCCCAAAAAATAAAAAACAAAAAACAAAAAAATCTCATGCCCGTTCTAGGAATCGAACCTAGGATCTCATCATAGTCCATTCATGCTTCCACCCATTCAGCAAGAGATAGGTAGTCACACGAAGAATACTAGTGATGCGCTTTACCGCTAAGCCAAACGGGCTACTCAGATATTTTCTTTATGAGATTAGTGGGCACATGTGCCATCATCCTCATTCGTGCGGGCACAGAATAAATGTTGTGAATTGTGAATAGTGAATTGCTATATTAATCAAGAAAGGGTATCGTAACAACCGCAACTAAAGTGAAAACCACAAGCAAAACCAAAACCAAACCTGATTAATCTGGCATCTCCTCAGTAATTATACTCCATTGGATTCCGTTTCCATTCCATCCCATTTCACCTCCACCTTCCGCTATCCATATCAAAAAACTAATAGGATAAGATAAGGTTATATTTCGCAAACCATGTGAAACCAACGAAACTAACTTTCTTATTAGGGTACTAACCTCCACGATGATATCATTATTTCGTCGTTGCTTCGTCAAAAGTCTTATATCCTGCCCTGTCCTTCTTGCCCTGCCCTTCTTGCCTCGAAATGGCCACTGACGCTCGAATTTTGAGATGGTCCATATATGGATGATGTGATTTGTTTGTGGAGCTGTGTTCAATTTTTGGTAAAGGTGTCGCAATTGTTGGAAGCTGATGTTGGGCCATAAACACTGTTCGTGGATGATGAAGATGGCGATTCTATCGACATCGACTGATAAGACGCTGCACGGTAGCATCTTTCAATCAATAGCTCCAAACCCTCACACCCCATCATCCCCACGTCCTCCCTCAACCTTAATCTCCCCTCCCTCACCCATCCCTCCTTCATCCCACCCTATACCCCTCCACCATCACCTAAACCCCCGGACTACCCGCTCTCCCACTCGCCCTCCCTGTCCACCTAGTCCTCTTCTCCCTACTCCAAAAAAGCACCATCCCCGCCGTACTCCCCGCCCACAAAATCGCATTGACCAAATCCACCCAAACAGCATTTTTCATCCTCTGCACCCCCGCATCTCCTTCTGCTCTCTCATGTATATACATATTTCCAAAGAGACCAAAGAGGGCAATCCAAAGAATAAATAGGATAGCATCCCAGAGAAAGAGAACGGGGATGAGGTTAAAGAGGGGGATTAGATGGAGGAGAGAAGTTGCTGCGGAGAGGGAGGCGGTTGTTACGGCGTAGACCTGGGGATGCATGTTAGTTTGATGGAAGTGGATGGATTGAGGTTGGATGAGAGAGAGAGGTAAATAAAACATACCCATTTTCCATCCGAATATTTATGTTCTCTATTCGCTTTGGCTAGATCAGTTCCATACAATCCAATAACAGTCAGAGCCATGACGAATTGTAAAAATCTCCATATCGCATGCGTGGTACGTCCAACGCCATATCCGAGTGGATTTATACGATCGAGGATTGACATCTTGAACTGAGTAGGTGATTTGTGTTTATTTGCGCGTGGGTGTATTGTATTTTGTATCTGGGCGAGGAGAAGATTGTTTGACAAGAGGAATATGTTGCTTCGTATCGATCTCGATTGTGACTGTGATTGTGATTTCGAAGATAATAAAATAAATGTATGATTAGAGAATATAGTCCTGGTCCCGCCAAACAAATATCGGTATCGCGAAGTCGAAGCTATTCACAAACTTGTCTCATAAATGGCTTATGTAGGTATTCGTACCCTTTTCTTTTCTTTTCTTTCCTTAGCTTTGCTTTCGTATCCTCTCCTTCAACCTATAAATCCGAATCTCGAGTCTCGTACCTTATTGATTTATCCGTCGTATCGTCCTTACCCAATAACTTGCAATGTTCTCAACGAATGAATATAAACCCCAAACTGTATACCCCAAACCCAAAGTACAAAAAAGCAATCCAATCCAATCCTTTCCTCTCCCGCAAAAAATCAAAAACACCCCAACCTCTCAAAAAAAAACAAAAACAGAAAACCCCGCGCTCCCCCCAAGGAAGCGCGATGCCCTTACCTCCCTACCATCCAACTTCCAACTTCCAACATTATTCACCTACCTATCACAATACATACAAAAACTCACATTCAAACACCCACCTGTCCTATCCTGTCCTACTCATTCACACCAAGCAACCGCTCGACTGCCCAACCGCTCAACCAACCAACCAACCAACCAGTAACCCCAAAACCCAACCGCTCAAACCTCGAACCCCAACAAACAAACCCCACGCGCGCGACTATGCTAAGACTACATACATCATTACATACTTACCTACATACAGCCGACCACACAACCCCCATCTAAATTCGAAATCAACAAGATGATGGAATAAAGTAATTAACTAGCCAATCAATCAATCAATCAGTCAAATCAACAAATTACCAATAAGTCCCGACTTAGAGTAATCCATCCATCCATGCAGTAACTTTTATTTCCACTGGCAGTATACTCTACACCTTTATACTTATCAAAACCCTGCCTGTCCTCTCGATACAAGATTAGAAAATATTAATTAATAATTTTGATATTTTTAATATTTTAATAGATATTTTGATTTACTTATTTTATTTTTATTTTTTTAAATTTATAAATATATAATATAATAAAAACTATTTATTTATTTATTTATTAATACAATTGAATAATCAAATAACTATTACTAATTAAATAATTATATAAAATTAATAAATAGATATAATACACACAATAATAATTAAGAACTCCTGTATCTATTAAGTAAATATTCCGCTACGAAACGAGAGAGGAGAGGGCGTCGGAGTGGATCCCTCCCTGATCATGAAGGCGGTTAGGCAACTTAGGCACTTAGGCAATCAGGTATAAAAGACAATATATTAGGTACCTACCTATAAATATACATTCTACCTATACAATAGACATACCCTTACAGAGTATTAAATTACTAATAAGCCCCTTCCCCTTCTCACACACACACTCTCTCTCTATTCCAATCACCCCTTCCTTCATATCGGCAAAACATGAACCTCGCAACCCTACCACATTAATTTATTCTATAACTCCCAGCCCCACAACCGCATATTCACACATTCGCATCTTCGCATCTCCGCTTTGAAAATATCAATGTATCCATACTGGTACCCATACGATGAAAATTTCTCCACTGTACAATTCCAAATTTCGTCAACACTCTGAGTTTTGGGGACTGGCAATACTCACTCCGAAGAAACAAGCAATGACAGCTTTTTTCTTAACATCATGTCAGTAAAAATTTCAAAAAGGGTAGGAAATCAAAAAGTTATCGACGTCGGCATGATTCGAACATGCGCCCCCGAAAGGAATTGATTTCTAGTCAATCACGTTAACCACTCCGTCACGACGCCTTTGTGAATTTGTTGAAGGTTTTCAGGATACGAGATCTATTGTATGAGCGTTTAGGGCTCGAATTCAGGGTTCTTCTTCATATCTGCTGTGTAGATTCAACGTCTGTGTGAGGTAAGTATTTGTCTGGCTATCCTCCGTGCATGTCGAGTTTTCTTGTGGCGTGAGTTAAGGGGTGTTCTTGGAGATGCAATGATTAGTTACAAATCCTCTGGATAAATTAGTAATATAAACATAGCCTGACTCTTCTTCCATCGACATGTTTCCACCATATGAAATTCACATTATTAGTCTGCTCCAGAGGAACGAATCAATAACTCGAAAAATGAAGAATAAAAATACTTTATGGCGCAAATGATGGAATCGCAAATATTCCTTTACTACCCCGGCAATCAGCTATACTTCTTTGAAATGAAACTTAGAGACTAAGGTGTTCCTTTGACTTCGCATCTTCAACGGTAGTCATGTATTTGACTTTTACTGCCAGTCAAAAGTGGCTCTTTGACTTCATGATGGTGTTGACAACTATGGAGGAAGCTAAATCACCACAGGCATGATATCCTAGATTTTGTGATTGTGCAGACTATGAGATTATCGGCCATACGGAAACTGTTGGCTCTGTGGCGAGTAGGTAGAGAGTTTGAATAAAGGTAATCTCAATGAAAGTCAGATCCATCTCGGCACTCGCCGTTTAATCAACGCCTAGTACAACACTGCACGTATCTTTCCAGCTTGATGATCCTCAATAATAGGTATGAATTTCAATAATTAACCTTGGCACATGAATAGCATCTTCCCATGTTTACTCCAACTCCTCGATTCAACATGAGAACTACTTTCATGATTCATGCTTAGTTGACGAGTGACGAAACGTAACGCCATAAGGTGATGGTTCATGCTCCACCACAAATATGTTGTGTTAGTATCAAACTTTTAGGAATGACGTGAGAGCACCACCATACGCCTTGCATACATCTGTGTGGCACGAGTCAACGAGTCGGATCACGACATGAAAAGAGATACGACCCTTTGAAAGTTTTAAACCCCTCAACGTTATAACTTGGCGAGGCTGCAGGTTACTGCAAGAAATCACAAAAGATCTTCTTCAGCCTTTCCGCAAAAGTAAAAGCATGTCCGGGTAAGAGGATATGGTGAGGATTTACGAATTTTGCAGTGAAACAAGGACGCCCAACCAAATCCAAAAAGCGGTAGATCAACCGATTATCCATGGCGGTGATAAGAACTTCATTATCTTTAAATAATCACTAACATCTGGAGGGAATATGAGAAGTCATAATCTTTGACGCCATGAAGGTCCCATAATGGAAATAACGACGTGGTGGTTGCAGCATTGGTGTTGGTAAAGCTGCATATGGAAATAATCGACGTTGATAAGAAGTAGCTGTGGATCTTTTCGGGTTTTAGAAGCACATACTAATGCGTACATACATACTTACAAGTTACCAACAAAACACCTATGAAGTTGCTGGAAGATGTTGGGCATCGTGCTATGTCGCAGAAAGTAGGGACTTTGCATGATGCATTACCGCCATTATATGTACCAAATGTACCTAGTAGACCGACGCATAGATTAAAGAGAAAAGTCGGTATATAACAAGTCGGTATATAACAAGTCGGTATATATATACCAAAGAGGATGGGGAAGGAGAAAAGATGAGGGCGAAGAGAGTGAACAGTGAAGAGGAAAATGAAACCCCCGGTACGATCTGGCACCTTCATCAATGACCTGAAGAAGTTGACCTCTGGTTGGTATTTAAGAAAAAGAAAATGACAACAAGGCCGTGTGGTGTTTCGAGAAATGAAAGGAATTTCCAATCGACCCAAAGATTGAGGAAGGAAGCGTCTACTGGGGTTGCTAGGTACCTAGTACGTACCATAGCTTCCCATCAAAGCTTCGTACATCCTTCCATACATGGTGTTAAAGGTATTAAAGGTAGAAGATCAATCAATCAGACAATAATGATCCAAACGAGGAAGCGGGAATTCCGGAAGACACATTAGGTAGATTGATAGGGAAGATATTTTTGTACTTTGAAGATGTGTGTAGTATGTATGTATGATATGTATGTAGTAGGTATGGAGGTATGGAGGTATGGAGGTATGGAGCTACGATGGAATACGTAAATACGAAATGAATAACCCATGTATTTTCCATCCGACTCAAAAGTTTCGGAAGGTGGTATCCAAGGTACCTAGTATGTTATTTATTGAAGTAATGCCTTTGATCAAAAATTGTATCGTCGCTTTCTATTATCAAAAGCATCAATTTTCCCGGGAATAAAAAATGTCATTTTCATGTGCACTGACATCATTAGAAGGTTGGACCCACAGTAACCCATAATAACCCACCATAGCCCACTCTGATCCATAAACAACAAAACAAAACCAAAAAGTTGTTAAACCGTTGATTAACTAATTAATTCCCTAGTCATCAATTCCCTAATAATTCATTCCTTCCTTCCTTTTTCACCCTTGACCCTTTCTGCAGATCTTGCGGAGATTCACACAGAAACCACCAGAGCAAAAAGGCTTGGATGATATGGTTATGGGTGGATGGATGAGATGGATGATACGACTTTTTTCTTTGCCCGTATTTCTTTGACTCATTACTCATTCTCCTCATTTCACTTAATTATAATACACAGAGTAAGCTTAAGAATTCGAGAAGAAATTTCACTTGACAACAAAAGTAAAACAAATAAACCTAACAACTAACCAAGTAGTTTCATGACTACTTTTCTTCTCTCATATCATTCCTCTGATATACATATACCTGGCGCTTCACACTCATAAGACTATAAGATAGCAATATATACCAGACCTGTTCCGTTCCTCGTTCAAACGTATCATATCATCATATCATACATACTTCCTATCACCAAGGACCAACGGACCAGAGAAACCAAAACACCAAGAGCCATCCACCATTCAGCAAAGCCATCGAATAAGATATCAAAGAAAAAATAAACCCCGAGACTTTTAAATCGGCACCAAACATCCGAATTTTCTTGGCTTGGTTGCCGTTGCTTCCTTCTTACACTTGTACCATTTGTTGTTTTTAATAGCTGCCTCCTACCTGGGTACAAAGAGTAAGCATAGACGACGAATGCTTTATCATCTCCGACGATCTATTCCCCACGTTTGTAAGCCATCAGTGCAACTATCTCTTAGGCAAATACCAGAGACAAGGCAGAGAAAGTCAAACCCTACCTACATAGCACATACTCTATACATATCACGCTGCTACATACGAGCTTCACGCTACACCAATCCGAGCACGAAGCCAGGAAAGCAAAGTCAAATGCCAACACCATCCCAAAGCAAGAAAGTGGAACAACATTCAACTCACCAAACCAATTTCGTACTCAAGCAATATACCAGCCAATATCACTTGACTTGACGTTTCATCGATTCCACCAATTACCATTCATTTGACTTGTTTTGCTACCCCCAGTGTGATCTAATCACCTTGCGCAAGACCTTTGCAATCTCCATTCCACGGATCACGATTCACGTTTCACCCTTTGCCATTTTCACGATTCAAGCCTTCAGCTTTTCTACAGATACATAAACAGACGACCAGTGAACCGAACGAGAGCTTCCTCCGCAAAAGCCAAGAAGGGATAGACCAGTGCATTGCCCCAGGAAATCCCACAGGCCCCAAAGGTCCCCAAGGTGCAAATAAATATCAATTCATATGAATGAATGTACCCAAGAATTACCCGCCAACCATCTGCTTCTCCTCTTTCAAAATGGCCAGTTATCATTCCTATAAGAACACTTCTTACTATACTACCGATGGTAACAGAGGTGATAACTTTACTACGTCCGACCATCCTCACGCAAAACCGTCCTACTCGTCTTCTTCCGATGAAGAAATCATTGCATCTTTGAAGGGTCTTGCCTTGCAATCGAGAACTAAAGAGATTATTAGTACTAGCAATAGTCCCGGTAGTACAAATTCATCTCCACGTTATGGTACTCTCGGAGCACATGGTATGTTACGCTACGCTTCTACCCTTCTGATGCAAGCTCAAGCCTTTTCCGCTTTCTACCCCGCCGCCACCCACGAACGAATTAGTACAAATATTCCAAGGCTGACTCGTGATTTGAAATCTATTCAGTTGACACAATATCTACATTCAATACGCCAAAGAAAAGCGATTCGATCCCCATCACCATTGAACAGTCTACAACAAGAAAACGAGTTTACACACCATTGACAGGTCGTGGAGAATTACCAGGGTAAGCATAAGCATAATGTGTTTTGTTGGGACCTTATCGAGGAGCAAGGACTATGCCGGAAAACTTTTTAGGCCATTTGTTCTGACGAAAAGATTTATAGAGGATACTTTCCCGGATTTGCAGACGAAAGCCCAGAAACCCTCAAATCAGCAGTTCTATTATCAACTTCACGTTCAAGAGCTTCACCAGAGGTAAAACCACTTACAATGTCTTCCGTGTCATCACCAATGGATTCACCGTTTTCCGATGCAACCGTTCGTGGTCCTCCTTCAATCATCAGCTCTCCATTTACCTTGCCGGAAACTTTGGTAATGCCAAAAGGAAAATACTACCCTTCAAACTATAAGACAGCACCCACATCTCCCGCCTCAAATGTCGCTTCACCTATATTAAATGGTGGCGATCTTCAACTTCCTCCTAAGAGTCAACGTCAAAAATCTACAAATCCAAATCATCAGAGACGATCTTCGGACATTAAACGAAAGCTACAAAAATACCAAAGGGATATGATTGAACAAGCACGTATGGTACATGCTTCAGTAACTTCATCTCCTGGTGTACCATCCGCACCAGGTTCTAAACCTATCAGTCCTAGATTACTTCCTTTGGGTAGTCCCGGTCCCATTACGCCATTTGAATTGGAAGAAGGTTCTGGATATCTGATTGCAGGTCAAATTAGATGTGGTGGATTAGCCGAAGGTGGTTTGAGAGAAAATGAAGCGGTTGCAAGAATGATTAGAGTTGAAGAAGAAAGAAGAAGACGAGAAGGGCAAAGTTCACCAGTAGCTCGAGTCTAAAGGGGTTTTGAAGTTTGAAAATTTTAACCACGAACACAAGATTTCTTCCGGGAGATTTGCATCTTCGAAAAAAAGAAGCATCGATCAAACTCGAATTTTTCGATTACGATTCACGATCTCATGCATCGGATATTTCACATTCGGCGATTACATCGAGATACTCCACAAAATCACCCACACTTCATGCAAAACATCAATCAATATTTTTGATGAACTTCCCCCACAAAATACAACTTTACACGTCAGCTCGCATAACATAACCCTTCTCGACATGCGTCACGAATTATTCACGGCTCCTTTTTCCTTTGTTAACCGGATATCCAAAGGAGTTTTTATCGGATATCCATACATGGTCATTCAATAAGATTTGACTTGTGCACACTACTCATTTTCTTTTCTTCACATGGCCTGAATACCAAGTGCTGGTATATTAGCTTTTGTTTTTGTTTTTGTTTTTTTTTGCATCCTTTTGCATTGGGATTAGATTGCAGTGATATTTCTTTTCATGGGGTTTAGGATGGTGATGTGATAGAGTTTGGGTTGAACTATGTCTGGGTTGGGAATGAGGATGGATAGGGTAGGGTTTGGAGTTGCTGGTTATGGTTGCTTCTTATGTGTCCTATGGGTTCCATGGGTTATGGATGGGATTTAGGGAAAGGGGGTATTCCGTTATGGAATCGCAATTGCAATTGCATAGGTATGGAATGGAATTGAACGAAGTGTAGTGGAATGGGATGGTGGATAAAGAAAACGAAACGCTTGATGCGTCTTGCTTGGGAGTCTTCATTTAGCTTTTCCACTTTCCTTTTCACTAAAGCTCTGAGAGTTCAGCATAGCAGAAGAAAAGATGAGATGAGATGAGATGAGATTAGAAGAGAAGAGAAAATAGCATGAGAATAAAAAATTCTGTACCCATCTACCCATCTACCTGCATCCCATATTTTGCAATTTGCTCTGTGTACAATTGAGTGACTAACTGATATCTATCTTATGGCTCTGGTGTTCTGGTGTTCTACTAATGAGGATATTTTTTGGGGGTATTTATGAATTTTGTTTTAGATAGATATCTACTCTTAGTTGGCTGCTTCTATTTTGATGTTCTCTTCTTCTGCTATGTTCTCGGCTTCTTCTTCCACTTTCTCACCCTCCCCCTCCTCCCCCTTCTTCCCCACAACCCTCCCCTCAAAATACAAAACCGCCTGCGTCCCCACCACCCCCTCCATCCCCCTACTCTCCCTCGCACCCTTCACCCCCTCCACAAACTCCCTCACCTTCCCAATCACCTCCTCTGCCTCCTCACCCGTCGCTCTCCTCCCCTTCCTCTTCCCCGCCAACACCACCTCCACCTTATTCCCCTTTTCCAAAAACTCCCTAATCCTCTGCAACCGATGCCCCAAATCATTCTTCCCAATCGCCCAATTCATCTCAATCGTCTTCGTCACCGCCGCAGGATTCTTCTTCTTCTTCGCCAACCTCTTCTGTCTCGCCGCCTCCTCCTTATCGATAATTTTCGCAATAGGAGGTTCCCCATCATCGCTATACGCGATAATTTGCAACATGTGTGTTTTGAGGTTGATCGATTTGAGGATTTGGGAGGTGGGGGTTGGAGGGTCGAGTTTTTGTTCGCTGTTTTTGAGACGCACGCGTAAATCTGTGATTTCTTCATCGCGCGGAAGTCGCTGTTCGGGCACGGCGTGGGAGGTGCTTTTGAGGAGGTTTCGCTGCGGTGGTGTACGGCTTGCGTGCATGCGCGTGAGGTGCGAGGAGAAGGTGGGCGGGCGGAGGAGAGATGTGGATGTGTGGTCAATGGGTGCGAGGAATACGCGTCGCAGAGCAGATGCTGCGTTGAATACGCAGCGTGGAGTTGACATGTTTGGTGGTGGTTGTGAGTATCTGTTGTTGCGACCGCTTGGGAGCTTGGGTTTGATGTTGTAATGTGGGAGGGGAGAGAATTTATTATCATTGCTTATGTAATCATAAATTTCCATTTCTACATATATCAATCACCATACGTACATACATATCACGGGTTAACAAAACGAGCACCAAGGACTTCGCTCCCACACAAAACTACATATATATTAAATGTTTTGACACCCAACAAAAAGCATGCCATGATATCCAAACCCCTCCACAGAACCCTCCTCTCTCATTCCGCAAAATCCCCCTCCCCCCTTCCCCTCCGCCTCCCGCACCGCGTCCCCCGCACCCACAACCTACACACCCTCCACCGACCCCCCTGGACTCAACACCCCAACCTCCCACACTACCTCCGCATCCTCAGCTGGACCATAAAATCCCTCTTCATATACCACTGCTTCCACACATACCTCTATTCCCTCGAGTCCGCCACGGGACCCTCGATGCTCCCCACCATTTCGGTAAGCAACGAATGGTTCCTAATCGACCGATCACGACGCCGCGGCCGCCACGTAAAAGTAGGGGATATAGTGAGTTTTGACTCGGTAGTAGAGCCTGGGGAGAAGGCGTTCAAGAGGGTGTTGGGGTTGGAGGGGGATTGTGTGATGATGGGGACGCCGGGGACGGGGGATACGAAGATGATTAGGGTGAGTTTTGAGACGGGGGCGGGGAGATGGTACTTGCAAGGGGAAAGGGTGCTAATTGGTTTGTTAGATTCCTCAGGGTCATTGTTGGTTGGTGGGGGATAATTTGGAATGGTCGAGGGATTCGAGATTGTTCGGCCCCGTGCCTATGGCTCTTATCAAGGGGAAAATCATTGCTAGGGTTCTGCCATGGAGCGATAGGAAATGGTTCGAGAATGAATTGCAGCCAGAGCCGAGAAGGACTTTGTTTCAGAGTATATATTCCTGGTTTACGACATGATGAACAGATGAAACTCATCAATTCAGATGAAAAAGGTCTCGAGACGAACAATTTACTCATGAATAAGTACATATGACTCTTTCGAAGTGCTCTGATGGTATATAACGGGTGAAGCCCTAATACAATCACAGAAAATCACCAAGTCCTACCAACACACTTTTCATGTTGTCCTTTAGCCACGAATGTCATGTTAATTTCCCGATATTCCTAGCAATTATTGAAATTGGATATCATAACGTCCTATCTAATTACATGAATAACAAGTAAAGTTCCATATGAGCTGTAATAAGTTATTGAAGGGAGACGTCGTGAAAAGATATACCGTAGTAACAGGAATCTCTGAAGGTTTGTCATGAAAAACAGAAATAAAGTTGTGCAGCGCCCCCCGCTCTGCCAATGCTCGCTACAAACTATTATACCTTTGCTTATACTCCTAACACCGTGCCCTTCCCATAGCTAGATGCAAATGACAAAGAAATCTTTTCCCGTGTAATGGCTCAACCTTCGATATGGGATGACTTTCCACTCTGTCCGAGTAGTTGTAATGATCTTTGAGCAAGTTGAACAACCTCTCCTTCGCCATCTTCTTCTCCTTCGTCGTCAGATTCGATTTGTTTGTCGGAAATAGTCTTGATCATTTGTACAATCTCTTCCGATTTCCCAATCAAAGCTATCAACTTCTTATCCTCGGATTCTAATAATTGTAATAATGTCCAAATTGCAATGTGTTGGAAGGTTGGGTCTCCGCTAGCAAGGAAGCGTTTTAGATAACCGTGAATGCCTCCGTGTGGTTCTGTCCAGGCTGAAATGAAGATAGAGTAATCACCGACTGCAATTGATTAGCATTGAAAGTCTTAAAGCATGGATCCATTATTCAAACTTACCTTTGGAGGACAAGTTACCAAGCGCCGCAGCACTATTACCTTGCACTTCGATACTCGCGGAATCTGTTAATGGAATGAGGACATCGAACACCCCTAGGTTGAGAAGTTGGGTCTTGAGATCGTCACTTAATGCCAATACAGCGATTGCAGCAGTCATTTCGGATTGAACACTAAGGGCCACATCCAGAACAAGTTGTTTGCATTTTTGAACAGCTCCGGCTTGTAAAACAAGCTCCTTGTTTCGATCAGAACTAGCAGCAAGGTTACGAAGTGTCGAAATGGCGTGGCACTGAATTTCTTCATTATCGGTGGAACCTAGTAAATCGACCAATGGTTTAAGGAAGCCAGCATCAATAATTGGGGATTCGTTTAATGGATGTATCGATATGTTGCGAATACAAGCGACAGCTGAAAGTATTAATGGTAGATATGAGGATTGTAAAAGTCGTAATAACGGAGCTAAACCGCGAGCGCGCACAATTTCCAGTTGGTATTTCTCGTCGGAAGCTAAATTTCGTAGAGCTAGAGCTGCTTGACATTGGACTTTAGGTGATGATGAATCCATGAGGTTCACAAGAGACTGTATGAGTCTGTTCTCGTTCAGGGCGAGTTTTTTGCGGTTATTAGCATCAACGGCGATATTACTCAAAGCTGTTGTGCAGTAGTATTGTACATCTACGTCTGAAGATGAGAGGAGCTGTACTAGAACGGGTATGGCACCAGCATTAACCAGCTGCTGGCGATTCTCATCTAAATATTGTCAGCGTCTGGAAATATTATCTCGACAAGGCTGTTCCTTACCGGAATGGGTCATGTTCAATAAAGCACCAGTAGCATTTCTCTGCACACGCATGTCTTTAGATTTTGCTAGACGAGTGAGAGGCCCCAATGCCCCTGATCGTGCGATTTTAGCCTTATTATCCTCGTGTGTTGCTAAATTGGTAATACAACCAACAGCGTTACATTGCACCTCGACATTTGGGGACATCATCTGTCGGATGAGAGGTGTAAGGCCCCCAAGAAGTACGATTGCTACTTTGTTTTCCGCTGCGTCGTGTGTCAGCTTAGTCCATAGAGGAGGGGAAAGCATAACTCACTGTTAACTGCGAGATTCCCAAGAGCTGCGCTAGCCGCTCGTTGCACCTCCATATCTGGACTTTGCAGGAGGAAGAGTATCGGCTCGAGGGTATCTCTATCTACTTCACGGACATCTGAAGGGCGTCAGTATTTACACCCCTGCAATAAAAAAATTATAATCCTCTCCGCCCTGAACTCTGCCATCAGGGAACTTGTATGCGAGGCGGTCCATCATCGATACGAGCCACGCACTCCCTGCTCGAGTCGGATATTGCGTATTTACATCCATCTAGGTGTATAAAGCGACGTACCTCGTTCGGTTATCTCAGCAAATGTTAAACTAGCACTTCGCTGAAGATCGACATTATCAGAAAATACCAAGGTACTTAAAGCTCGTAGAGGTTCGCCGGAGAAAAAGTCGGTCTCGCCGCGCTGAGAGGATCGTTAGACATCAAATATATTATCAGCATATGCATCCCTTACGTTCTCGAGGTATTGTAGAAGGTCTGCCACCGCTTCTCTTTCGCTTTCTGCAAGCACTGGCTCATATAAGCCATCTCGGGATTTACCTGCACAGTCCGTAGATAAGTAGATGATTCTCAAGATATGATCTCACGATGCATACCTCCGCAGCAAGAAGAGCAGACACCACCCATTTCTCGATGTTTAGTCCCGTAGGACTAGTGATGGTTGGTAAATTGTAGGGTCGGGAATCAGTTTGTTTTTGTTGTTGGAATGAGGGCGAGTAGTCGGACAAAGCGAAGCGATAGGAAGGGGAAATGGCATCAATTTTCGGCTCGTATTATATTATAGGAAGGTTCTATGACCATTCAAAGGGGAGTAGCGATGTAAATTATTGAGTGGATTAAATCTTGATAAAGAAGGTTCGAGGATTGAGTTGGACGGAAGCTTTTTTGGTTCCCAAGCAGCTTTCGGTCTTTCACTTACTTAATTGTACTTGTACACCACCGCCGGCTTGTACAACGCCATGGAAGGCAGTGCACGGACCATGGGTCTACTTTATACTATAGCTAAAATAGAAAAGATCGAGTTAAAGCTGGAGACTTGGAGTTGTCATAAATCAATCACATGTAGTTTATGATGCTTGTTGATGTTGGAATTATTAAAATATCATGTTATTATTATATTAATTGCTAATATACTAGGTGGTATATAGATTATTTATAAAATATCTTTTGGATAAGATTTCTTGTGTAAGAGATATCTCAAGTTATTCACGTTTTATGTTTTATGCTTTATGCTTTATGCTTTATGAAAGAAAGGTCCCATGAGCAAGTCAACAATGTTTCAACGAGCCATCAGCAACCCATCAACAACCTCACTCTTTTCTCTTTTCTTCCCATAACCCAGTTGGATCCTGCTTAGTATCTCAGTCGAAGATGTTAGGGTTATTCGCTACAACTACGGATTTCATGTAGATCCCCTGCAAATCTCCAGCCTCCTCTTCCAACAAACGAAAACTAACTGGAGCCTCGCGGCTAATCGTGCTAAAGATATCCAATAGATAGCATAGAATCATAGATAGAAGTAAAAAATCTCTTCTCTTTAGAATGACTCCTAAAGTTCAAAAAGTCGGCCAAGTGTCTTAGATTTTTACAAGACAAGATAAACTTAACATGACTGTTGAACCACTTTCTCTCCTTATCTGATGATTTTCATATTTCCACATTCGCATCGTTGCCCTCTCCCCATCCTCGACGATTCAAACTCGATATTTATTTACATGACTAGTCAGTGGGTTGGTTCTACATGATGGTTCCCTGAACCTGGACATAGGTATTCCGTTCACAAGGCTATCTTAAAATAACAAACACATGACATTCAAATCTCGATACATTAAATGCTCAGCATGGAAAACCTTGTGCTACCAACCACTATTTTACCATCCTTCGACAAACAAATCTTCACCTGTACTTTGTACTTGCTTGATTATGCAAAAAAGCTGTTCACATTGATTCATCTATCATGTATCCACCACATCCACCAATTTATGTCCGGAGTATGGTACACTATCCATTTACACCGATATTTTGCCCCAATAAAAAAGCTGCAGATGCAAACGCATACACCCACTTCAAGCCTCACCAGAACAGCCAATGGATAAGACAAGGGTTATTCTCGAAGCCGGGTATGGTGGTACCTACTACCTACACAGATACAGCAACAACCAACTGATTTATATCGACGTGTTTTCCTAGTGATGGCACTGACTGATTCTGAAGATCAAATGATGTGGATTGAACTCCATATAGAGGGGCTTCAGGCATTAATGTTGCCGTCATATCTTCCACTTCTGATTCCTGATTATCCTGTCATGAAGAGATTTAAATATTTTCCGAGGAAGATGCAGGTATGTTAGCCACAACGACTGTCGAATTCGAGTTCATGCATGTAGGTCCAAGTACTGGGGAAAGAGCCTCAAGGAGCATTGGTTGTGCTAGACGATTAATAAGATGAATGAACGCCTACGTTACTCAAGGTAGGTAGTCTCTTCATTTCAAGAGGGTTTAAAAGCGGATTTCTAGAAGGTTGTTCTGAATTCACTTTGATCCTCGATTTTCTTCAATCGAATGCGAATGCCGGAATTTGTTGATTTGCTCTTGTCATTACGAATAAGTCGTCCCACCTAAGTTTAGATAAGACATGGAGAAGTCCCTCCCATCTTTGGATGATCCAGTCGGGAGAATCGAACCAATTCGGAGTCATGTTTGGGTAAAAATGAGTATCGAGATGACCTGTTTCTTTCCTGCGAAGAGATTTTTGATCACTTCCATAGGTGGATGGTATGAGCTGGCATGGTGAGAAAATGTCCTTGCATTTCAAAAATAGTACAGTGAGTGGATACTCGAAGAACTAATCCGGGGAAGAGAACCGAGACTGTAATAGGAATTCTCAAAATGATAATCTAACTAGAAGTATTTTAAAAAGTTAATAAAGTATTATATAAATTAGAAATAGAGGTTTATTATAAAATTAAATTGAATTATAGTAACATAAAATAAAGATGAATTTTACTATTATATATTTATTTATTTTTAAAATTTAATTATAATAAAAACTAACCAATAAAATTAAATGTTTTTGAAATTGTTTTTAATATTTATTTGATTATAAATATTAAAAGGAAAATAATAAATAATTTAATAAATAAAAATACAATATAATAATAATTATTATAATTTCTAAAAGCAAAAAGTTGATTAAGTAAGAAGAAATTGATATTTGTATTAATTTGAAGAGTTTTCATTTATATAAATAAATTCTTTAATAAAAATAAAAAAATATTAAAAAGTTTTTAATCTTTATTTTTTATTTAAATATAATTGATATTTTATTATATAACTTTTATAAAAAAAATTGGTTTATTTATTAAAAAAAAATTTATTATATTATAATAATCTTACTTTTTTAAATTTATTAAAATCATTTAAATTTATAAAAGACAAAACCTTTTTAAAATTCTATTGAAAAATATATATAATTCAATATCGAAAAGTCTTTAAAATAGATATCAAATTATCTTTCAATTGTTTTCAAAAAGTATTCAAAATATACAAATTTATTTTTAAATCTTACTTTTGAAATTGATTTTCATAAATTATTTTTAAAATTAATTTTGTAATAAATTTTAAATCTATTCTGAAGATCTTTTAAAAATATATTGAAGTTGAATCATTAAAAAATTTAAAACTATTCTTAAATATAAGAAATAATTTGAAAGTTATATACTAAAGAATTAATTATATTTAAATAATAAATAAAAACTCTTCAAATTAATAAAAAATCTTTAAATATTAATTCTTTTTTAATTAATCAATATTCTATATTCAAAGATTATAATAGATTTTAATAATTTTTTTAATAATTTTTTTTAAAAACTGATTTAAGTTATTTAATTTTTTTAATTTTGAATTCAAAATTTTAATTGATAATATCTTATTTAAAAAAAAATTTAAAATTTTTAAATTTTTAAACTTTGATTTTATATATATATTTCATTTGTAATTAAAATCTCTATTGATTGAAATTTTTAATTACAAAGTTATTAATAAATAAAAATTATAATTTTTGATATAAAAAACATTATCTAAAACAAAAAGTGGTCAAAAAGTAAAATAGTAGATTTATTCTTTATATATTAATATTTACGTTTTGGAATATTTATTTAATAAATATATATATATATAATTTTTGTATAAATTTTGAGTTCTGTGGAATGTATTTATATATCTATATAAGAAGGATTTCATGCTTCCTTAGGGTTAGATGATTACTACTGTTAAATTGTATTGTATAAGTAATTAGCAGTATAATTGATGACAAATGCTCTTCATTTATTCTTATATGGAACGAAGTAAGTGTGGTTTGGGGGACACAGACAGCATAGGTTGTAGGATAAAGCATCATTCAGGGTATTAATTTCAGTCTCAAGTATGATGGGAAGAAAAGACGAGAAAAGGGGAGAGTGTAATTCCAATTTGAGTACGCTAGATACTTTCTTGATTGTAGAGGTAAAGACTGATTGATTATGGATTCCATCTAAAAGGGTAAATGGCCCTTTAGATACTAACTTGAGCTGTTGAACCATTGCTCCAATGGAAAGAAAAGAAAAACTAAAGCTGAAAATGAATGGATCCCTGAACATCAACTCAACTTTTGAACGCTTCAAATAACTATCCCTATCCCTTAATCAATCAATTTGTGATTCAACAAAATCCCTGAATAGCGTACACTCACTGTTGATAGATTCGTTCGGGATCAAGGGGGATATTGTATGGCTTACTTGGTCTGAGTAGACCCTGGAATAGGCGTTTCTTGAATATTAGCACTAGTCCTGCAAGCCAAACTACCCGTCATAGTAAGTTTCACGTCCTCAACTCGTTTATACCAACCATTATTCGCGGGGTCAGCCCAAGAACCAGTCACTCGGCTCTCATACCAGCGTTGCACCGTGGTATGATACTCAGTAGGAGGAAGCTGTCCAATGGTAACCAATCGTAGCTACGTAAGTAGTTCTTGGTGAAGCATAGACAACCTGAGAGACGTCTAATTTGACTGTTTTAGTCTCGCTAGTTGTTTTTTGTGGTGGTGGTGGTGTATTGGTAATTCATTGAGACGGTCCAGGTCGTTGAGGAGGATGCGATGCCTTCGACGTCCTCGGTGACTGTTTCGGCGAACGATGCGGTTACGCCTACCACGTGCTGATCTGAGGTCTGTCGTAAACTGCAAACTGAAAACGCAAGGCATAGATAAGTAATGGGTAAATCAAGTGTTTCGAGCAATACCAGACCTGCAGATGCTTCAGCTGCGAAATTGTGCTTCTTCGCAGTCATAAAAGCCAAAGGGACAAATTCTTTTGTAAGGCGATGTGCAACACTGTCAGTGCACGAAATAGTCATTGAGAAGTTGTGCGTCTTCGTAGCCATCCACTCAAAACCATAGCCAAAAGAACGACTTGGATGGTATAAAGTAATGCGGACTGTTAACCTTAGTGCTATACACTTAAATGAAAGTAACAGAGAAAATCCGTAGGCTAGCTGAAGCTGCAGTAGCCCTCACACAGATTGCAAATAAATGTTTGAAAATGGAATACAAAACTAGGACGAACATGTAGTGATGTTGAGAGTATCATAAATGGCTTTTCGTTTCGTGGAGTATATGAACATAGTCGGGGTACACGGAGTGTGCAGTCCATGTACTAATAAAATTAGTAGATCGATGATATACACATCTCGATGGCACGATTGGAGGAAAAGCAAGGGTAGAACTTTGAAATTATTATATCGTACGAATGAAATAGTACGAGAACTAGTAGTTTATATGACAGTTGGGGTGTGACTATGTACATTGATTTTAAAAGTGTGTCGATTTTGTGTTTATACGTGGCCACGAGCTAATCTTACAATTGGAAATCCTGTCTGGAGTCCACTTGCTCATAGTACGAGCAGGTGATATACAGGTGATCAGGTTGCGAGTGCTCGAGTATTCGAAGATTTACATCTATTCTGCTAAAGCATGGCCTATTCGTTTTATAGTAGACATATATGAGGAGAGATCTGATATCAGTCCTGTTCCACAATGAGGGGTAACCAAATATATACGGAGTATGCCGTGTTCGTGGGCCATATATACAAGACTAAGTGCACCTGGCGGTGTTACCAAATCTCCTCCATTTCTCGGTTGCGCCTATATACCAGATAATATCGTTCATAACCACTGATCAGACAAGAGTAATATAATAAACTTATACTAGAAATGATGAATTGTGATGGAAAATAAACCAATAGCGATGATTTCATTCGTAGATCATATTAATAACTCTTAGGAATAGTCTTAGTTAAAAGAGTGTGATTTTTTATTTTATTTATTTTGAAACAGATTAAATGATAATTAAATTAATAATATTAAAGTAATAAACATAATATTATAATTGGTAATATATACTATTAATTTTATTAATAAAATTATAAAATAATTAAAAGTTTTTATTATTATATATAATAAGAGATTATTTAATTTTAATGAAAGATTTTTATAATTAAAATTTATTTATTTTAAAATAGTGAAATTTATAATAATAAATATTTTAAATTCTTAAATATAAATAATTGAATTTAAAATTATTTAATAAAACTTTTATTATTATTATTGATTTTCAAAATTATATAATAAAGAACAAAAATATAATAAATTTAATTATATTTTTATTAAAAAAAACAAAACGAATGAAAATTTCAATTTAAAATTTTATTTTTATTTAAGAAAGAAAGAATATTTGAATAATGTTTATAAATTTGATTATTTTTTTTATTCTATTTGAAATTTTCTATTTTAATTAAGGATAATTTAAAATCTAAAAAAATGAAACTATGATATATATTATATAATATAATATTTAATTGAAGTTGTTCGTAGATTTCATTGAGATCTTTAGTTTTATAAATGAACAAGATCTAGTTTTATATTTTCAATCACTCTTGTGATCATCCGTTACAAACTTCGACCGTAGCCTCGAGAGTCAGGCATCCAAGAATATTACGGTAAGTAAAGTGACACCATATTGCAGAATCAATCCAGAAGAGGCTCGATTTTTGGCTGATCATAGAAATTCCCCAGAAAACAATTAATCTTTATGTTATGAGAATCATTGCCCCACCTTCTTCGTGACTTTTGTTCTAGTGGTGTATCTTTCAAAGTTCAACCTAACAAGATTACTACCATTTTCAAGCTTCGCGATCCAATGTTATCAATCTCCTTACAGTACAACCGACGACTCTCTTTATGATTATACTTCAATTTATTTCTTATTGAAGTTTCAACCACCTCTACCTCTGTTCAACCCCCCAATATCGATGTGCTCCCCACGAATTGTCCCAAGCATAATCCATGTCTGATTTGGCAGAAGAGATACGGCCAGCGGCGCCCAATCCCGCAGATTCCTTTACATCACAACCACCGGTTATCGCTAGACATGATCACGAGTCGCGCATAGCTCAACCTTCAACATTCCTTCTTCCAAGAGGGAAGCTCGCCGAGATGCATCAAGAAAGGCTGCAGGAGCTGCCGCAGGAGGAAACCCCGGAGGAAACCCCGGAGGAAAGGCTGGAGGAAAAGCCGATGAGTGCGCTCGACAGGGACCAGCAGAAGGGTCTGGTGAGATAAATTTCACTTATCGCTTGTTCTATCAGCATAGTCATATAAAATCATTTATGGAATAGTCGTGGGGGTTTGTACTTCGAGTACTACGTGGAGCTGACATGCTTGATTCAACAGAAATCAATTCGAGATTTCCTCAAGCGCCGTACCAGCTACGATGTTCTACCTCTTTCCTTTCGACTCATCATTCTTAATACCGATTTACTGGTCAAGAAGAGCTTGACCATCCTACTACAAAATGGTACACAACAGCCCCAGCCCTACCAGATTATACCTCACTGCTGATCTTTGAACCTTATAGGTATCGTTTCAGCCCCGCTATGGGATTCCCACACCTCAACCTTTGCTGGACTTCTTACGACTTCGGACTATATAAATGTTATCCAATACTACTGGCAGAATCCAGAAGCTCTCAATCAAATAGATCAATTTAAATTGAGTAGCTTAAGAGGTAGAGGCCAACATTTTCGATCGGTTGGGCATCAGGCTGACTTCATAACAGATATCGAAAAGGCAATTGGCGTACTACCTTTGGAGACAGTGTCGGTACATCCTGCGCGACCTCTTTACGATGCTTGTCGCGAAATGTTACAAACCCGGGCCCGCCGCATCCCGCTGGTTGATGTCGATGACGAGACGGGAAAAGAGATGGTGGTCAGTGTGATTACACAATATCGTATCCTGAAGTTTATTAGTGTCAATGTCGACGAGACGGAATTCTTGAAAAAAAGTGTATCGGACATCAAACTAGGAACTTATGGGGACCTACAAACCGCAAATATGGACACTCCGGTGATCGACGTCATACATATGATGGTTAAACACAGCATTTCGAGCGTTCCCATTGTTGACAAAGATTCGCGAGTACTTAATCTTTTCGAGGCTGTCGATGTAATCACGATTATCAAGGGTGGTGTATACGATGGTCTGACTTTAACTGTGGGAGAAGCTTTGGCCAATAGGGCAGAAGACTTTGCCGGGATTTATACTTGCAGTGAAGAAGACAGGTTGGATTCGATCTTTGACACGATTCGAAAATCTAGAGTGCATCGATTGGTGGTTATAGATGAAGAGCAGCATTTGAAGGGAGTGATCTCTTTATCGGATATTTTGCAGTATGTACTCCTACATGGAGAAGACGATGATTGAGCCTGGCCGATATTGGCCATGATACTACGAGGATGGATAGGCGTTGCATAGCGATTTGGCGTATAGGCACAAACCTGATCTCACTGGTCATTAAAATGGCCACGAATAGATGTGATTGGGCGATTTATTCTTATTCGTGAATACCATTTTATCGGCTCGGACTAAGGATAATATGGCAAGTTTTGGGATTGGCTTGTGAATATTTTACGGATGATGGGCAGCATAGGACTTGCAATTCAGAAATTTTACCCCCTTTAGAATGCTTCGACGGGCTCCTGTGCATTTCAAACATAGCCGAGGACTTCAGCTGATTCTAAGTGGATTTATCATTCCGGAATGAAGATTTCAATTTGAACTTAATGGTGGTTCATTGTTGAGAATGGATAAGTTTAAGTCGCGGTTTCTTCTTTTGTCGTTAAAAGCTCATAGAGAATGCATTTAGTCTTTCTCTTAGTCTTGAAAAGGGCAGGAATCATCTTCCTAGAAAGCCAACCTCTCATTTCTGTTGACACTAAAGAATAAATCCCGAAAAATATTTACAAATGACAAGCAAGAATTAAAGGTTGCTGGAAATCATCCAGCAATCAGAATGCCAGCTAACAGTTATCGTCTTAATTCAAGGGCATCATCAGCTACTTTATCCCTCAGGCGACAACAGCAAGAAGCACCTCTATTCATAGATGATGCAAGTATTGCACAAAATTTACTACGAGGCCAAGGGATTCCTATCAGACGAGCATCCATCAGAGCATTTCCATCGGATCCCAATATTTCCTTAGGCTTATATGGAGATGGTCCTTCCCACGCCGGCGACTCTTCCAATATCGGGCAGCGGCCTAGAATTCGACGTGGTCTTTGCAGTAGTAATACCTGGACCTCTTCAAGTGGCGGTGGTGAGTCTGAGAATGATGACTCGGATGATCGTACACATTTTATAGAAGAATTCAATCGACTGGCGGATAAGGTCTGCAAATAGTTCCATTATGACATGACAGACAAAGCTAATGCTCCGTAGCATGGCATACGAAAATTTATTCCAAGTGAATACGAGGACGCTCCTGTAAGTTAATGCTTACATTCCATCGCCTCAAGTGCTCATTAGATTTAGTGCATCGAAGACGGACCCGATAAACATGGTAACTGGCTATCCCGAAAGATCTTCAGACGGACATCCTCATCTCAGACGCCTGTTGTCAAGTCCAAGAAAGCGGAACGTCGAGATCTCAAAAGAATGCGCAGCATTAGTGACTCCTTGCGATTGAAGGGTAGACGAGACTCACTGAAAGATAGAGATTTGGTTGAACTTGTTCGTCTGTGTGGGTCAAGTCTATTATACCTTCCGGCCGAATATGCTCCGAGCAGCTTGACTTTACCAACTTGTATTCGTGCTACAGCACAATACTTGATACAGCATGGTATGTTTCGAATTACAATCCGGTATATAATTTCCAAGTGCTGATTTATGTGCAGCTCCTACTACCCGAGGTATCTTTCGTATACCGGGCTCCCAACACACAATCGGCCTCATTTATGAACATTACTGTTCTAAAGGTGACGAAGGACATATTGCGGGAACAGTAAGATCTCCGACTTTACCAGATCATATCGATTGTGATGTGCATGACGTTGCATCTGCATTCAAAAGATTTCTCTCTGGCATCCCTGGTGGTATTTTGGGATCACTACCACTGTTCGATGCTCTAGTTTCAATCCAAACAAATCTTAGGGGTGATCCGGAGTTGACACGAACTAAGCATAGCAAGGTCCGAGCGAGACTTATTGCTTTGTCTATATCAACTTTAAGATCAACATATAGAAGAGAACTTATCTGTGCAGTCTTAGGGCTGCTCTGTATGGTCGGTCGTGCAGCCGAAACGGCACGAAGGGAAGACGATAAAGGCAGACCTCTCCCTACTTCGGATCTTATGGGCTACAAACCATTAGGAGTTTGTTTCGGTCCCCTCCTTGTTGGTGATCTAATGGACAACTACAATATCCGCTTAGCCAACGGCCATGGTAGTTTGGTTCTCACTCCCGTGAGTCCACCAAAAACTAAGAAGGAGAGGAAGAAATACAAAAGTGCAGAAGAGGGAGTCACTTTCAACAATACGGTTGACAAAATCAAGGTTGCCTGCGAAATTATGGAGATGCTCATCACGCATTGGCGTGATATAGTTCGTCATATGAAGAACCTAGACGCACTCACAGCCGTTGATGGATATAAAAATGCAGGTCTTCGCGGTAGAAAGACACCTATGTTACGCCCTTCAATGTCGGAGTCCTTCTCCTTGCGAAGACCTCCTGACTGGACTTTTGACAAACCAGACAGGAATATTGACAGGAGTCACTCTCCAACGCCTCCACAGCGTAAGCTTTCTCCTCGTTCATGTCCAGTACATATCGATACATTGAGTAACCGCGGGGAGACTACGCAACAGCGATCACTTGACGACTCCGCTCATTCCTCGCAGCTAGATCCCTTGTTAGTCACAAAGCAACGATCACGTCAACGATTGCTACCGGGAGAAGCTCTTAAGAATACAAAATCTACGAGTGCTCTTTCGGCGGCTTTGGTACAAGAGCATCCAGATGAAAACGACTTTGAAGATAGTAAGCTGAGTTTCATGCAAACTCCACAAAGTGGTGGACCACTTCCTTCTACAAGAGATGGGAAAGGGAATGATCAAAAGAGCCCAGCTGTTGAACATACTAGTGGAAGTCATGTCAAATGTATTGTTCGAAGTTTCGAAAGCGAATCAACTGAAGCTGAGGTTCTCTTACCTGACACGGATTCCAAAGATTTTGGTCATGATAAGACACCTAAAGCACAATCATTTAGACAATCACCAGATAGGCAATCCAAGGAGACGAAGACTACCAGTTTATCTGGTCTCTTGCATGATAACAATCGAAACTCTATGCAAGGATCTTCATCGACTTATCGGAATAACCCACCTAGCAGAGATAATCATATCAGATTCGCGCCCAGTACATCTCATGCTCAGGAGAGCAAGGATTCTCGGAGATTTCCTGGTTTTACAAGTTCTGATCCCTCGAAGGGGAATAGTCCTATCGATCCAATCTCTCGCGTTTCACATGAGGATGATTTGGCATCCTTAGCTGTGCTGGGACAGGCTCTCGAATCGCCTGACTTGTCAATGGAACCGGTAAAGTCTGCAGAAAAATTCGAGAAGTCAACAAAACATGATTCTGGGGTAGACTTCCATGAAAGAACGGAAGCTGAGAAACCTCATACACCAAACTTTTCACGGCCTCAAGCACCTCGCATCAATGTTTCCCACACACCAAAGTCTGCAACAATACATAAGCCCGACGGTCAGTCCAGCAGTAAAAGTAATTTTTCACAAAAGACCGGCTCTGCTGCACCTCTCGTTACAACATCAGTGGAGACCAAAGTCACGCAGGCGAAAGTAAAACGTCCTCATGAAACTGCTTCACCAGCTACCTTGTCAAAGGTAGCTTCGATTAGAGAAATGTTCCGGAAGCGAAAATCCGAAAGTCGTTCGTCAAAATCAAGTGAAGATCACCACAAGAGTGAACCTTCTAGGTCAGCCATAGAGCATCATGCGGAACCCCGTTCACGGAAGATTCCCACTCCCGAGCCCACTAGCACGCCCAAGAAGGTCAGCGTAAGGGCCATAGCAGAAAAATTCGACACCGTAAAGGCAACACCTCCTCCACCGATATCACCAACCCCAGCTAAACCTACTCGACCGGCGGCTACAACGTCTGCCGACAATCGAAGAGGCGGTGGCGTTGTTTCACCTTATACCATCAATCCGCCACCATCACCATCAAGATCAATTGCATCCATTAAATCTGGAAAGTCTATTCGGTCTTTCCGCAATGTCGGTTTAGCCCAACGATTTCAGCAAACTCAAGAACAATCATCGCCTACCAAAATACCAGCTCCAAAGAGAGTCTTGAGAGATTTCGTACCAGAATCTACCTCACCTAAAGCTATAATTGAGGATTCTCACGAGGATTCTGTATCTTCATTGAAACTACCACTTTCTACTTTCAACTCGCTTTCTGTTCCACTTAAGCCAGTAGGGAATCAACCATCTATGCCAGTTCGAACAGCTGGAATGGATGGTGCATATAGTAGTATTGGCAGCTCAGATACTTTGGCTCTAACGTCATCCGAGTTTGAAGCTGCACATAAATTTCTACATTCGCAATCGCTACTTGCTCATGATGCAACGCTTTCAAAGAATACTTTGAGTCGCGGGAATACAGTCTTACACTCGCAAATACGCAGTCTTCAACAACAGGTAGATGAGAAGACTGAACAAGTACGGCATTTACAACGGATGGTTGAAATGAGGTCGAACTCTGATACTGAGCATATTAGTCTGGCGGAGCAACTGAGAGAAGCAAGGGAGGAGGTAGAGACGTGGAGAAGGAGGGCTGAAGGAGCAGAGAGAAAGTTGGAGTTGATGGATATTATCGGTACTAGAAATAATGCAAGGATGGAGGAGCAGCGGGGACTGAGTTACCAGACTAGAGGTGTTCAAGCTGGGGATATTATTGGTATGCATGGACGGGGATACAGTGTTGATGGCGGCATGAGCAGAACAGTTTGGAAAAGGAGGATGGCTGATACGATGAGCTCGGAGGATAGTACTGAAAGTAATGGTACTGTTGTTAGAGAGAGGATGAGGAGGGACGAGAATAGGGGTGAGATTGATATGGACATTATTTCTGATCAGGCTGGACATAATAATTGGGCAAGTCAGACACTTTCTATCATGGATGGTCTTAAAAGTTGGGAGAATTGATGAGTCGTATTTATGTTTTGGAAGTTTTATTTTGGCAATGGGCAAGCAAGATGGTAAAGGAGAGGAGGTGTAGCAGTCATGGGTGATGTTTTTGAAGGGCTTCTTGTTTTATTTTTGTATTATATCTTTATGTTTTTGAGATGAGGTGAGGAGATGAGCGGTTGAAAACTTCAAGGAGTGTTGGCAAATATCATTCGGATGGGAAGGGAGTTGAAATATTCATTTATAGGTAGGTAGATAAGTAGGTAGGTCGGTGGGTAGGACCTAGGTAGGTAATGAATAGAATGAAACGCACGCACGCACGAAGGCACGGCGTTAGCTAATAGTCTTTTACATACCTATGAATACAAGTACTAGGTATTCACTTTGGTGTTTTTGATATATCTCGTATTTTATGATTTTTGCTATTCACTTTCTGGTGGCGCTAGTGAGGTACCTTTGAAGTTTTGAAGTTTTGAAGGTATTTAAGATGGTTCTTTTGATTTAAGTTACTCGATAACCTAACTAAGAGATAATTTAAGTCGACGTCCTACAACGGGATAACTGATGGCGATAGCGGCGACATAATAAGTTTGTATTACGAGTTTTTGTACTACCGTTTTGCATTTCTGGATTCTGGGATATTGATTTGTGGGAAGTTGTATAGGATGGTTGATTGTTAGGGTTGCTACGACTTCTACGGCTTTTGCGGTTGCTACGGTTCGAGGCTTTCTTTTAGTCTCTTGGTTATTTGGGGAGTTTTAAGGAAGAGTTTGAGAAAGGATTTGAGAGGGTAAGCAAGAGGTTGAAGTGTTGAAGTGCTAAAGTGCTAAAGTGCTAAAGCGTTGATTACAGAACGAAAAGTGAGAAGGATATTAAATGGAAGAGGAGAAGTTAGGGAGAGGGAAAAAGAAAAAAGTGCCTAGTATTCTTGTATCGGCGCGTATACCAATCTTGACATCGAAGCTGGTATTAACACTTCAATATCAACGATCTTGGTCATCTACCATAACTGCAAGTCGAGATTGATCGATCTTGCCATCTAAAAACTTTTCGAATTTACGACTTTTCGGCTCTGACTTGGAAATTTCATCATTCGCAGCATATACACAGCATACGAAGACATTATTCACACAACGAGATATCAACAAATACAATGTCGGCAAAAGACATCCATAGGAGTGATGGTCAGATGTTAGACCATGGACTTCCGCCCTTTAGATCCTACTCGGAGAATGTGGGTTTGAGAGAACGACCAGAAAGACGTGTTAGGGGGGGGTGGAATAAAGAGCAGTTGGAGTTTATGGAGAGGTTGAGGAGAGAGAAAGTTGAGAGAGATGGATATAGAGAGGGTGGAGAGGATGGAGAGGAGAAGAATGATGACAGGCAGGTGAACAAGACCAAAGAATGGATTAACTGGGAAAAATGGGGTCTTAGTATTGGTTTTGGTATGTTTATTTCTTTCTCCCTACTTGACTTTGATCAGATTCCCAACGATTGACCGTACATATCATACATGCAAAAACTCCCACTCTTACCACATACCCCATTCATTAACCTCACTGACCAACCCCCCACAGCCCTCTTTAACCTCCTCTTTGCCTTCCCTCTTTCATACCTCATCGCCAAATACACAGTCTCGTCTCCATGGCAGTGGATAACCTTCATACTATCTCACCATGCAATGTTAGCAGCAAGCTATGAAACAACAATGAACATTCGAGATCGAATAATCAGGGAAGAAGAAGATAAAATGGAATTAGAGAAATGGGATGAAGTGGTTAGGAAATTAGAGAATGCATTGAAAGATTCTAGACGGGGGGGATTACTTCTGGGGAGGGTAGAGGATGGATTAATAGGGATGTGGGAGGGAGAAGGAAGGCAGAGGGGAAAAAAGAGGAGATCAAGAGAAAAGGAGGAAAAATAATGAAAGTGAGAGGTCATTGATAGGAAGTCAGAAACATAAAGGTGAGAGGGGCTTTGGGTGGAGTCGGCTTTGGGAATTTTAATGTGGCTTATTAGAGGATGTTGATGGTAAAGAGAGGGTGGATTGTAAGGAGGGATATTTGCTTGTGTATCGATGGAGAAATAATTGAGGTGTGAAAGGGAGAAGATTAGAATAGATAATGGAGAATGGAGGAAATGCAAATAGCATACTAGAGACAAGCCATCTCTCTTATATACTTGCTATACATAACCCAGCTTAAGATCCATATTAAACAAAAATATAAATAACATAAACCCCTTTCTGCAATAATCACATCTCTCAAGTACCTACCTAGGTATATAGACACTTTAATTCTCCATCTAAATAATTAGAAACTAGATTTATATCTCCTTCGTATAATTATAGAATATAATATATTTATCCCACGCTGTAGAAATATTTATTTGTGTTTTTTTTTTGGGTTTTTTTCTTTTTTCTTTTCTTGTTTTTTTGGTCCAATTTGCGCTTATGATTTGATTATTTATAAATAATATAATATAATAATATAATAATATAATAATGTGGGTGGAATACTTTCCGAGTAGATAGATGAGATCTAGGATCTGAGATCTGAGGTTTGAGGTCTGGGGTTTGAGGTTTGAGGTTTGAGGGTTGAAGTTTGAGTAATAACCTAGAAGGAAATTAATTTGTGGGAATATATATTGGCCGTGATGTTTTTTTTATATTTATTTTTTTTGCTGTGATTACTTATTATTTATCGGTATATTGCCATATTGCTGTTTGCGTATTAATGCCGTGTGTGGAATATGTTAGGATTGGATGCTTTTGATATCTCCTGGATTCAGGCTTATATACGTATATATCTATACACGTATCTATTTAGGTTTAGCTCCTGTCTACAGGTGATAATTAATAATTATTTGAGTGAGTCTTGTATATCCATATTCATTTCCATACTATAATCCACAACTCCATCATAAATATATTCTTCTCTCTCAACGCTTCTCGACATTCCTGAATCGTCTATCTTCAGCTGTAAAAACCGCCGTCTCAAATTACCAATCTTAAAAAGAAACAAACATATGCGGAATTTGTACCATGTCGATTAAGGATAGATATCTATCTAGTCGTTACAATTTACCTAGATTGTATATTTTTTGCCTTTGCTTCAGTATGCAGTCTCCTTGTATTAAGGGGTGAGAAAATTAAAGGTTGGTTATTGTTATTTATGGCTTCGAAATTATCGTTTTTGTCTTTGATGTATGGAAACTACCTAGTTGATACAGAAGCTGGAGAAGTTGCGCCTTGCTGTTTAATGGCTTTAGTACTGCCAACCACATCAACATTATGACCACTTGTTGTCGTTTCTTAGTCTTTGTGGATTTCGAGGACTTGGTTTCAAATGAAATTTGGAAAGGAGTCAAGGACCTCGTTGCTCAAACACCGAAGACTGAAAACTGAAATTCATATTGCAATTTGCGTGTATTCACAATGACATATTTATCTCTCATGCAATGTGGCATTCTGCTTTTCCCAGCTTGTTGGATTATGATGGTATGTCTACTCTTAGGCATAGCATTGGCAAAGTTGTTTATACCTAGCTTAGCAAGGGTCGAAAGCTCAATTTTGACTTCCGAATAATCAGGATGGATTGTGGTTTTTGCTTGTATCTAACCTGAAATTGATTTATAGTATCCGTCAAATTTTCTTCTTGGGCTAGTAAAATATTACTGTCCTTACTACGACGGTGATTTGTTGCCAACAACACCGATCGCCATTAGATCTCACTACGAGAACGATGACGAGAAAAAAATACTCTTCCAACGATAATAATTATCTGTGCTTGATATATGGAAGTAGTCAAAAGTCCGCAAGACTCGCTGATGCTGTATTTATTACCTTTAACTTTCTGATACCATTCTTTCACTCCCTGAATCCGGCATATCGTTCAACTGTATATTATCTACTCTACCATAACCCGCAAAGAATGGGGTTTTTATAGATAGATATTTATAAAGTATGGAGTACCAGTACCCATTGTTTATGAAGTACCCGCCGGTGAAGCTGGAGAAGAGAGATGTGGATGTTATATCAAAGCCTGACTTCCTCACATTGACTTGAACGATTGCCATGAATGATAAATTTATCAGGCTTACAAATCAAAATCAATCCTTAAGTGCGTGTCAAATTTCTGGGTTCGAATGAGTATATAAAGATTGCAATTCTTGTTCTGACAAGAGTAAACCTGACAGAGTAGTCTCTACATCACCAGTAACATGTAGCTTCACCATGAAATTCGATTTTGAACCAGCAACATATATCAAGGTAAATCAAGAAGATTTCTTTCTAAATTATCTTTCAAGAGGTTTTCCGTTGTCAAAATAGGGCCTTCATCATCGGAAATATTCGCATTACCGCCAATAATCTCAAGCTGGAAGTATTATCACCATCGCACTTGAAACAATAATTAGATAAGATTCTCAATATTAATCCCAGACAGACTCTAAGGTATATACATTTCTATCTCAGAATCTGACTTTCTCTTGATAGTAAGAAGTCATAAATTGTGGTTGGTTGGAAGTCCTTTTGTGTTTGGCTTGGAACAAGAACCTACATGAAACAGAAGGAGGATTTTATACTCAGCAATAGGAGATTCCTGCGCTCGCTTGCTTGATAAGGGAATCTCCTAATATCAGATTAAGGATTAACATGTATAATAAATATATCAGGAAAATCCCCGGTATGAAGCGAAACATAAAGGAATAAGAAGATTGATCCTTCGCGATGAACGGTCCGATGCAGCGGGTGTTTTGGAAATGTATGCTCGTTGATTTTTGCCATAGGATGTTTCTTGCTTGTATATGTACTCTATATTCATTTGAGATGGTGTTGATGCACTGTTGTATGTTTGAGATTGATATGTATTAACAGATATTTTCCCAGATAGCATGGCATGAATGAATCCATGTTCGAACACTTGCTCGTCGAATCATCGAAGAAATGAATAAAAAGACCAGATCAACAATGGCATGGCGTGCGTCCAGCATAGGAATTTATATATTCTTGAGAGCTTTGATGGCATCACAAACCCATGCATGCCCTGAAGACTGAAAAAAATAAGAAAAGCTAATACTCAAACGCCAGACCTGAGCCGGAAAATCCAAAATCATAATTAACAAGTACAATCAGTACCAATATACATACCTGATAATCACCCTACTCAAAACCCGACAAAAATTCTCTTCTCTCTTATTCAGATTCAGATACAGATATAAAATATATATAGAACATCCTCCACCTATACATACATCAAATCTCCACTCCACTCCAGTCCTACAAATCTCATCCCAAACTCAGGTCCATCCATATATTTAAGTCCTAATCAATATCGACTTCTTGCACAACAAACAATACCAGCCTCAATAAAAATACTTACTTGGTTATCCCCTGGAGATATACTTTGTATTCCGTAATACTGTATATAACTAACTTACTTACCTTACTTGTATACGAGTACTAGGTATGGCTAGTATATATATATATATATACATATCATATCATATCATATCATATCATATAGAGATATTCATCTAGAATCATACAAAGACTTACTTATATTATCACCTCCTCCCAAAAACCCAAAACCCATTTATTATTCTCCTCTGCATAATCAATCCACGCAATCTCCCCGTATCCTCCGTTCCCTCCTTCCTCGCCTCGCACAACAGCACAGCACAGATCATGCCATCCCCACCACACCCAAACAAACTCAGGAGCGAGTAATTTAACCATAACCCAATCATGAATGACTTATCGATATCAATCAAATCTCTACCCGATATCTCGATATCCCGATCGATAACTCAATCCTCATGACAAATATTGACATTTCTTATTTCTTTTTCTTAACTTTACCATCTCTCTCTCTCCCTCTCTCCATCATCTTTCCTCTCTCTTCCGTTCTTTCATTCCCTGATATATATTAGAATACGATTGATGTCCACCCAAGCAATACTACCTACCTAATCAATCCCACATCTACATATACATATACATATACATATACATACGAACCCTCCACCCCCTTCCCCTGGCCCACACAAGCCCAAATCTCTCTCTCTCTCTCTCTCTCTCTCCCTCCTTCCCTCCTCTCCTATACTCCCATACCACTCACCCCCGTCCCTCTCACCTCACAAATAAAATCTCCACATGGCGTGCTAGCTACCTAGTAACCTTCCACTGCATCACTGCGTACAGAACACGGAGTACAGAGTACAGAGTACAGGTACGGACGGGTACCTGCTTATTTATCTTATATATTCCATTAACTACCTAGTTATCAATATGAAATCATTTTTCTCACGAGAAGGGAAAGAAGAAGAGGAGGAAAAAAATGAACCAAAAAAAAAAGAAACCCATGGCTTTTTTTTTTCGTGATTGTGGAGATTTGGAGATTTGGAATGAGATGGGCGAAGGTTGGTATGGTTTAGTTTGGTTTCTGTTAGAAAGAATGGTTTTGGGGAAGGGTTTATTTATTGGGAAGTTTTGGGAGGTGGGGAGTGGGGTGAGAGGAGTGAGAGGAGAGGAGAGGGAAATTGGATGTTGATATGCTAGATAACTTATTTGTTAATGAATAGATGGATGGATGAATGAATGAATGAATGGTTGTGACTAGTTTTTTTCTGGGAAAGGAACTTGAGAATATCATTTCTGGTTATCTACTTATCAATCAACCACTGTTCAAATTCAAATAAATACCCAAAAAACAAATACAACTTATAAGTCATAAAAGTATAAAGTAAAAAAGGTAAATCAAAAATTAAATTTTCTTCCAAATCCATTAACCTGACACGAAATCTTCGTGAAAAGTAGTCTTGTCTATCTATAGCTATACTCTCATCCATACCATCCATATACGTTCCATCGTAGCCCAAGATCTCAAACCCGTACATTTTAGAAACATATTCATGAGAGTAAATGTGCAACGGAAAATGTAAAAGATTGAAATGCCCAAATTCCGTAACGCAATCAATCCTTTCTATCGTTCTCCCCCCGCGATATCTCATCCATCATTACACCGTCGACTCTATATCATTCTTTCATCCATGCACCTCTCTACCCCAGTAATCCCCGTGGAGAGCTTCAATTCTCTTACAAGAACATGGCGGCGGCTCCGGCCAAGAGTCCCATCATTGGGATACCGGTAGCGGCAGCTCCGTTTGAGGATGAGGTGCTGGATGAAGAGGCAGTGGCGCGGGTAGCGGAGGCAGAAGTGACCAATCCAGTTGCGGTGGAGGTTGAAGTTCCGGTAGAGGTGGATGTACCGGTGGAAGTGGTGGATGATCCAGTGGAGGTGGAGGTGGAAGTACCAGTAGAGGTGCTGGTACCAGTGGAAGTGGTGCCTGAGCTCGAAGTCAGCGAGCTAGATTCAGAGGAAGAGGAAGAGCTACTCGAACTGCTCGAAGAGGAGGAAGAGGTAGAAGAAGCGGAAGAGGTAGATGAAGTAGAAGAAGCGGATGAAGTAGATGACGCACCAGTGTAACCTGCAAGAGTGCTGCTTGCGCTTTCAGCTACTCCCTTGACCTCGAATTGTTGAGATTGAGCCAAGATTTGCTCTGGTTTTCCTGGGCTGACAAAGTTGATTTGGTAGTTGCTACCGGTTGGCAATTGAAGGCCGGAAACGGACTCAGATCCAACGGTGATATCGACGTTGCTGAAGAGTTTGTCACTGAGAGGTGGGTTGGAAGCCATGTGGACAAGGTAGATATCGACGGTGGTAGGATCAGTGTTGACTGAGGACCAGGTGATAGTTTGAGCACCTTTGCTGAGATCCCATTCTCCATCGGTAGATGGGGAGGTGATGCTGATAGCTTGAGCAATTGCGAAGAGCGCAGCGAAAGCGAGAGCGTAACGAGCCATTGTGAAGTGTGTGGTTTGGGTGAGAATTAAAATTTGATAATAGTTGAACGAGTGTTGATTAAATTGTCACGAACGATGGACAAGATTTTGTATGATGTATGATTAAGTATTTCGAAAACGAATGTGTCTGTCTTTTAAGAAGTTGCAAGAGGTGATGGAATTGAGAACGAAAGGGGATTGAGTGGTGTAAGAGAAGTAAATGTACTAAATCAGATAATCACTCTAGAGTAAGATAGGAAGGATTAAGGCGGGAAAACTATTAAAAGGACTTCGGGATTATGAACACGAGATTTTGAACTTCGCCCACTTGGGCAATATTCATGAATTGTTAACATATAACCTTGTCATACTAATCCTCTTGGCAGGTACAAGTACCCGTGTAACCTGTTAACTCGTTTGTAGCTTGCTTTTTTCGACGGAGTCAAGGTTGCCTTGGGACGAATCACAGTCTTCAACACATCCAACTGCTCCATCATTCGTTCGGATGGTTCCTACGAGAAGAGGCGTGATTTTCTCGTATTTGATTTCTGACAAGTGCCAAGCAACCGATTCAGGGGAAAGGGCGGAAAAGTTAGAAAAGGTGGCAGAGAATAGACAAAGGTATAATCACTATAATGGCATCAAAGCTTATCCGTATGTAGTATCAGTCTTGACGATTCTTTTTCCACGAGCGAGAGGTTCTTTCTCGGATAACTCGATTGCCAAGGTACTTTAAGAAGCTTTTAGATGTAATTTTACTTGAAGTCGGTCGTATCAGAGAATTTTCTATTACTTTTTTTCGAAAGGGTCGCGGGCTGTGGGACAGCACATATGATTAGGTAGGTAGCTATGATGACTTTGCTTACAAATCAAAAAAATGATTGGAGCATGAATATCAAATTTGATTCCTTATCATTCTTACCACAAGGATAAAATGTTCTGAGAACCACTTATAAATCCAACATCCGTATTCAAAAATTTCGATCCATGGAAAGAAAGTTGGAAACCCAGTACGATTTTTGATAAGTGTCATAAGCATAATTTTAATGCTTGAATTAGTGTGGAAGATCAATCATTATCAATCAAGAATCAAGCTCAGCCAAGTTGGGTGACAGTGAGTGTCGGAAAAGGATCTGCATTTTGCCTTTCAAGTACCTAGTAAGTAAGTAGGTAGGTAGGGTAACTTTTCTTCCTAAAGACTTTTCACAAGCCTTGATAGGGCTCAAGGAGAGAAAGGTCGCTTTGAGAGATCAATCTGTCAAAGCAAGGGGTAAAAATTGTTTAATCTATTCGAGGAAGAAGGTCACCGGTCACATGAACTCTGAACTCTTTTAAAGCCGCCTGCTCGCTTGAACTCTGAACTTTGAATACCTAGTACATAGTTTGAATCCGTGCGTATAGAAATCCGCAATTACGATGTACAACACGGAGTAGTGTCGCTCACACCGATTTGATGGATGCCTGTATCGTATTGCACTTACAATATGATTCTTTACTTCGCCATCCTGCAAACTGCACGGAGTACCTAGGTAGAAATCAAAAGGTTCCACAAGAAATGCCCCCCCTGAGAGTTGCCCCTGCATAGTTAATCATTTGTTTTTGCCGTTGGAACTGGAAATCAAGGTCAATCTTGCATTCGCTTGCTGCAGGATCTGATTTTACAACACCGCAAAGTGCGATAGCACCGTAACACAGTGTACTACAAGCTTATCCAAGTAATTTTAGATAGTCGTAGGGCTAGGATATTTGAACGTTGAATCATAACTCGACTCCGCCATGCAGCCTGTATGTCAGTCAGTGTATGATGGAAATGCCGTACGGAGTCCATTCTCGAGAGACTCGAGCTCGTGGCATTTTCCAAACCCTCCACGGACGAATTTAATGCCCGATTCGATGTGATATTTCGGTATGAATGTTGTGTCTGTGTGTGGTTGGTCAGGCGAACTTATACAGACGGTCTAACATTTATCCGATCGGATTTAGCCCAGTACCACCTTATACAATGCAGAGTACTAGTATTTACATTTACCCTCTATATCTAGGTAGAATCTCAGTCTCGAAAATCTAGTACTTGTTTACTATCCAGAATCCCATTTACCAACGAATTTGCACTTCACCTTCTTCTTCCAGAATAGTCCGTTAAGATTCTCACCCCAATTCTGAGACAAAATCCGTATCGTGGCGTAGGGCCACCGACAGAAGACAAATTCTCCAATTCTTTTCAAGCACCCCATCATTTTCTCCCGTATCATTTTCCCAAACTAAATCTAGAGTTCATTCCCAAAAATCATTACAGAATATCGCCGAGTCTCGCCTCGTCGATGGCTCGAACTTCCCGTATCCTAAGTTTTATTCGTCCGAAGTTCGATGGTGCAAAGACGTTATTGCATATGCTGTCTTACTACCTACCTGCATCTCGAAGCTTAAGATTCGCTTTCCACAAATACCATCTCTTATTTCTATCCAGGCCCTTCTCTTCCGTTTTTACATACACAGAGTCAATCATCTCAAAAGCACATGAAAATGCATTCAAACTAAAAGTACGCTCAACTCGCTCAGTCCACCTCAACCTCAACCTCATATACACCTACCACAACCATCAAGGACTTCACCTTGCCAAATCCACCTAGACATATCTCGCCATATTCAACATAACCCACGCAGAACGACAAGAAAAGGTATCGATAAAACCACAATAACAGGACCAGAATTACCACTGAACCTCGCACCACTGCAACATCCTATCCAGGGATCACACTTATCAAAGATACCCTTTCCGTGTTTACCTAGCGAGGAATCATGAGAATGAATCGTAAAGTAAGTATGAGGATGAGGAGTATAGACTACCAAGCAAAATCTTTAATCTTTAATCTTTAATCTTTCATTATCGAGATCAAAGCGAAACGGCGGTGATGATTACTACTCCCCTTTCCTTCTTTTCCTCAACACCACCATTCACTCTCCATTTCCCAACATCATCTCCTATTCCCATCCTCAAATCTTCAAATCCCTACATCACATCCAAAATTTCCTCCTTGACCACATCTCCATCTACCATCCAAACCCCAAACCCCAAGCTCAGAAACTCGCTACATGATACGATTATATAATTATATAATCACATATCCCAGATCTCCAAAAGTATAAATGACGATCTGCACGATACGATGTGCCATATGCCATATGCAATGTGCAAAGTATCGTGTGGCATCATTAATATTGAATGGAGATATAATATGTATGATATGATGATGTAAGAGATGAGAAAATAAGTTTCATTAATTATACAAGAAAAAGAGAAAAGGTGAGTAAGTGACCTCAATAAGTGAAATCTAACACTTTATAAGACTCCTTGGACTTCCGATTCCAAATTTCGAATATCAATTTTCGAATTTCAGATGTATACTCATTCATTCACTACATAAACAATATAAAAAGAAAACGAACAAAAATAAAAATAAAATACAGTACTCTCTCTTATATTTATCTATCTATCTATCCATCCATCTATGTATCCATCTATATATCTGCAAACCCTCCAACAGCATATGATAATGATAATTATAATGATATAATATAGTATCTAACCCACACATCAACAATGTAAGCTTAGCTTATAATCCTCAAAGGGAGTCAAGAATCTTGTCTTGAACTTTTGCCATGCCTGTCCTATCCCATCTGCCTTATCCCATCCGATGCATCCGAATCCTATATGCATGACCAATAAATACCCCCATTAAAATATACGTACAATAGTAGATACAAAAATCAAAAACTGAAAGAACCAACCCCCCCCCCCCCCCCCTCTCAAACCAAATCACTAGCATCAACGCTCCGCCCACGACTCGTAATCGGGGTCACAACCTCCACAATAGTATCCCCGGCCCCATTCCTCCCCATCCCCATCCCCGCACCTCTCCAATCCACCTCTTCACTCCCACTACTCCCACTATCCAAACTCCCCAAACTCCTATGACTCCTCACACTCCCCTTTTCACTCCCAATTGCATTGGAATTACTAAACGGACTTTCCCTGGGCCGATCAAAATCCACCGCGCGTCCCTGGACACTCCCACTTCTATTGCGTGCTGAGGGCTCAGCAGTAGGATCATAGTGCATCAGATCCCGATCTCGCGAGTAGCGATGTTCCTGTGCTTGGAGAGAGGATTTGCGAGTGATGCGGATGGAGTCGTTGGTGCGGGATATTTGGCCGGTGATGGGACGGCTGCGGGGGGGAATGGGTGGGCGGGTGGTGGATGATAATGCGGGATGTTCGGAGCGGGGACGTGGGTAGGTTGATGGATCGTCGAGGATGGATGTGCGGGTTGTGAGGGTGGAGGTTGTGAGGCTGGGTTCGCGCTGGTGCGGGGAGGATTCTTGTTCGGTTTGGATTTCGCTGGGTAGAGTGGGTTGGTAGGAGAGGCGTTTGCGAGGGGTTTCTGGTTTGGTTTCTTCGAGGAGTGTGCTGGGTTGGTAGGAGGTTCGGAATGGAGATGGGATGGATGGGACGGGTAACTCGGGGGATGAAGACGATGATCTGTCACTGCTGGATGATTCCTCTGGAGAGCTAGACCGTGATCGTGCGGAGAATCGAGGAGGGAAGCCAAATACATGGGTTGGAGCTGGAGGTGTGGGAATCTTGGGAATCTTGGCTGGGTTTCTTGGTGATGATTCGGCACTGCCGTATATGGATCCTGCTTGAGATCTAACGCTTGAATGTTGACCTGCTAAAAACATGAAGTTGTGCGGGACTTCTCCTTGGTATCGTAACTGAGATATATCTTCATCCGATTGAGTTCTGATGGGAGGAGACTCAGAAACTGAACGTGTGCCAAATTGAACCTCAAGCGAGTCTGGTTTTGACTGAACTTCCTTGATTGGTGGTGGCGGTATATATGAACCTGCTTTGTTATGCATCGCAGCGCGTCTGATCTCGGCATCAGAAGGCTGTAAGCGAAGAGGTGAAGGTTTATGCTTGGTAGATTTAGGAACAGAAATCTCGCTGGAAAGTCTCGACAGATTATCTCCGCTGCTACTGCTAGCTTCTGATGGACCTCTGATGGCCTCAAGATTTCTGGTAGCCTCCGACAAGTCTACTGCAGTTGTTGACGGCGGTCCAAACATTGATTGAGCAGGAGAATTGCCTCTAGATTGTGAGACGCCCCCAAAGAAACCTCTTTCAATTGCGCGAACACCAAAGAGATCACCTTCACCGAGTTCCTCTACATTAAGTCTCTCCTGAGTGCTATTTGCCTTTTCGAGTTCCTCAATCTTTATATTTTTTGCAAGTCTAGGAAGAACGTTTAGTCAAACCCTTTCATTTTGAATATTTCGTCTTACCTTCTTTTATTGTACCATACTTTAATTAGGCCAGCGGCCAATACAATTACAATAGCACTACCAAGTACGATGCTGTAGAAGAAACATCAGACATATGCATGAATGGGGTCATACTCAAGAGACTTACCCAAACTTGGTAGATAAATCTTGACTTCCAAACCACCCCATTGTGAATAATAATAAATAGCTTCGGTGTATAGAATCAAACAATGCTCATTGAGTATCTTGGACTTCAATATGCAATATGTATAGCTTGAGACAACCCGGATGTCTTCCAATGCCCCACAGGTCGATGGCTAATGAATGTAATAAGAAAAAAAGACAAAAGACGGAAAGGCAAACGCAATGAGCACAGCTTTTATCGGTTATGCCAGTAATAGAAGCCAACAATAGTTCAAGAAGAGGTCTGAAAGGTCGATATGGGTTCCCGAGAGAGAAATCGAAATCTATGAAGCACAGACTATGCCCGTGCCTGCTGTCAGTTTTTGATGATTCGCGTTTCAGATGACCGGTTTGGGTGGGTAGCCCAGACGACGGAGTGGATCGATGTATGATTCTAGAGATTGGAATGATAGAGTTTTCCTGATATCGAAGGTCTGAATGAGTGAAACCCTTATGAAATGGTCGCTGATATGCGTCGCTGTAGCCGAAAAGGCAGACCAAAAGATTGACTCCTTCGACCTTTGTTGATAGAAATTATAGCCACGAGTTGAGGTCGATCGATATTGACTTTTGAGGTGAAAGAAAATGGCCCGCCAGGAAAATGAAAAAGAAGATTGATATCGAATGTAAAAGAGTGGAGGTTTCCTCTGAAGGAAAGATCAAAGAAAAGAATGACAAGTAAAGAGACAGAGAAAGAGAAAGTCAAAGGAAGTCCAGATCGAAAACAGATCAGCAGAGCTATCAAAACCTTCTTAAGAGAAGACACAGCATCAACTAGATACCAGTCAAACCTTGAAGCATGGCGAAAATAAATGGAAGTACCAGCTTCATTAGCGGCGTCCTCCAGGCCGTTCACCCACCCTTCACGATGAATGTGTAGATTTAAATACGATCATTGGAGCGTCTCACATGGCAAAGCATGTTTGTTCCACAAATCCAATGCCAGATTCGGTTTGCTCATCTGGTCATGTTGTATGGTCAAGCAACGCTGTGACTGAATAACATCGGAATGTTTGCCCAGGTTAACATGATCTTCACTACAACCACTGGAGGAGGAAGAGTTGCCATGACACTAGATTGGCTGAGCACGGGGTTGTAGATGAGTTTTTTTTTTCGGTGCTCAACTTGCTCTTTGACCCTTTTTTTATAATGCTGGTAGTTTCGAATCATTTTGAAAATTCTTGTTCATGAGCGGAGTAGAACGGCGGTTATTACTTTTTAGTGTGTCGCACCATATGCACGTTTGCAACCCTGTGCAGTTAACCACCAACAGTTTTCCTTTAATAAGAGCGCTTTTATGACTATAAAACAAAAATGTATTTTTGAATACTTTTCGCATATGTATGAGCCATTTGATGTGGTTGATTGGATTGTTGACCAAGCGACAATGATTTGGATGATTTGGATGATTTGGATGATCTCGGCGTCAATGATTATGTCAGATTTTAATCATGTTAACCTTATGTATGTCGCAATTCCCAAAGGTGTAGGAGCCAAAGGATTCGACGGCAGCGATCATGTATCATGCATGGCTCAACAGCTGGTCAATGACTTACCGATATATACTAAATGGAAGCGACTTCATATAAGTATATCTATCCTCCGAGCACCCAGCCAGGATTCCACGGCAGAGATCATGGCTTGACAATGATTAATTATATGGAGCATTTTCAGGAACAAGGTTTAATACTTGTCATGATATCTTCCGAACACGCACGTTTCTTCCCTTAATGTTCATGTACTCCGCACAGAGTATGAAGTTTGGACTTCTATGAAGGAGTTCTTAATATCATTCTTATTACCATCTTTCCCATCGGTCGAACAAGCTGTATGCCAGTATGGTATGTCTAGATTTACCCGACCCGTCATCCAAGTATAGGAAGATCTTCATGTATTAATTTATCATAGATAAAATCTCGATATTCGACAAACAGCCTAAATTACAGGCCCTGCGACAGCTTAATGCTAAGGAGGTTGACCTCAAGTGTGTTCTTCTTCCTTGAAGATGAGGTTCTTGCCTCTTTTTAAAAGCATAAGAGAGAAAGAGATACCTTTTTGAAGTTTTGGAATGCAAATAACTGAGACCTGATCGTCTTTATGGTGATCCTCAGGCCAGAGATTCTTCATGCTGTCTGCAAGGCCAGCACAACAAACCAATGTGGAATACTTCCATCACTCATTCAACCACACTTTTTTTCAAATACAATTATTTTTACAGTAAGCCTCATTTTGTTTGAACTCAAAGGAACGACCTCGTATTGTTCATTAAAAGCCACATTGATGTCAATACTAGTTGTATTGTGTTGGATTGAGAGGGTCGTTATTTTGTTTATCCACATGTTACAAAGCTCCTTTACGTACGACTTCGTACAAGTCCTGAAGGTAATATTACCACGTCAACCTCTACGCCAGTAGGCCGTAGTCCTTTCATATTCGTGTCTTTAGGTCTATTGACCACAAAAGCGATGGCGTTGGTTGTGGTCATGATATTATCACTTCGTAGCTAGGTTCTCATGAAAGTTTTCAGGTGGTTCCGTTTTAGTCATGGCATACTTTCCAAAACATACCAAATTATCACTTGATATACAAAACCAATTAGCATTTCGAAGTTATTCAAATGGAACTGTATATTCTAGAATAAAAACTTTCAATGGCCAATAACTGGAAATATTCCAAATAATTTGTCAATTGATTTTTTAGTACATGCAAAAATAATTGGACATCAGTTTCGGTGTGCTACAACTGAGCGGAGCGGCGTGCCCCCTAGGACTTCGGCATGTCGCATTTCTCTACAATCCCCGTCAATAGAACGGAGTGGCTTTAAAGAGATTCGGGGACTCTCAAAGTTCTTGCGGTTTGTCCTTATAATTCAGCAAACCCTTCCGATATCCTGTCGCGGAAATATCTCCCGCTCCCGCAGTTGATCAAGAAATAAGTTTATTAACAAATCAAGTACACTCGAGGCCCGATTTGCAAGAACCCGAATAGTTGCATGTGAAATCCCCAGCTTTAACAGAAGGTTTTCGAATTTCTGAGGTAAAGTCGCTCGCCGTAGTTAGTTTCGAGGAACATACCTTCCATAGGTCAAGATCGATTTAGCACATGTACCGGCTTGAAGCTACCCGCACTAAGACTTACCCTTCAAACAAGATTTAAAAACGTTCCCCACAAATAATTGTCGTTACCTATCTCTTATCCTGAATCTCACCTCTCTCTAACAGTCTGTAAAATACTTTTGCAGGAATATCTCAAGTTGACGATTCATTTACAGCCAGCCATGACTCAATCTTACGATCTTTCCTTCCATCCAGGAAGCTCATCTGAGAAAATGTCCCAGTCTGGAGGTCACCCAAGCCGTGGTAGAAGTATGTCCCCAGACACGGCCAAATCTGGTGATCGTCCATATCGTTCAAGAAGCCCACTCCGAGTAATGTCGCCATCTGGTGGTCGTTCATCCCCTTTAGGAAGCGAAGTAATGTCCCAATCTGGCCATCTTCAAAACGTTCGACAAAACATAGAGTCTTACTGGGCCGCCCTGAATGAATCCGTTTCCCCCAAACCTGCCACGAGACATCAAACAGGTGATCTACCGTTAACCACTATATCACCTACCAATGTTCTCCTCCCTCCAACAACTCCAGAACCCGCTCCCCTTTCCGAAGAGGAGCATCGAAAATTGGCATACGAGAATCTTTTGAAGGAAAATTTACGCCAGAAAAATATCACCGACGAAGCCCTGGAGAAGGCAGAAATTGAAGCCGATGAATCTTTCGATAGGTGCGTCGGTTTTGAAGCTGAATTCCGTTACCTTACAAAAGTCGTGAAATTTCCACTCAGAGATCGTGAAAGGTGGTGCAGAACGAGGAGAAGCTTCGCCCGTTACGAAAAACTATGCTAGTTGGGAAAGAACCAAGGTTCGTCGTGACAGGGCTAAACGTCGTCACGATATTGCACTGAAGAGGTGGTCGAAGGCGGATATCGCGGCTGATGCTTCTGATGATGCGCTGAATAGTAAGAGATTACGGAAGCAGAAGCAGAAACTGAAATTTCCTGTATATTGCAAATGCTAACCTGAACAGATACTCAAGCCGATAGTGATACAGTTTGGGAAGCCTCGGTTGGGACGGGCAGTGGTGATCTACCGATAGATGAAACGGCAGATAGTGATCATTCCACATGGGGATGAACGGTTTATATGCTGGGCGAGACAAACCCGCCACATCAACTCGATTGCTCTCACCAGGCACTTTCCGAGTTTATTCATCCTATACGCCCCCTCATTCCCCGGCAACCACTCGATCGATCCCTTCCGCCTCTCTCCCAATCTCACAACACTCACAACACTCACCCTGCCAACCCCCCAACACAAAGCCAAACCCCACCACCAAGCACGTCTACCGCCCAATCTCTCCCCGCACCCGAACAAAGCAATAACCTCCCGGAGCTCCCCTCTCCCCTCTAAAAGTGGAATCGAACAACATCGAATACAGTCTCTACCACTACCATTACCACATCACTATCACTATCACATCACTACCACTACCACTCACCACGCAAGCATAAACATAAGTATAAGCGAAAAACACAACCAACTATCTATAATCCCCACATACAGAATCTGCATCATAACCACAGAGCCAGGAGCCAGGAGCTGGAGAAACGTCCAACTGCATACAGAGAACGGCAGTGTTATGTATGAAGAATGAGGATCTATAAGAAGGATGGATATAAATAATCTTACAACAATCACCAAACCCTACACACCATAGTGACGAAAATAGAATCTATACAAAAATAAGTTATATAGGATATTCCTGGATATATTAATTACTATAGAATTAGAGATTTGATAGAGTATTATCGATTAATTTAATTTAATTTAGCTCAATTATCTTATAATCCACAATCAAATACACATACACATATATAAATGTATATATATATACAAATACACACTCACCCCTCCATTCATCAAATTTAAGATCTTATATATAAAACCAATATCATATTAAAATATATTTTATTTTCTCCCCCTCTCCGCCTCTCCCCATAGCTCTCATCAATTTTCCATTATTTTCTATACCTCCCTTCTCTTTTATCACCTAAATAGAGTTCTTCTCTTTTAGTATTTTTATTATGATTCAGAAAGATATATAACTACATACCTACCAACCTACCTACCTAGTAACGATCACTCCCCACCCAAAGAGAATCGCGAATTCATATCATCACGAGTCAGTACTCTATAAAAAGGCTTTCATATCAAAAAAGAAAGAAAGAAAAACAAAGGATAGGATGCCGCACAATAAAATTGAAACTAGAGCAAAGTATTTATTTATATTCATATAATCATGTGACACTAAATGCTGCCCTAGGCGTGTAACCACAAGTTTCGATAATATATTCAGATTCCTATATAAGATACATTATGCTTTCTATGCTAGATATGTATAAACTCCGCCATCTTCGCGCTCGATATAGTCCTTTTCGATTAATTCTAAAGGAATTGTTAGTTTAAATTTACTGGGAAGGCATTGGGCAATAAAATGGAAAACCTACTCTCAATGTGTTTCTTGATTTCCGCCGGTTCTACTGCACCTCTCCCTTTGGTTTGATTTATGACCTCTGCTACCAAATTCTGATGCGTCATCATCTTTCTTGACTTCATGATCCTAACAATAGCAGCCTGAGTTTCAAAACTTCTATCTTGAATAACCTTCTCGTGCGTTTCTTTATTCTCCTCCTTGGTCTCTTTCAATTGAATTTGGTTAATCTTGATCCTAAATTTCGGATCTGAGAAATTGAGGTTGATGGTAAACGTATCTGTTTCACTGATTTCTTTGCCTTTAGGGTACTTGGTCAAGGGTCGGACTTTGGCACATGCAAGTGATTGCAGGGTTCGCTTCAATTCACCATCGACAAGACCTGTTGCTTTGGAAATATCCGTGTAAGAAAGATGGCCACCATCCTCGAGCTCATTAAAGAGAACGAGCACAACAGCTTGAAAACCACTAACTAGGAGTTCCTTTACACCCTTGTTGAACGTTGCCCTGACGATGCTGTGTGCAAGAGAATGTTTCCAAGTCAATCGACGCCCCCTGTGTTTGTGCTTATAATGCCGGTCATACTTTTCAATATGCTTTGCGACTTCCGCAGGGAGGTTGACTTCGATATCCGGATACGTTGGCCATGCAGCAGATGAGAGGACACTGACTTGGAGATCCAGCGTGGTTTTGCTTGTGTTGCTGAGTGACTGCTTATATGATATCATTTCATCTCGAGAAATTTCTTGATCCTTGAACATCGACTCGAGGTTATGAGTGAAACTGTTACCACATTCGCCCCTCAATTTAGCAAGCATATTCCTCTCCGCATCTTGACTTGCACTGCGTGCCATCAACAACCGGCGTGCCAAATCTCTTTTGTAAAACGCTTCAAAAACATCTTTACCTTCGATGAAGCGAAACACCTCGAGGCCTTGTTCCAGTTGACGGTCCAATTCCGCGTCCTCGTCGCCGGTACTGGCTTGTCCTTTTTTCTCAGCCTCATTCCGATCTGTGGCATCGGATGCAAGAGAACGAGGTACAGCTTTGAGCCCTCCACGTAATAAAGTATCCAAATATTTCGCTATCGTTTCTCCAACTTTAGAAGTATCTGTACCCCATGCCTTGGCAACCTGGCGGTCATTTATAAATTGTCCAAATGAGTCCCGAAGGCAGAAAGTAAACACCGAATCTTTGTTGAAGGCATCGCGAATGATGACTTCCAGTGACCGTTTCAGCTCGAGTAAACGGACAACCATTTCATCGCCCCTTTCCTTGTCCATTGCAATAGATGATCCGAAAACTTTAACGTGATTGGCGAAAGGCGGCTTTAGCTGATCCTGGATTCCCGAAAGTCTCAAAAGCTGATACAAAGATTTAAGCGATGCCATCGCTTCATCTTCAAGAAGCTTTGAAACAGCTAACGTCTCCAACAGGACATCAGCACGCTTTTTGATCAAAATGTCGTGCGCGGAATCAAGCAAAGTCTTCTTGGTAGTACTGTCGAAATTATACGTATCACAACGGAGACTTTCTCGTTGTAACAGATTATCGCAGGAAGATATATACTCTCTCAGTGGCGAGGAGCTCCGTTCTGATGCAAACTGTTCGAGGTAGGCTGAAGAATTCTTCTGGAACTGTTTCTCGAAGAGACTTGCGTATACACCAAGAATGTGAATTGTAGCAATGGAAGCTCGGAGAAGGACTGAGTCGAATAAATCCAGGCTCTCTCTATCATATTGCACAAGCTCGCATATCCCTAATATGACCTGTGTTCCTGTCTTGCTAATATCCCTTCCCTTCAAAAATACTACTTCGCGGAATTGCCGTATGCCCATATCTTCAAGTTGCGGAAGTGTTTTCGAGTTCAGTAGATATGCTCTATCAAGATAGCTGAATATGGATCTTAAAAAAACCTGATTCTACTGTTAGTAGTCTTTCCTAGATTGGTGCAAATGCAACTCTATCCTACCAACTGAGTTCTCCAAATTCCCCATACTCTCTCCACTGTCCGCAGATTTTCCACCGTGCTAAAATCTCCATTGCGTGCAATAGCTGGTAGAAGATTATCCTTGATATGTGTTTGGCAACGTTTTTCTAAATGCCTGTATAGCTCATCTGCCTTTTCCTTCCCACGCCGACAAATTGATTCGACTCCACGACATCTACAACATTGGTGTATCAGTAATTGCTTTTAAGAAAATATGCACCATGATAAAGGTGGATAGAAAAGAAGCTATAAAAGAAAATTGACGATGCAGAAATAGAAATAGAAGAAGATCGAAATAGTTGGGCAGCATGAGACAAGAGAACGAATTAGCGTACAGAACTTCCAATGGTGATACTGGCTGTTCATTTTTAAAAACTGAATCCAAAGCATTATCTAGCTCGTTCCAAGTCTTCCTAAAATATTCCTCCTTATTGCTCGGAGAAGTTACCCTCAGGTTCTTAATCACCAATCTCTTCGCTCCAGTATGTGGTTGAAATTTCGATGGTCTTGTTAAATCTATTATACCTGGGTGCGAAACCCCCATCGTCTTGTTCATATTGGGCCGTAGACCGGGACTTCTCGATGATGATAACGTCTTTAGCTTTTTCGAAGAATGACTCTCAATTTTGGATGAACCTGAGGATGTATTGCTTGAGTTGCTATTTGAAACTTGAGGATCGTGATGCTTTCTTCTGGCAGGGGATTTGGAGGATGTCGAGGAGAGGTCAACTGCACGATCGTGTGAATGCCACATCGATCTGAAGAGTACACAATAATATAGTCTCGCCTTCCGTCTCGATGTGAGGGGTCGACCTTAGTGTGGCTGCAAGCTCGGGACGCTCGCTGGATTGGAGATTATGCTGTAACTCCTAATGCAGCTTTTTCTACGTGTCGGATCACAACATTAATGGTGACGGTACATTGGAGACGGGTATAATTTTCCTTTTTTCCCTCTTGCTTGTACTCGATCCTCCTGTGAATGTTACATGGAGGGGAAATTGAAATGGGAAAGGTTGCAACGGGACGGAAGTACTAATACGTAGGTTAACTGCGGAAGACGCGACTATGGATCGGTACGTAGATTATTAGTGCTGTTCAAGGAAGACGATAGGCGATAACGGCGATAAGAGCTATCTATAGTGCCCCCATCAACGAAACGGTGGGATGAAGTCTAATAAAAGAGAGGGAGGGGGAGAGAGAGAGAGAGGTTCAATAGATTCGAAGCTCGGCGCCGACTTATTTGAATCAATGTTACGTCAATATGATTATCTATTAAAGATTACATCATGGCCAGCTCTCTATTGTTGAAAAATCAATAGGTATGATGAAGTATAGGAAACTTGAGGACTAATACAGCATTCATCAAGTCATGATAGTTGGCATTCTAAACTCTATGCATGAGCATCCAGTTCATTTTATTTTTGGATTAGGCTTTATAATGGGTAGTTCCTATTTGATCATCCACGCCTATTTAATACACAAAATATCTAATCCAAACTCATCCTCTCAAGTAAATGATCTCAGGGTGGGTCGTTTCTGAACAGTTATCTCCTCAAACTAAAAATGCTGTTAGAAGTCGAACTAAGCTAAGCTATTAGAGGGCGCATCACTTACATCGACAAAGCGAGTTATAGTCATGAGTAACATGAATGAGTCCGATATATCAACAATGCTTTGCCCTGCGGAGTCATTACCAGTCCCAAGTCCTGCAGACCTTTTAAGCACAGCTAGAATGGCAGCTCTGTTGTCGGCGAGAAATCTTCTCCCTTGGTCCAAACTCTGCTCATTTTGCAGGCCACGGCTCACAAGAGCACAACAGATGACTCTCATTATTGCTGCAAGTAAGCTGTAATGTCTGCTAACAGCCTCAGAGTCATTTAAATCTAAATTGATTAGCATGTGCATAGAATCAACTCAAAAGGACTTACCAATCTCGAGGTCGGTATCTACGGCAAACAGCCCTGAAACTAAAATGGAGTGAAACAGGCCGGAGTTAAGTACAGCTGTAGCTCCGGAGCGAGTTTGTGATATGTGAACGAGGAGCGCCAATCTCGCATAGAAGTCAGAGAGTATTATAGCTGCATCTACATCAAATTAGTTGTATCCATCTCCGACCTGGGATACATTCTTACCTTCGCGTGATGTCTCTTGTAAAGCATTTCCCAAGTCTCCAATGGAGTGTACAAGGATACTTATAAAATTAAGGCGATTCAGAGACTCAATAATGTAATTAGAATTTTCTTGTTTGGCATTTTTCACCAAGGCGCCAAGAAGTAGCAATGCCGCAATTCGGCAATTTTGCTCGCCAACCAAGACATCGTCGCAAACTGTATCTATTACTCGATCGCCTGCCAATTTGACTGTTTGTGTGCTATGTGGTTTGCGTAACCCGGTGTGAGGAGGAGCTGGAGCTGGAGCGCGATTGCCTCGGCCGGCACGAGAACCGCCGTCGAGATTATTGGGGTTATCTATCTCAGGACTAGCGTTAATCTCAGTTTCCAACGTTCCTATAAGATAGCGATAGCTGATGGTATAGAAAAGCTCTTTCAGAGGACCGTTGGCACCGACGGCATTGATAGCTCTGAGCGACAATTCGAATACATGAAAGAGTTTGTCACTTAGATTTTGTCCCAAGTCACCTTCCTTGAAAGCGTCAGAATCCAGATTTAGACTAAACAAGAGTGCCTTGGTGAGTTTGGCTAGCTCAAATGCGTCAGCTGCATTCTCAAGGCAGTTTTCCAGTCTGGGTAGGATTATTTGCAGAGTCTGCAACACAAATACTATTTTGATCGACTCGTCATGAGCAATGGTCTCTACCATCACGAGCAGTAATTGAACCCAAGACTGCAGCGCCTTGTGTCGAGCTGCTTGGAGTTCCTTCAACTTGTTATCGATGAAGTAGTAATTAAACATGAGTTGGGCTTCATTTTTGAATGTAGTCACGTCTTGAGGATTTTCAAGTCTCTTCGTAGCAGCGAGCTCAGATCTTCGTAAGGTCAGAAGCTCTTCGAGTTTCACCATGTTGTACAATGGAGGTGAATCATTATGGACCTCCTCACAGACGCTGATATCAATATCCTTGAGCCAGGATAATGAGCCAAGGGCTATTGATTGATCCAAAGGAATATCCATGAAGTCGAAAAGGTCAAAAATCGAACAATTGTCAATTTGTTGGTTCTCTTCCACCATTGTCGATCCGAGTAATGTATTGAACATCCGCTCCTTTAAGGAAGGTAAATGACTAAGTGCTATCCGGCGTAACTCAGCAGATGTGTATTGCAAGACAATAGCCCGTTGATTTAAAAAGTTTGAAAGACAGGAGGCGGAAGTTGAATCCAAGAATTCCGGATCTGCGAGATCTCGGTCATCCCATAACAACCCCGGCCTAATTAGAGTTTGTCTGATAAACATTTCGAAAAATGAATTATTAGACCGCATCTCTATCATAACAAGACTGGACGAAATGGGAGAGTGCCATAGCTGCTTAAGTAGTCGTAGGCACTTGTATCTCAAAGAGGCTAGCCATGAGGAGACGCTATCCCCACCCTCGAAAGATATATCGTTAGTCAAGGTCAAGATCGAATGAAATAATGAAATTCGACGGCTGAAAAGAGAATCCACATCGATCTCTAAATGATCGTTTCTACACTGGAACCCGAGAAGTAAGTGCGCTATTGTAGTCTGCCCTGGACAGGCCTCGAGGCAGGCGATGAGGAAATCCAATATTTGGACTTTAATGATATACGAATCGGATGCTGGGCCTTGGGGTTCATCAATACTGGCTTCTATCTCTTGTAGGAGTGAGCGTGAGATGGCCTCCGCTGCATTATTTTCCTCCAACGCAGCAATTGCTTTATTACGATCAATCCTTCTGCTACCCGCCTTAGGGGCAGCAGCAAGCTGTGGTGATGCGGAAAGCTTCTCGAGTAGTTTTAGGGATGCCATGACCAATTCAGGGTTGCCAGAGCTACAGTATAAACCCAAATCAGGAATGATAGTCAAGTGATTCAGTACTCCATCCTCGAAAGATGCGTACGCAGCATTTGGAACCGGAGTGCGGCGATGACTTGCCTCACGCTTTATTAGAGGTCGGACGATGTCCCGGTAAGTTGGCTGCAGGTCCATAATCAACGTAACTGCACGTATCCCTTGGAGGAGACACATAATTGATGGTGTATCAGGAGCAGCACTGACGACTTCGCTAACGTCTTGATGAATTGCAGCAAATATAGCATCCATCACGCTGGAGTTGTACATCCACTCCATTACCCTAGAAAATGGATGCAATAAAACGTAAGTTTGCAGATCGGACGTTTTTATAGCAGTGTCGACTGAGACGTTAGAACGATTTGCAAATATTACGAGATATTCGTTGAAACTTTCCAAGCAAGTAGTGATAAAAGTAAGACAAGTCAGCTGCAGCAGTCTCAACTGTATAGGATCTGTTATTTCACTCATTCTTGATCCAAAAACTTGGCCGACTGCGAAATCAACGTAGGGATCTATTCCAGGCATGCGACTAGAAGCTCCGAGGAGTTCGGGGAATGGTAAGCCATCTCGCAAGGCGCTATCTTCTTCGTAAGGTAATACAAGGGCATGGAGTAGCAGAATAAACGCGTCTGGTTCTTCAAAGCCTGTAGCAAACTTCCGGAGAATTGCGTCAGGTGCATAAGATGGTGGGGCTGTATTTCTTTGGGTGCTGGGATTATGGACATATCCACCAGAAGTCCATATATCGAGAGCTGTCCACAAATACTCGCCTGCTGCCTTCGTTTTGTTACTTAGCAAAGAGCGTAGTGCCGTGAAAGCACCGGCTCTAAATCGAGGTGGAATAGAACTAGATGCAAGTTGGAAGAGCAGGTCCGTGAGTTGATATGATGGATGCTGCATCAAAAACTGTCTGGCAACTGCACTATGCGAACAGAGCTGAGATATGAGGCGCAGATAGGACTCCAACATGATATAAGATTCTGGCTCTAGTTCTGCTTGATCATGGTTTGGCTTCCCATGACGATAGGCCTGAGCTTGTGGTACTGGTTGATCTCGAAGTTTATTTGTGAAAAATGTTAGCTCTTTAAAAATTTGATTCCATGTGAGGGCATGAGCACGCTTCATTTTTCCGGCCTGAGGACTTTCGTCGAGCAAAAAATCGTGTGCAGCAGTGGCACACTCATCATCACCCGAAATTGCCTGGAGCATTTCACAAAATGCCGAAACCAGCGGGGTTGATGCACGTCGAGAAGCCCAATACATGAAACCGATTAAAACACCATCTGGGACGTCCCAAAATCCATCCAAAGCAGCCTTTGGGCGGCCGTCAAAGGAATAAGAAATGATAACTATGAATCGCTCCAGATCTAGATCGTGCTCATGCTCATGACTGAGTTGACGTTGCTCATCCTCATCGATCCTCAACCTCCTCAATACGTCTGGTAGATTCGTTATGAAACTTTCGATGAATGTCTGTAATTGCTCCATGAATTGATCTTCAAAAAAATCCGAGAAAGATACAGAATCAGACAACAGCTGAGGTGCCTTTCTCTGTAGCCATAACCGAAAACCTTGGCGTGACGGTTCGGACCAAGTTGCGGCTTTGACATCAGCAGAAAGAGACAGCATAAAATCAAAAGCCCCATCCTTAAGAGCCTCATTGAACTGCTGAGAACGCTGCTTGGCCTCTGATAATTGATTAGTGACTTGGAGACTGGAAAATGCATGAATTTTAGCTCACCATCTTCGAGATTAATGCCATGTGGTAGCCCGTCATGGTGTTCCACATACCATCCACTATACTCCGCCAACCACCATGCTCGGAATGCGGCATGAGCATAAGGTAACACCCATGCATTCTGGTCGGTTTTGACGCTGATCTTCTTATCCAGCGCTCTTGCATCTTGTATCGTTGACCCACCTTCTGGAGAACCGTAACGCCAAATGTAAGCAGCTAAAGCGGGAAAATGATGCACTGTAATAATTTGTTAGTCCAAAAGCATACTGCTACAAATTGATGATATTCCGTAGTAGGTTGATCCAATTTCCAAGTATGGAGAAGGCTTACCTAGAAGATTATCATACTTGTCCGCTTTCTTCAAAATCCCTAAGAGCAGCTCGAAATCTCCCTCGACAGAATGGTTTGCTTTTACCAGATAGAGTATGATAACGCCGAGTAACTCATGTTGTTTGACCAGACTGTAGCGCTGATACTCCATGATTTCTAAAAGATCTGGTTGCGATGGTTGTCCCAATACAGATAAACTGCCAACTTTGTCCGAAATCTTCTGGAGCCAATGCCTGATATCACCCATAGTAGAAATGCATCTTGAAATAAATGTTGGCGCATTGCTTGTTTTGATCGAAGTTGCAGCTCCACTTTTAGTTGTAGTTGTAGGTTCACTACGGGTCGACTCCGTGATGATATGTTCCAGGTAAGCCTTTACTTCCTTCTCCTGCTCCGAGTCGCCCTCTAATTCGGCGTTTTGCTGAAGTGTAAGCCGCAAACAATCCAACAAGAGCTTTCGTCGCTGATGGAAGCGGATTATAGAGCAGGATAAAATTGAGCGCCCTGTCGCATCGGCATCGTCTTGTGCGTCGAAGAAGATTTGGGATGCCTCGACCTCGTCAAGATTCAATTCGTCCGCCAGTTGATATGTTCCCTGCTTAAAGTCATCGTTGATCTTATACATCTGTCCATCTCGCTCCACTTTCCCTATTATAGTCATATTAATTTTGATTCTTCATGGTTGGTTCGAGGTCATAGGAAAGTACACACCCTCCTCGATACTCTTCCGACTTTGCTCATTCCGGCTCTTGTGGTTCAAAAGGTTACGAAAAGCTGCGATATGAGCATCAAGTTCAATCGCTAATCGTTCGAGGTTCGAGAGACGAGAATTTGATAGTGCAAGGAGGTCCGAATGCAAGGCTTGGATTTCATTCAAGCTACTGGACTGCTCTGCCATGATTGAGAAGGATGCGCCGAAGCTTTTGACACAGGGAATTGATCTGGCACAGAACTCATAAAAGTTTAAAAGGGTATATTCGTATTCCTTTCATGACAAGTCGTAATGGTTTCTCTGTCGCAGATGCTGTGAGTGGTAGTTTGTGCTCTCTGAGATCGTATAAAAAATTATTTGATGGAGCAAACAAGCGATGTTATTTTTGAAGCTGTCCTGCGCACGAGAAATCGCGTCGCGGAGGGTCAACCACTTAAATAATTAAGCATCGACCGAACCACTCACTTACAACTTCACAATATCACAATTTTAGATGACACTGCTGACTTCTGCAAACCTCTAAACGGCCAGACCTACCTAGGTAATTTTTGATTGCATTTGTACTGAACCCTGGAAGACTTTGGAGCTCCTCTCACATTACCATAAATCGCAAGGCCCGCGGTACATATCCATAACGAGTGTGTGAGCTCCGACTTAGGGAATGCGTCGAATCTTTGTGATCGCAGTCTTTTAATATGTCGCATTCATATGCAGACCGTAGAAAGAAGCCTTTAGATCAGGTTATTGGTAATTAACATTCTTGATTAGCAGTTTTCAACGCACAAGTTAAACAAATCCCAGATGTTCTCAAGACCAGAAAGGCGGACTTATTCAAAGATTATCTGAAAGGTAAATCTACCTAGATCATGAATCTGCTTGACAGATTGACATTTGCTAACTGGCGAGGGCTAGATTTACCTAACATCTTCCATGGTATCCTCAAGTCCGATGATGTGTATGTCAGATATTCAACCCTTTGAAAGTTTTGGACTAATTTAGACACCAGGAGCGATCGACCTACAGACACTAAGTGCCACGAATTTTTCGAGATCCTCTTCGAAATTGTCATCGAGGAAAAACGAAAACATCTACTTCCTACAAAGTCAAATAGGTCCACAGATGGAAAGTCAAGAAAGCCAACAGCTGTGAAGTCGACCACAAAGCTAGAACAGTCTACCAAGGCCATATGCTCCATTGTGGGTGCTGGAATATACAAGTTCAAGAAGAGGACTGTGAATGCTCTGATAATTCACATTATTGACACGATTCCTACATCAACTGGAGATTATTTTCAGCCGATAGTAAATAATTATCTTAAGACACTGAGCTACCTGCTCGAGAGACCAGCGAATGCAGCGGGTGTCAAGGATGTTCGAACTGAACTTATAGACTTTTCCGTCGATGGTATCGAGTTGTACCTGGGAGACACTGACGAAGATCTGTTGGAATCTGACAAGCGGATTAGCCATCCCTCACTACCTAAATCTTTCTCCGGATTGGGAAGTATTCCAAAGAGGTCAAATTCGGTATCTGAGCATGATGTAGAAGCCCTTTGTCAAATCCTCATTCCACTTCTTTCTACTACCAACGATCATCCATTCTCAACTCTTGAGCGAGTGGGCACCGTGATGATGCGCTTGCTTCAGTACCTGAAATCGAATGTAAGCACAATACATCGTTTAACATTCTCTGTCCTTAATATCATTTTGTCATCTTTTGCTGAAGAATATACCTCATTTTCGTTTTCAATTGGCCGGGAGTTGATTCCTTTAATATGTCGGCTTTGGCAAGGTAAATCATTGCACAAAGACGAAAAAATTAATTCGGTGCGAGATGAAATGCTGATTAGTTTGTACCATATTCATCTGCACCTGGAGAGCAATATTATGAGCAATGAGGATGTCGAGTTGGAGAGTAATTTAAATGATTTACTTCATGCCTTGAGAGCGGATTATTCTAGGCGAGAAAACAGTGATCAGCTCCAGTTAGACGATGTGGAGATTTTGGATCTAAGTTCCCGAAAGATGAGCCGCGATCCTTTTCGTCTACATTGTTTCCGACTCAAATCTCACAACAATCGTACGGCTGGCACGGCTGCTGAGCGTAATTGGGCAAACCTACTCGCCATGGCCATCCTAGAACGATTAGTCGGAGTCAAGGAGCACATACATCAAGTGAAGCCAAAAGTGGGAGATGATTCAGATGATTCAGATAATCACCCACGAAAGCGACAACGCATTTCGTGGTCATCTGAAGGGATACTCGATCCTCTCAAGTCTGGCGATCAGAGGATTCTGTTAGCTGGTCTGCAACTGATTCCATTCTTACTGCAAAATTATAAACTCCAGCCTTCTTTTCTAAAAGAGTTACTGGCTCATTTGGGTAACTGTGCTTTAGACAAGCGTGGTAACATTGCATCATGGGCTTTACTTGGTATAGCAAGGTGGGTACTTTGTTAAGACTAATCTGCTATAACTGACAATGGAAACACAGTTGTACATATCAGGTATGTGCTGCAGACGAGTCATCAACAGATTGGAAACAGCTCTGGCATAACGGAGCTAAATCGCTCACTTTTGCGGGGACATGCCGCGCTGCTGCTCTAGCACTTCATGCAATTCACGCCAAACACCTGGTAGATTATCGTGATATTGAGGACAGTGTGAATGCCATCATCACCACAGCGGATATTAGTGGCCCGCCAGTCCTTTGCGAATCGTCGATTTTCCTAGTCAATCACTTACTACAGGTCAAAGTTAGCGAAGCACCTAGTGCGAGCCTGGCAGCCTGCCAGCATGTGATCTGTTGGCTTTTTGGAAGATGGAATCCAGGTGCGAATGTCATTAGCTATCTCTTGATCGAGACTAACACATCTTAAGCCGATAGATTATTCATTGCTCAGTATGGGAAACATCTACACCCTTTTAACTTCGTTGCATTATTACGAACGAGTCTTGGCCTGCCGAGTTTGCCTGTATACTCAAACGGCCGTCCTATTGGAGGTGCACTCTTTCAAGCATGGCAACAACACTTGGACAGGGAAAAAGTTCTTCGTTTCCTTTTACTACTTGACGGCAGTGCACCAGCCGAGGCAGATTTTGTGTGCCGATACTGTCCGAAATCTACCACTGATAATGATGTAGTCTTCAAATTAGATAGTGCTCACTTCAGTTCTGCTCGGAGATTGATCATCGAATTTCTGACATCCAAATGTAGCGAGCTTCTACAGATTTGGAGAAGTTTCAATGCAGAACGTTCTCCACAGGTCTCCACTGACATGTATCGAGGCTCATTGAATGCATGCATCATTAGTCTTGATCTATTACCGCATTTTGATAATGCCGATCTAGAGCAGTTACCTCATTTAAGGGAAGACCTCCGAGACTTGGGCGATGAGTTACTGGAATTCTTGAGAAGGTCAGATGCCAAAGATTTCCAGGCCACAGACGAGTTTGTACATACTCTTTTGCAAACAATCCAGCCCCATCTCCCTCCTTGCGATTCCACTCAATTCAAGCACGTCGCGGAGCAAAACCCTCAATTGCTGCAGTTTTTGAGCCTTATCTCGGAAGACGTCAAGCGTCGCCGTTTAGATCTGGAGTCAAGCTCAGTAGCTAATGATGATCCCATGGATATTGATGACGACTTTCCCACCCAGAGAAGTCAGTCAGCAAAGGAAGCGCAAAACTTGAATGTCCCCAGGCGAGCCATGGGATTGGAAATGAGTTCTTCATCCTTTTTTATAGATACAATAGGCAGACTAATGCTTGTCTCTGACATGAACGAGTCCCCAGAAAGTTGCACGGTGCCAACTTCTTTTATCGATGCGCTGGTCTCTATGAAGGATGAAGAGATACTCTCGTGTCGATCACTCATACGCGATGTACTTCAATCCGATCTTGTTCTTGTAGAAACTGATGCCTATCACCTTTTCGAGCGTGTTGGGCATGTACTTTCATCGGACGATTTTCTTGCCAGCGAAATTGCCATGTGCGCATGCTTGGACGTGATGATTGGACTTTTGCCTTTCTGGTCAATGGAAGAACAAAACTCTTTCGTGAAACATGCTAAGCAACTCTATGATTGGTTTATTTTACGAATTGAGAGGAGCTCTGATTCTACAGTCGTCCAGCTAGGAATTGTTAATATGCTGCTACAACTTTTGCGAGCAAATCAGAATTATGGGAATGCCCCTTCTCAGCCGTCGCCGCGTACTAGTCTATTAAAGCTTCTCGAAAAAGGTAATATTTCTACGAAGTTCTTTATTGGTGATCAGATCTCGGAAATATTTGAGCTTTTCACGCTGAAAGATCATGACAAAATATTCGTAGATGTGCTTGACCTTTTACCTTCTGCGCCAGAGGTCGTGGAAGGCATCGCGTTTCGACTTTATGTCCTGGCAAAATTAGCTTCCCGTTGGTCAACTCTTCTGCGAAGATGCATTTACCATATTTTCGAAACTCCTGGTAGAATTTCGAGTGCTGTGCGACATGCCACTTGGTGCTTGTCCTATGTTGCTTCTGCGCTCGCAGTAGCAAGTCCACAGGAGCTGTTCGCATTGTTTGCGCCTCAAATTCTCTACACTTGGCTTGAGGTAGAGGCAATGGACGATATACCGTACCAAATCTTTGGCTTCGCTGCTCTTCGTGACTTACTGGTATTCGCACAGGAAGAGACCTGCGCCATCATAATGATGCGGGGTCATGAGGCCCAACTTGACCACCTCGCGGAGCTGTTAAATGTTCCCGCAACCCAATTACTTCAGAGATGTTTTTCGAAAGCCATGGCATATTGTATTGCAAACAACATAAGCATACCCCCCTCGAGCGACAAGAAACGTATAAGTGGTGAGGCCCGGCTGAAAAATCGCCTTGGCAAAGAATTGTTCTTAGATTGTGTCAATCTGCACTTTACAGATATACTTGCTACCTTGTTTAATGTCATAGACCAGGAGCAACATGTCGAAAAGTCATTCGCCAAGGATGAGAACTTAGTATATGCCGCCAAAATCATGGTAGAGATCAAATCTCTGAGCTCGTCTGAGATTATCTTGCCCCCGGGTCAGCAACCTGCATTCAAAGCAAAGTATCTCTTACATGAAATCAAACATTTGTGTACAAGGACAGTGCATGAGGCAGGTGATCTATACAATCCAAGCTTAGTAACTTTCATTGCTAGAAAATTACTTAGGACTATCCATCCTGCACTTGGGTCGCTGCATGCTTGCTCTGTATTGCGAAAACTTCGTGTTTTAATCTCGCTTGCCGGAAATGCTGCGACTCGAGGTTATCCTTTGGAAATGCTTCTTCGATCTATAAGGCCTTACATCAAGGATCCTGAATGTGCAGATGACGCTATTGGTATTTTGCAATATCTATTAATCCAGGGCTCAGAATACCTAAAGCTGTCTCCATCTTTTGTTGCAAGCATTACCCTTTCGATACTTGGTTCTTTACGTGTATTCATGCAGGAGCGTAGATCGAGCACAACCCAGGAGAGTCAGCATCAAGCTACAATGTCCAAGGCCCAGAAATTTCATGTTTGGGTTGGGAAGTATGCCTCCAGGTATGACTCTCCCGCTTTGGCGGGGCCTTTGAGTTCAAGTTTTAAATCTCTCGTGGCCTCTGCCCAAGAGGTCCGAGCAATCGGAAACGCTGAAAAGGGAACAATAGAAAGCACATTACTTGATCGGCTACTGGAGGATGAGAAGAATGGGGGCACTTTACTGACTTTACCTGCTCGAAAACTTGCACTCAGTATGCTATGCTCCGAGTTTGAATGCCCTACTTCTTTCAGGACCGATATATACGGCGAAGATGCAGCCGCAGAAGCAAGGGCTGCTGTCGTGTGGAAGTCTTGCAGAGGAAATTCGTCGAATAAACAATACATGTCTTGGGCCGCGCGCGTACTTGGAAGAGCCTTTGCGGCTACTGGGCACGTGCACCACGAACTTCTCCAAGAATCCACATTGTCGAAGATGAAGGAACTTAAGACATCATCCGAAGTTAATCTTCCATCACGGGCATGCATATTGAGTCTTCTTCAATCGATACTTTTGGGGGATGATAGTTCAGCAGCGGGAATTGCTGAAACAACTTTACGTATCATTGTTACAACTTCAGACCAACAGATTCTGGAAATTGGTCGCCAAAGTCTACCGCCACCAGTGTTCGAAGCGTCAGCGTGGAATCCTTATCCCGTTCCGCCATGTGAGATCGCAGAACCCTCGGATAATATGAATAGCTTAGGGACTCATCTAGAGGCAACCTTCATCCTTTCTCCTAATTGGCTACAAGACCTCTCGATTGCGTTGGTCAGAGCTGTCCCTAAAGATCCCATACTCTGCGCCCTAGCCCCAGTCCTTAGGGATGTACCAGAGTTTGCTGATCAAGCATTTCCGTTCATTCTCCACCTCGTACTCTCGACGGATTTACCGGCACAGAAAAATAGCCGCAACCAAATCTCTCATGCATTCGCTGCGTGGTTTTCCAGAAGTCAAGCCGTCGAAAAGAACAACCTGAAAACTCTGATCAACTCGATTCTATATTTACGTACTCAACCCTTACCCCACGAGAAATCCTCGGCAGATCGTTTGCACTGGCTAGATCTCGACTACCTCAAAGTCGCTACAGCCGCCATACATTGTGGAATGTTTAAAACGGCTTTGATATTTGTTGAAGAACATCAATCGATCCCAGTCAAATCATCTCGACGTTCTTTAACGATGAAAGATGGCAGTGAAGCCCCCGAACTTCCGTCAGATTTGCTTCTCGCAATTTTTGAGAACATTGATGACCCAGATCTATATTATGGAGTGCAACAGACAGCCAGCTTAAGCACAATATTAGCAAGGCTAGAATATGAGAAAGATGGGCCCAAAAGTCTCGCTTTCAGAGGTGCACAATATGATAGCCATATCAAGCAGCAAGACCCTAGAGCCGCTAAGGACGCACAATCTCTTGTTAAGGCTCTAGATATGCTTAGCCTGAGTGGTCTTTCGCTCTCTCTACTGCAAGCACAACAGAGTTCTGGAGTGGCTGGTACATCCTTAGATTCTATGTTTCGTACCGCCCGTAAACTGGAGCAATGGGACATTCCAGTTCCTGCTAGCGACAATCACTCAGTAACAATCTACAAAGCTTTCCAAGCAGCTCACATTGCTACAAACCGCGGAACACTCATGAAAGCAATAGATAAAGGACTTGAGGGCACAATGGAACGTCTCGTACGAGATGACCTTAGCGCCAGTGCCCTTCACGAATCGCTTAGAACATTGGCGGCTCTTTCCGAAATGGATGAAATTCTTAGCTCCCAGGGGTCCGGAGAATTAAAAGAGGTCCTGTCAAGATTTCGAAATCGCTCTGAATGGATGAAGACCGGGAGGTAGGTACTTGACACATTTCACCATAATCATAGCTAATATGAAATTAGGTTTGATGACATTAGCCAGATGATTTCTTGTCGGGGAACAACTTTAAGTACCTTGAGCCAGCAACCACGCCTTCGAGACATACTCAACCTCTCTTCTAAAGATACAAGACTAGTTGAGGTACATGTTGCACTCATCTCTTCGTCACTGAATCGTGCTCATGGCGCCCTGCAAGAATCATTATCTCTGGCAACTTCATTAATCGATCTTATCAAACCCTGCCAATCCCTTGGTATGGAAATTGAAGCTGCGGTTCATATGGAGACCGCAGATGCATTGTGGGAGCAAGGTGAAATGACGTCTTCGATAGGCATATTACGGGCCTTGGACAATGCATCCTCCTTAAAAGCACAAACTATTTCTGTCGGTCGTCCTGATCTCCTATCTAAGATTGGTCACCAAGTCTCCGAAGCCAGACTCGAGAAGCCTGATCGTATAATTGAAAAATATCTAAAACCTGCCCTCAGGGACTTGAAAACTTCCGACGGTCATGAAGCTGCCAAAGTCTTCCACCAATTCGCTGTGTTTTGTGATCAACAACTACAGGACCCTGATAGTTTGAAAGATTTGGAGCGAATGAAGAAGTTAAGCGAGATGAGATCCAGTGATGTCGCTGACTACGAAGAACTTCTGAGAAAGGCAACATCATCAACAGAGAAAGCAAGGCATAATAATTATCTAAAAAAGGCCAAGACATGGCTCGGACTAGACGAGCGAGAATATCGTCGCCACTGCTCCAACAGAGACGAGTTTTTGCGCCAATGCTTGGATAATTATCTTCTCGCTTTAGCTGCTTCGGATAACCATGATAGCAATGCGCTACGGTTTACAGCTCTTTGGCTTGAACATTCTGCGGAAAATTTTGCCAATGAAGCTGTCGCCAAAATTTTGCCCAAGGTACCTAGTCGAAAATTCGCTACGCTGATGAACCAACTCAGTTCTCGTTTGCTTGACAATGATTCGAAATTCCAGCAGCTTCTCTTCAACCTAGTATTACGAATCTGCACGGATCACCCATATCATGGTATGTACCAGATATATGCTGGGTCTCACAGTCGGCCAAATACCAAAGATGAAATAGCTATTTCAAGAAACAAAGCCACTCTCAAGGTTTCCGAGCAACTCCAAAGAGCTGAGAACTCACGGGAAATTTGGGCTGCCTTGGGTTTAGTGATACAGCCATATACTCAGCTCGCAGGCGAGAAAGATGACCAGAAGTACAAAACCGGTAAAAAGCTCTCGATTAAAGATTCCCCTGCTGGATTAAAACTCAACAATATTGTGAGGAAGTACTCCATACCTCCTCCGACAATACAGATAGACCTTCGTGCAGACAAAAATTATTCCAAGGTTCCAAAGATGGTTAGATTCGAGTCACAGATGAGTATAGCATCTGGAGTAAGTGCACCGAAGATCATTACCGCCATAGCGGATAATGGAGCTCGATTTAAACAACTGGTAGGAATCCAAGATAGTGGATGCAAGTATTACAGCTAACATCTATTAGGTAAAAGGTGGCAATGATGATCTGCGCCAAGATGCCATCATGGAACAGGTATTTGCTCAAGTCAGCGAATTATTGAAAACGAACAGAGCTACTCGACAAAGAAACCTCAGCATTAGGACCTACAAAGTCCTACCATTGACCTCCATAGCTGGTGTCATCGAATTCGTGCCAAGCACAATCCCCTTGCATGAATATCTCATGCCAGCACATGAGCGCTTCTATCCAAAAGATCTGAAAGGAACTATATGTCGTAAAGAGATTGGGGAAGTTCAAGGTCAGCCAACTGAAGCACGAATCAAGAAATTTAGATGGGTCACCGATCGTTTTCATCCCGTCATGCATTATTTCTTCACAGAACACTTCAACGATCCTGATGAATGGTTCACCAAACGTCTAGCATACACACGTAGCACAGCTGCCATATCGATACTAGGCCACGTCCTCGGATTAGGTGATAGACATGGTCACAATATTCTTCTTGATTTTGAAAGCGGTGAAGTGGTACATATTGATCTTGGTGTGGCTTTTGAAATGGGTCGGGTTCTTCCGGTTCCTGAATTAGTACCTTTCCGCCTCACTCGCGATATCGTTGACGGAATGGGCATTACGAAAACCGAAGGCGTGTTTCGAAGATGTTGTGAATTCACTCTTTCTGCTTTACGTAAAGAAGTCTATAGTATTATGACGATCCTTGATGTTCTGCGATATGATCCATTGTACAGCTGGTCTATATCACCGGTACGACTTGCAAAGCTGCAGGTGGCGCAAAGCGTTGCACCGCAATTCGGTATGGGACACGAGAGAGGTGGTGAAAAGCAAGCAGTAAATCAACCGAGTGAGGCTGATAAAGCTTTGACTGTGGTTAACAAGAAGTTGTCAAAAACATTAAGTGTGGAGGCTACAGTCAATGATTTGATCAATCAAGCGAGTGATGAGAGGAATCTGGCGGTTTTGTATTCAGGTATGTTGTACATTTCTCTTCTGCCACTCCATGCTTTCCATATGTCGTGGCGAGCTAATCTCTTTATACAAACGCTAACTAATACCTATAGGCTGGGCTGCATACGCGTAAAAGCAGAGATAGATAAATAGAAAACCGTTCTCGAAAATAAGATATTGAAAGAAATCCTGCATTAGCAATTACCTCTAAAGTTTAGCTAAGCTATGTATTATATTTGCGTCAATGTCCATAATTTAATTGGCTTTATTGGCAGTCATAGCTTGGTGTTATACTTTTGCTTATCTCTGGAATACGAGATGGAATAGATAGTTAAAAAATTAATAATTTATGATGAAAAAGAAGTCAAGAGTCTCTTTTAATTTGTAAGGTTTTTAAGAATTTGAATTCGATATATTATTGAAATTTCATTATTTAAATCAAATATCTAAAATTCATTTTATAATATTAAGGAAAAACTAAAAAAAAAAAATTTATTTTTAATTTGAAAAATTTTTAATTTATCTTATATTAATAATTATATTTAAAATAAAAGACTTTTTTTTTTTTTATTTTTATTTTTATTTTTAATTTTTTAATATTTTATAATTATTATTATATCAATATATAAATAATTTTTCTAACATAATATAATTTTGAAATACTATATTATAAATATAACTTAAAAAAATAATTAAAATAAAAACTCCAAATTTTTAACGCTTATTTTAAGTCGAAATATTCAATATCTTGAATTTCAATAACATTTTATTATTAAATAAAGTTTTAATTAATAATTTTATAAAATGATTGAGTTTTGGTGTTATAATCCCCCCACTTAGCAAATAGCTATGGTCTACTCGAGTAATACTATATATTATATTACAATCCCCCCCCCCTTTCATAAATCGACTCTTACAGATCTTATCATATTATTATATCTTCAATCCCTTTAGATATAATCAATTAATAAACTTATTTATCTCAACTTTTTATAAATCAGAAATCTTATTCTTTTTATATTTATATTTATATTTATATATTAGTCAATAATAATAAAAAATAAATTTCAAATAATACTTAAATATAATCTACTTCAAAAAGTCCATTGGTGTAACCAATCTCTTTAATTTTCTTTTGTTAAGATTAAAAATTATATATAAGAACTTCGAATGTAAAATTATCAAAGATAGAGTCAAATAATTCACTTCTAGTTTCGCTTTACTAGTTTTTATCTTATTATATTTTCTCGTCAAGAGCTAATTATGATTATCTTGATACCCGTCTGTCGATTCTCGAATTCTTAAAGATAATAAAACATGAAACAAAATAAAACATTCTTATAAACCTACAATATAAAATCATCTTTCATATAAAACCCCATCCACCAAAAACCTTACTTCTCATCACTGAACTTAAACCCAAACCCTTTCTTATCCCCAACCCTCCAATATATACCTCAAACCCACCCCCTACTTCAACAACAACATCAACCAGCAATTACAACTGGCCTGCTGGCCCAATGGCAAGGCGCTTGACTACGACTCGCAGGAATTATAATTCCTGAGGTCCGGCATCAAGAGATTGCAGGTTCGATCCCTGCGTAGGTCAAGAATTTTTCTTTTGCACCATTTTCCCTCTCATTTTTTGCACTAAGGTAACTTTTTCAAGTGGGTCGGAAGGTTTGGTAAATTTGGTGGTGGGGTTCGAGAAGATTTTAAATGCTTTAGGGCTTAGGGTGGAAATGAGAAAGGAAGATCATGACATGATCAGGAGGGAGCGTGCGTTCTTGGAGGAGAGGTGTTGTTGGGATTGAGGTTGGGTGATGCGGGAAAGTGTGGGTGAAGGTGTGGTGGTTGGTAAAGTGACGTTATTGAGGATTTGGTAGAGATTGAGGTATGGGTGGTGGGTTTGACGCTTGGAAAACTGGAGGAATTTGAAGATGACTCGAAGTGGTAAAGATTTCTAGTGCTTTAGCTGACTTGATCTCAAGGGACTCCTATTCCTATTCCTATTGCTTTTGTTTCCTTCCCATACATAATGAATATTAAGTCATTGCATTTCTCGATTATGAATTGATCAAGTCGTAGTTGGTTTAGGTCCTTATAGCTTCCAAACACAGTACTACTGCTCAACCAGAGACGATCTAGGTACATGGCTATAATTTCAATGCAGGAAATAGTATCGACTTCAATACTCTCTCCTTTTCATCTGTGCTCTCTTGTTCGTGGGGAAAGACAACGACACACTTGGTCATCTCCAACATGCCAGCAAGATTAATTGATCCATCACATCCAAACCATTTCAATTTTCGAACCCCTCTACAAAACCCAACTACCAACCCACAATAATCTCCACCTACATTGAAGAAAATTATTCACAACGGGTGGTGATCATTCGTGTTGATTCTTGAAACTTGAAAGAACCACATACTCCATACACCCAGCCCGGACCTCAAGCTTTGTTTCACCATGATCTGTCAATTGCAACCATGCACACAAAAGAAATCTCCACAATCCACAACCAATTTTTCATATTCACCGTTCGTTTCTATAGTGATGATGGGCGTCAAGATCTGAGGCGTGCAACAAAAACTTGCAAAATAATAAGGCTTTTACCATCTGGATTTCTGAGAGACCTCCTATTTCGGCTCTCCCGCTTAATTGTGGAGGCTCAATGATCCACAGGATTGGGCTTGATCGGTGAAGAAAAGAGAGGAAGAGGAAGGTCCAACCTTTTTTTGCCCTGCTGGTCAAAGAAAATTTCATCTGAAGGTGGCCGAACCGGGGAACACATGAATTTTTTCCCCTGAGTCATTAGACTTCCAGGTGTCTTTATGATCCAATCGGAATATTTTGTCACGCCATGCAGACGATTTTTCTCGGTAGAATGCTTCGTACGCAAAACATCAGACTTCTAGAATGCTAGAAAAGTATAATCGAGGGTACATGCGGTATATGAGTGGAGTACAAATCAGAAGACTTTGATGGACGTTGGACCGTGAGCGAAGCGACGGAAAGTCCAAAAATTCTTTTGAAAATTTCTCCTACTTGTACTAATTTAGTAACATCTGGAACCCGAAGCTTGGAAGATCTTAGAAAAAAATTAACGGTGGATACTTAATAAGAATGTGTGGATCTCATCCATCGAGACTCGAGTGAATCTGACTGCAAACCTCCCCGAGTCTCCAAAGATTTTTCCACTCTTTAATGTTGATGAGGCATGGAACTTGAGAGTGGTGAAGGGATTCGACTAAATAAGGTTTATTGTTATGTAATAGGTATTGAGTGTGATCAAATGGGATTTTAGATGGACTTCCTACCGAGTTCCATTGGAGAACTGAGATGGATCGGTCTGGAATCATAGAAAGAGACGAAGGAAGACGGAGGTTCGTTGTTCCAGGTTTTGGTCGGATGTGATTTCTCTTACTCGATGAAATCACATGGTTATGCGGCTATTGTGTCACATCAAACCGGATCTGGAAACTGTTTCCCGAGTTTTGAGTTGGACGGGAAATGGTGATGAAGGTTGCCGGTGTATCATGGTAATGTAAGTTGGAGATTTCTGCCATGTTGCGGTTATTCTCGCATGCATTGAATGAAGTCAGAGACGTCGGTCGACATGGAGGATGAAATTTGAAGGCGTCGAGCACATGACTGATGACTGATGACTGATGACTGACTCCGAGGAGAAAGTAAAATGTTAAACGCTAATTCTGTGGGGTTTTGATTCATCCACAACGAACGAGTCACAAACTCATCAATAGAGAATCTTGAGAAGTCGTGCTCCGTATTGTTTCAATTGTATCATTTCCTCACATGTGTAGAAATCGATTGCACCATGAGAATAGTATCATGCGTAATTCTCTGATGTTTCGTTGTAGGTGGCCAGAAGCATACGGAGTATAATCATCTTGACAACAGAGACATTGACTGTCAATCAATGGATCAATCAATCAGAGTTCGAGTTCGGCCCACTCCGATATTTTGATGAAATTCTCAATTTTTATCGAGTAATACTGTCAGAAGCATGTGTTAAGTGATTTTCATGATCTTCTAGATTCTCCATATTTCATTCGATGGCGTGAGCTCAGAGCCCTATGGCCTGAGGGAGTAAGGATGATCATTGTACACACTGCACAGTGCACAGTAGACTGGCTGCATATGGTTATGGTCCTAAGAATATTACAAAGTCCACATTAAAAAGTCCCCATCATCATCATGTCATGATATCACCATCGTGTTCTTCGTATTCTTCGTGTTGTGACTGTTGTGACTGTCGTGACGGTTGTCACTGGTCCTCAATAGAAAGGATGACTCCGTTGAACGAACACGATGCTCCCGTGAATCGAGGTTGATCCATCGTGTTCGAACTTCGTCGAGGTTGTCATCCACCAGCACCTACCTAAATAAGCACTACCGTTCATCTTTCCATCTATCAGAATCTCTTGGCATGAGATCCCTCGATGATCTTCCAACTGGCAAGTAACCCTTGTATTTCCATCATTGCGCCTGGAAAAGTCGCAATATGGTATAATTGGTGAGGGAGTACGATTGGAAAGTACCTAGGGAGATAATCAATGACAACATCACTGTCGCTAGTACATACATACTACATCCTACATCCTACATACTACATACATACTACGGGAACTCAGGTCTTTGATCCTTGAGTGTCAAGCAACCGAGCAGCTGGCTACCTAACTAATACTCGTATGCACGCCAAAAAAGATGGATGTTGAACTTGCTTGCTGACGTGCTTCAACCATACAGGCACGCACATCAACCAGTCATCAATCAAATTCCTCATCAGCTGTTTGAATGACTGGCTTGAATGTACCTGATCCACAGGGCGTACCCCAGAAGAAGCTAAACGTAATTTTCAGCAAGGAAGCTGTTTAGAATGCCCAACTACTCCTCCTTGATAATAAAAGGAAAAAGGAAAATGGAATCTGGAATCTTCCTTGCAGACAAACAGGAGGGAAAGAAAAAGTAAAGTCGCGGCATCGGCTTCGGCATCGGCTTAGGTTATATCGGTACACAGTAATTCTACTACCCGGTGCAGATAATGTGAATCAAAGCAGAATTCCTAGGTAGATCTCACCTAGAACCCTCAACGAGCTACCGAAAGCTTCACCGATGAATATAAAGTACAAGGCCACGAGGTAAAGTTAATGCACCCATAGAAAGGTTTTCTCCATTGCCTAGCACCTAGAACTGGATCCTCGCTATACGGTGTAGGAATCCAATTGTTCTAGTCCAAGCATTCCGACTCATGCGATGTTTAACCGCTGAAACACAAACGCTGGACCAAACATAAAGTAGATTTTCCCCCCATAATTAATGTGGCCAGGCACAACGTACACAGACCCTCCCACAGACAAGGATGAAATGAATTTTCCAATGTGAGGGGCAACGGGGGTTTGGATTTTGGAAATTGATTTTTTTTTAATATTTAAATTTTTTTTTCTTTTTTTTTTTCTTTTTTTTCTTTTTTTTTGGGTTGGGTATGAGTATGGGTAACCTTATTTAACCAGGGAAATTTCGATCACAGACTTCAAATTTTGGTTCACTAGAAATCCCTCTGACACATAAAATCCCTTTAGAGGTAAGGGGAGAATGAAGATGGGTAAGAATTTAGAATAGTGTCCCTTTGCTAAATGCAATGATATCAAGCTTTGGCTGATACTAAGTAGATACTAAGTAGTTCCCTTGAATATCATTTTTATATCTTTTTATATCGCAAATCCTTTCCACCTCCTCCATCAAGGTATTTGATGTTCAAATATAATATATATAATATTCCATTCACCATCATTCCACTCACACATACTCGTCTACCCACCTATCTATACACCACAATCTCATCATTTACTCACTCTAACAAAGGGATTCGTTAATATTACATCGCGTATATTTATATACTTCAAATACTTTATTCATTACATCATCTTCTCTTGCCTCATAACGATCACACCACCCACAAAGACTTCCGACTCTTTCACCTTCCCCCTTCCACCTATTACTCTTAGTCCTCATCTACTTTCTGAGATCCCTTCCAACTTGACAACCTTCAACACGAATGAAACTTTAATACTAGAAGCCATTTTTAATACTGTGGTGCAGAAAGCAGGCCATCGAAAAGTTTATTTTCCCTGTCAAAGACGCCACCAAAACCCCCACCATGCCGGCAACTACTATGCAGCACGTCACTTCCTTCTTTCGATCTCATTCACATCCATTTGACCTCCCCACTGAAGGAAAGAAAGGTCCAAGAAGGAATTCAAACAGTAGACCAGCTTTGAAAAGTCGTACGCCATCAGCAGCCTCTTCTATCACAGAAGATAAAGGAACAAAGATGCATGATCTTTCCCTCACTCATAAACGTATCACAATACCTGGTCTTCATTCACCAAAGACATCTTCCAGAACTGTTCCTATATATCATGGCGCAACACTTGATTGTGCCATCGAGTCACCACCCTTAGTTCTTTATGGTTCGACAGTCTCGAGTACTGGCGCATTACTATCTGGTCAATTAAAATTACATATTCACGATGAGAAGTTTGCGATTGAGTCGTTCAAGATGCGATTGGCATTGGAGGTTACGCAAAAGAAACCATTTCACGCGCATTGCAATGAGTGTGCTCATCAATCAAATGATTTAACTACTTGGAATTTCCTTCAAGGTCCAGCTACTCTTCGAAAAGGTACATACTAATGCATTGCATTTTCCCTTTTTGGTTTCAAGATTCTAACTCAATCTTCAGGCGAACATGATTTCCCTTTTAGCTTTCTCCTTCCCGGACATTTACCGGCGAGCATGAAGAGTTCGCTATCTAATATCGAATATGTCCTCAAGGCTACACTCGTACCAAAGACTGGCGAACCAATGAAACTCTCTCACGTTCTCAACATTAAGCGCGCCATTATTCCTTCCGATATTCCTCGAAGCTCAATGCGAATCTTTCCACCAACGAATTTGACAGCAAATGCTCAACTCCCTGCGGTTATCTACCCAATTGGTGAATCAAACATATCAATGCGCATGGATGGTGTTGTGAATCGGAATGCAGATGCAAAGACACAAAATCATTGGAAGTTAAAACGTTTAACATGGCGTTTGGATGAAACCCATAGAGTTATCTCACCAGCATGTCCCAAACATGCCGCAAAAGTGACAAAGGAGGGAGAGAGCAAGAAAGGTGCCGCTCACCAAGATTGTCGTACCTTGGCTACTGAGGAGATTAAATCTGGATGGAAATCAAATTACGATACAGCAGATGGAGCCATCGAGATTGAATTTCCAATCTCTATTCGTCCAGATGTAAAACCAATTTGCGACATGAAATCTGAGGATGGTACCGAAGTCTTCCATACTCTCATCGTTGAGATGATTGTTTCGGAAGAATTCGCCCCGATCAAAAAACCATCTCAAGTAACACCAACTGGAGGAGCAAGAGTATTGAGAATGCATTTCAAAATGACAGTCACCGAGAGATCAGGTTTGGGTATCTCATGGGATGAGGAACAACCACCTTTATATGAGAATGTTCCTGCCAGTCCTCCTACTTATGTCAACACGGAAGTCTATGACGGTCCACCAATTCCTGATTATGAAGATTTATCAGCATTGGATGGTGGAAATGGAATTTGAAATGGAGCTGGAGTGGGAGCTCATTAATACGGCATTTATTTCATTCATCATGAATTAATTGTAAAAATTGGCGTTTGGGATGGGTTGATATGCATACTGGGTATTGCATTAGCTTATTTACATACAGGAAAGGGGATTTTTGACTTGCTTTTGCAAAAGGCGCTTGGTGGATATACCCCTTAACCCATGGACGGATGTTTTTTATTTGTATGGATGGGATGGAAAAATGGAAAATGGAAAATGGAAAATTGGAGTTTATTAAAAAGGATCAGAGATAGAGATGTCCGGATGGATGATGGTTGATGGATGATACCGATATTGCCTCTCTTGTTTGTATGGAATGAATAGATTTATATCAAAGTAAGATCTTATTAGATGGATTTACTTTTGATACCTATTACTTGTTGAATAAATACTGAAATTAATATTAAAATATTGAGATACTACTTTTTATTATTACTTTTGTTATTGTTATTCTTATTCTAAAAGTTTGAAATTGAAAGAGTTTAGAAAGTTTAAAAAGTTTAAAAAGTTCAAGAATCTATCACGGTCGCTTCCAGGATGAAGATTATAAAATTATAATTATTATTAACAATATATCTAATTCTTAATTTATAAAACTCTACAAAAATCTTCTCTAATATAACAATATTAGAATCTATACAATTTGATATTATATAATTAATAATCTTATAGAAAATATTATTTTTGTTTTAGTTTTAAAAGAATAATTAAAAAGCTTTAATTTTATTTGAAGATTGATTAATTCTTTGTTATTATATAATTCTTATAATTCTTATAATTATTATAATTCTTTTTTTTTCAAAAAAATAATTTGTTAATTTATTGTTATTGGAATATTAATAATAATTATGAAATTATCAAAATTGTGAATATATTAAAACTTTTATAATAAGAAAATTTTTATAACATTTGAAAATATTAAATTAACTTTTGAAATAAAATCTTAAAATGTATCAAAAGTTGGAAAGTTTTTCAAATATATTATCTTTATTATATATTAATTAAAAAATATTTTATCAAATAATCAATTTATATAATTTTTTAAAATCTAGAATTAATTTTTGAAATAAAATCTCGAAATATATCAAAAGTTGGAAAGTTTTTCAAATATATTATATTGATTTATTTTCTATTAATTTCTTATTATTTATAAATTGAGTCAAAGCGTCGTCAACAAGTAATGAAGGATCTCTTTATTCGATAATATTGCTTCTTAAGATTCTTGAGTATCAGAGTTTTCTTTTAAATTAACACCCGAACTCATCCTGTGGTTACCAGATGCTCAATTGCGTAACCTACTCAAGCCTTCGGGAGTATGTTGATCCTCTGGACTCGTATTCACAGGATTCCAACACAATTCTCTTGATACCATAGTGCCTGTTGTTGCTGGTATATTCTTAGATGACTGAAAATCAGGGGGAACTGGGTCGAATACTTTGCCGAATCCCACCCAGGGAATGTCAACAAGTATACGAGTGCCTGACAGTGTGTAGAATTACCAGAGGAGAAGATCGGGAAGGGTACCATCAATCTTTCATCACTTCCCAGTTCCGTTGCCACGAAAATGTAAGGAATTTTGTAGTATTCCTTGGATTGTCTTGGGTACATCGGAGCAGCATTTCTAGTACCAGTCACTTCTTCGTCAACTTCGGTACCCGCACTCTCATCATCAGAGTCGCCGGCGGTTCCTGGTACACTGCTAATATCCAGGTTTTCATGATCAGCCTCCGGCTGATCAAGTATACCACTGGAAGAAGGACCTTTGGTGATACCAGCGACTGTAGATGTTGAAATTGTCTCAACAGTAGTACCCGGGGAAGGCTCCATGCCAGTTGTAATCGGATGCTGAGATAGGTCATCTGGAGAAGAATCTTCTACGACTTCTGCGATGAAATATGGTAAAGCTTTTTTAACGGTAGTACCTGGGGAGAGGGCCATGTCAGTGTTGGCCGGGTGCTGAGAAAGGTCACCTGCCAAAGAGGAATCATCAATAGTATCCAAGGTAGAAGGTGGTGGAATTATATCCGAATTAGTACCTAGCGATAGGATTATATTAATTGCAGCGAGATACTCAAAAAAGTCCTCTCCTAAGAAGGAAACTTGAATATTATCTATATTCAAGGTATCTATCGATCGAGGTACATCAATTGCGATGAAATACTTAAAAAAGTTCTCTTTTAAGAAAAAAACTTGAATAGATTTTATAATAATAATTAATAAAATTATATCTAAAGTAATAATTAAAGACTAATATTATTCCTATATTATTTCTTACTTATTAAACAAATGTCTGTTTTCTATCTTCAATTGCTTTCAACTCCTTTGAAATAATCTCCTCAGTAGTATATGAAACTGGAAAGGGTTGAGTATGATAAGTTATTTAGACCTTTGCTATTATCTATACTTCATTTTTTTGCTTGTTCTAGATCTATAGTTTTATAATAATCAATAAGATATAATTATTAATTATTTGTCAATCTATTCTAGATATTTACTATTATAGTTTTTATACTCTTGATTTTGTTGTTAATTTGAATTATCAAAATATTATTCTTCAAAGATTATAGATCTGAAACTGAATTAAAAAAAGAATATATTAATAGAAAATCAATTTATTATAAATAAAGAATATGATATATTATTAAGATCTAATCAAGGAGTAAAAGAAATATATAATATTATTAAAAAATAAGAAATTAATAAATTTTAAAATTATACCAAAAAAGAAATATCAATTAATTAATAATATATATATATTTATAAAAATTAATTAAAATTGTTATTTATATAAGTATGTGTTGGGTTGACTTCAAAGGTGTGCACATTAATTCAATAGTATAATGGTAAATGGTTTGTTTTTGATTCTATGACTCCCTTTTTGTATAAGAGGGAATGCCTAATTATAAAGGTAGTATATATGAAGTAAAATCTGCTAAATATATATAGTTGTATATATATATACTAATATATATATAATAGTATATATATTGGTATACTATATATATAGATATTAACATATATATAATTATATATATATTAATATTATATATATAATAGTATATATAAATACTAGTATATATATATTAGTAAGTATATATATAATAGTATATGTATGTATTTATGTACAGCTGTATATATCCCTAATGTAACGATACTATACTGGAGGCAGTGGCTGCCTAAGGTTTCGTCTAGTTGATAATTGTAGGTTAAGGCTTTATCACTGATATTCACTTGAAAGTGAAATCATTACTAGATCAAATAGAATATAGATAAATCAATTGATAATTAAGTTGAATATGAAGTTCCTAAACTATGAAATTATTCTAACTATATGCTTTTGGATATTATTAGATAGCCTAAATAGACTGATCTATTTGGGCTATCTTTTAAATTGAATAAACTAGATTATCTAATTTATCTATTATATGATCCTTTTAATAACCTTAAGATATTAATCCTAAAATAACTTGTTTTCTAGGATAATATATTTCCTAAGATAATTGTTCTAAGATTAATATTATCCTAGGATTTTCTATTTTAAAACAAATAAGATCCTAAAACATTTATCCTAAACTATTATAATTATCTAATTGGTTAGCCCTAAAATAATTACAATCCTAGGACTTATTTTATTCTAGAACACTTATTTTAAGATTCCTTATCGATAAGGACCTTTTCGGAAATAGCAGCCCAAACCACTGTACTTGCTTTTATTGTATTATAATGAACATGATTCGTGACACCTAATCTCATCGATATTCCGATAATATAAAATTATTGAAATATTATAGTAATAAAGTAATACAATAATAGATATATAAAATGATTTATTTATTTTATTATTTAGAGATTTTGAAGTGTAATCTTAATAATTAAATTTTTAAGATTGAAATTAATTAATAGATAAAATTAAATTAATCAAGAAAGTTTAATAAATAATTTCAAAATTTTAATAACGATTATAATAATATTATCAATATCAATATTATTTATTAATATTTATAATAAAGGTCTATAAATTGTATTAATTTATAAGATTTAGTTTTTATGTCACGGGGACCTTTCACGCGCCACAGTAAGAAAGCCTAACCCTTTCCGGCGGGGAACCGGAGGGTGAAAGGACCTTTGTTCACTTAATCGTAGCCTATATAGGAACTCATTTACCCTTATCTATGGAAGGGTAAGGTTTAGTTCTGTACACAATATAACCCTATTACTATCGATTCTACATATCCCCTACTGTGATACGGAAACCTGACATTTTAATAATTTATTAAATAGAAATAAAAGTAAATATTTCAGATATAAAACATTTTTAGAAAATAAATATAATAAAAATTGATCAATTCGCATAGTACCTGAGGGTGAGTTATCAGAACGGGCCGAAGGGCCTGGGGTACTTCTTGTGTTACCCAATTCGTTGGCGTTCCGATAGCGACTAATTGACGAGTTGCTTTTTGAAGAGAATGAAAAGAATTAAAAGAGTCACACAGCAAAGAATCAATTAATCTCAAAATAGTGCCAAAGCTTTTTATTACTTTTTAAAAACTAAAATAAAAATATTCCTTTTTATAGAATTATCAATTATACAATATTGATCCATTTAGACCCCGATTTCGCAATATTAAAGCAGATCTATAGCTGAGTTTTATAAATTAATAACTAAGCATTTCGTTAGTTATATACCAGTATTACAAATGAAGACCCTATACGGGTAATGAATATGATCTTGTGACCTCCGGTAACCGTAACAATCTTTTAAGGAAACTTTGTCTATAACTTTTGATCGGGATTTGAAGCTAATTCGTGAACTATCGGATGGCTTTGACCTTAGACAACCCACCAAAAATCTTCTATATTTTTTTTAAAAAACTTGTAATATCACACATTCAAACATATTATTTTCAGATTTGATATACTCTCACCCGAACACAGAGTCGAAAATAATACAAGTCGCAAAAAATCTCACAGTCTCGCTCTGGGTGCAACCCTATTGAACAACAATTCAATAGATCTGGATCCACAGAAGCTTTTTGGTACTGTGTAAGTGCCATCTGACCACAATCAGCGCTTTTTTGTTTCTCGTCCCCTGCAGATAACGGATTGAGTTTGAGAACTCATATACGTGGAAAATCGCACTTAACGAGCAGTGAAGCAGTGGATCCTCTACCGTGCACTAACATTTATTGATTTACACACAGAAACAACCACCTCTCTTATCCTTGTCTTACTGAGAACATACGTACTCAACATCTAAGAATACACCTTCGCTTAATTAGACTTGAGATAACTATCTCTCAATACATCCGGTTCTTCAAGGCATCGGCTCAAGAGTGCCACACTCAAGAGAATAAGTATGTCAAGATCAATGAAAATGAAACCGTTCCAATGTATATACCTCCAGACTGCTGCAGAGCGCTCAAAATCTTTCCGCAACTAAATCCGAGGTTTTGGCATTTTGCATGCCTTTCCCCTGCCTACCTTTCCCAATTGTATCTTTGGTAACTGCCAATATTCTTGTCCAGCAACAATTAACACAGTATATCTAGCTGCAAGACACATTGCATAAAATGGATAAATCGGGATGATCCACGCCGGAGCCGCAAATTCGTTTTATCGTCGCTTGCCCTGGCAGCGGCTCTACGCTCCTCATGAGAATCTTCGCCGAGTCACCAGTATGCGCAGTTACGAGCAGACTGATTCTGATGGGTAAATCGGGGGACGGAAGCGGCTTTAGACCCGACTATTCCATCTTAGAAAACCCTTCGCAGCACGGCGTCTACATCAATGCAATGGAGTCCGGCAAGCGTTTTCTCATAAACAAAGAAGAACTTGGAAACGACAGTCGAAAAGGAGAATGCCTATACGATATATGCCATACCCCCTCCACATATTCCATGGTCCGACCTGTATTCCTAATCCGCGATCCGATTCGGGTCTTCGATAGCTGGAAAAAATTGGATGGACAAACGAACAGAGCCTGGTGCATTGCTACACCAACTTATTTAGGATGTTGAACCAAGCTCCAGCACATGCCGTGTCGTGTCTACTTTATGAACACCTCATACAGGATCCTCAAAGAGAAATCAAACACATTTGTGCACGATGGGGGATCCCTTTTTTGGAGGCAATGCTAGACTTCAAGAGTCCATTTGGATCGTCGTTCTTCTTCTCGAATGACCGCGAGAAATCCATTTACCTTGAGAAGAAACCATCTGGCTTGTTTACGAGCGTGGAGGCTAGCTCGTCTATCGAACCAAATGTATCATACCATGGACTCTTGTCAAATACTGAGAAGGATAGCATTGAGGAGCAAGTAGGCCGTCTATATATTCATTGCTGGGGAAACGATATCACGCGACTGCGGAACATTCTTGCAGAGAAAACCTGGTTTGGCTTCAATCTCGATGATACTTTGCACGAATTTCGTCGAAGCTCCGGGGCAGCTACAAATAAAGTTTTGGAGAAGATCTCCAAGCAATTTGGCATTCTTATGCCTGAGTTGAAAGGCGAGTACTCCAGGGTCCTCAGAGACAAGACAGCGAATGCATTTTCTGATGGGAAGACGTCTTTTGATTACCGGAGAGAAAGATTTGCCTTGGTTCTAAATCATTTCTCCCTGCCGCAAGAAGACCAGTTTATGGATCAACTTCTCGATTTGTATGAGGAGACTTTGATGCTGGCACTAGAGCTGAAGTGCGGAGCCATAAGTTTGCTGTCGACACTTAGGAACATGGGGAAAAAGATTGTCATCATGACAGAAGGACCACAGGATGCTCAGGAAAGAACGGTGCAGGGGCTTGGTATCAGCAAGTACATCGACTTCCTTGCTACTATCAACCATTTTGGAGTGACTAAAACCAGTGGCCTTTTCCTTAAATTCCTAGAGCATCTGAGTATTTCTCCGGGAGACATTGCATACGTCGGTGACAATGAGGAGCGAGACATGAAGCCCGCCATGGCAGAGGGAGTATTCTCAATCCATCTTGCCGAGACTAAGCATGTTTCTTTGAATACCTTCCCCCCTCAAATTAATACTCTCAGAAAACTGCGGTATATTCTTTTGAATGCCGGTCCGTGATTGGAGCGGCATCAATGCTCAGGTTTGTTATTGAAGTATCACAGCAATAAGGAGGGACCAAGCGCTTCCTCTATGAATGCTTTCACGAAATGGACGCGTAGGAAGGAACCTTATGTAAGACTACGTTGCGCACTGACTTCTGGTGGTCATCTAATAATTCCGTGATTTTTAGTGGTAAAAAGATTAACAAGAGTTACCGTTCTCATTCTTATTATTGTTGTGATACTTGCACTGACAGGACTGCCCATAAGGAGATAAATATTCTTTACCTATGGAACATGTATTTTTATTCTTATTTTTTTCATATTGAAGGACTTTTCCTTAGTTGTGAGTCGCGACTTGCGACTGGACGAGTTTTGCAAGACGGCGATTTGTTGATCCGAGCCGATATTCCCCCGCCTAGCTTACGATAACCAAGGATTCAAAGCTTCATGCCACATTGGAGGTCCACACCCAATTCAACATCATTCATTATGCGACTCCCTCTAAATCTCCTCTGCCTGACTTTGTCAATACTTCCACGCACCCTTGCAGTTTTCGCAGATGAAGCATACAGTGTCGACTACCACCACGAATTACTAGGCATCCCACAACCAGAGACAACATTCTTCTACAAACCTAGGGAAAATGAACAAGGCGCTTTATTGTATACATTGAGTGATTTGGGAGTTCTTGGAGCTGTAAATCCAGGTACAGGTCAGGTCAGATGGCGACAGATATTGGCGAATGATTATAATACCGGGAAAGGCCTTCTACGATCAGTTGAGGGAGCTGGTACAGTGGTTAGTGCTTTGGGCAACAGAGTTGATGCTTGGGATGCGAAGAGTGGAAGAGAAAGATGGGGCAATACTTTCTCAGGAATAGCTAAAGACTTGGAAGTTGTTGAGGGATTTGATAATGTCAAGGACGTTTTGACTTTATTCGAAGAAGCTGGAAAAGTTGTCGTACGAAAATTAAATGGGGACAATGGAGATGTTGTGTGGGAATATGTTGATGCGAGTGGTGATTTACCTTTGCAAATCAGCACAAATGTTAGAGACATTTTTGTTGTCACTCTTCATGGTTCTTGGGGAGGGTATAGCGTAAAAGTTACTACTCTGGACCATTTGACAGGTCAACGAGTAACTGAATATACTCTCTCGACCAAAGGAGATGTCCATACTCTAGAGGATGTCTTACTTGTGGGAGGTAATTCTGCTGCACCAATCATTGCTTGGACCGATAGGTCCTTGAAGAATCTTAAAGTCAATATTCTGGGTAAACCAAGGGACTTGCAGACATTACCTCTAAAATCATCAGATGGCGAGCTCACAAAAGTTTCTATTCACGCTCCTAATTTGGTTCAATCCTTACCACATTTCTTGGTACACAGTCACTCGGCAACTTCGAATCGAGCAGATGTTTATCACATTGACATAAAGAGTGGTAGCATCAGCAAAGCGTATGAAATTCCAAAGCTTGCCGGAAAAGGCGCTTTCTCAACCAGTTCACAAGGTGCTAACGTCTATTTTACCCGTTTTACCGAGGACGAAACTTTTATTTTCTCATCAATGTCACATGGAATTTTGGGCAGATGGCCAATTAAAGCAGAAAAGCAACATGGTCGACTTGAATTTCTCAATGGAGCATCAGAAGTGGTTCAAAAAGCCCCTGATACTTATGCTGTTAGATCAGCTATGGTCAGTGTGGAGCAGGATTGGGTTTTGGTGCTCAATGGTGCCATAGCTTGGTCTCGTGTCGAGGGCCTTTCTGGTATTGTGGCTGCTGAATGGGCTGATATCCCGGTATCAGAATCATTGGCTGAGACACTCGATGCTGAAGCTCATAGCAACCCCTGGGCTGCGTACATTCACCGAGTTAAGCGTCATATCAATGACTTACAATACCTTCCTGCATATTTGCAAAAGCTACCAACCCAAATTTTGAGTGCCATCTTACCTGGGGATTTGGCTGCGCCAAAGGAAGGTGTTTTGGCACGTGATTCCTTTGGTTTCAGCAAGTTAGTCATCGTTGCTACTCAAAGAGGTCGATTATATGCACTTGATGCCGGATCTCAAGGAAGTGTTGTATGGAGTTCGGAAGCTTTCGATATACCAGCTGGCAAGAGATGGGACGTCAAATCTATATATGTCGATAATTCTAAAAGTACTACAACTGTCCGAGGTAGTCAAGGAGAGTATATTATCGTGAATACCACCACTGGACAGGGACTTGAGGCTATAAACCCTGGCCAGTGGCCAGCTGTTCAGAGCGCAGCTGTCGTTGACAGCGATTCTGGGAGATGGGTACTACCTATAGGCATCAATGGAAATCCTGGTGATATACCAAAAGATTGGGCACCAAAAGGATTACTTGTGGTTCGTGGTGAGAACGGGGAAGTCAAGGGCTTGAAATTTGATACCCAAGGTCTTGATGCCAAACCTGTCTTCACTTGGTCATTTCAGCCACCGACTGGCCAAAAGGTTGTCGATGTGGTGACCAAACCCGCACATGATCCAGTTGCGTCGATTGGTCGAGTTCTTGGTGACCGTACTGTTCTGTACAAGTATTTAAATCCCAACGTCATTTTGGTGACTGCCGTCTCCGACCTAACATCAACTGCCTCCTTCTATCTCCTTGATACCGTTTCAGGCGACGTCCTTTATGCCGTGAATCACGAGGGTGTTGACACTAAGAAACCTATTGCCTCTGTGTTTACCGAGAATTGGTTTGCATATTCTTTCTGGAGCGATGAATTATCAACCACCACCTCTTTGCAAGGTTCTAAAGGACATAAACTCGTCGTCACCGACCTTTACGAATCCCCAATTCCTAATGATCGTGGACCCCTTGGCTCGAACATGAATGCCTCAAGCCTTGACCCATTAGATGTAATAAATGCTGGCCCAGTTCTTCCTCATGTGATCAGCCAATCCTTTGTGGTTCCTGAAGCAATAACTCACATGTCTGTTTCTCAGACTCGCCAAGGCATCACTACTCGTCAGCTTCTCTGCACCCTGGAATCCAACTCCATCATCGGCATTCCCCGTTTTCTCCTCGATCCCCGTCGACCAGTTGGCCGAGACCCCATTCCCGCCGAACAAGAAGAAGGTCTTCTTCGTTACTCGCCTGTCATCGAATTCGACCCAAAACTTATCATCACCCACAAACGTGAAGTTCTAGATATTAAAGGTATCATTACCAGTCCTGCTCTACTAGAAAGTACTAGTCTGGTCTTCGCATATGGTATTGATGTTTTCGGAACAAGGGTTACACCTAGCGCTGCTTTTGATATTTTGGGCAAGGCGTTTAATAAGTTGAGTTTGGTGGCTACGGTCTTGGCATTGGGAGCTGGTGTTACGATTCTCGCGCCTATGGTAAGTTACTTCACCCTATTTATTGTTTACTGGATGGAATACTAAAACTTTTATAGGTGAGAAGGAAACAAATCAATGGCCGATGGTTGAACGTATGATTATGAGTTGAGTATAATGTTTTGTACATTATGATAATATGAGGAATGTCGAAAGCATCAGTCTCATTGAAAATTACTATCACTCATTCGGGAGTGAAATCCGTGCTCTTGCATAATACCATCCAGTGTGATATTATCTATGCCATCCACCAGTTAAGACGATAAATCAGATTATCTGACCCGAAAGCTCTAGGAGTAGAAGTATAGCCAGCAGCTGATATAATTCTGGCTGAAATTATATATCCACCCCATTTTGACTTTCTGCGGATGCACATGACATGCTGCCAGTGTACCTATTTTTTTATCCCTCGTTCAATCCTGGAGTAGTTCTTTTATAATTCTAGTAGATATTTATATTACGAAGGGGATGGATGGAAGGTGTAATTTAATGTTTATCCTTTTTATATAATGTCTGGATATCGGTATGTAGTTAGTTGGCTTTCAATGGCTAAGTAGTTGGTTAGTTCATGTATAGCGATATGGATACAGCAAGCGGAGGATAATAGTGCAGGGAAGTTGAATATCTCTCTCGGATTTGTGTGATGTTGGGCGGCACGTAGATAGATTTAAAGTTTCCCATTCTTGCTTATTATTGGTAAGCCCTTCGGCTTTTCACACTTTCTGTCAGCATGAGTTGCGAACGAAACTTACTAATCATTTGATTTGATTTCTACGGTTAGTCCGTGCATTTCCCCTCCCCTCCCTAACTTCCACTTTCTATTCCCTATTCCCTATCTCTTGTTGATGTTACTCGGATTTATCGGGGTTTAAGGTATAAGGACTTCACATATAGTCCGTAGAAATTTATAGCGCAGTGATAGGTAATTGAAATTGTATTTATATGATCATTTGTTCCCTCGTTAGTGGGAACTCATCAATTCTATTGCATTCATCCAAAGTCATACATACCTACATATATATATATATATTTATAGAAATATTTTAACCATAACAAACATGCCAGGAAAATACCAAAAGCTCGCTGGAAAACACGTCATCGTCATTGGTGGTTCATCAGGAATCGGATATAGTGTGGCAGAAGCCTCACTTGAAAGTGGTGCTTCGGTTACGATCTCCTCTTCGTCACTGGATCGCGTCGCCCAAGCAGTTCAAAAACTACAGAATAGTTATCCAGATGGGAAAATAGCGGGATATGCATGCGATCTCTCCAAGTCTAGCCTCGAATCCGACGTGGAGAGATTGTTTGAACAGACGGGGAAGGTAGATCATATAGTTTTCACGGCTGGGGAACCAATTCATATCGTTGCGTTGAAAGATACATCGTTAGAGGATATGTATAAGATGGGACAAGTACGATTTTTTGGACAGTTGATGGTAGCAAAAGTTGGGAGCAGATATTTGAGTGAGGGTCCCAAGGCTTCCATCACGTTGACGACGGGGTCGACGGCGGATAAACCGGCGGTGGGATGGAGTGTAATTTCGAGTTATGCGGCGGGGTTGCATGGGATGGCGAGGGCGTTGGCGGTGGAATTGGCGCCTGTGAGGGTTAATGTTGTGAGTCCGGGTCCGGTGAAGACGGAATTGTGGGATGGGTTTGGAGAAGAGCGGAAAACGTCGATTTTTGAGGAGATGGAAAAGAAGCTTTTGACGAAGCATATTGCGTTGCCGGAAGAGATTGCAGAGTCGTATTTGTGGTTGATGAAGGATAGTAGTGTTACGGGAACGGTTGTGAGGTCGGATTCTGGTACGCTGCTTGTGTAGATGTATAAAATTGGCTTTCAGACATAGGGCTCGAGATATATAATTATCGGGAGTGAATAAATATTATTCGCTCTCAGTATCAAATTCTCGACAATTTGTCAATAAACTTTCAATATACATGTATATACACACACACAATATACTTTAGATGATGCAGCGTTTGTTATCTATTTTGCGACGGGAGAACCACATGGATTACCAGGGTAATTCTACCACCCCACAAACTGATCGACTCAGCCGCCCCACAAGTCTTTGGTTCCAGACCTTGGCATTACACTGCCTTTAGCAAAGAGAATGTATCGTCAACAATCTTACATATATTGACATTTCTTTTTGATTCGCTCCGAAGCCTTCCACCATGATTGACAAAATATATGGCCTCGATAAACTGTTCGCAGGAAAGATCATAAATCCACTCCAACATGTCGAGGATGGGACGACAGCAATCGCACGCGTGCGGACCAAATTTCAGCCCGCACCAAAAGCCAGGACGGTTCTCACTCTGGCCCGGGAGAAGAGCAACTACCACAATTACCACAAGGGAAGAACCTGCTATAGCTAGTAGCTCTGGCTTGATGATTGATGTATGCTCTCAAAATATATCTATTGATACCAAGTTTATCTCGTTAACATCGCCGTAGCCTCCTCATAGCGATCTGATCGTCAGCTCTCCCGTTTCTCCCCCAGAAATCGAATCGACCAAATCTAATTTGTCCCAAGATCTCTTCATCGGCGCGTTGCACGATCCTAATTTCATACAATTGCAGGAAAACGTGAGAAGGCTGCGCAGAGCGTTGGTGGGACCGGAACCTAAAAATGTAGATGCCACCTGGGAAATTTACAAAAGGCAAAGAGAGGAATCCCTAAACCATTGTCGAAAATTGATTGGAAAATCGCGTAAGTCCTTTGTTTATTATAAAATCTATTTACAAAATTGTCACATTTTTTCATGAAACTGAAACGTATGACAACTCTAGAGGAGCATCATGCGCGGAATCCATCATTTGAATCCAACATAGGTCCGTTGGATACGCGATTATCTCTCAGCAGCGGGTCAGGCAATGATGCAACTTTACCATTTCAGATTAATAGTCAGTGGCTATCAGCTATTCGCGATTATAAAGCCTTCCAAGAAACACTTCTCAACACCCTCCATACTTCTCTTGTGGTGACATACACTGCTTATGAACCGGATGCATCTCAACGTCAGCTTGAGATTTTCTTAGCAGATAAAGAGCATCGCAAAAGTGTCATCACAAAATGGCGAGACACCAGTGTTCGTCGAGTGAGGTCGGAAAAGCCGGAATTCTTCGAAAAGTACAAGATACGATCTTTGAACTTCGACAAACTGAAGCATGATATCGAAGAATCGGAAAGCTTATTCGAGAGAGGTCATACACCAAATAGAGTCGTTCGTGAATCTGTCATCTATAACAATGGGGACACAATCTTAGAGTTTGCAAACCGCCCTTCCGATAGTCTCCCGATCATCAGATTTCGTGTGTCATCCCATTTTTTGAGCCCAGACGATGTGTCGCCCTTATTCTTTCATATGCTCTCCCCTGGTCCTAACATCCCGGTGAATATGATGAGTGATCTGCCCAAGGCGCCGTCCAGGATTGTTGGAAAGGACGGAAATGGAGTAAATGTCTATCGTATGCCACAGATGGAGCCCAACAACCACGAGGCTCTGGCTCTCCTGCTTCATGCTATCCATGGACATACCCACAGGCTTCCAAAGGACGATATTAATTTTCCATTGTTTGTTAGTATAGCAGATGTATGCCTGAGATACAGGTGCACATCCCCGGTGGAGTTACAAGTGGAGTATCGATGGCTACCTCAATGGGAATCCCGAGCGGCCGAAAGCAATCCTGAAGAACTCCTCCTTATTGCGTACACATTTGGTGCAAGAGATCTATTTACACGTATTTCTCGAAGCATTATTCTTAACTCGAAAGACGATGGTGACACTCAAGGTACAAAACTTTGGCCACAGGTTATCAAGGATACGATTAGAGCGCGAAGGGCTATATACTTGGAACAAACCCTCGATTATTGTGCAAGCGTCATAAATGAGTACCTTCAAAGGCCACAGCAAAACGCGGAGAGATCAGTTCATGTAGGATCACTTGAACTGTCCACGGTTCGATGCCCAAGAGGATCCCATACCTGCGATGCCACTAACCTAGGCTGGCTTATGCTGGTCTATAACGAACTGGGAATCTCACCTCTTTCTCCTAAACTATTATCAAAACGTAGTCTAAAGGAATTAATCGACTGCTTGCGACTGATGCCTAGTCCTCCTCAGACTCATATTGGTGTCTGTGATTTCGCTCCTAACTTCAGGAGCAAAATCAATGGCATCTCGAACACCATCATAGGTCTTACGCTTCACGATGTCTCAGGCAAACATGGATGGGCATTGAGTAAGGGTAAGGGTCCACAAGGTATGACTTCGGAAGAGATCTTTGAGCTGCCAGCTCAAATTAGTACAAAAGAGTGTATTGTCGAGGCTGAAAAAGCAAAAGAGGCGACCAGAGACGTTGTTAGCCTACGCATTCTGTCACTCCTTGATAATTTCGAGGATCTTCATGCAGCGGCAATGATCGATAAGACATTCTACAGGGCCTATATAAAGAATGAAGGAAAGTTACTTCGAAACATAATAAAGGCCGGGTCAAAAAATGCTTCCTCAGCAGCCGAAACACAAATTAGCCCAGCGGACCGGAAGAATCCAGATACTTTAGAGCCTTTGGAAGCTACTGCTATTGACCTTATCGATGATTCTGAATCTGCGGTGTCTTCCATCTCGGAGAGTGAAGCCTCTACTGCCCCTGATGAGGATCCATACGATGTTTCACCACCATTAACACCAACTGATATCTCTGCAATGCCTATACCTGCATCCGAAGAAGAGGCTCGAGAGCTCCTCATTCGAAACGTTGAAGCTACGAGTCGGGCCTGGGCTATGAGAGACTCGCTGCAGCCTCAAAGAAGGCATGAGGATTCGATTCAAAACGAAAAGTTCCTAGTGAACGACTTTTCACATGTAGAGGACAAAGCTCTAATAGAGGAAGAGAGCAAACCGTTACGACTTGAGAGGGATGACGCTATGACGTCTTGAGGCAGTAGCATTTCTCGTGATTTACTCCCAAGGACCTTCAGCGTGGTGTTATTGGTTAGGTAATGGGATAACAAATGGAGAATAATGATGATGATTATGAATAATGACCATCGGGAAAGGTAAGAATGCGTAATGAACCCATTTCAAAAATGGTAGGATGTCAAAATCATGTTTCAAAGTTTTTAGATATAGTTGGAGATTCTTCAATGGTCATCAAAATATACTCAATGAATTCAAGGGATGGTCTTCAACTTACTCGATCAAATTCCCGTCTGGGTCTCTACAGTAAACACTTCTCAGCTTGCCTCGGGCACCTGTGCGATTCACAATTCCCTCGTCGGTCTTCTCGGGACTCAAATCTACCATTTCCACACCAGCATCTATTAGACGTCTACGAACATCTTTCACGTCATCATCCGTCAGAAAGCATAAATCTGCACTTCCATCTTTTACATTCTGAGCTTTGGGTTCAAATTCCTAAATCGGCTTAGAGTTCAGATGTCATGTCATGACGTGACAGGTATATGTAAAGGAAAAGTTACCTTTCCAAGCTCATGTAGATTTATTTTCTGTGAACCAAAGACCAAAGAATGGCGCGTTATATCTGGTGTAGCACTTGAGACGAACTGTTCGGATTGCATGCCCAGATTCGTCTTATACCATTGGGTGCTGCGGGATATAGAGGCAACTGTTAGGACAAGGTGGTCGAGAGATTTGATATGTGCTGCTGGTACGGAAGCCATTTTTCTGATGTGTTTAAGATTGATAGTATTGAACAATCTTGGCATGCTTCTTGTGGACATAGAGATTGTACCGTAAGCTTAGTTGAGTATCATGATAGAGCACAAAACATTGGACAAGTAATTGTTCAATTGCTTTGCCCACGCACGTGGCCCCCATTTTTGACCAATCAATAGCCGAGGCACCCCGCGACGGAGATTTCCGTCATCTGCAGGTGAAGCTCAAAAAAGTTTCAATAAATATCGCCGTTGTGATAATATGCATGAAATTCTGCAATGGCTTGTTTATAACTTATAAATAGGCATAATCTTGATATAGCCTACTCCTGTCATTACTATTACGACTATTACGAAGACCTATGAATTTTTTACTCTTACGATTATACCATTGACATAATTCAAAATGTCGAATTTGATCAATCGCGTGGGCAGCTCTTCACAAGCGCAATTTACAGCTACTGCGCTTGTATCTGGTGCGGTGGTAGCAGGTGCAATTTTCAGTTACCAGGCTTTGAGGAGGCAAGAAAAAGTGGAGGATTTGAAGAGCTCGATACCTAGTTTGGGACGAGATCATCATGCGGATTTGGTATGTCGAGATCTTCCGTCTGGAAAGGGAACGGGATTGGATTCAAGTGCTTATGCTGACGAAAGAAGTGAAGCTTACGGATATGGGGATCGCGCCTAAGGGTATGGGCATAAGTAAAGAAGATGAGAGAGGTGCTGCATTGGCGGAGAGAGCGAGAAGAGGGGATTATGATGATGGTACTTCAATTTTTCTGGGAGACACTACGAGCATAACTAATTTGTGCAGAACTCGTTTTAGAACAATTAGCCCGGAATCGAGTATTTTTGAAAGACGATGGACTACAAAAGTTGCGCTCAGCATTTGTCGTTGTGGTTGGCTGTGGAGGTGTTGGATCGCATTGCACGGCAGCTCTTGCGCGTTCAGGGGTCTCACATATTCGTCTCATTGATTTCGATCAAGTTACCCTCTCATCCCTCAATCGACATGCTGTCGCAACACTCGCAGATGTTGGCACACCGAAAGTAGGATGTTTGAAGAATCGTCTACAACAAATCGCGCCATGGGTAAATTTCGATTTGAGAAATGAACTTTTCCATGCCAAAGCAGCGGACTCTTTACTTGCAGAATGGAACGGTAGAAAGCCGGACTACATTGTGGATGCTATTGATAATATCGAAAGTAAGGTGGAATTATTGGAATATTGTTACAGAAACAAACTACCAGTGATTTCATCCATGGGCGCAGGATGCAAATCCGACCCTACCAGAGTCTTCGTTGGAGATATCTCTGCTAGTACAGACGATCCCCTCTCTCGTTCTACTCGAAGGAGACTTCGTTTATTAGGTATTACATCTGGTATCAACGTAGTATATTCAACAGAAAAGCCTGGACCAGGAAAAGCGCAACTTTTGCCCCTACCCGAGGAGGAATTCAAGAAAGGCTCAGTTGGCGACTTGGGTGTGTTACCCGATTTTCGTGTGCGAATCTTGCCAGTTTTAGGCACTATGCCTGCTGTTTTTGGATATGTAGTTGCCAATCATTTGATCCTTCAAATCACAGGTTATCCATGCGAATACGTACCTGCCAAAGGTCGAGAAAAGATGTATGATGGAATACTGGCTCAATTGCAAGGCTTTGAAGAAAAGCTCGCTCGTGCAACTACCGCAAATGAAGATGCACAAGGATTGAAAGTCCCATTAACATCGGCTGATGTGGGATACATAGTTGAGGAAGTGTATAAAGGAAAGTCGGCACTGAGTGGGATATCAACCAGATTAGCGTTGACGAGATGGAGGAAACCTGAGGAGGGAAGTACACTGGATGCAAGTGTCGAGGGTCAGAAGGCGAGTAAAGTTAGAGCCAGAGATTTGGTGTGTGTGACAAGGGAAGAGGCAACAAAACACGAGAAGCTGGTCTTTAAGGAGAACAAGAAATTGGAGGAAGTGTATGATAGTGAGACGATAGAGAAGGTCGAGGCGAGGATTAGGGAGGAAATTGGGTATGAACAGTATAGATGAGAATTAAATAAAGATTGATAGACTGTAGTGATGGTTTGTATCTCCACTTACTGTCAATTCCTCGTTGAAGCTTGAGTATATACCAATTCAGTACGAATTGGGCAATCGTTCTGGAAGCCACAGAAGATATAGACGACTATGGAAGCAAAGCTGCTTAATTCTCTTTGAAGCCTAGATGAGGCAGATCTGAAATCTCAATTGTATTTCTAGCAAATGCAGGTTAGCTTACCATACACAAAACTATGTATACAGACCATGCTATTCGGAAGAGAAATAACAGGTCAAACCGGGTATATTAACAGCAATCCAATTATTCCGTTCAACTTTTAAAAGATTCAAAGTATACAACAGCCACTATTTGCTTTATTCGCTCTGATATCTTTATTCCTCTTTCAATTTGTTATTGATTCATAATTCCAATCAAAACATTTGGACACAATTCGTATGGTCAACCTTGGCCTATTTTCCATGGTTCTTGGCATAGTCATGTCCATTCAGTATATCATTAAACAATGCAGAATTTGCAAAATGCAATCATAAAATGAAGCAATTGAGCTAATCCTTGCTTTTCAATACCAAGAAAGATCCTGAATTTAAACAAATTGTATTCATGGTGATTGGTTTGGTTAAGCATTGTTAGTTCGAATACCATAGCTGAAAAGATCTACCTGACAAACTGGTACCGAGACGGAAATTAGATAAAAAGAAGACTTCCCCAGAATCGTCTAATTTTTCACTCATGGTATCCAATCATAAACATTTTTTTCACGTTTTGCTCCCATTCTTTGGTAGACTAGCTACTTCAGTAATAGTCAGCCCATTTTTGAAATAGTAAGAACCCCCTGCATTAGTCGGGAACTGGATAGAATAAGCGAATGTAATCTGCTTTCAGCTTGTTCACATCAACCTAGATGACTATTTTTGCTATCATCGTCCCATAATGGCACGTGCATGAGCATAGACCTTCAGATCTTTTAAGATCTAGATTTTACACAACTCACCCAGGCTCGTGTCAAGAGTCCTCGGTCGGTTTTTAGACCCAGGGAACAGGATGTCAAGCTTCTCGGTACCAGTAGTTCTTTTAAGCTCGAATCATAGATCTAGAAATATCCACTTCCTTATCTTTTCCCCTTAACGTGAATCTAAAAACACCCCGGGTACAATAGTGCTAAAAACTATTTTTTTCCCATTCCCCTGTACGAGAAAAGGTACTTGCTGCTTATGTACCTAATCTCGACTCCAGAAGGTCTAGTGCCAGTTCAGAACTCCAACATTTTAAGCTAGTAATCTTGGCAGCAGCACTCAGCATTCAGCCTCAATTTATTTCTTGGTGAATTGGATTTTGTCGCTATTCTGAGAATTAGGCTGTTGGGCCATTGTCCTCGGACATGTCCGAATGCGGGAGCTCCTTTGACATGGCGAAATACTGTAGGTGCAGCTTCGAGAAGTACTTAATTCAATGGCATGCTGTCTTGCAAAGTTTTTCTCAGATCGAGATTTTTGACTCCTTAAAACTTCCTTTCATTCCTTAAATTCATAGAAAACTAATCGTCACGATGTTTTCCACGCTCCTTTCATTCGTTGTCCTTGCGACTCCAGTCTTTTCCGTCATTTTGTCAAATGGTACTGCCTCAGCTTTAGCAACTGACGATCAATTTTCATGCACCACATCCTTTGATTCAACAAAACCATTAACTGTTATTACATCCGTTGAGACATTGACATCGACCCAAATCGATACCAGCATAATCACTTTCACTCCTTCAATTTCCTTGACCTTAATGCCTACCACCCTTACAGTGGGTGAATTCACCACAGTTACCGAAACAACAACAATTCCTCAAGTTACCGACACTTTTAGCAGTATATCGACTATCCTCGATACAGTCGTTGTCACAAGTACTGTTGTTGAGACCGAGACTGATATCTTCACCACGACAGTTACTGGAAGTCCATCAACCGTTTCTATTGCAGCTAGGAATGGATTCACACCAATTGCTTCATCCAACGTTGCTCCAGTCAAGCGTGACGAATGTGGACCTGTTCGGCCTCCTCAGGAACCAGTGACCATCACAGTCACAGTGACATCTACCCTTACTTATGAAAAGGATACATACTATACTGTGACCAAGCCAGACCAGTTGAATAACCAAGAGCCAACCACCTTGAAGTCCTTCACGAAAACCACCTCAGCTTTTCAATATAGTTCAAAGAATGAAGAGCAAAGTACAGGAAATCGAGGACCAGTCCCATCTTCATCTTTCTCTAGACATTATTACTACAACACTACATCTCAGTACATTGCTGGCTCCGGCTCTGCACCAACAATCATCAAAACCATTGGCACAGCCATCAGCGGCAACATCAGCCCAATTCAAAACGCAACTACTTCAATCTATGCACCAACTGGTGTCACGACTTCAAGTAGAGTTAGCCTTACTCCTATAATCAGTGCAAACTCAACTATCAGTTCTGGCACTGCATACAGCAGTTCGATACCCACATCCACAATCCCCCTCCTTGAAATCAGCACATCATACCCAGCATTCATCGGATGTACAGCAACAATAAAAATCGAATCCACCACCACAATCACTGAAACAGCATCCTCAACAATCACCAACCTCGCTACTCCCTACATCACGGAAACCTCCACCTCCACCATCACCACCACCACGAGCGTAATGCTTGCTGACGCCTCCACAACCCTAATCTCCACCCTCATCTCCACCATCTCCAGCACCATCGTCGCAACCTCCACGACCACCGTAACCAGCACCCAAACCGTCAGCGAAATCTCCGGCGCAACCCCCACTATCTATGCCGCCTGCGGCCCCAACAATGTTATCTCATCCTTCAACAGCCAACCCATCACCCAAAATCGCTTTCTCAATAACGTCCTCGCGGCCACGACTGCTGCCTCAGCATATGATTGTTGCGTGGCTTGTCAGACGAATGCAGCAGGTTGTGCTGGATCGTTGTTTTTGAACGGGGGAGCCTGTTATTTGTCTGCTAGTGCTGGGACATGTGATGGGAGTGTTGTGGCGAATTACTTTTATACCTCTGCTTCGGGGACTAGTGCTAGTGCGTTTTTTGTTTCGAATGGGCCGTGTGGACAGCAGCAGTATCATACGATGGGGTAGTTTGTTAGAGGTGGAAATTTACGGAATGGTATATTTATGTATCTGATTAGAAATGATTTATTAGTATGGCATAGTATGGGATAGGATAGAATAGAATGTGTAAATGTATAATGATTAATACACCGCAAATGAGTTTTTATATCTGTAAAGATGTCTAGATTGACCACTGCTTGAAGGGTATCTCGCATATCAACATACTGCAAATATATCCACAGTTAATATCAATTCTGCCATATATGACCATAGACTGAAGAGAACTGAGCAATCTGTAAGTTTTCTTGATACGTCCGATGTTTTGAACTCGATATACCAATTTCAGTGAACCTTTTCCGGGGATCCAAATTCGGTGTCCTGATATTGTGCAAACGAAGTCAAATTTCTAAAATTAGTTTTTTGAAAATGGAATTTAGATACCTAAATATAGATACTTTGTATTTTCATACTCTACCAAATGTTTAACTAGCCTTCTTGGAATAAATTTTGTTGATCCAGAAGGTTATTAGGTACCTAGCTTAATTATTGAATATATGATAGATTGAGGTCGAGTAGTAGTAACAATAATAGTAGTATATTATTTTTCGTCCGAAAGACCTCCCAAAAAATATAGAGATATATTAAGCTAAAGAATTTATAATAATATATTATCGATAAAAAAATCCAAAAACTATAAAGAGCAAAAAGAATCCTATATAGATAATCCTGAGTCATTGATTTTATAATATTGTAATTTTATTAAATATTCTAGAAAGTATTTTAAACTTTATTATTATATAGTATTATATTTACTTTTTATATATAATTGTTATTAGTTGTATATTATTCTTTTATTTTATTTAAAATAAATATGTAATAATTAAATAGAAAAAGATTCTAGATAATCCGAATCTCTTTAAATAAGTAGAGCTTATGTAGGGGAATTTTAGTATACGGGATCCCGTAACAATTATAAATTGAAAATCCAATCCCAAAATTTTGATTCGTCAAATAAATAATTATTGGGATTATAAATAATCTTAAAGATCTTTAATAAAAATCATAATAGTTTTAATAATTAATTGTTCGATAATCAATCAATTATAAATCTTAAATTTTATTTATTTAAAATCATATTAATTCAAATTATAATATTCGAAAAAAAAATTCAATTTTAAAATTTGATTGATCTATTTATATTTTTTTGAAATTCTGATTTTTTTGATGTTTCTTGATCATTAATTAATCCTAATCTAATTTTAAAGCTTTGATTTGTTAAATAAATAATTATTAGAATTATAAATAAGTTCAAATATCTTCAATGAAAATCATAATAACTTCAATAATTAATTGCTTAATAATCAATTAATCACAAATCTTAAATTTTATATATTTGGAATTTTATCAATTCAAATTATAATATTTGGAGAAATTTATTTTTTTAAAGCTTAATTTGTTTATCTGTACTTTTTTGAAATTCTGATTTTTTTGATATTCTTTATAATAATCTTAATTATAAATAATCCTGACAGGATTGGCTTACTTATTGATTTAATAAATTAAGGGGTTTTGGTATATTTATTCGAAGGATAAGTGAGGATGACTCAGCGTCAGGATCCCGCCAGGGGATTCGGCAACCTGACACAAGTCTTAATCCTAAGCCTTAGTCTCTATACAAATCACAAATTCCAAAAATTCGGTCTCGTATCATAAAGTATCGAAGAGATTGATAAAGAACGGAATATCGAGTTCTTGGGCACAGAATAATTCGAAAGGTAAGATCAATGCGATTATTTATTTTGCTAGGTAATTCGAATAATTAAATCTTAACTCCACAAACTATAATAAAAGAGCTGGAGGTTCGTAGAGGGCACCGCGTACGGGTGTTGAATCTTCGCTCTTCGATTGAGGTCGATGTGAGATTATTACAAGGCGGTGACTCGCTCATATTTCATATATAATTTCCACTCGCTGAAAACCAGTCAACAAGTAAAGAAAGTAACTACTGCAAACATCATGGCAAAACTTACCTTTCACCCCCAATCGCTAGAAAACGATGACTCATGGATCATCGAGCAAAAGACATTTGACATCTTGAAAGATTATCTACAATCAGACAGTATCATATCAGCGGAAACAGCCGCCGTCGCACTTGATGATTTAAATCCCATGAAACGTAAGGAAAACGGGGAAGAAGTCGAAGCAACCGAGAGCTTTCTTCTAGAGACCTGGAGTACCTTCATTGAAATCGCGAAACAGATACCCAGTGATCATTCTTCGCAGGCAAAATTCGTCGACTTGATAAAGGCTTTAGTACAGCTTCCGCCAATCCCTGTCACCGTCTGGAAGGTACGTATCGTTCGAATCATGGAAATCCGTGCTGATATATAGTTCTATCCTGCAGTCCGAGAGAAAGCTTTGAGAAGATCTCCCACTTATAGGGTTAGCGTTCCGTGAGGCATGGGTTGGTATGCGACCATTGTGTCTTGTTGATAATTATCTATTCTCATTACTTTTGTGACATATGTGCTGACAAAGAGTAATTCCCAGAACCATCCAGTGCAGAAGATACCATAACACCTTTCCAACAATGGGTAAACCTCAACAGCTTCGCCGCTCGTCTTCTCCACGGCAAACTCGTGACCTGGATCCATTTTCCCATCTGGTCTCTGCGCTCTGCGCTGGAAGAAGAATCTCCTGTAGCAGACATCCGGGATTATCGTATCCTAGCTGCAGCGCAATGGATTGAGCATAGCGGGTCGTATCTCTTTGAGCAGATTAGTGATAAGGAGTTGAGTAGTGACGAGAAGAAGAGTCTTAGTGGTGGTGCACTTTATTCTGGACGGCCGGGACTTTGTTTGGAAAGATGGAAATTTTGGATTGGTCGTTTGAGGGATATTGAGGGGCGGAAGTCTGGGGAAGAGGAGAGCTCCTTCTCGTATCCTGGACAAGTTAGATGTGATGCTAGGAAGGCGGTGGGAATTATGGAGGGGTTTATAAAAGAGGCTATTGCTGAGGATATCGATGATCGTGTCGAAGAAGTTATTGGACATGAAGCTTTTGAAAAGAGTGACAGCTGATCTAATGATTTACTGGAGAAATCGGTAAGGTAAAGCTCTATTGGAGATTTTTAGTATTGCATTTAAGATAGTCAATTCGAAAGTTTATAAATTTACATTCTCAATAAGAATTAGTTAGCTTTCCTGGAGGTCTATTTAGATTGTTGTCAAATGCCTAGAGATTGATCAGTGAGGTTCTTTACCGGTTTGAACACATTATCTAATCTTACAAATACAAATCCAGGAAACGATTAATTGGATATCGTTTATAAGAACGATTGATTATATTTTGAATTAGAAACAAGTCAATATAGAATAAAAAAAATATAGAAATGTATAATGACCAATACGCCCATAATAAGCCGCTATTTATTATTCTTCAATCCACCCATTCAAAAGTATCTCGCAAACAACACAGCTCATATATATTTTTATCTGCCAACAATTCTGACACATACGACCATAGACTGAAGAGAATTGGGCATCCCGTCCGCTCTGCCATACACAAGCTTCAGATCGGTGGATTAGTAGTTGGGTGGGTGACCACCAGCGAATCCCCACTGTTGTATGTTTTTTTGGATCTTTCATTTTTGGTGTATATATGGTTATCCAGGTAGCGTTAGGGAGGGTCACGGAAGCGAAAGCTTTTCGAAGAGAATTGTCTTAACCTTAATTACCGAGAATATAGGATACCTACTCTCGAGCATAAGGAATTTGTTGATAGGATCTCCTTTCTTAGGTTATGGGAGATATCGGGGTAGAAGATGTGATTTTTTGTGTATTTGAAGGGCCAGCAAATGCTAACCGATGAAAGAAGTTGTGATCACTAATTCGAGCCCTTAAAAACTTCGTAGCGTCCGTACAAAGGTTTTAAATGTGTGGGTACGTAGCTGATCATCTCCTGAGCTAAACAATATACATTAACATGAGGTAAATAATTCTGGATATCCGAGTCTCGACCAGATATACGAATGAATGGTTCTGGTTTTGAGTAATTGTGAGTGATTTTGAGATATCAGATGTGAGATTTCACATCTGCCTCTGCCTCTGCATCAACATTGGTATCTTTGGGGAAAAGTAGGTGCTACTTGGAATTGACGGTCTGTATCCCTTCGTACGAGGAAGTTTAAAAATGTCTGGTGTATTATATATATACCTTGGGTTGAAATTCTTCAGGTGTTGAAATATAATACTTCGGGATTGCCCCCTGATATAGGACAGGATTGTGTTATATATTGGCAATCTTGCTGAGCTTGTGGCACTTACCCAGGGTACATATGAACTTCTGAAAGTCTCGCACTCATGCAGGCAGAAAGATCTATGATGTACAACCTTATCTTGAGGTAAATATATTTTGTATTCGTGAGTGACCATTCATTATTTATTTGTTCCATATTTAACATATTTGACCCCCAAGAACTGGTTAATCTGCTAGGTAGTATAGACAAGAATCTGATACAGATAAATATAATAATAGATATATAACCAACTATATCCTCATTTCAACTAAGAAAGGAGTTCTTTAATATCCTCAATTCGCTGTAATTTCTTCTCCTCATCACTCATCATCCCCAGCGAACTTGCACTATTAACAACCATTAGCATCGCATTTTCATTCCCCAAGGCACAACAAAGGAAAAGAGGGAAAGAAAGAAACCCCGAAAACTCACATAAACTTCTTTCTCTCCTGTACCCTCAACATCCGTTCCTCTACACTACCCTTAACAATAAACCTCTTAACGAGCACCTCATCTACTTGACCCATTCGATGAACACGATCAATAGCCTGCGCCTCAACCGCAAAACTCCACCAGGGATCCATCATAAAAACCCTCTTCGCCATCGTCAAATTAAGACCCACACCGCCAGCTCTCAAACTAAGGAGCAGTACTACACCTTTTTCACTATTTTTGAACTGTGTAAGAACTGCTGCTCGAGCTTTTTGGGCCATCGATCCATCGAGACGGAGGAAAGGGATAGAGGAACGAGTTAGGGCTGGCTCGATTAGAGAGAGAAAGGAAGTGAATTGGCTAAAGACGACGGATTTTGTCGATGGGGATTCCTTGCGGAGAGTTTTGAGGTGGGTTAAGAGAGCTGCGATTTTAGCGGATCCGTTTGAGCCGATTCGCTGGAGACTTATTTTTAGTTTTCCGTTTTTGCTTTCTGGATGACCTTCATCTTTTACTACTTCGAATATATCATGTGAGTTGAGGAGTTCACGACAGCTAAAACAGCGCGGCGATTCGCCTTTATCGGTTTGATGTTTGATGTAATCTAGTAAACATTTCTTACATGCTGAATGCCAGCATCCTGTAACAGTTTGTTCGATCATTGGTTCTTCGGAGCAGATGGGGCATTCGTTTTCAGCTTCATCGCGAATTTGTTCGAGAACGTGGGCACCGAAAATATTGGTATCGACTGCTTCTTCGTTAAGTTTGAATCGCTCGATGAGGTTTTGAAGATCCATGTCGTCTGAAAGACCACTTGCAGCGTCTGCCGCTTCAGCGGCATCTTCTTCATCTGCTACTAAGGTTTGGTTGCGGGTTAAAATGGGATGACAACATGATTGGCGAAGTCTGAGGATTTGGGCGAATATACTAGTATAGGCTTTGAGAACTGTGCCTGCTTCGATATTGGCTGAAAAAGTGCGCTTTGCTCTTGTGAAGATGTGATCATAAACTTCACGTTCGGCTTCTGACAGCTCGATTTCGACGATATCGATAGTCTTTTTTGGTAGAGGAACCAAAGCTTCACCGCTTGGTGTTTTCATGTCTTTTGTCCGACGAAGTACTAACGGTTCAAGGACTGTCTGAACAACATCCAGGGCACGCATGAACTCTTTTGATTCGAATGGTATTGTGATAAACGTTTTCCAAAAGGAGAAATTACTCCAAGGCTCTACTCTTAGGAACCGGACCAAGCTGAAAAGATCTTCTAATCGATTAACGATAGGTGTACCAGTAAGTGCCCATCGATGCTCGGCAGCAATTTCATAGCCTAGAAAATTTAGTTGGTATAAGGATTTCTCAAAATATTGATAGCAACAAATGGCAAACATGCTGGAATACAAGGTGTCCAAGTTAACTTACATGCTTTCGCAGTTTTGGACTGCCTATTTTTAATATGATGAGCTTCGTCCAAAATCACCCGAAAGAATGAAAGGGAAAATAAACCTCCATGACCGCCTCTATCACCGTTCCTAGCAGTAACCTGACTGAACTCAGATAAAATAACGCCATAACTCGTAATAACAACATTAGGAGCCGATGCCGCATTAGCCTCACAGCAAAGAGCTTGAAGGTTTGCAGTTTTATCACTACCATAGTAAACAATACTCTTCATAGTCCCATCCTTAGAGGCATTTTCGGCTTCACTTTGCCATTGAGCAAGAAGTGACATTGGTGCCACCACAAGAGTTGTGCAAGGAGCTCTTTCTACTGATGATGTATTGGCTGGAAGTCGAGGTAAATTATTCACGGATGTAGCTTTTGAACGTTTCTCGTCGAGTTGAATAGCCACATCAGACTTATTTGAATGAATAAGACTCATCATCTCGATAGTCTTCCCTAGACCCATCTCATCGGCAAGAACACCTCCAAGGCAATGTTGTTCTTGAAGAGGAAACTCCAATGAAAGCGCTCCAGAATATGGATTGACATAGAATTTTTCTTGATCAACCACCTGAATAACCTCGTTATCATCCATGTCTTTCGTAGGCCAAGCATACTCTTCCCACAAAGGATGCATTGAGGCCTCTCTCTTATTGTCTTTCTCATCACGTTCCTTCGCCATCATCCAATATAATGCTTGCTTTTGGTACGGTCGTAAATCCATCGCAAAGCTTTCTGCTGGCTCAGCCTCGGGAGCATTGAAATCGAAGGATTGAGCCTTGCTGTATAGAGTGTCAAGTTGGTCTTGCTCAAGCTCCTTTCCCTCCTCTGCTTCTTCAGATGGAGGAGTCGAGGCACCCGAATCAGGAACCTTCGATTCGTCTTTATCATAATGTTCAGCTGCCTCCGCGGCACTAAGAAGTCCCTGACGTTTATGTTTCGCTGTTGCTTCATTCGTTTGCGTGGGAAGCAGGTTAATCTCCCCAAATAATTTTACCAACGCAACCTGACGTAGCCTTAACTCCTTCTCTTCAGAACTTTCTTTCTCTTCGAAAAAACCAGTAGTTCGATTATCCGGTGCCTGAAAACCGCGATCTTCGAAAGCAGTTCTTAATAATGAGCATCGGAGTTGGAGAAAGACAGTATCGTTGGTACGAATTCTTTCTGGTGCATATACACACGTACCCTCAAACTTGCATATCCTTTGGTCAATCAAGGTAGAAACCCAGTTTGCGGTTTCCCGAGGAAGACGGCCAACTTCAAATCCTTTCGAATTGGTAAAGCGTACAATGACATCGACACGCCGTGCTGCTGCACTATTAGGCTTTGGTAAAGGTTGTGCGACTGATGTTTTGCCTTTCCCTCTTCCGGCCGGTGCCTTAGGTGGTTGTATCTTTTGACGTTCTATCCGTACAACTTCGCCATGCTTGATGAGATTTGTTCCACTCTTTGTAGCCCATCCTCCGACCCCGAAAGCTCCTATATACCGGTATTCTGGCATGACTCGGTGCGGTGAGACTGTTCTCGACAAGGCGTTTGACTCTGGAGAGACTGGTTTGGAGCCATTAACAGAACCGCGATTGGCAGGCTTCAAGAAGGAAAAGGAACTGACGGTGCTTTTGGAGTTCGATGAAGATCGATTGAGTCCCGAAGCAACTGTAGAACGTTTCCAAGATCCATCAAAGTACATATTCACAGCCCTCTCGATATCATTTCCAGACGCTACTCGTAACCCCTTCAGTTCTTCTGAAGTAACTTTGTCGCCAATGAAGTTTTCGAACGTTTCCTGGTCGAATAAAGTCTGCGAATCTTCAGCAAGAGTGCTCTCCTCCGCGACTGGATCATCTTGAGGATCTTGTTCTGCGATTTCGTTTGTGGAACTCTCAATTGCTGGAGGCACCGCGTCGATTTCGTCTGGTACATTTATCGCCTCCTGCCCTTGTGAAAACTCCAATCCCTCAGCCTCTCCTGTGAAGAATCTTCTTCTTTTCGCTGGAGGTCCCTCCATATCTGCAGATGTATGAGAATGTCAGACGAATTAAATCAGTCATTTCAAATTGAAAATCAAACAAAAGCAAGAGCAATTGAATAATATTCCACTTGCTGACTGATTTGATGGAAACGCGAAGTCACGCGGTGGACGCGACAAGAAAATAAATTAGAATTGAGTGACGTCGGGATAAGAAGTTAAGGTTATCTATCATCTTAGCCCTGTCGATTATTTTGTCAATGACTTTATTTCTATCTTTCAGCAGTCGATATTTCAAAGGAAACCAATATTTACCATCCATTCATGATCGAGTCATTTTAGGAATATATACTCTGATGTACAAATCTCAAACTCTGCGACGGCTTCAGAGCTGTTCCAAGACACATATCAATTCGAGATGCGCCTACGCTACCACTCCTTATAGCACACCCGCGCCATATGCCTCTAGGTTGACAGAAGAAGATATCAATCGGGCCAGGACATATTGTTCCAATCTTATTCAGTTAGTCGTGCGACTTTTGTGAGTTTTTCAAACCCCCATGTCTAATCGATTTTAGAAAATTTGATTCGCCATCATATACTCTACAGACATTTATTCCTCCCTCAACAAGAGATGCATACCTTTCTATTCGTGCTCTCAACATTGAACTAGCTCGAATACCAGATATTGTCTCAAATCCAACTGTCGGATCACTGCGGATGCAATTCTGGCGAGATAATTTGAATCGAACATTTGCGAATACACCTCCAAAAGAACCTGTCGCCATTCTTTTACATCACGCGCTCACATCCCTTCAATCACGATATGATGGAATCAGCACAAGTGTGATGAAAGGATGGTTCATGAAAGTCATCAATACGAGAGAGCAATACATGGATAATCGACCTTATACAAATATGGATGCGGTTGAGATGTACGCGGAGAATACATATTCTACATTAATGTATTTGACATTAGCAGCTTTGCCTCTTCAATCTATGGCAGCAGATCATGTTGCAAGTCATATTGGTAAAGCCGCTGGAATTGCTGCAGTCTTGAGAGGTCTGCCTCTGATAGCATTTCCGCCACCACCAAATCACCATAGCAACAATGCAGCCTTTGGGGGCGCTCTTGGTGGTAATGCTGGAGGCCGTCAAGGTGCAGTTGTTCTACCATTGGATGTTATGGCAGAAGCTGGTGTCAAAGAAGAAGACGTTTTAAGACATGGAGCTGAAGCTCCTGGGTTAAAAGATGCTATATTCACAGTGGCGACAAGAGCAAATGATCATTTGATCACCGCCAGGGAGATGTTAAAGAATCTCCAAGCAGGTAAAGATGCAGGTCACGAATTTGAGCATCAAGGTGAGGATGGTCACTACTATGCAGAAAGTGAAGACACCGAAGTTAGCGATATAGAAAGAGGATTTGGCGTCTTCATGCAAGCAGTTCCTACGAGATTATGGCTGGAAAAACTGGAAAAGCTGGATTTCGACATATTTAGGCCGGAACTGCTGGCAAGAGAATGGAAGCTACCATACAAGGCATACTGGGCATATACTCGACGAAACTTTTGATGTAATAGTATCAACAATGAAGATTTTAAACCAATGATACTTAATCATGCTGCGCCGAAATCCGTGGCTCAATTCTCACTTATTGAAGTCCCAAAGATTTGAAGATGTCATGAATCCAAGTCATATTTGCATTGACCCCAAAACTTCTACAATGAGATTCTACACCTAGCCCAATTTTTGACACTAATAATATCTGATCTGAATATCAACCGTGATAATGTCCGTCCAGGAGCTAATTCTCCAATTCCTCAAAAACCCGTTCCTACACAATTAGGCCATAACAACCCTAACCCCAAATCAACTATCCCATCCCAATTTCCAACTACCGACTTCCACTTCAAACCCATCCTCAATATCTCCACCCAACCCCTATCCTCTCACTCCCAGGCCCGTACCTAGCATCCCTCTCCCCACACCTCCTATCCGCATACATTCCATTATTCCTACACTCCCACGAACAATACTCATTAACAAACTTTGGATGAACATTCCAACGATTCGGCAAACATTCGCGCGGAAGTTCGAAGGGAAGACCCGGTCGTGCTATTTCTCGCGGATCGTTGATGCGTGCTAATTGTGCGTAGAGAAGGTAACAGTTGGATCCTGCGCGCAGTGTGCGGTGCCCGCAAAGAGGTTCTATGCTCCAGTAATTACACATTCTGCTTGGGTTTTGTTTGGCTCAGGCAAGGTATGGAAGTTGGAAGCTGGATAAAGGATGGAGATGGAAGATGGAGATCAACTCGAATGGTTGGATAGATCACGATCACAACTACAGTACAAGAGAAGACTTCGGGATACAAAACTACATAAGTATACTTATACAGGAAACACAGGCATGCATGATTTATGATTTCCCCCCGAAAGAGAAAATCCATCGATAACCAATGTGACACGTTAGTTTTCTATAATGTGAGTCTTCATTTGCTGTATGCAAAGATAACTCTGAGTTGTAAGGCGGCTCATCATCCCCGGATATTCAAACGAAGCACTTAGACTAAAAATATCCCGATGAGTAGCGAGAGATCGCGAGCAAATAGTAGATCCTGAAATCGGAATTTAACCATGGAATTGATTGTGAAAAGGTAATGTTAATGCTTAAGATTGGTACTTTCGCAAACCTCAAACAGCTACACAAGAAAATGAGATGGTGGGACCCGCATCAGCTGTTTGTTGAGCCTCTGACTGTGAAGGAGATTGTTTCATGCAGGGTATGAAGGAAAAATTGAGAAGATTGAGACGGGCAAAAATGATCTTTGTATTACCCTGATCGGAATAAATAGTTTGCTAAGGATGGGTCACGGGAAGCTATGATCATGCTCAATGATTTTCAAAGAGAATTAAGTACAATTAGAATGGTTCAACTTCCAACAAGTCTGGGTATAACGAAACGAGAAGATAGCACTTGAAATCTACTGTGGCAGGTTCTTCTTAAGCCTTTCCTCATAATGTCCGAAAACCGGAACATCAGGCTCTGAGGCGACTGAGAGACTTTGACCACTAGCCTTCTTGCTGTTTAGCTCTGTCGTGATTGCTTCAACGTCGACACTGAGATAATCCCTCAAAAATTTGCCAACTTCGATGTTCTCGTGGTTTCCACGGAGGACATCAGCACCATAACCATAGATATTAACATCAACGGCAGAGTGACCATGAGTTGACCAGCCGATTTGTGCTCTGCGGCTGATGATATCAGCAAATGCATAAGCGGAAAGAGCCGGGTTGCTAATTATGAGGTCGATTTCTGCATCACTTGCGTCCATCACTCCAAGACCCCCCTCAACGAGTTCCTCTTTCACAAATCGTCTATACGCAGCGTCCCCTTCAGTGGATGCCTCGGAAACAATATGAGCCCGTAAAGCTCGAGAGAGATATTCTGAAGAATGGGAAGCATTTGCTAGTACCTCGGGGTACCATAAATATTGTGGGTATGAAGGATTGAGTTCTGAGTGTGAAATTAGCGATGGGTCATATCATGAAGAGCTGTTGTTACATCTTACGTCTGGCAACAGATAAACCCCCAGTTTCGTGGTCACTCGTAGAAACAAGGGCACCTTCGGTATCACTCTTGTCCAGGAAATCAATCACACTTCGGAAAGCTCGATCGTAGGCGAGTACTTCATGAACTTGCGCAGCCTGCGAACAACAGTCAGTCATGATCCTCGTTTGGATAGGTCTTTCGATCACTTCTTCTGAAATGATTGATTGAAACTTACTGGGTCATTGGCATGGCCAGCATGATCAATTCGACTACCCTCGATCATAAGGAAGAATCCTTTATCGCTATCTTTTGTTGCGGCTTCGAGTGCGGTCAAAGCTGTTCTTGCCATTTCATCGAGAGAAGGGTAGATATCATTCATGTTCCGTCTGTCAAGCTCGAAAGGAACGTCTGTGTCAGAAAAGAGGCCTAACAATGGCAGCTTAACATTCTTCCCGAGCTTCAACTTATCGAAGTCATCTCTGGTATCGATGTAAGTCCACCCATATTTGTCTTGCGCCAATTTTGTGACATCACGACTATCAGCTCTGCAACTCGATTCTGATGTATTGGGTAAGAAGTGACAGCGTCCACCACCAAGCATCAAATCAACAACTCGATGTCCAAGAGGGTGCTCGCCAACCTCCTGTAAAGCTATCGAGTCCTCCTGCAATCGGTAATCAACGTGCGAGGCAAAGCAAGCGGGAGTCGCATCCGTAATGTCTGTTGTAACAACCACTGGAGAAGTTAGCATTTCGATGGTTCCCTGAATTAATTCGGTACTTTGTCACTCACAGCCCGTTATGTAGCCAGCCCTCTTTGCAGCTTCAAGTACAGTGCCGCAAGGGCTATGATCTGGCAGCATAGAAATAGCACCGTTATAGCTCTTCCTTCCACAACTGAATGCTGTAGCTCCTGCTGCACTGTCTGTGACAAGACTGCTGCTTGATCTCGTACGGGATGATCCGATGAAATGTTGATCGAGTTGAAGAATATCATTGATGGGTAAATCTCCTTGAAATTGTCGGAAGCTTCTCGTCAAGCTCAAAGATGCCGGGCCCATTCCATCACTCACCATGAAAATGAGATTGCGCTTCCCATTTTGCTTCGTCTTCTTAGGGGATTGTTGGCTTCGCGATAATAGAACGCCCAGGACGATGACAGCAGCAGTAGCGACAACAGCCCAAGTAAAGAGCCCGATCTCTCGCCAGAATCCAGGCCTCTTCGCTTCATAGGAATTCTTTCGTCGATTACCAAGAAGGGCATCGTCTTCGGCGGCAGCTCTTTCCTCGGAATTCGAGGAAGAAGGTCGCCCTGACGCGAATAGCGGGCTGTTATTATTCGGCGCCATTGAATATTGCGCTGAGAGTATTAGGTTGTAGTCTGTACAAGTAGAAGCTATCTATGGTTGAAAAATATAAACCCGCCGACAGAAACCTACCGCTGGGATTGGCAACTTGATGTTGGCAACTCTATGATGTCAACCTGGTAATGAGACAGAGCTCACGCGGCAGGCAGGGTAATGAGTCAACGCGCTGTTTTGTCTGGGCAACCAACATGTCGGTGTACAAGGAGTGACAGACAATCGCAATACAAATCAAAGTATAAATCCGAGTCAGGACATGATTATTCAATTACCGAGAATCCGCTGAAGATAATGATATCGAGACCTACCTGATAAGACGCAATCCTAATCAAATTTTATGATCGGTGAGATGAGGCAGTTATTGAGTTTCCCTTTCTCTTTAATGCAATGAGGTGCACAAATTATGTGAACAATCAGCTTGATAACTTTGGGTGGTGGTAACCTTGGTCTTTTTTTGAGCGCTAGCACACAGATCGCAATACCGATGAAATATGATGATTTTTAGTGCCTTTGAGATTGAAGCATTTGGAAAGCGATTTGTACCACCATTCGAGACTAAATTTACTGTATTGGGATTTTCGACAAAAATTATGCAGAGTAGGGCTGTTCGAATCAGCCTGATATCACGATACCACAAATTGAAAGTCACAACATTCCATCTTGCCGGAATATATGCATGGTTCAAATGGGCTGCTGGGCTAGATTCAAGGGTCTGTCATGGTTTGATATTGGAGATGTACATCTCTGCGAATGTCTGGCTTGTCGAATGAAACTAATGATGGATAAAACAACCGGCTCACGTACTCGTAAATCATGTCGAACTTTTCTTTGCAAGATCTTCATAATTGCTCGGAAAACCTGATCATTTGTCTGCTTCACTAACCGGTGAACAGATCCAAATTGAGCCCTGTTCACTTTGCGCATTCTGACGCCAACCTCACAATGGACAAGCACTCTGTATAGTCGAAGCTCATGAATTTCGTGGAAGCCCTGAGATTTATACAGCTATTTCCTGCTGCGATTCATCCAGCCTTCCCAGTCGAACACCAAAGGACCCAGAACTAATCAACCACTTAACGCTTCTTTTGTTGAGACTCCTTGAGAACCTTCTTGACAATCTTCTGCTCCTCGATCAAGAAAGCTCTGACAATGCGATCTCTAACGCAGTTGGCACATCTTGATCCTCCGTAGGCACGTTGAACGGTCTTCTTTGGGCGGGAGATTTGGGAGTATTCGCGGGGTCGGAGAGCTGGGATCTATAGAAAATGAATTAGCATTTTGATCACTATTTACGTGACCAAATATCCATAGTAGTTAAGTGTCGCTGCTTTCGAGAGCCCGGAGGTCATGTATTGGCGATCGTTGAGTAACAATTGGATACGGAGATAGACGCTTCGCGCTTGTATCCTCCATTGCTGAGCCACTTTCGAGTTTCCGTTGTCCCCCGCAAACCATCGAGAAATATTAACTTACACCTGGCAACTTGATTCCGCAGTCACCGCACTTTGGTGCAGTACCGGCCTTCTTGATGTGGAGGTAACGAAGCTCGCCGCCGGGAGTCTTAACAACTCTGACCTTGTTGGATCGAGTGTTGTATCTATTTTAATCAATATATGGCTTTCCGAACGATAGATAATTGAGACTCACGGGTTTCGGCGTCTGTAGGTCAATCTGTTGGACGACATATTGGCGAATTTCTGGTTCGGTGGTCGATTGAAGTCGTTGGTGTTGTCGATGGATCTTAAGTTTTCAATCAATTTCGAAAAACTCTGGGTGCGTCGATATTTCGCTTGAGCTATTGCGAATATGGTTAGATCATAAAATCGACTTCATTGGTGCCCCATACTTACATAATCGAACATTCAGGCAGCTAACTAAAACTAAGATTTATCATATGGGTGCACTAGCGGCCTTACCTTGAGCTCGTCCGAGTAGTGTTAAAATTTATCTAAACGCGATCGCGATTGTCAAGATATCCACCCACTTTATATCATCAACAATAAAGTGAAGTTTTATTCAGAAGGGGAATTTTTGATGGAATTTGGGACTCGGTACCCAAGACATTAAAAATGTCATCAATATCACCACCTCCACCGCCTGGATGGAGCTCTTCGGCGCCTCCATCAATGCCTCTGGGCGCGCCACCTGGTGCTCCTCCTCCTCCAGGTTATCGACCACCAGCGGATCCACATGTTGCGAAGTTTGCACAGAAGAAGAAGGACTGGTTACGATCTCAGCGAAATCGATTCGGCGAAAAACGAAAAGGTGGCTTCGTAGAAACTCAGAAAGCTGACATGCCCCCAGAGCATCTGCGAAAGATCGTTAAGGACATTGGAGATGTATCGCAAAAGAAATTCAGCAGCGACAAACGAAGTTATCTCGGTGCACTCAAGTTTATGCCGCATGCCGTCATGAAATTGTTGGAGAACATGCCAATGCCTTGGGAGTCTGCGAGGGAGGTGAAGGTGCTGTACCATGTCAATGGTTGCCTGACTTTGGTTAATGAGATTCCACGAGTTATAGAACCAGTGTTCCACGCACAATGGGCTACGATGTGGATTTGTATGAGAAGAGAGAAGAGTGACAGAAGACATTTCAAGAGGATGAGATTCCCCCCATTCGACGACGAAGAGCCGCCCCTATCATGGTCGGAGAACATTGAAGACGTCGAGCCACTGGAGCCAATTCAACTGGAACTTGATGAGGGGGAAGACGGCGCTGTTTTTGAATGGTTTTACGAGAATCGACCACTTCTTGATACTTCATATATCAACGGCCCGAGTTACAAGGAATGGAACCTTACGTTACCTCAAATGGCAACTTTATATCGATTGAGTCGACCATTATTGAGTGATTTGGTTGACAAGAACTACTTTCACATGTTCGAGCTGAAAAGCTTCCAGACAGCCAAAGCCTTGAATGTTGCGATTCCTGGTGGTCCTCGTTTTGAACCTTTATATAAAGACGTGGATCCTAATGATGAAGATTTTGGAGAGTTCAATGCTATTGATCGCATCATTTTCCGAGCTCCAATTCGGACAGAATATCGTGTAGCATATCCTTACTTATACAATTCACTACCTCGCAGCGTTAAGCTTTCCTGGTTCTCGCATCCGCAAGTGGTATACGTTCGTGCCGAGGACCCAAGTTTGCCAGCATTTTATTTCGATCCCGTCATCAACCCAATCTCTTCAAGATCCGTCGCCCCTAAAAATATCACTATCAGTCACGAAGACGAGATATTTGGACCCGGAAATAATGAAGAACCAGAAGAAGACGCTTTCAGATTACCAGGTGGTGCTGAGCCATTTCTGGCGGATGAGGAGTTGTACACAAGCGAGACCGCTTCTGCAATCTCTTTGTGGTGGGCACCATTTCCGTTTAATCGAAGATCTGGTCGCATGGTTCGGGCACAAGACGTACCTCTAGTAAAACAATGGTACCTTGAGCATTGCCCTCAGGGCCAACCAGTGAAGGTCCGAGTTTCATATCAGAAGCTTCTGAAGACTTATGTCTTGAACGAGCTGCATAAGCGCAAGCCGAAAGCACAAAGTAAACAGAGCTTGATGAAGTCCTTGAAGCAAACGAAATTCTTCCAGCAAACAACAATTGATTGGGTTGAAGCTGGACTTCAAGTCTGCAGGCAGGGTTTCAATATGCTAAATCTTCTTATTCATCGCAAGAACCTCACATACCTACATCTTGATTATAATTTCAATTTAAAGCCTGTTAAGACATTGACGACAAAGGAGAGAAAGAAGTCTCGATTCGGGAATGCGTTCCATCTCATGCGAGAGATCTTGAAGATGACCAAGTTGATCGTTGACGCACAAGTTCAGTACCGTCTTGGCAATATCGATGCTTTTCAACTCGCGGATGGTATTCTATATGCTTTCAACCATGTTGGTCAGCTGACTGGAATGTATCGTTACAAGTACAAGCTGATGCATCAGGTTCGCTCATGCAAAGATCTGAAGCATTTAATATATTATCGATTCAATTCTGGACCCGTAGGTAAAGGGCCTGGTTGTGGTTTCTGGGCACCTGCTTGGAGAGTTTGGCTCTTTTTCATGCGTGGTGTAATTCCATTGCTAGAAAGATGGCTTGGAAACCTCCTCTCTAGGCAGTTTGAAGGACGTCATAGCAAAGGTGTTGCAAAGACAGTCACGAAACAACGTGTTGAGTCGCACTTTGATCTTGAGTTGCGAGCATCGGTCATGGCCGATCTTCTTGATATGATGCCGGAGGGTATCAAGCAAAACAAGGTTCAAACGGTACTTCAACATCTTTCAGAAGCATGGAGATGCTGGAAGAGTAATATCCCTTGGAAGGTTCCAGGCTTACCGGCACCTATCGAGAATATCATTCTTCGCTATGTGAAGAGCAAGGCAGATTGGTGGATTTCTGTCGCTCACTACAATCGTGAGCGTATTCGTAGAGGAGCGACCGTGGACAAAACCGTTGCAAAGAAGAATCTTGGTCGTCTTACAAGACTTTGGCTTAAGGCTGAACAAGAGAGGCAGCATAACTATATGAAAGACGGTCCATACGTGTCATCCGAAGAAGCTGTCGCCATCTATACAACCACTGTCCATTGGCTGGAGTCACGAAAATTCTCACCAATTCCATTTCCCAGTGTTTCCTACAAGCACGATACCAAAATTCTCATTCTTGCTTTGGAACGTCTTCGTGAAGCATATTCTGTGAAGGGACGATTGAACCAAAGTCAGCGTGAGGAACTGGCCTTGATTGAGCAGGCTTATGACAGTCCTGGAACCACTTTGGAGAGAATCAAGCGCTTCCTACTGACACAGAGAGCTTTCAAAGAAGTAGGAATCGATATGAACGACAATTATAGCACAATCAACCCTGTATATGATATCGAGCCTGTGGAAAAGATCAGTGATGCCTATCTTGACCAATACCTCTGGTATCAAGCTGACCAGCGCCACCTTTTTCCTGCCTGGATCAAGCCTTCCGATTCCGAAGTCCCACCTTTACTGACCTATAAATGGGCTCAAGGTATTAATAACCTCGACAAAGTATGGGAGACCGCAGATGGAGAGTGTAATGTTATGATTGAAACACAATTATCCAAGGTGTACGAGAAGATCGATTTAACCCTCCTTAATCGTTTACTTCGACTTATCATGGACCACAATCTGGCTGATTACATTTCGTCTAAAAATAACGTTCAGTTGACTTACAAAGATATGAATCACGTCAACAGTTACGGAATGATCAGAGGTCTTCAATTCTCGGCATTCGTTTTCCAGTACTATGGACTTGTTCTCGACCTCTTGCTTCTTGGCCTCCAACGCGCTAGTGAAATTGCTGGGCCGCCAGCAGGCCCTAACGATTTCCTCCAATTCCGCGATCGGGAGACGGAAACAAGACATCCAATCCGTCTATACACGAGATACATTGATCGTATCTGGGTATTTTTCCGCTTTACGGCCGATGAATCGCGCGATCTTATCCAGCGTTTCCTTACAGAGCAACCTGATCCTAATTTTGAAAATGTCATCGGCTACAAAAACAAGAAATGCTGGCCAAGAGATTCTAGAATGCGTCTCATGAGACACGACGTCAATCTTGGCCGTGCTGTTTTCTGGGACTTGAAGAACCGCTTACCAAGATCTGTTACTACGATCGAATGGGATGATACCTTTTCAAGCGTATACAGCCGAGACAACCCGAATTTACTTTTCTCCATGTGCGGTTTCGAAGTACGAATTCTCCCTAAGATTCGTAACCAGAACGACGAATTTCCTATCAAGGACAGCGTATGGTCCTTGGTCGATAATACCAGCAAGGAGAGAACGGCACATGCGTTCTTGCAGGTCACAGAGGAGGATGTCGCGAAATTCAATAATCGCATTCGTCAAATTTTGATGTCCTCTGGGTCAACCACATTCACAAAGATTGCCAATAAATGGAATACAACCTTGATCGCCCTCTTCACATATTATCGTGAAGCAGCTGTATCAACGGTCAACTTGCTGGATACCATCGTGAAATGTGAGACTAAGATTCAGACCAGAGTTAAGATTGGTCTTAATTCTAAGATGCCTTCTCGTTTCCCTCCTGCTGTTTTCTATACACCCAAGGAACTTGGTGGTCTTGGTATGATTTCTGGATCACATATCCTCATTCCTACGAGTGACAAAAGATGGTCCAAGCAGACAGACGTTGGTGTTACCCATTATCGTGCAGGAATGAGCCATGATGAAGACACTCTTATCCCTAACATTTTCAGATACATCATACCATGGGAAGCTGAATTTATCGACTCCCAGCGTGTGTGGACTGAATATTCTCAGAAGCGTCAAGAGGCAAATCAGCAAAATCGAAGATTGACACTTGAGGATCTGGAAGATAGCTGGGATCGTGGATTACCTCGTATCAACACACTCTTCCAGAAAGATAGAAGCACTTTGAGTTTTGATAAAGGATTCCGCGCACGTACTGAGTTCAAGACATACCAACTTATGAAGAGTAATCCATTTTGGTGGACTAGTCAACGTCACGATGGTAAATTGTGGAACCTCAATGCCTATCGTACCGATGTTATTCAAGCACTTGGTGGTGTTGAAACCATTCTTGAACACACACTCTTCAAGGCGACAGCATTTCCATCTTGGGAAGGTCTCTTTTGGGAAAAAGCAAGTGGATTTGAAGAGCGAGTAGACCCTTGCACCCAAGTCCAAATAAAAGTTTACTAACATTTCAAATACAGGTCTATGAAATTTAAGAAGTTAACAAACGCTCAAAGATCGGGTCTTAATCAAATCCCCAATCGTCGCTTTACTCTTTGGTGGTCGCCTGTAAGTTATATGATTTTCTTTCTAGAATGAGGGTGTATTTGATTGTCAAATTTGATTTGGGACAGTGATGTCTCATAGAGCACATTTGCGGAGCTCAGCGTACCATTTATTTCATGCATCGCTTGGCCTCCTCAATTCCCTTTGCAGTGTCCCACGCGTTTTAAGATAATGAATAACAAGCTGACGTTTCGTTTAAACCTAGACAATCAACAGAGCTAATGTGTATGTTGGTTTCCAAGTTCAACTGGATCTAACTGGTATTTTCTTGCACGGCAAGATTCCGACTTTGAAGATATCACTTATCCAAATCTTCAGAGCACATCTTTGGCAGAAGATACATGAGAGTGTGGTCATGGATCTCTGTCAAGTATTTGATCAAGTTAGTTGATCCGTACCCTCTAAATCCTTCCTTCACAAGCAATTACTGACTTTCCCGACCTTATAGGAACTTGAACAACTTGGTATTGAGACAGTACAGAAGGAGACTATTCATCCTAGAAAGTCCTACAAAATGAACAGCTCCTGTGCCGATATTCTACTGTTTGCAAGCCACAAGTGGAATGTAACCCGCCCATCTATCCTATTCGATACAAAAGATGTAATTGAAGCTACTACAACGAACAAATTCTGGCTAGATGTCCAACTTCGTTACGGAGACTATGATTCTCACGACATTGAACGATATGTCCGCGCAAAATACCTCGATTACACAACTGACAGTATGAGTATCTATCCTTCCGCCACAGGTCTGATGATTGGTATTGATCTTGCCTACAATCTCTACTCGGCGTATGGGCAATACTTCCCCGGTCTCAAGCAATTGATTCAGCAGGCTATGGCCAAAATCATGAAGGCAAACCCAGCCCTGTATGTCTTGCGCGAACGTATCAGGAAGGGTCTCCAATTGTACGCATCTGAAAGTAATCAAGAGTTTTTGAATTCTCAAAATTACTCCGAACTTTTCAGCAACCAGATTCAGCTTTTCATTGATGACACAAATGTTTATCGTGTTACCATCCACAAGACTTTCGAGGGTAACCTGACGACCAAACCGATTAACGGAGCAATTTTTATCTTCAATCCTCGCACTGGACAACTCTTCTTGAAGATTATTCATACAAGTGTTTGGGCAGGACAGAAACGTCTAGGACAATTGGCTAAGTGGAAGACTGCTGAAGAAGTTGCTGCTCTCATTAGATCATTGCCCATCGAAGAGCAACCGAAACAGCTTATCGTTACGAGAAAGGGTCTCCTTGATCCACTTGAAGTGCATTTGCTTGACTTTCCGAACATCTCAATTCGCGCTTCCGAATTGCAATTACCATTCCAGGCTGCCATGAAAGTCGAAAAGCTCGGTGACATGATTCTTCGTGCCACTGAACCTCAAATGGTTCTCTTCAATCTTTATGACGAATGGCTCAAGTCAATCTCTTCATACACCGCTTTTTCACGTTTGATCCTTATCTTACGTGCTTTACATGTAAATCAGGACAAGACGAAGTTATTACTTCGACCTGATAAGACTGTGATCACTCAAGAGCATCATATTTGGCCCACATTATCCGACGAGGATTGGATCAAGGTCGAGACTCAACTGCGTGATCTCATCCTTAATGATTACGGCAAAAAAAACAATGTCAACACTTCCAGTCTTACCAGCAGTGAAGTGCGTGACATCATCTTGGGTATGGAAATTAGTGCTCCATCAATGCAACGTCAACAAGCGGCCGAAATTGAAAAGCAGCAACAAGAGCAACAACAGCTTACAGCTGTCACAACCAAGACTCAAAACGTTCACGGAGAGGATATCATTGTTACAACTACCTCGCAGTTCGAGCAACAAACCTTTGCATCGAAGACTGAATGGAGAACGAGAGCGATTGCAACCTCGAACTTAAGGACGCGATCCAACAATATTTATATCTCCTCTGACGATGTTAAAGAGGATGATCATTACACGTATATCATGCCCAAAAATATCTTGAAGCGCTTTATTACGATCGCGGATTTGAGAGTTCAAGTAGCTGGATATCTATATGGTTCATCCCCTCCAGATAACGACCAAGTGAAGGAGATTCGTTGCATTGTAATGGTACCACAAATTGGTAGTACACGCGACGTACAATTGCCTCAGCAGTTACCACAGCACGAATATCTTGACCAAATGGAACCTCTCGGAATTATTCATACTGTTTCTGGTAACGAACCGCCGTACATGACAGCTATGGATGTTACTCAACATGCACGTCTCATGAACGCGCACAAGTCATGGGATAAAAAGACAGTCAGCATGACGGTTTCATTCACCCCAGGAAGTGTGTCACTAGCATCGTGGGCGCTCACGCCTCATGGTTACAAATGGGGTGCAGAAAACAAAGACCTTGGTAGCGAGCAGCCGCAGGGCTTCAGCACGAACATGGGCGAGAAATGTCAGCTTTTACTTAGTGACAAGATTCGTGGATACTTCTTGGTACCTGAGACCAACTCATGGAACTATAGTTTCATGGGAAGTGCTTTTGGAAGCTTGGAGAAGAAGCCAATACACGTGAAGGTTGATACACCTGCGCCATTCTACAACGACGTACACCGACCTTTACATTTCCAAAACTTCGCCGAATTGGAGGATATCTGGGTTGACAGTGAAGACAAGCTAGCGTAGAATAATGATACTTGGGGGTATGAAAAAAAAAAGAAACAGGATGTTATGAGAAGATTGGAACTGGGAAGATGAATTAATTAGCGTGCATCCGTATTCAATTAGGATGGGCACTCGGCGTTTGATGCGGAGTGCGCATTGTAACAATGTATTTTTTGTAGATGAATAATATGGTAGCAAAATGAAATGAATTCAGTTATACCACGGTGATGCTTCCCCAGGTACTGCGTGTTAATTTGAGGATTTGAGATTTCTGTAAATGTGACCCACTTGAACTGAATGTCCAAAACAATCTCATCGCTCAGCATCGGACGAATATTCCATCTTCATCAGAATGATTAAAACTCAAACTCACCCATAGCTAGGTACCTAGGTAAGTAGGTAGCACCAGGTATTCGCCCTCATCTCTGATACAAATACGGCTGAACTCCGTATTTCTCACGTTACATGTATGTTTCCACAATAGAACCCACTCACTGTCCACTGTCCACTGTCCACCCTTTAAATTTTTTATTTTTTTTGGGCTTCTTTATCCAACATCCAATAATGGGTAGGTAGGTAGGTATCTACAGTCCACAAAGCGCTCTCCAGGGTCTAGAATCTAGTCTAGTCTGATGTTACACAATACGCCCGTTCGACGCTCGCCTCCTTTCCTGCACTTTATCACATGTATCATGTGGATGATGTATGTATGTATGTATGTATGTATGTATGTATGTATGTATGTATGTATGATCGCCGGTAGATGGTAGATGGTAGATGATGGTAGATGGTTGGGTACAAATTAAATCAATCATCGCTACATCATCATCATCATCATCACATTATCAATGCATTTATTTCGCAGCTGGCAGCTAGCAGCTAGAGCGAGTGGGTGAGTTATTTATAGATCATAGATCGGTGCAAGTGTTAAATGTAGCAAATGTAACATCATCATCATCATAATAATATAATAATATATTGTGGTTAATAGTTGTGGCATGATCTTATAATTTTTAGGGCTTCTTAGTTCCATCTCATCTCTCTTATTTCTCTACGGAGTTCGGAGTCGGGTGTTCTAGCTATGCTATCACAATCATGTACTCTGTATGTGTGTTGATCCAGCGAGACCTTGGAATAATAGGGTTTTTGGTCGTTTCATTCATTCATTCATTCATTCATTCAATTCATTCTTTGATTACTTATTTAGTTGGCGGGGCCGGGGGTTTGGCCGAGGGGGGGATCAGACTTGAGCCATTAATTCTCGTTTGGGTCCTGCCGCAAATCCTGTCCAGAGTACATTTACCTAGGTCCTAGACTACCTAGTACGTACTTGTATTGTATGCGCCAGAGTGATACCATACCCACATTTCCATATGCCGTATGCAGACCCCGCTAGTTAGCTTATTACCACTCTCAAACGGTTGCTAGTAAGTACCGGTGTTTTTAATAGCAGTGTGTGTGGTCAGGTTACAGACCGGGGAACTTTATTAGGTGGTGCTGTTGTGTTTTATGCCAATGGTTCGTTCATCAGAAATTCAGATTCTTCCTCCAGTTTATATATAGTATTCATGTATCTTATATTAGCATAAGTTTTATACAACTACCTACCTACCTATCAGCAAAACAATTCATCTCGCTACTCTAGCATCTATTACTTGTGTATAAAAATATTTTTTTATTTATTTATACGTGAGTTGAGTTGTACTTTTCCAGTGATATTATCATCTCTACCCGTCACCCATCTTCACCCCCTTCACACCCTCCACACCTAAAAACTAAACTTCTCACCCATCATCATCACTCCTTCCTGCCTTCCAGAACAAAAGCATATCTACATAATCCTCAAAAGTTCATCCTTCTGTACCCGTTGACGAAAACCAAAAAGTACACTGCGATTGGCCTAGTTGGTTCGCCTCTAGGTCATGAGCATAATGTACCCGTGTTGAACCTGAGGGGCCCTCGGGCAGCTTTTCGTGCTTTTATTTTCCTGCACATAGATTTGTGCCTGAGGCACTCCACTTGTCACATATCCCACGCCCATAGTATGTTCACTTTGAATATTCGAAAAATTATTTTAAAAACTATATACTATAAATCAAACCATCAATTTTTGAAAATTTTCTTCTTTTCATCTGTATATGATAGGGAATATTGAATAGAATCTAATGATGCTATTGATAGATTTTTGGAGGGTAAGTTGAAGTTTCGATATTGATTTTACTTTCTAGGTTTGATTTTTGGTGAATAGGGAAGTTGCAAGTTCTTCATTTGGTGATGGGAATCGGGTATTTTTCGGATGTGGAAAGAAGGTACTGACTGACTGCTCATTATCATATGAATTCTGGCGTCGAGGACCTCGGGAATGATGTGTAGATGAGGTAAGAATTGTTTTTGGATGGCATCGGGAATGAAATATTGTTATGTAGATGGCGTTATTCAAGGGCCTCAATGTCTATCATCATGGCTGAAATGAGGACTTGTACCGACTGACTGCATCCTATCGCTCGTTTGGATCTTCACATCTCCTTCATCCTAGGAGGCCATTCTCTTGTCGATTTACAAGAAATCGTCATCTACACGGTGGCTCACAAGTTTGTCTATCTAATTACCTATACAAAGTAAGTAAAGACAAAAACTAAAAGAAATTTGCGGGTATATTTTCACATGATTCGATACTATCAATCAATATATATTAGGTATAACGTTAAGGTTAATAGTGGTTCCTTGGTCGCTTTCCTCCGAAGATGTATCTGTAAAGGGAATATTTCTTGGTCTCTGCGAAAGTCGAAATCCAAAGTCCCAAATTCCAAATCAGAATTAAGTTTTCTTCCTTCTTTCGTCCTCGTCCCATTCAATATTGTATTTTCTTAGCGATATGCATTCCCCTTTTTGTTTCGTTCCTCTCTGCCAATCAATCATCTTTGCGTCGGTCGGGTCGGTATACTGGAAGCATACAGCAATAGTATCAGGAGAAGCAACAATCGACACACACAACCTTGCTACGACGAAAAATACGTACGATTCTTCAATTGTGTCTTCCTCTTCTGGACATACAATATTCAGCTCTGTCCATATTGGTATCTTCCCCTGCTCCGATCATTCATGCTTACCTAGGGATTGAGTCAAAGGAATCAAGTCAATGATTATATTCCTTTTTGACGGCGTTACAGACCAGAGCACCCTGGTAAGCAACATCAATGCCTTGAGCAGAAGATCTTGGGTGGGAGTACGACAGTCGAAGAGCATTAACGGGGGTATGTCGCAAATGATTCACCAATTTGATCGAAGATTCAACAGGGTAAAGAGGGCTTTGATGTATCTTTTCATGCCTCTGTTCGAAGTGTGAACTTTCCTCTTGCGAATATAAGACTTGAGATGTTACAATTGTGGGTTTTTTCTACTCGGTCCAGGGATATTTTTATCCATCACACGTCGAATATCTCCAGCAGGTAAAAGCAAAAAGAAAAGAAGAAGGAAAAAGAGAAAAGAGAAAAGAGAAAAGCCAAAAGCCAAAAGCCAAAAGCCAAAAGCCAAAAGCCAAAAGCCAAAAGCCAAAAGCCAAAAGCCAAAAGCATAATGGCAAATGACAAATACCACGACAAGAGTATAGAAATCTACATGGTGAAAGAGAGATCATCAAAGGGATCTTTAAAAAGCTTCCGTCATTCTTCTTCAGCCTTCTTCACCGGGGTTATACCGCAGGGTCGATGTCGATAAGGCTCATTCATCCAACATTTAACATCTAACATCCCAAAACCATCCAAGGATCCAAACTTTTACTACTCGATTTGTCATTTTACAGCCTTTGAGCTTCAAATCTCCGTTGCTGTTACTGGTACACGATCATTTCATGCGTCATTTTAGTTTTTATGGCTTTTTAATTGGGATTAAATTTGATTAATCAATCAATCAGTCAATCAATCAGTCAATCAGTCAATCAATCAAGAGAAAATCTCCCACGACTTAAGTAAGTACGTACAGGAAAAAAGGGGAATTCCCAGCGGTCACTGTCGGGGATTTATATATAAACCTTGAATCTGTATGGATGATGGATGATGGATGATGGGTGATGGTGATGGATGATGATAAGTTGGTGTGGAGGCCAATGCTACAATGTTACCCTTAAATCACCATCAAGTAGGTCCCTCCTGTAAGGTTACTTACTACCTAGTTATGCACTCAAGAATTGGGAATCACCGTCTCCTGTCGCCTACACATGGCTTATTGACTTATTGATCAGTCATTATCCGTCCTCCAATCCAATACCACTCTCCTCCGGCAAAAGTCCAAATTCAGCCTGCGCAACGCTTGCCATGTCCAAGGTAAAGGAAGCAATTTGGTAATTCAAAGCATTACTTTGCCATTTAATTCATCTCCGTTCTTCAATCCGTCATTGTCCTATCACACCTCGCGTCAATACTATTTTTAACCATCGAATCCCTGGGCATTAAAATAATTTCGTTATTATTCATGCTTCAAACCCGGAAAGAGGTCGCAGCGCCGTGCAACATGGCCATACTTCTCCACACTGCGATAGGAACGAGGAGGTTTTTTAAGTTGGTTCGGGAACTAAAGTTCATCCAGGAGTTGAGATGGTTGGGTGAAGTGGGCCTCAATCCCTGCTGCCGGTTTCTTATCCTCGCCACAACCCATTTTCTTGTTTCAAAAGCTTCTATACTGCTTCCAGAGTTCTATGCCCTGAGGATGCCACATTCTTCCCATGCTTGTACATCTCCACTCTGCCTAGTTTCGATACCAAATCTTCTTGGCGGGTCTGCTCATCACCCCCTTCCTTGTGTGCGAAGCTTCTTTCGATTAACATGCCTCGAGCGTTACAAGCATCAGCTCGGGATCTTTTCACCTTGGAAGCCTAATTGGGGAGTCAGGCATAATCAAAATCCCATCTCCCCAGCAGAGAACGTTGCCAAAGGGTTTCCACCAGCATGCATCATTGACATTGCGCAACACGGAAGTTGTCTCGTTCGGTACAAATCGTTGGAACGCTTTGGTCATTTTAATTACTGCTACTGCCCTACGCCATTGATGTCTATGCAAGCTCAACCTTAAAGATCAGACGACAGATAAATGCAGATGCTCCGCCCTCTCTCTTTAATTTTTTTCTTTCCTTTTACCTACTCGTCATACAGCGACCCGGACCTGTAGTGCCTTATCCCCACGAGAAGTCGCCGAAAGGTTTGGAAACATTTTGGGCAAACGTTTTGTTCTGAGGTTAACGCATATTACCAAGGGATGCCTTATTCGGCTCTCACCTATACAACGGCATTATATAGATACATTTTCGAAACGCGCACAGCCGCATCTGTTTGGTAAACAACAGGTCAGAAAACCACAACAAGCGTTCTGGAAATACAACGCGCGGCGGCAATACTTCAACATCTTTTAGAGTTACCCCTAGCGACCTGCGTGAGCAGTTCGCTGTGGAGGAATCCATGCATGTCTGGCTATTCACGCCACAATCATGGGCACGATCCTTATATCGATTATGCTGCTCAATCCGAAGAACATCCAGAGCGCGTTTACGGGTCGCATCACCCCGAGCTCCAACAAGTTGGTACGCCAGGTCTCGAATCTCTTCATCTCGGAGGGCATCATCAACAGCAGCAACAGCACCACCACCAAGTATTGCTAGATCCACACAGCATGGCCCACCACCAATCGCCTCAATATGGCGGTGGGCAGCAAATGAGAGGATATATAAATGCACCAATGCAGCAAGCATCTAGTGTAGGGAAAAGACCGAGAACTCATGATGAGTTGGGAATGGGGATGGGAGGAGTGTCGGGGGGCCACATGCATGGGCAGATGCAAGGCATGTCTTCACAAATGTCTCAACAAACGATGGGTGGTTACGGTGGCGGGCCTCAAGCTTTTCATAGTCATGCGTTGCCAAATCAAGGACCTCGAGGCGCAAAATTTCCTCGTCTTGGTGAAGCGCCGGAGTCGAGTATGATGTCGCAAGGTGCGCCTAGTGTGGTCGGCACTGCCGGAATGCCTCTGCCTGCTGCGAGACCACGGGGTCCAAAGTTGAAGTTTACTCCAGAAGATGACCAGTTACTGGTGGATTTGAAGGAAAATAAATCTTTGACTTGGAAACAAATTGCCGATTTTTTTCCAGGGCGTTCTTCGGGGACATTGCAGGTTCGGTATTGCACAAAGTTGAAGGCTAAGACTACTCAATGGACTGACGAAACGGTAAGTTACTCATTGATCTAGGTTCTTTGAATAATCAGTAACTGATAAAAACTCACAGGTTCAAAAACTTCGAACAGCGGTCCATGATTACGAGCAAGAAAAATGGCGCATCGTAGCCCAAAAAGTCGGAACTGGATTCACATCTACGGCTTGCAAAGATAAATGGACTGAACTTGTGAGTTTCCCCAAAGCGAATGCAAATGTGAAAAGTATTGGATAGGTTGGATCGAGTTGGTTGGGTTATATCCTGCGCACGGCGCAGCCTAAATGTTACATTTCTTTCATCACAAGTGATGCAGACACGGCAAGGCTAATCATTCGTTCATATATTAGATGCACCCAGATGATTCCGAATTACAATCACCAGAACCGGAAGACCTGCCTGAAGATTCTGAATATTAGCTTCACACGGACCGACTTTGGGCATCTTTAATTACCTCTCGCCTACCTATCAGCACAGACACTGTGTTCACAACACATATTCTCCAGATTAAACATAACGACTAAAAAGCCAAGTCGATTCAAATATCCATAATAGATTCTCATTTGTCGCACCACAGGCACAAACATTACACAATCTCAATATACACACAATACATAAAGAAATACGAAAGCGAAAATACAAACTAATACCGGATTAAAGCGACTGGATCGTCTTTGTCTTTACTTATTTTATGTTACTTATTTTTGGACTTGGATTGTCAGCTACAATCAATCCTCTTTTCATATGTCATGGGAGGAAAAGAGAGGGATAAGATAGGAGGAAGATAGAGGGAGCCTAATATACAGAGAGGCAAATTTCGAGATTCGAACAGAACACAAAAAAATATATCATTCATGATGAAGGAAGAAGGAAGAAAGGAATGAAGGTGTAATTGTACTACGGTGATGGAGGAAGAGAAGTGGGTAGTGGGTAGTGAGTGTTATTCTGTATGGCAATGGCATTGTTGGACATAGTTTTTAAAACTTCATATACCCCTTATTTTTGATATGATGATGATGGATTCATGGTTTGGATGGAATCGTTGAATTTTTTTGAATTTTTTATTTTTTGGGTATTTGATAGTTGATTTTTGATAGTTGGAATATATATATATATATTTATACATACATTTTAATAGTACTATGTTTTGATTTAAGTTTGGTTTTGATTTTCCTTTCTTCAAGATTTGAGATTCAGAGTGATTATGGTTATGGTTATGGTGATGATATAGCGTGAAGCAATGAAATAAATAGTAGAAACGGAAATGTGGGGGGAGGAAAGAATAAATGTATATATATATGTGTGTGTGTGAGGTACGAGTATATAAGATTAGATGATATGTATAGAAATTTTCTAATTGGTTTTTTTTTGGGTTTTTTTGGGGGAAAGTGTGCGGGATGGGGGCTGGGGATGGGACGGGGAAGTAGATAGGTAGTGAGTGGTTTGTTTGATTTTGATTTTGATTTTGATATTGATATTGATATATATAGGAATTAGTATTAGAGGATTTAGAGTTTTTATTTTTTTTATTTATTTATTTATTTATTTATTTATTTATTTATTTATTTATTTATTTATTTATTTATTTATTTATTTATTTAATATATTATGACAGCAAATTACTCTCATAAGAATAAGATCCGAGTTATGAAAACCCAAATAAGTTACTCCTGTGCTTTGAAAATTCGTCGGGATTTACTCGGGTGTTAGTTGGTTATTTAGAATGAATGTATGGCGCACGGAATCGATGGTCGAAATGCCAAGTGGGCGGAATGCCGGAATTTTATGGGAAGTGTGGAAGCGTGGAAGCGTGGAAGCGTGGGATAGGAGGAGGTTAGAATCTATGCTATGGTGGGAAGGTAGGTTCTATACTGTACTATAGATACTATAGATTCTACCTATTTTAGGCTAGATTCTAAATAAAATGGTATAAATAAAATGGTATAAGAGAGTAATTAAAGTGACATTTGATTTTCGTGGTATGAGAGTTATTTATTTCACTTTTATTGGTATAAGTGTAATTTACAGTTGGATATATCTATCTATCTGAAAGCTTAGATGAGGTTGGTTGGTTTTATTCTTATTTGAGTAGATTGTGGGTTATGGGTTATGGGTTATGGGTGTAACGATTCTGTACTGGAGGCAGCGGCTGCCTGAGGTTCGTCTGGTTGGTAGTTGTAGGTTAAGGCTTTATCACTAAGGTTCACTTGGAAGTGAAGTCGTTATTAGATCAAGTAGAATATAGGTAAACTAATTGATAACTAAGTTGAGCACGAAGCTCCTAAACTATGAAACTACTCTGATTATATATTGATTCCTTTCCTGGAGCCCTAGGGAGCCTATGCTCCTGGAGGCTCCATCACGTAATCCCATATAGACCTCAGAACACTAATCCTGGGACGATTCCAATCCTGGGATTGTATAGTTCCTAGGATAATAGTCCTGGGATGAATATTATCCTAGGATACTTTACTCTAGGACGAATCACATCCTAGGACACTTGTCCTAGAACTATATGGTTGCCTAGCCCTCCCTTCCCAAGATACTAATTATCCTGGGATCCTATTTATCCTAGGACTTTTATCCTAGGATTCCTTATTGATAAGGGCTTTCCTCAGAAACAGCGGCCCAAACCGACGTACTCGGTTTTATTGTATTATAATGAGTGTGATTCGTGACAATGGGATGGGATGGGAGAGGTTTTGTTTTATAAAAGGTTTTATATAGATGTTTTGTGAGATGTTTTTGTAGGATGTTAAAAATTGAAAGTTGAATAGATGGATTTGATTAGATAGATTAGATGTATTTAGTGAGTGGTGTTTTGTTTAAGGTTTAGTGTATAATGTTTAGCGTTTAGTGTTTTTGTTTAGAGTATAGTGTTTTTCCGCGGAATATAGTAAGTGTATTGTATATAGTGTTGTTGTCTGGAGTATAGTATGTAACCTTTCTGAAACTGAAACAGAGGCAGGGACAGAAATAGAAACGGAAACGGGAGGGGTGAGTGGCTGGGGTATGTATGTATGTGTGGTGTGTGTGGTGGGGTGGAGTGGGTGGGGTGAATATATAAGTGGTGGTGTGGAGTGGAGTGGAGTGGATAGATGGGTGGATAGATGAGTAGATGGATATGGTAGGGTTGAGGTTGTATGTTATGTATTTATTAGAAATTTATAAGTAGGTTGTGTTTCAAAAAATTTAGAATTCTAGAGGGAGAATTGGAGGAGTTTATCGAGTGGGAGGTTTCTGGAGAGGGGAATTAGGAATTGGGGGAGGGGGGGCATGGGACGGATGGCTAGAGGATGTGGTGATGGGTTTACTTAGAGAGTGTATATTGTGATATGAAATATTATAGAACTACTTCATAGTGTTATTTTATAATTGATCATTGATTATAAATGTAATTTTTAATATTTAAAAAAGAGAAGTAGTTGATGTAGTGAGTTTAGTATGATTATTATTATTTTAGATTTTAAATCAGAATATAAGGATTAAAAATTGATATTAGAGTTTTAAAGAGATTAAAGAGATTAAATATATATGTATATATATATAAAAGAAATTATTCTTAGATTGTGAAAAGTGAAATAAATTACTTTTATATCTCTTAGACCGCATATATTTTATTTCATTTTTTGTATTATTAATTAGATTAAAATCTATTTTATAATTCTATAATACGAGTACTTGGAATTGAAATGTATATATAATATTTTTAATAAATCTAAAGAATAGATTTTATAATACAGAGTATAAGAATAAAATCTATAATATAGAATTTAATTCTTCAGATTAGATTAGATCCTAAATGATATGAAAGTAAAATATTATTCAATTTGAGGTGTAAGATTATATACTATGTTTTCTGAGATATAATATGCCGTGGTATACTCGAGTATGGCTGTGAGTGGTGAGTTCTGAGTGACGGGTTTAGAATATGTGGTTTGGAGTGAGGGTTCTGGATGGTTTGAAATATTGAATTGATGATTTAGAAAGGATTGTAAACGAGGATGGGGGATTACCGCGTTGATCACCTAGTAGAATGATTATAACCCGTCATACTCTTTTACTTTAACGCTCACGATACCCATATCTACGACCATGATACCATTTTATACACAATTTGTAGGGCACCAGCCAGCTTAGCAAGTGTCAGAGGTTATAGTAAATTATAATTGGCTGCCATTCCTAGGAGCTTAAAGTAGTGTAAGGTAAATGTTGGTATCACTTCGCTGATACTATTTACATAATACTATTATAGTATTGTGTGTTGTTCACTCATACTACCCACACTATAAGGAATGAACTATTTGTGTGAAAGGAGAAGGAGCTAGAGTGCGCTAGTTCTATGGCCCCCTTTATGAGGTTAGCCACATGATGTTCCAATAGTAAGATCTAATATATAACAATGTGTTTTTGGACTTGTTGAGAGGATATGATGATTCCAGGCATAAATGATTGACAGAGCAGTAGCAAGGTAACGACTGAAATGAACAGACTGCGGAGCTTACCCAGACATTCTGAGATTCAAGAAAGGAAATCTCTATGCCAATCCACTGGTGATATTTCTAGCTATAGCAGCATAGATCTATCCGTACAAATCCACGACATCGAAAAAAATGTCCACTATATTCCTCACTTTTTCATCGACCAAAGATCTCAATCGAGTCTTGATCATAAGAAGGCATTCACGCTCATACTCTGCCATTCTCATGAATGCACCAGACGCTCCACAATGTTCAAACTCGGGCATAATAGCACTTTTGAGGTTCCTCTCTACTTTATCCGGTGTCAGCAATCCATAATCGTTGTACATTCGGCACATCACAGCAAGATATCTGACCAGCTCTGCCGAAAATACTTGGTAAGGGCGGTGGGAACGGGTCATCTTTCTTGCTGATGCAATCCGGCACGATAAATAGTCCCAAGAATAAGGGCAAGATGACTGGACTGTGGAAATATTGCGTACCCAGTCCCAATAGGTTCTTGATGCTGGAAAAGTCACGGGCGTGTTAGCATTTTGTACTGGAAGTTGGGCGAAGCTTGCGTTGTCGCTTAAATGCGTGAGATATGCCAGGAGAAAGTTCTCCAATTATTTGCTCAAATAAGCTCAAGTCGCCTAGGAATCATTTTGGATGGAAGGATGGCGTAAAAGGTGGGTTTTGAGGCGGAGGAGAATGGCTCGGACATCATTTGTGGAATCATCTAGTATACTATCGTCGGAGCTCAAGAGAGTGATGATGCCACAAGAGACTGGAGAACTCTCGCGAGGAGACAAAAGTCGTGTTCCAGAGTGGCCTTTGAAAACAAATCTCTAACTAAACATCATACCCCAAATCGGGTCCGTCTCAAGGAATATCCCTTTATTATTATAACCAATCCATGTAAAAGGAGTACACTCTAAATACTTGTCTTCTGACAAGTAGATATGTTTTGCCTGGAAAGTCATGGACCATATTGTGTTGCTCTAGCATCTTTAAAAGCGTAGGGACCAGAATCCCGAACCAAAATGAATACAAGATCTGACATCCCACATCTGCAACTGATGTCTCAAATTGTCTTGTGCCCTGAGTATGCGGGTATAAATATCTGGCGGCAACACGGAGTAAGAGAGGTTATTAGGAGTGCGATGTGATACAAAAGCCAACAGAGCGGCCACGGTGTTCAGAATGCCATCCACCTGCGAGGCATAGGACTTTCAGGAGCCATTGAGCTTGGGCATCAATTATATGCTGAAAGGCTCATGGAAAGAGCCAATGTCTAACGTAACTCCATCAACATTTTTCGAGACCATAGACACCTATGCCGTATTATAGATAAAGGCAGACAACGATCCATAACCGTATACTCAAAACGACGTATTGACTAGACTGCCGACTAAAATTTGGCTTCTAGTACATAGCCCCTTTGGAGATAATCAAAGAGCATTTCTGCACGGTGGCGAAATGTTGATAGGAAGCCCCTGAAGAGTGGAGTGTACCACTTGTTCCTGGCCTGTGGAATTTTGCGGCGGAAGATAGCATGGTACAATCTCCATAGCTGGCATTCTCTAACATACATATCCCTTCTATCATTCTTTTATGATTACAATCAAGAGTAAGAAGGGGACTAGTGAAATGAAAGGAAAATCAAATGTAATGCGAAAACTTAAATAAATGATATTATATAGAATGAGCGCGATGGGCAGCCCAAAGAGCTAGTCCACATACTACTTGTTTTAGCCCGGATCCAGAGATCGAGCATGCTTAGTATGTTGTCTGCGCCCAGCCGGCCAACGGTAAGGGAAGGAAGTGGAGAGGAAGACTTTTCCAATCGTTCACTCACTCCTGCTTGCCTAAGCAATTCCAATACCATATAGCCACTTGATGAAGGAAGAGACGGCCAATAGAAGTAGCCCCCCTTAAATTCCAAAACAAAATCACTGAGATTGCGGGATGCCTCTCCTTTTGCGCGACCGAGGCCTTCAATAGTCTTTTTAAGTAATCATGTTAGCGTCGAACACCGACGTAAGGTTTGTTCCTCCTCGCGTTAGCACGGTCGTATATAGTCTAATGGACGATCTGGAGTTGTACGGGTAACTGCATGCATTCATATTGTATTCACTTTTGGTGTTGTCTGAGATGAGTAAAATTCTCGAGAATGATAGCATTCTTCTCGAATAGCCCACGGAAATTTTGATTGTTCTTCGGATAACCCTCAAAATTGTTTCTTAGGATTTCTGAACGACCTATGTGCTGTTCTAACCTTTCCTACCTGCCAAGCAGTGATCTTTTGAGAATGTAAGTTTCCAATTCGCTACTTGTGTGTCATGGAGCGAGCTACGCTCAATCGAATATCTGGAGTAGATGTGTAACAGTAGGAAAACCTAATAACTATGGAAGAAGTGGCAAAGAGGCAGAGTAACTTGCACTAGAAAACTCAAAAGAATTTGTACTGCATATCTGATCTCGGATGATATTCATTGCTCCTTAGGACTTCAATGATCGGAATAGAACAAAAATATGAGAGAATGATTTGTCTTATCTGATGAAAAGAAGAGTATATGTTCTTCCTTGTCATGTCTTTAGATAGCATATTAAAAGGTATGTCGAGGAGGTAAGGGTTCTTTGAAAGAAGGGCCTCTGATGGATTTTGCCTGGGGGTAGTTTATTATCTGTATCCCCAAGTAATCGCACTTCAAAAGAATCTCTGTAGGACCGAAAAGAAAGATAGAATAGAAAAACCTGTTTAACTATATATGTAGAGCACAAGGAGCTCTTGAACGATCAAACAATTGATAATATTAAATGAGGCTTGAGACTTTGACAAAGACTATTTTGACAAATTCTGGGGGGAAACTCTTAAAGTCCCGAGAGCTGTTTCGTGCATTCAATTCTGCAGGTAATGAATGCAATCGGATCGAGGCAAGTAGCAGCCAACTAGAGACAATAAGGTACCCAGTCAAAACTCTACATTTCGCCGCGAGTAGCAAACCTGAGTGGAAAACTTTGCCAATGAAAAGTACTATTGCACGTCGCTGTCCCCAGAGACCTGCTCTTTCCCATTGAAACGCAGCTCCGTATACTCTTTAGAACTCCTCCAAGTTCAAGGCATATGTTAAGAAGAAGAAAAGGTGTCTGTCTATTCCTGAACGAATCAATTAAAAAAGTTGAGGTGCTGATTTAACAGCATTTAGCAAAGAAAGCACAATTTTTTTCCATCCTCAATCCCAAACCACCCCACCTTCCCGTTTGTTTACACTGCACACGTGATACCCCATCCACTCGTGCATCCCACGCAGAAACCGTCGGCCCAGCTTAGTAATCACAAACTAGCGTCTCCCGACAAGCAACTTCACGAAATCATCAAAATTACCTACAAATCGTACCACCGTCCGCACCCCCAATCGACACACCCGCCATGTTTCTCCAACGCTCAGCCATTGCTGCTGCTCGCAGAGCAGCCGTTGCCCCCGTCGTGAGACGCAGCTTTGCTACTAGCATGATTAGAAGTATGTGTACTCCCGATCCCATGTATCCGGAAAACTAGGTTTGGGCCGCGGATCCTGGGTTGGAAAGGTAGCTTGCGTATGAATTGATTGCAGGACTAATTGTTATGTATAGGAGAAGCCGCGCCACCGGCCGCATCGGGCGATCGAAAGATTAAGAAGTTCGAAGGTGCGTTTGTTCGCAAACCCTGGGGTTGTCTGGAACCATGCGTAGGGAAATGGGAGAGGAAAGATGGGATAAATGGGCTGATATGTATACGCACGACCTACAGAAATTAAGTCCGAAGCTGATCTCGTCGGGCCCGGTGCCTTACCCGGAACTATCCCTACCGATCTCGAGCAAGCGACTGGTCTCGAGCGTCTTGAGATCTTGGGAAAGATGCAGGGAGTGGATATTTTCGACATGAAGCCTTTGGATGCTTCCAGAAAAGGTACGCATACATGCTTTGCCTAGGAGGAACATTAGGATGTGGCCGTTGCGTCGAGTTTTGAAGGATGAAATGAATGAGACGGATGGGATGAATGAGGACGGATTTGCTGATTGGTGAGAGACGTTTAGGCACGTTGGAGGACCCAATCATTGTCAAGTCCTTCGGTGACGAACAATATGCCGGTTGTACTGGATACCCAGTTGACTCGCATGTTACTATCTGGCTTACAGTGCGTCTATGGAACCTTTCTCTTCTTTTTTCCCACATCCCACATCCCACCTTCAACCCCTTCCTTAAATCAATTTTAAATTCTAACTCCGTCTTCCAGATGTCTCGCGACCGTCCCATCGAGCGTTGCCCAGAGTGCGGAAACGTTTTGAAAATGGAATATGTTGGTCCACAAACGGATGCTCACGATCACCACCACGATCACCACGATGATGGACACCACAACTACGAGGAGCCAAAGACCTTTGCTGATTTCGTTCGTCCGGAATACAGATAAATTGAGAGAGAATGGGGTTCGGGTGCGTTAACGATGATAGGCGAGTGTAGAAATGTAGAATAGTAAAGCGCGAAGTTGACGTATTCTCATTGCTTTCCACTAACCATGCTTAATTTGATCACATTGAAGGTGCGCTCATGATTGATTTTCAACGTTTTCAAAGCTTCAATTCTGAACTGCCCATCTTCATCTCCTTTTCAATTATTTTATTTGGTATGGAATTGCTCCGGTACTCTATTGTAAGGCACAAATTTCCCTGTGATTTTGTCCACCTCTCCCGCCCCATTCTTTTTTGAAGCGAACCAAACCCCACGAATCTCCAGCAAACTAACTAGCGCTCACACTTCCAAGTCTCCCATATCACAGCCAGCCATTTTCCGAGCTCCAACGTATAAACCGGTAAATTAAAAAAAAAACTAGAAAACCCAATCGCTAACCTCCAAACATGCTTCATTTACGCTCGAGTCGTGAATCATCGTCGCAGTATGCATGTGCATTATAAACATCTAAACAGCAAAGGCCAAATTCGCAAGGTGTGTGACAAAATCAAGGGTATTGTGAAAGGAGCGGTGATTCTATCGGGTAGGAAATCTCAACGATGCTGGATATAAAAGAGCACATCAAGTCCAGTAGACTGAAGTGAAACGGAAAGAGCTCCTTTGCCACCATTACATGCAATTTTTAACGGCGGCGGTGGAGAGATATATAGTAAAAATGTCTCCATATTAGTTTGAGGCGAATTGGAAACACATTCGAAAGAAAACCTCAAGATATTAATGTCATTCAACGGCTGTTTGACTTGTCCAACTTGTCGACACCGGCTTTGCCGTCAGATTTGTGATTCCCCGTTTGCTTGTCTTCATCTGATTTGTGGCCATCTGAATCTAAGCTAGAGCTAGATTTAGAACTGGCACTGTCATCGTTGATTCGACTCTCCGGAGTTCGAGTAGGGGCTCTTGTCGCCAAAGTGGATGCGACGAGTGTTCTATTGCTGTGATTATCTCCCTCGTATTCGCTTACTTCCGTACTGCCACCGTTGACCTTGCTAGAGTGACTGCCAGGAGTCTGAATAGAAGCTGCTTCACTGAGAGCTCTGGCTCTAGCTACCATCTCGGAAGCTTTTTCAGCTGCTCGTTCGGCTTTGATTTGCTTCCTCCACATCTGTGCATATCGACCCTTCTTCAGTAAGAGCTCGTTATGGGATCCAGCTTCAGCGACTTGCCCAGCATGAAGAACCAATATTTGATCTGCATTGGTGATGGTGGACAATCGGTGCCTATAGTGGCATTGATTAGTATAATGCAGACGATAAAGGATTTGATTAGAGCTCTTACGCAATGACTAGCATAGTACGGCCTTCGGACAAAGTCTTTAATGCTTCTTGTATGTGTTGTTCAGTATCAGAATCTAATGCGGCAGTGGCTTCATCAAGCATGATGATCCGGGGATTCTTGATGATGGTTCGTGCTATCGCCACTCGCTGCTTCTCGCCACCACTGAGACGAAGACCTCGCTCACCAACCTTCGTATCGTAACCATCCGGAAACGCCAATATCTTATCATGGATTGATGCAGCTCGGCATGCATTGTAAATATCTTCATCAGTCGCATCTTGGTTGGCATAGCGGAGATTATACATAAGAGTCTCATTGAAAAGAATTGTGTCCTGTGGTACAACACCAATGTGGTGTCTTAGCGAATCTATGGTTATATCCCTGATGTCGTGGCCGTCAAGTTGGATGCTACCATTCTGGGTATTGTAAAATCTAAAAAGTAACCGAAAAACAGTAGATTTTCCTCCTCCGGATTCTCCAACAAAAGCTGTAGTGGTGCCCGGTTTGCAGGTAAAACTCAAGTCCTCCAGGGCAGGCTTGCGGGTATCATAGGAGAATTTGACATGATTGAAATCAATTCGACCTTCACATGCTGGCAGTGGCTGAGCACCTGGCTCATCCACAACAGTCGGCTCCTCTTTGAATAGTTCAAGAAGACGTTCGCCACTGATCATGGCGCTCTGAACTCCTCGATAGAAAGATCCAAAGAAATTTAGAGGCTGTTGAAGTTGGCCCATGTATGTGATTAAAGTCACAAACTGCCCCACTTGACGTTTACCAGTGGTAACTTGATATGCAGCGATGAAAGAAGTTACAAGAAGTCCAGCCATGAAGACCAAGTTTTGACTAATGTTAAGGATATTCAAAGAGATGGTTACTTTGAATTCCATTTTTTGAAATGCCGAGACCGCCTGTCGGTAACGATCAAATTCATAAGTTTCAGCATTGAAGTATTTAACGGTCTCATAAGACGTCAAAGAGTCATTCTTGACAGCATCCTCCTCACGGCTGAGGTTTTGCATTTGTCGACGTTGGTCCGATCGCCATCTTGCCATTCGGATGGTAAGGTAAAGGTAGGAAAAGGTGATGATGCTAACCACGAGAGCGTAGTATGCGTCGAAGGCCAATGCAAAATAACCAATAGCTACGCCAAGATCAAATATCATTGGAAGTACCTGGAAGGTCACTTGCTCAAGGAAATTATTGATGGCGTTACCCTTACTAAGTGCTGATAGGACTTCTCCGGTGCGCTTCCCGAGATGAAAATCCAGACTCAGACCATGGACATGCTCAAATGAGGCGGTGGTCAAAGCCTTGTATGAGTACTGTGAAATTGGAATCCACAGAACCGATCTAGCAGCCCCTAAAATTCCGGAAGAGCCTTGAAGAAATTTGAAAGCAATGAGTAGAGAAATTGACAACCACGGCATCGTGACCTCGTTGTCATCATCGCCAGTAAGCGCATCGGTGACCTTTCCGACTTGCAAAGGGACCGCGATGTTCACTATCCGTTGCATAACGACAAGCAGGAAGCAAACGACTACTACTATTTGCAAGCGAACGGATCTAGCCGGCCATAAATATGGAAAGAAGAGTGAATATCCTTTCAAATACTCCCACCACGTCTTCGTTGTAGCCGTTGTTGGTTTGTAAAAGGCCGGCACTTCGTCCACACGCTGCTGACCAATCGGTCTCCCTTGAATGTCGACGCTTTGTACGGCGGAACCATTCGCAGTTGCATGTCCATTCAACGATAAGGAGTCTGCAGCAGATGCATTTGCAATTGAACCATTCCCGGAAACATGACCGTTCCCATTCGCTCGACCATTGAAAAGGAGAGGGCTATTCTCGTCAGGCTCACTGCTACTCTGCCGACTTGCATTTTTGCCTTTGAATGAGCGTTCAAGGGTGAAGACACAATAAAAAGCTACGCAGAAGAAAAGTAGAACTACCCGAATTGCATCGAGTACAAGCTCAACAATTTCCCATTGGGTTGCATATTTGTGAAGTTCCGGATCGTATGTAAGCAGTGAGTTGAGTTCCGGGTGAGCTGAGGTATATAACGATAACGAAGCGGCAAAAAGCACAATTTCAATAACCAGCGCAACGAACCATGTAACCTGATGTGCAATTGAGGGTGAGGGTGTTGTGTCGACTAAGGAAATGAGAAAGACGCTGTAGAAAAAGAGAGAGGCGCAAACATATATCTGCATTCAACAATAGTCAGTAGCTGTTTCATCCTGAACATAAACTGGAAGAGTGAATACTCACAGCAGTTGCTTCGCCACACCACCAACCACTCTCCCGTTTATCGAGGGCATGTACCACAATGTTGATCGCATTGCCGAGAAACGTTGCCAGAATACCAGCCGAAAGCCAGAGAAATAATAATTTCCGAACGGGACTGAAATCTTGCAGCTTAAGCCTATCCTTATCTTGTTTTGTCCTCCTAACAGACCGCGGTAAAGGTTTTCCGCCAGGACCTGTGAGCGTCGGCCCAGATTCATCAGAAGATTCTGCAGTTAAGATGCTGTTTGTGACGAATGAGATAAGAAAGACGACCAAAAGAATCCATGGATAATTGAAGTGCGCGAGATCCAAAATTGTTGCTGTGGTATAAGTACCCATTCCAATCGGATGAGTACCAGAGCTCGAGCTCAAGTACTTATCGACGCCCGCCATTACAATTTATATTAATTTAAAGTCTCCCCTTCCTTCCCTCATCAGTATACCGGGTTGAAAAGCGATCGTGGATAGCTCATGACCCTTTCGACTGGGACAAGCTTATTCTGTGGTTTGTATCTCGAGGAGCGCGGTGCCGGAGTGGCTGTGGCTGGCTGGCTCTGTGGTGATACCGAGGTATTAACGACTGAAATTGGACTGATACGCTGATACCTAAAGGAAATTCAAAGATGTATGATCAGCGAAATGGATTTGATTTATGTGAATTCATCTGCGATTTGCGGTGTAACCAACAAATGCAGTTGTCGAATGAAAAAGATGATCAACAAATAGATGTGAATGTGGATGTAAATAAGTGATGGTGGCGGAGATGATGGTGGGGAATCTTGGCTCAAAAAATAGTTTAATAGTCTCGTACTAATACCAGATTCCTATTTTAAAGTTTGGTACTATGAAAGTGAGGATAAAAGTAGGTGTAAGATGGAAGATGGAAGATGGAAGACGAAGTGGGAAGATGAGGGAGAAATAGAAGTAAAGGTAGAAGTACAAGTACAAGTAGGGGAGACTGATGTGATGTGGTGAGATGAGATGAGATGAGATATACACAACAACAAGATAGTAAGTAACGAGTAACTTGAGTTGATGATTTAAAAAGGTTAATATATCAAGATATGAAGTGATGTACTTCGTCCCGTGGGTACTTTTGAATGTTGAAAAGTTAAGAAAGGTATAAAAACATCAAGCTTCCGAAGAAAGGTACTGAGGTAGTCTGTACTTTGGTGATGGTTGTTGATGTTGATGTTGATGTTGACGTTGACGTTGATGTTGTTGATGATCATCTAGACTTCAAAGAAAGAAATATATAACTTTTGTTTTTAATATCTTACCTTTGCTCTCGCACGTTTTAAACAAAACTCTTTATACTCTCTTTGACCTCTTTCCACTCCTACTCATCAAGTTCCCAATATGTCCTCCTCAACAAGTTGTCTTTCTCAATAACTCTTTCTTGGCTGGCTTTTGGTAATTCCAGTTTGGGAATTCCAAATCTTCTCAAATTTTTCTGAATTAAATCAGATATCAAATATTGGGACCCGGATACCTGTATTCGGGAGTGTGAATGCGAACAATAGATGCGTCAGTTCTGCGCAAAGGTGTGAAAAGAGTGCAGGGAACTTGATGGAGAGGAAGAGGCACATGCAACATACAAAGCCCAACAACGCCTTGAGGAGTACTTATGTTAATCAAATATATTGATAAAGTCTGGATGAATATAAGGGAAAAATAAATAAATAAAGGGTGATTCCGTCCCTCGAATCGTTCTTGATTGAACTTTGGTATGTTTAATGATTGGATGAAGGGGTGAAGTGGGTGAAGTGGGAGAAGTTTCTTATATTGCAAATGCAGTGAGTGCAGAGAATGTATTTCGTACTGTATTGTGGATGTGGATGTGGATATGGATGTAGATTTGAATGTGGATTTAAATGTGAACCTGATGAATGTGAATGTGAATGTGATTGTGATTGTGATTGTGAATATTGTTGAAAGTAGTGTGGATTTCGTAGGTACAATGCGACTGTACAATCTCTTCTCTCTGATTATTAGACTTTCGAGCTCCGCTTCTTTTTTTTTCTTCCCTTTTTTCCTTTTGCTTGTCTTTGTTTTCTTCTCGTATTGTCATATCTGTTAGATGTTTCGTACTATCCTTCTAGTAGTTGATGAGAGCCTCCTCATTTCTTTGACCGCCAGCAGAGCACAGGCATGAGAGTCAAGCAAGGCATAGTGTGCTCCGGGCCCATATGAATTAGAGCGTCGCTACCGGTATAATGTCCACCAATGGGGCAGGAGATGTTATGGTAACTTGCTTGATGAGGGCTCCTATGCGCTTTGAATTGCTCCATCAAATACAAAGAGGAAAAGTTTCCTGAACGATGAAGGCTTTGTTGGGAGATTGAAAGGTAAGCTGAGGAAACAGACGGGAAATCACTCCACATAGAGTTTAAGGTTGTGATTTGATATTATACACTGCATAATTGGCCTACCTAGCTACCATTTTTTTCGTCGATGCGACCCATACATCATCAACCGTATAGGTAGGAGAGTATGCAATGTGTATCATGCATCGATGTATGTGGTTGGCGACTCGTGTAACAGGGACATACGATACCGGACAATGCAGCAACGATGCTCAATGTGGTCCAGATATGGCTGAGGTTATTCGGTAATTCGTAATCTTCCATTCACGAGCATTCTTGGCTCCTGGTAAACATCGGGATGGGGTCCAAAAGTAGGTTGTTCATGGAAATGGAATGGAGAGGGAGAGGGAAAGGGAAAGGGAGAACTGGGGACAATCATGGGCTTAATGGCATTAGGTTTCAAACATCATACAAGTCATGAGTGAGTGTGAGTATGAGTATGAGGTGAGGGTATAGCAGTTCATATTATAGGGGGCCCGTTGACGTTACGGAAGCAGCGTTGTAACCTACCCGCGCTATGATGAAAGAAAGTTCTCGGTAAACAGTATTGTTATTTTTATTTTTCTTACTTTTGTTTCATTGCCTTGCACATTAAAAGGTACAATATATATAGTACTGAATACAAGAAAGGGTAGAAGAGTATAGGAGTACGAGAGTACGGGAGTACAAGAGTACAAGAGTACAAGAGTACCAGACCAGAGTACCAGAGTTCGAGAGTACGAGAGTACAGAGAACAAGAGCACAAATTTCAAAGGTAATTGAGATCTGTCTGATCGTATCGACTACTACCTAAGAGGTACCCTGGAGGGGATCATTGTATAGTATTGGGTATCATCTACCACACGCTTAGCATTCTCTTTCCCTACAAATTGCTTCTCTACCGGTTTTGTCACGCAGAACCCCCCCGGGAATAAATTGGTGGATGAAGGCCTGGACCTGAGCGATCTCATGGCACCACCAATCCACAAGTTGACACTCACACATACCCCCCTCTCCCCCCCCCAAGCCACACACGGTCTGAGCGTCCATCTGCTCTGCTACCAAATTTCGGTTGCTCTGCAGGAAAAGCCCCACTTCTGCCACATCCCATGAATCCCCATCACTTCAACCACTTCCCACTTCCATCCCTGACACAAAACTTCCGCTAGAGCACTCGAGAATGAATCAGGATCGACTGCATGTCAGATATTAGTTTACTGACACGTGGTAGGCCATTCGTCTAAATGTATCATGTACTGTTCTCACTCATCATGTACTCATGAGAGCGGCATGAGAGCGGAGTAATGATTACTGCTGCATTTGTATATATATCTCGCCGGTTTACTCAAACTTCTCGGAAAGTGACGGTGTACCAACCGCTATGTATAATATCTATCCATATCAGGCTCAGCGTCGCTATTGATTGTATGAACGACTGCATGGTTACTACTCTGCTCTGCGACAGTATCTTAAAATATGCCTGCCCTCGTGAACCTTCTTCAAATCGGCCGGGGAAATGGAGAAGTCGGTTCCATGAACAGCACGATAATTTTATCTCCAGGCAGAGCACTTTCAAATCCGACTGACCCATGTAACCGCCTGCATCTTTCAAGCATTAGGCATTAAACATAGAGCGTCAGTATCAAGCACATACGTATCATTGTTAAAGTACGGCACTGCACAGTACGGTGTTGATTCTGGTAGCGAATTCCGATCTGGCTTGCGGCAACATCTTCTCCGACATTGGCGTTCCTTTACCCCTCGTGTCACTCGCAAATGCACCAAAGAATGGTAAACATTTCCTATGTACCCCGGTATTTCTTTTATTGCCAATATGTCAAAAACTCCAATTCTGCTGCATTGCTGCCGTCGGGCAAATATCATACATATGCCACATATGGCGGGATTGGGCATAGCTGCCGTGCCACTCGGGCCGGCCCCGCAGATGCAAAATACTTTTTCTAATCTAATAACCTATATTACATACAGTACTCTAACAATATAATATGTATACCTTCCAATAATGCGAAGAGGGTGTGATTGTCCACCTTTCCCCCCATGGTCATAAGATTATCAATATCGGCATGCCATTTTACCTCAGTTTCGATCGAGATTGGCGGTGAGACTTTTGGAATGGCCTGCTCGAGTGGATTTCCCTTGTCAAGTTTCTCTTACTTCTCTTCCTCCTTACAAATTCATGTACCGGTACAATGTAATCATCTCAGATACTAGAGATGCAAAGGTACTAGCCTTAATTTTAGTTCTAGTCCGCGTATGTAAAAAGGTACATACCTAGGCGATGTTATTAGATGTACTTCGCCTACGCATACTTTCTTCGAGAAGAAAGATGACTTATTGTGGGGTATATTTTCTTCTTTCTTTTCCTGCAGCCACAACATGCTTGCCACCTCATATTCAACAGAAAATACCCAGTAGGTGAACTCAACTTCGTTTTTCAAGACTGCTAAAGCTTCAAGTCCATCTATCTCATAAGTGTGAGGTAAAAGAGGCTCGAAATAAGGAAAATCAGGCTACGCACTTCATTTCTAAAGAGCATCTTCTCTGATCTCTATACCTCACCGATTACCTCTCAGAAAAGACACAAGTCCAATCGGCGATCAGGGGTGATCAATACATCTTGTTCGCATTTGTTTACAAGATCCGGATCCGGATCAAGTTATCATTCCTTACTATACATTTCCGCATCTTATCGGCTTTGCCGCTTACTCATGTTAGCAAATACTCTTGCATTTCCGTCGCTATCACATTTTAAACACATGGTCTAGACAGAAACCTGTCCGATCTGAAGGGTTCACTTCCTCTTCGAATCTTTATCCTGGCCAACAATTGGCACCTTTAAGGCAGATAGTCATATTCAGATAATTCTAGATTTCCATCGGCCTGTAGTCTTTACCTTGTCATGTTCGAACTTATCCCTCGAGTCTGACAAGTCGAAAGGTAGTAGGATATTTGTGCCAACCTTGCAATGCGAGTCTTCGACCTGCTCTTCCTTTCACTTGTAAGCCCGATAGGCCACACTGCAAAGTTTATTAAATTATTGCAAAGTTTATTTAGTGATGGGATATGAATTATTTCATTTCATTACGAATGTTTCTCCAGGTACAATTCCTGCTGCATATATCCCCCAATGTTACCATGAAATATTTGCACCTTCCCGCATCAATCCATGCTGACATCGGCACATGCATATCGCGAATGCCCACCTCCGCGAACCATATTCACGATCTGTGCCTGCATATGTGACAGCTCTATTTAGTCCACTCTTGGTTCGCATCTGCACTCCTCATCATACATGAAAGAGATGAGGAGAACGTTACTTTATTGCACAATACATTGTAATTACAGTTCGTATCCACGCAAACATCGGGCATGGCAGATACTAGTTTAGGAAGCCGGCCGCTATCCAAATATGTGCCTACCATTAAAGACACGGCTCACCAGTAGAGAAAACTCATCGTCAATGGCTCATTGAATTGCCAAGCCACCGGCATGTAGTTTGCGCGCCACCGCACATATATCACACGTCTTTGCCCGAGAACCGGTACCACTATCTCAAGTCCTACGGTTCACAGTGAAAGTATTGCAAGAAAGAGGCACAACACACGACATCTCGGCCAACAGTTTGACTTTTCCAGCTACCCGGCGAGTTGCCGATGTTCATGCTTCTCCCCGTGCGACATCTGAATCACTTTGGTAACCAGAGAAGGTCGCACAAGGAATCCGCAAGCGAGTTTGCATGATTATTTCACAAACCAAGGCCAAAAACCGATAAATTTCCCACATTGTGTTCCCATGTACTTTATTTTGTGTAACGGCCTCGAGAGGCATCCACGCAAGCATGTCATCTAGACATTCGCAACAACATCATCTCATCTCTCCCACAGTATCCTCTTATCCTGTCAAAATCCTATCATATTCTATGCTCCTCCACATTGAAGTTTGCAGTCTCCAATACTCTCTCATATCAGCCTACTCTCTTCACATGTCACAGCAAAATCCACCTGATTCTACATGTGCGATCAATTCCCCGCACTCTTTCCTTGTATTTGTGATATCTTTACCGCCTTTTCGAACATTTCCAAGTTTTGCATTCAGCTGCAACTGCAGCTTTTGGATTTGAGGTGATAGATGATGGGTTGAGCCGCATGATAAGGCAGAAATCTGTAGCATTGATTAGTGGGTACGTAGAAAATTCGCGAATATCTAGATTATTTCTATTCATTGTTGCGAGAAAGACTCTTTTCCTCTGAATCTAGAAATGATCAATTCCATGCTGCGGTTTCAGAGCGTGCTCTCACTGGAATACCTATCATGAAATTGGTTATGTTTATATCATACTCAAGTTTAACCTTTTGCTTGTGAAGCCTAATGTTCCAATGCACAAGTTTCATTGGTCATTAGATGTAGTATTGATAGTTTTCTTATTATTCAATTCAGTATATGTAAATCTAGATTATACATCAGTTGATTATCAGAAGGCTCTTCGAAATTATGAATAAGGCATTAAAGTTGCCCAACACGACGCGAACGATTTTAATTACTCTGCCATCAATTTCAAATACTAAATCTTCACATCTCAAACATCGCTATTACCAGCACTGTTAACAATCTCATTCAATCAAAACCACATATCCTATTCATCATACTCATCACTTCCAGTCCATGAACCCCTTTTATCCATATCTCCTGTCCGTTCACCCACCCAGCCAATCTCAAATTCTAATTCATACTATATATACATGTGTATATAAGATTACATAGTCGACTAAGGTTATATAAACCCTAAACCCCAAGAAACACCCCCCAAATAATCCTAAACACGAATTACTCCAAAACAAGACCTCGATCCCAATCGTAAAGATATTTAACATATAAGTATAAATATACCCTGGACACAACCTCTAGAGATATAAAATTTATAGTTTCGACAGCTAAGATTCATCATTCTCGTCTTTTATATTTATAATTGAATTTTCCATTTATAAATGTAGAAGATATACATTGAAATCGGGAGAAAATTCACGACTCGGTGATAAATCACGTTGAGTTGTACTTCATTTGGCGGATCTCTAGAAATTATCAGATACTGTATAGCCTGGACGTCTTATTTGCTAGTGCGATTATGCATTTACAATTTATCTAAGTTGTCGCATTTGCGCATTCTTTCTAGCTTCGATTATCATCGTCTGATATGATCTCACGCTATGTATGAATACAAGTGCTCAATAGGTCCAAGCAAGCATGCAGCTCCTTTCATAGTCCACTCTCTACTCTCCTCATATTTTATCTGGCCTACCCAGATCTAGGAAGAAAATAGCATACTACCACCTTTCCATCTACCCCGCCTCCAGCTCCCAAGTTCCTCATACGAGGAAGCTTTTGACATCTTCATCAGCTCCAGGTCACTCATCTTAATTGTTGGCAGATCATCCTTCTGCCAACTAACGGCGGGTTTGGGTGTGTAGAATTTAAATTCTGCTACTCCTGTTTCGAGGCTGAATATTTTCGACATCTTCTGGCTATCTTCATCTTCATCTGATTCGAAGATGTTTTCGACGCTTTGGATCTGCGAGCTTGACTCATGAGGCGATATTGGATGGAAGACCAGAAGCGCGGTTTCATGACTATTTTCACGTGCGAGATAGAAATGAGTGAACTCAAGATATTACTGTGAGGACGAAGGTCCGGATGAAGCTGGAAAAGGGCAGCGGTGTATTAGTGGGTGGTTTTCTTGATTTAAGATCGTTGTTCTGGATAGTCGATGTTATGGGAGTTACACTGTTAAAGAGCGATTAATCCAATCCAGAAGGAATTCCCATGTAGTTCGAGAATGCCATATGTCTTGTAGGCAATACTGATGCAGTTAGCAACGATGAATCTGCGCTAATTTTTGCAATTCATCCCGCTGACAGGAGTGACGCTTGAAGAGAAGCAGTTTCTTGGGGACTTACAAGACTCCGGAGGGGAAACATAATAAATGGCCTGCCACTTTCGCGGGACATATTCAATGGGAGTTGTTCCCGCCCCTGACCCGAGTGTGTGAGGGTGTGGAATGAATGCGCAGATACTTTTCTTTCTTACAGTAGTCCTACTTGTACCTGTTTCCTTGAATTTACTTGCCTAATCTTATTGAAGATACGTAGATGATTTGTTAATCTAGAGTTTTCTCTGATCTGATGAGGTTGATTTGGATATCATTAGCATCACCCGGTTGAGTAATGACTTAGTACTAGCGACGCCGATAATTTGAATCTAGATTAAAAGCAGAAATACATAAAACCATGACCAAGAGGATACTGTTTGGACCCATTTAGCACCAGCGTCTTGGAGAGTCGCGCGTAGACAATAATGATGACCACTATGATGTTAAACCTGACACGATATATGAAGATTTGGATTGCAAATTGTCTCTGTGTCGGTCTAGGTAAGTGTTTAACAGGGTGGTACCAAGTGACCGTGTACTTACATTTGTATAAGAATGGTCGAGCTCCGAAGGATAGTGGGACATGCATTCCAAATGTGTCTTCCCCATTCACCTGCTGCTACTGTTCATAAGGCTACTTGATAGGTACATGATTCGACCCAGCGGTGTCGAGATTTGTTATTTATAAGAGTAAATTATCCCCGATGTGGAATTGCAACTATTACTCCCAGCGCCGAGACTATGCAATCTGAAGAGCAAAAGGTTATTGGTGGATACGGCCAGAAATTTAGGTTTCGAGCTCTACTCACAATGGTCCATCTGAAGTCGTTTTGTGTTTTCAAGACTGGCAACGGAGTACAAGTGGATAGAAACAATTGCAAGCAGGGTGCTGATTACGATGCGCAAGATATCCGTTTCAGGAACTGTTGGAGCTTAGAATTGCGGATTCTTAGGTTGGGGGAGTATCACTTGGGCTTACAGGATGAGGAGTTGTTTGGATCAAAAGGAAGAGGAGTAGACATTGTATTCTTAAGATTCGAGTACCGGGTTATATTGAGGAATGGGAATTGAACGGCAATAGCGTTGATCGTTAATTTTATGTAACGTTGAGAATATTGACTTGTTTAGAGGATTATGCTGATAGTATTTTTCTATACTTATAGAATAGTATTATAATATATTGAATAATAGAAGATTTATACTGCTCGAATCTCAGAATATAAATGAACATAAATAGTAAAATTATAAAAGAGTAATTAATACCTCAAATAGTAATTCTTTAACTCTCGATATTCCGAATAATGACTAATGATACCACTTTCGATCTCAATTATAATATTATTAATTCAAATAATTTTATTCCAATTCTTAAATAAATCAGATCTAAAATTCTAAATATATAAAAATTCCCTTTTTGACCAATAACTATATCATTAGTGAAGCTGAATTTAATAATACAAATTTCAAATATTTAGCTCTAATAGTCCTAAGAGTTGTAAAGTCATTTATTGTCGAAATGAAAGGGATTGAGCAAGTCTCAAGGGGGGAGGTTCGGTAAAATAATATTCGATCCAGCCGAATAAATTTAGCTACTCATAATCTATATTACATCATCAACATCAACATCAACACTATTATTATATAGATAAATTTTCATATTTACAAAATCGAATTCTGCAAATAACTTGGAGGAATTGTACATTGAATTATAAAATAACATCTCAGATTAGACGTTAGGGACGCCACCAATCCGAGCTATTTACTCATTCATGATCATCTATTCATCCACCGCGTACCTCCAACTCTAAGCACGCCGTCTCGTCCCCGCGCAAACCCTCGATAGACTGAGCATGATTAGATACTACATAAGTAGTTGAATGATCACCTGCATATCCCCAACGTTAACCCAATTTATATAATTACCATACTACACTGACTATGTATGCATAGACCATCATGGGCTACCAATATCTACAAACCGATCCCAGAATTCGAAAGACCACCGTAGGATTATTCTGCTCGACATCCTCTGAACTAACAGTCTTAGACCTGTTATCCACCAACCCGAGTTCATTTACCCTTATTCCCCAGTTCTATAAGCTCCCCTAGAAAAACACAGAGAGAACTCAAACAAAAAATAATTAACAGCAAATCTCAACCAGATAACCCATAGAGCCATTTCATACCTCGATAATTTGAGATTCGGTGGTACATAGCTAGCACTGTAATAATATTATCGATATCGTGCCCTTGTTTACATACGCGGCGACGTATAATTAATTATATATTATAAATGACAATATCAGTACCATCAAAAACACCCCCACAACATCCAACATCCCACAAGTGTCAAAAAACCATCTCAATCTTTGACCTCTCCTCTCCTTTCTATCCTCGATATCCTTTTCAACCTTTTTTCCGACGTGCACTCGATGTTCTGAGTCTCCAGATATCTCCAGATGTTACTATATAGGCTAGCTCTGACATGCTCATACTGTTTTTTTTTTTCACCTATAACCCGGAGACGCAGATCAGCAGCTCCTCTTCTCCGCCAACGGGGCGATTATTAGAATCTTTTCTTTTTCATTCTGCCAGCCAACTTCCACTACTTACTTAATCGTCGTTGCTATTTTTCACCAGCCAGCTCGAGCCTTGCATCATCTTGATACTTCTTTGAATCATTCATGCCCAGCTGGCTACATCGGAAGCTGTCAATACTGATACATCATATAAGCAAGCACATGCGCACCGAAATCGATGGTATGTTAAAAAAAAGGAAAGTACGTGTCAGATCTTTCCATGCCCTGTGATGCAACGCCTTGTGGCCATTCCAGAGTTGTCTCTCCTGGATTATTGGCTGAGGGCCTACCAGCATTCGCTCACAGCTGTTGGAACCATGTAGGTAGTGCGGCAATATCAACGACGGGGATGGGAAGATTAGTGGAGATGAGGTTACTATCTCAGTGCAGCGTTCGTGGTAAGTATTCATTGCACAGTTTTTTCCCTTCCCTTCCCCGTCCCCAAATCACATATAATACTTGTTTTTTTTATACACAACCATTCATTCAATCATCCACCCTCTCAACTTACTCAAATAACATACAACAAACATACATCAAAAAATAAAATAATATACTCTGAATACCCACCAATTTACCAACCTAATAATTAAAACAAATATATCTATCTAACCACCCCGCTCCAGCCCAAGCTATCCATCACTCTCAAAATCTTCCCCCCCAACTCCCTCCTCGCCTTCTTTAAACCCCTCTTCCGCCTTCAAACCCCCTCTCATTGCCCAAAACCAAATTCAATCAACCAATCAACCAATACAAGAAGCGAACCCCCAACAAACTGAATGTACAATCAATATGCCATAATCGAAAATCTCCTTCTCCTTCTCTCTCGAAATTAATATACACACGCCTTCCGTTCCAATCATCACTCATACATCACCATCCATAAAATATAGTGATCTTTGATGCCGTTGTAGGTAGCGGTTGAAGCCCCATTTGCCTGCAACCCCTTTTTTCATAGCGTTAATCATGGGACATCGTTTACATATATCTCATCAGAATCTTTATCCTCATCTCCATCTCATTGAGAATAAGAACCCTGTGGAGACTCATAACCCACAACCTCTGACCCCTTCCAACGTATTTCCTCCATAATCGGGCTTCGGAGTTTAGGAAAGGCTTCATGACTCAACTCAAGAATCTACTTCATATTCTCCTTTCTATTCGTAACCGCATCCGTTTTCAATTCCGCCCCCGAACTCCTCCCCTTAATCGAATTTCCATTCAAGTGAATCTTTGGCACTGCGTCTTCCGACAAAACCGCCTTAGCAGCCACAGCATCCACTCCCTGTCTGGCCGATTCATCTAATCTCTGTTCCTCCGCCAACTCACTCTCATCATTATCACTTCGATCATCCTCGACTATACTCATAAAGACGAATCGATATGCGATACGTAGAATGTAGAATAACCAGAAGAGATTGAGAGCTTGCAAACTTGCAAGGAGAGCGGTAGAAATGACGTGCGAGAGCTCACACTTGTATTGTTCCGTTTCCCAGTTCAATTCATAAGGTCCAACGGTTTTGAATTCGTTAAATTCTGAATAGAGAATTCTGAGATTAAGGTAATGTCGGAGGTAAATCCACGCGGCAATGAAGAATGCGAAGTATGGTCCTACAAGAGGGTGATCTAAGTAGTTGAGAGTTTTGGATGTCTGAAATAATGTTAGCATGAGTTAAACGTGTTTGAGTATAAGAATCATGAACATACAGCTAGGAAGAAATCACTGATATCATGAGTAACATAAACTGCCAATCCCATATATGTGAAATGGAAACGATAGCTCAACCCAATAAGGAACAAAGACACAATATGATGTCCGACCAACTCTTTGTAATCCTTCCTAGGTTTCTCCAAACCCAAGCATAAAACCAGAGCTTGCTGCGCCCAGTATGCAGCCTGGAACAAATAATAGAACTTGAAAATTCCCTCGTGAGTTTTGTGTGGGAACCCCTCGTACATTCCGCGTGTATTGAAGTACCAGATTGGTGTTCGACTCATGACGTATAAACCACAAGGACCAAGAATACCAAAGTATATAGCAGTGTACATTTGTTCCATAAATCTCGATTGTTTTGCCCTACTCTTCAGTCCACTCCTGCGAGCCAATGGTCGGAGGAATTTCTGCATGATGAATTCTCGAGTGAAGGATAGAACCACGATGTAGAAAGAAACCAGAGCAAAATCCCACGGTCCTTTGCCATATTGAATTGGTGCTCCTGGTTCAGCACCTTCCGCTGGAGGTAGTTCATAAGCAGGGAAAATGAAATAGTGTAGGGGATTCGATTTGGTCGGGTTGACAGCGTAAAGGGAGAGGATAACTGCGACGATTGCCAGAGGTGTAACCCAAGTGTGCTTCAATGCATATCTCTTATACTGCTGCAAAAGTGTCTTTGCTTTCCGCCTTTTCGAAAATGGCTTCTTTCGATCCCTATCCGCCTGGGCCTAATTGGCATCACATTCATCAGTACAAGCAATTGCCTGCGGAGAGAAGATGGGATAGTACTGACCTTAATTGTCCCAGGCGAAGGCGGTCTAATGTCGACAGTTGCAAAAGCCGGTGCACCCGTGTCTCCTGCTCTAATCTCTCCACCCAACCCACTAGAACGACGTCGTATTTTCGGTTTCTCAATACGAGACGTCGCATTGAGAGGCGTTAATTTATCCTGCTTTGCTGTCGATTCCAGCTGCGGGAAAGATTCGGTCATGGCCATATTCGGAGACGCGACGAACAACCAATCTTGTGAAACAATGAATGAGGAAACTTTAATGGTTGGCAATTTCTCAGGTTATTAAACGTGGTCAATTATAATAGAAGTAAGTATCGCGGTGCAATGATTCTAAGAGGCATACATTGGTGCAAAGAAAATGTAGAAAATGTAGAAGATATATATCGTTTACTTGGGGCACTCAACTTTTTTATCAGCCGTGGGCAAGTCGGACTAACAATAGGTAGTCGGTAACAGCAATGAGCTTAAAATTCGTCTGGGATTCTCGGACATACATACATACATACCCACCATCCACGTCTACCTTCAAACATCATCATTCCCTGTCATCATCCATCAAAGAACACCTACCTAGTAATTCAGCTGCAGAACAATGCACTTTAAAGAATTTACATCATCAATGCCATAATAGTACTTTGGTTATTCGCAAACGATACTTTTAATCCAAGATACCTATGGCTTGGAGAAGAATGAAATTGACCCCAAAAGAGTCATTCATCCGCTTTGAGGTTTGGTTTTATCGAAGGCTACTACTCGTTGTGGCCTAGTAGTATATCTTCATGAGAGGAATTTACTCATCTCAATTCCTTATCTAATAGTCACTCATTGGTCGGGTCGCGGTTTTTGACTCGTGGTTTTCGACTCGTAGTTTTTGGCTTCCAATCTTCCGACTCCTCGTTCGTGGTTTCTGGCTCTTAGTTCAATTGTGGATATATGCTTGGCAAATGTAAAATAAAAGGGGGTATAATTTGAATATACAGCTTGCTAATGCTATGCTATGCTTGACGCAACTTTCGTCCAAAGAATTCGTGGTCTCATGCCTTAATTACTACTATATGTACAATGCACCCGTAGTTCGTGTACATTGCGTTGTGGTATCTATATCCATATCCTTTTCCTTCCTTCCCATGCCCGGTCGTAATTTTGTGGAACTCCTTTTGATGTCCCCATATATCAATACACAAATGCTCAAGTCCTAGCGCCACGCTCATGCTTAAATCAAAATCGTTCCATAGATGTTGCATCAAGGATCTCCCACCCTAGGCCGTCGTGGCGGTGCCGGTATAGTTTTTACTGGTAAACCATCTATGATTGCGGGGAGAGTCGGCGTGACAGGACTTCGAGCTTGGACAGGGCTGCTTCGCGAACTCGAGAAATTGGGAGTTTGACGACTATTTACAAGAGTCGGTGAGGTAGTTGTATCTTTAAATTGCTGGTCTGTTTCTGGTTGTACCGCCGTTGCAAATGATATGCTACCACGATGAGTGATAGAATGTCGTTGGAGACTATCTGGAGTGTAAGGGTCACTTGTTCTGGTATGCTGATCATGTCTTGTGGTTTCACTCTCTATCTGAGATGGCCCTTCAGGTGCTGATTGAATTGAATCTGAATCCGACTCCTCAGATTCCGACGCGTTAGCACGTCTTCTCGGTGCTGGAATCACAGTGAGAGGCAGAGGTTCTGTGTTGACTGTAGGGCGTGTCTTTTCACGGAACCTTTCTGCCTGAGCGGCAGCGAAACCTTCAATTCGTGCGCGCATGTCCCACCTGTTCGAGGGTTCATGACTATTAAAAGTTATTGCAGGCTTCGCAGTATGCAACGAAACTTCTGCTGGAGGCCCTTGAACTCGATGCCGAAAAGGATTAAGGGCATTCCAATGCCAATTCCGAGCACCGGGTGTAATTATGGGGGAATCTTGCCCCTGGTCAATGATGACTGGCTTATCGAAGTCAATCTCTTCATTGCTAATAGACCTGCTAATTGATATAGCTTCACTGTTACTTCTCGAGAGAGTTGTATTTGTACCAACGATGGGCGGAGTCGCATCACTGATGGGATGATACCTCACTGCATAAACTGTGCTCTCAGCGCTGGCAGTATCCGCCCTATTGATGGGTGTAGCAATAGGCTCGGGCCTAGAAGGCCATAATGGAGGGCGGGTCGTTAATAAATATCTTCCTGTACGTTGATCGTAACCAGGCCCGGCCTCGAGATCGTTAGTAGCACGCGGCCTATAACGATTAGCCAGCCCAGACATTGCTGGCCAGGTAGAACCCGTGGCAGCCCCTCCCTTATCATCACCGTCTTTGCGAAAATGCTTAGTCCAATCCGATGTTGGAGTGACCTCTAGCATCTCGTCCCCGTCAAAGACCTCTCTTCCGAGCACTCCGTCCTTCTTTTCATCTCTTTCTAGTGCTTCAATCCGCTCCACCCACTCCCATACCACCACGCTTGCTGCTGCTGCGCCAACCCACCGGACATAATCACCCCATGCAGCAAGTGTCGGTTTCGAAACATCAAGGACGAAGAAAACCACGGGTACCAACACTGATACCAGCGACAACAGTGCCACAAGACATATATTCCGCATTTGCGGATGATAAAATGCGTAGCGCTTCTTTGAAATAGCATAGTATATGACCCAAGCGCAGTATAGAAGACTTAGAGCGAGTTGAAAGAGATAAGCTAAGGCGGGTACAGCATCTGTAAAAGAGCGGGGTCGCGAATTGCCATTGTAGAGAAAGTTGTTGAGGAGACTGAACAAAACATCCAGTGTGATTAATGCAAAGCCCGTCCATTTGATTGTAATTTTCTCTCGCTGCCGTGGGAATAATCTTATCAGAGTCTGGGCTTGCGCGAGCCACAGAAAGGTATCCGATATAACACGAATAATCTTGAGTTCCAAACTACCATCGACTTCATCTTGTAAGGCCGGTGCATTCATATAACCAAGCTCGTATTGTTCTTCGGCGACACGAAACGTATCTGCCGTCGCGATAGTTAGAGAGACAGCAACAGTCAAGGCTGCAACCTTCTGTAGCCAAGGTCTTCCGCCAATGCCAATGCCTGCATCACTGCCGGATGGACCGTTCGTAAATCCGCGTCGCCCTAATACTACAGCGCCTTGAACCAGGAATGTTCTTGGGGTAATCAACAGTATTATGACTAGCATGTATGCAATTACTGTCGTGGCAGCGAGGGCGTAACATTCCGGTATCGTGGAAGCGTAAAAGGGATCACGCAGATCGATGAAGGACGAAGGGCTGTTCGCACTGGTGATAACAATATCGGCCGTACCGGTACATTCAGGAGTGAAGATAGCATTGGTTGTGAGGGTGAAATATTCAGGTCCACCAAGATTGATAACGCCATTGGAGGGAAGGGTGAAAGGTGTGCAATGGGGTCGAGTAACGGTTGTGGATTGAGTTGGCGAAGGCTTCAGGTTGTTGATTAATTGTCTGCGATCCATTTTCAACTGATTGGGGGCGGCCCGGCCGCTAATTGCTCATATAAAGTTAATACGAAGTTATCGTCATGATAAGAATATTTCGGTTTCTCTAATGAAGTTTGTTATTGCGTTGGGATAAATGATATATATATTATGTATATATATGTGTGTGTGCGTGTATGTATATTTGCGCTGCGATGTTCGTGTTCGTGGATAACGGAAATGAAGATCAACCAAGTATTTGAGTCGCTCAGGCTTTGTTGAATTCGAGAATCAAAAGCTGGAAAAGGGAGTGATGGGATGGTTGAAAGACAGAATGAAAATCACGTTGACAATAAAAATAGAGTTTGCTCACGCATCAACTTGTCTTAGAAATGTATACAATAAAAACGGGAACCAAAGTCAAAAAGATCGAGGTACTTTGAGGTAAAGAAGTGGTTGTTTATGTTTGGATTCAGGAAGTGTTCGAGGTCAGTTTCATACAGGTAGGTGGAAGGTAGGTAGGTGGTTGCTGTTGTTGTTGCTTAAACTGGTGGCAAGTCACAAGTAACAGGGTGTCGAGTGATTGATATAATGGATACGACACTGCTAGGGACCTACCTAGGCATGGATTATAGTCCGTAAGAGGTAATTAAAAGAGAGAGAGGGAGAGAGGGAGAGATGCTATGCAGTGTTCAGTTTTGTGTACTAGGTAGTGTAATGAATGCAATGCAATTGCTGACGGGACCATGATTTTAACTTTAACTGTACGTGCATTTGTTGATTTGATTTCGAATCTTTGATTTCAATTAATGAACCAACTACCCTACCTAGTATCTTTGTACCTACTGAGTAGGTAATGAATTTTATTGCCTTGTTACCCAAAACCCGGTTGATCCGTTCACACCTTCCCCTCTTTTTCCACAGACGGCTCGAATGTTCCGTATGAAATAATTTGGATAGCGAGTACTCTGTATATACTAGGTATACTCTGTCGTATATACTCGATATCTCATTTTTCCAATTTGATCGAAAATCCAAATCTGTGGTAGTGAGTATGATCGAAAGTTACCCCCATGTTATTGTGTAGAACCTGTTTGGACTTTTACCCACACGAGAATGCATTGGACTCGGACTCGGCCTTGTCATCGTCAAGTGTATCTATCCAATTATCAGGTAGCATGTACTCATTGACCAATCTACTTTCGCATCAGCTTATATTATCTACCTTTCTCGACTCTTGATGTCCGGTACTACGCTTCGCCACGAGTGACGGGCCAGAATACAGCCGACAGACCATACTCAAGCCAGTCAATCTAAATCTTAAGTCAAAGCTAAAGCAATCTAGGTCATCTACTTAGAGTAAGGTCGTATTGTGCCATCGTGGCCGCTGAGAAACCTTTGCGATGGCTTGAAATTCTCCCACTTGTCGTTTCGATTTATTCCACATATGGTTACCATAAGTCCATAAGTATCAAAGAGCAGAAATCTCGTAACACGGTCGGAACTACATTGATGTCCGCACTCTGTTCTCATTCTCTTCTCACTCAGGGCCTTTTCTTTCCTCTTCACCAGTGTTTGAATCTATTAGAGCTTCAATGTATTGAAGTTCGGAAAATGCTAAGATGATCTCTCCTCAAAAATCTTTCGAGGAACTGTAGAACCGTGGCTTTTCCTTCATCTCATCGCCAAGTAACGGTTACATGCCTTGGAAGTGCCTTGGGGGAAAGCTTGGTGCGGTTAAGCTCTTGGGGGGACGGTTTGGTGCTACGAAAAAAAGTTGGGGAATTTGGGGGTAGTCGGTTGAAATGGATCTCGGTAACTAATGCTACAACACGTCCAGGTAGACTTGGTGTTTCCACTGCCAACGAATGGACCGTGGAGCCGATCATCAAGTCATGGATTGAGAATCGAGTAAGAGATCAGCTTCCGTTACCAAAAGAGGAATCTTACAGCTTCAATATGACACCTACGATGGGGCCCAATGAAGACTTTAGCCATCAATTAACACTACTCGGCAAAAACTTGTTTCCATGTTTCCATGTTTCCTCACAACCGCCTCTTTTCCCCTTCTCGAGTCTTGCCAATGGACACGATTCCTTCAAATGGGAGACGAGAAATCCGACTAGGAAAGGATATTGCATGGTCACTTGATCGAGCATGCAAAGCATAAATTAATGGCCCCCCCACCGGATAAATCCGGATGTATGTATGTATATGTACAGAGCTGAAGATGGTAGGAGAGCACATTTCTACAGTACGGGGTACAGAGTTTTTCGAGAGAAATGTAGTGCCACCATACCAGCATACTAATTAATACTGACCGAATAAAAAAGCATACGAGGGCCATCGGAAAACTTGAATGAGAACGGATAAGCGGGATAATCTCTATATGGTTCAGCTTGATTAGGTATTCTAGCCACACTTGAAAAATTACTTTACAATGATTGATTTATCATCTCTTATCCGATTTCGCAATCAACAAGCCACAGTAGAACTCAAGCCACAGATAAGATCTTCAATTTTTGGGTTCCAAATGTTCCAGATTACTGTACAGAAGTAGGTAAGCGTGGAAACATGCTTGAGTAAAATTGATGGAGAGGCTAGGAGAAATGAATTATGGGCATTTGCACAGGTACATAAACCTTCTTGTTCCTTGCGGTACTTTTTGAATCCCCTATCACTTCTAAACAGCACTTCGGATGCCTTATAACGTAATGTACAGAGGAACGTACAGAGTAGAATGTAGCCCTTTGATGACTTTATGAGATTGTAACTTAGTCGAGCACAATTCTGTCTAAGCAAACCACTATATGGGCTTGTTTCCTCACCTAGGTAAGACTTACTCCATACATTAGGTAGAGGCACCAGGGGGCAAGTTCTTCTGAAACGAATTGCAGATTCAAACCATGCTGCCCTGAGCTACTGCAATGATCAATCGATCAATCACATTGATACCTTCCATAGGTACTCTACGATGACACCCGCAAACAATGATAGCACAAACGATGATAGCACATACAATGATAGCACATCAATACCTACGTAGCTAAAATGCATACGATATCTTTTAAACACGGGGTTAGTTAGGACGATGGGAAGAGATCTAATCTATCTGCTGGACGGCAAGTACTCCGTAATCTTGAGGTAAGAAAGAGGTCGCTCAACGCTCTCTGCGTACATCCTTCACTCTTACCAGCCCTCCAATTAGCTATCGACCTATGCATCACCTTTCCAAGCCGTTATACTCACAGAAACCCATTTTCGGGTACCATTCTCAGGAGGAAAAGGTCTTGGCATTCGTAGTTCGGTAATACTGCTGCATAAATGTGTAAAATCAAAAGTTGTACGTCTCTCGGTCTGGTCTGTACTCAGTACTGAGATACTTATAGAGATTTTAGAGGAATCTAATCAAAAAATCCAATGAAACCAAACATCTTTGACAATGTTCAACCTCTTTCAAGAATTTCATAGAGTCGCTCCAAGAGTTTTATTACTATGATATACTAGTATTTATTTATTCATTCAATCATTCATTCATTCATTCATTCATACGCCAATTACCTATCACCTACTGTTAGAATAGTTTCATTTTACTTCTAGTACCTAGACTTCCTTAACTTTTCCCCCAAATCACTCCTTTTCCTGATTCCCATTAGGAAGTCTTTTCATTCATGACCTGCTGGTTGAAAGTCGATCCTCCTATCAGCCCCGTGCTAAGGCTTGATTGACATTTCACATTTCACATTTCATATCATTTCATTTATTTGTCTTGCCTCTAACCCCGGAAACCTTCAAAAACTTCTTGACCTCTCGACCTCTCTCGATACCTACTTTTGGACTTCATAACAATTATTCGTCGCTATCTTTCTTGCCTTGCCCGATTCACTCCTTTTCATCACGACTTTCACTTCAGGGCTTAGATGTGGCAGAGCAATCTCGCTGTATTTCATTTGGATGTTAATCATAATCTGTGCTCGTGCCTGTCACAAATCATCTCATAAAGTGGTAGTTCAATAAACCGCTGCCAGAACCAAATTTATTATTCTTTCGAGGTTTGCGACCTCACGATACGATAGAGTCATGACGCGCCCGGAAATAATTCGCGCTGGTTGGTCTTGATTACCTCACTGCCGCTCGTCAATGGTTACTGATTTTATAGATTCAATTGACCTCCAGGACCAAAATGCTCCATCGGCGCAAGACCATTCCAAGAAGCAGGCGAATGCAACACCTTTAGGTACTGGGCCGCCCGCTCCACATCAGGCCGAAGCACTGCGAGAAGCCGCCGCAGATGTCGCAGATGAACAGCATCGAAGTCCGCGGGTATCAAGGGAATGGACCAATGGCGAAGGGCAAATGATACAAGATTTTACGAATGACGACTTGGCCGCTGAGGTTACCTCTGCCTTGAACGGAAACAATCAGCAAGACGATTTGGCAATTGCTCAGAATGGTGGTTCGGCAGGGGCTTGGGGCGAAGATGGGGACATGGCAGATGCCGAAGGAGATGATAGCATGGATGATGATATGATGGACAAGATTTCAAGCTCTCCATCCATCGATGATGGTGGGTATTTCCTTCCAAAAATTTGGCCTTCTAGGTCCGACTCCCTCTCCCGGGAAAGCTCCTCGTCGTTTTCACAAGCGTGCGGCGAAAGTTCATCCCCTTTCCTGGAGCCACCCACTTTCTTTCCATTACAACCCATGAGCGACCAGCTAGAAATGGACCTGAGCCAGGTGGCTCACGAAATTCAATATCATCATCATCATCATCTAGGTGAGTATCTCGACCGAGCGAATAGTACTACGTCCAACTACGATACCGACGCGCCTATACGAGTAACCCCGGAAAAATATGGACCTTCCGTGGAAAAACAAGACCAGGACTACAACGAAGAGTATTTTCATGACCAGCTCACAGCAATGCACGATTCGGACCAGGATACGGCCCCAAATCCATCTTTCGATCATTACGACTACGAGGCCATGACCGTGCCATACGAAAGCTCCGAGGACGAAGAAGACCAATATGATGACGACGATGATGATGACGATGATATTCCATATGCTGCTGACTCTAGATTTGTTGATTCCGGATGGGGTGGAGAGTGCTTACAAGAATCAGAAGATATCGATTTCGAATTCGTCTACGCGCTCCATACCTTCGTCGCTACAGTAGAAGGCCAAGCGAATGCCACCAAAGGAGATACCATGGTTTTACTGGACGATAGTAACAGCTACTGGTGGCTAGTAAGGGTAGTCAAGGACAGCAGTATAGGCAAGTCACACGGCAAATCATCTCATCTAGCCGCTAACATGGGTTTCAACGATAGGTTACTTACCAGCAGAACATATCGAAACACCAACAGAAAGACTAGCAAGACTTAATAAACATAGGAATATTGATGTACGTGATATTTCTTGGCCTTCGACACCTTACTAACATGCACAGCTTTCATCGACCAGGCTGGGAGACCAAGCAGAGAAGTCAAAAAACCCCCTGAAGAAAGCAATTCGACGAAGGAATGCTAAGACTGTGACCTTTACGGCACCGACATACGTAGAGGCTTCGGACGTCGATTACTCTACTGACGAAGAGGATGGTGATGGAGACTTCTATGGACAACAAGAGCAACAGCGTGAGCAGCAAGAGCAGAGCGTTGAGGACGATGAAATCGTTGCAATAGAGCCGCTCAAACCACGTTCTGAGCTACGCGAAGTGAGATCGGAAAGTCCAGAACGCGACAATTCTGTCGTTAAATCAAGCTTAGAGGCAGCTAGAAATAGCGACGAGATATCGGAAGGAAAGCTAGAAGGTAGCAAATCCAGGAATGGTACTCTGCGCAACACGGATTCATTCTTCAAAGATGACACAGTGGAAACTCGAAAAATTACACTTACGCCAAATCTGCTCCGTGATGATTCTAGCACTTCAACTCGGACATCCAATGACTCGGAGAAACAGAAGCAGAGGCCGAGCCTCGATAGACTTGAGAAGGATCTTGTTTCAGACAAAACTAAGGACAAGAAGGAGAAGAAAGACAAGAAAGAAAAGGAGAAGAAGCCAGGAATGCTTAGCGGGCTATTCAAGCGAAAGGACAAGAAGTCGAAGCAGCAAGATGATGATCTCGAAGACTCAATAACATCAAGCAAGCATTCAAGCGAGAATCCTAGGTCATCTCCTTCCCCTAGCAAAGACTCGGATCTGGCATCTCTCGAGGAATCAAGTCCTGAAACTCAGAAACAGCCCAGCAAGTTACAAAAACAACCGCCACCAGAAACCTCACCCAGTCGCAACCAAAACACGAGGGCGCCAAGGTCTATGGAACCACTGCTTGCGACAATTTCTGAACGTGCATTCGCAGCTGATTCGGCCCCAGGGCCTTCATTACGTCTAGTACAGCCCGAGCCACAAACAGTCACTCCAAGTCAACAGGAATCTCCCAGCTCACCCACGAGTTCGAGTCCCAGGTCACCTGGGCCAATATCTAAAATTTTACATTCCGCAATTTCTACCAATTCAGAGCCAAAGCCTGTCAAAACCAAAAAGGCAAAGGCTCGAGTCGAGTTGGATGATTTTGATTCATCTTCGGAAGAATCTGATGTTGAAGAATCTATTCGTTCCTCAGGTGAACAGTCTCAACGACCTATTCCAGGTAGCTTTCCTGACAGTTACATTGCAGCCCCTGCGAATGAAATTGGTGACGCTGTGGACGAGAGATTATTGGAATCCCCAGTACAAGTCTCTCCGATCACACCGACAACTTCTCATCCGCCAGGACTTATGGTCGATACGTCTAGTCAAGAAGAACCACCATCACCAATGTCATCACCTTCACCTGAGCTTATTGATGCTGATGACATTAAGAAGGGGACGGGAAGCTCTACAACTTCAACATCCACACCTACATGGAGCGACTCGCATCTCAGGACATTCTTCGATGATGATACAGACATAAGAGATCTGCTAGTGGTTGTGTACGATAAATCAGGAGTCGTGCCGGCGGGATCAGATCATCCTATTGTGGGCAATCTTTTCAAGGAAGAAAATGCCAAACTGGCGGATATAACCAACGTGAGTTTTGATGAGATTGGAATAAATATTATTGTACTGACTATATTACAGCGTTTGGATGGAATGCTAGGTGATTGGTTAGCCCGCAAAATGAGGACACAATCTTCACGATGAAGACCAAATACAAATTGTAAATCTTACATGAATCAATGAATTTATGATGAAGCTGGAGTGGTTTGGGCACAAATTCTGGCGCTACTGGGGAAAAGGAGGGTTTGGCATGGGCATGGGGATGGGGATGGGATACCTTATACCACAACATTGGATCTTTGAAAGATTTGTTCACTCGGCATTGGCAAGGGCACCTTGTACATAGTTTTGCTTGCATCGTCGGCTGGTTATTTTCGATTGGTTTTTTTCCCTTTCATACTGGACTTGATAGATTTATATATCAAAAGATTCTGTTCCACGCGGGTATGTGAAGGGTCCCACATACTAGGTAGCATTGAGCTTTTCGCTTCCGTTGGTGAGACCTGACTGAATTAAGCTTCAATTAAGTATGTATTGTGTTATGAATTGGTTCCTATCGGTGATGTGAATGGTGATTATATATGTGTGTGTGTGTATAAGTATATATCTTATTATAGTAGTCAAATAAACAATCAGCAGCGACTAACGCGGGAACTATACTATTTCTAAATTTTTTAGATGGATCATCATATATCATCGATACCTAGGTAGGTATTTGTTGTTAGAATATTTATTTATGGAGCTCTTTTTTCCTATATTGTTTTAACGCCCCGGGTTCCAATATGGGGAATCTAATTGCTCGTGTTTTTCTCTTTCTTCGGGCTGCTATTTGTTGCTTCCCTTAGATCCTTGTTTTGAATGGTAAGTACGGAGTATTTATTAATGTCATGATTGTAACGATGTGATGTGACTTTATTGGTTGTTGTTTTCTGGCTTGGGTAGGTGGGTGGTTGTTAGAGTTTAGAGGGGATATGTATGGAGTATATCGTGGAAGTAAGTTACATAGTACATGTCAAACTTGGAGCTTGTGATATTTACTGTACTGTACAACTGACTTCACAATCCAATATCCTGTGCTCTAGACATTTAGCTAAATGTTGTCAATTTTCTTGCTTGGGATGTGTGATACTGAAATCGTTTTGAGTTACTGCTAGCCTCCTATACCTCCTAATACCTACCTGCCATTAATAATCATCTACTCTCATCCTGATACAATTTCACCTTCATAGGACGATACTATCCGGCGTTTGGCATACATCTATTTATCATTTCTTTCACTTGGAAACAGGTTAACCGGCCCGCTTCACTTTGAACGACCTCTCATTTACCTACCTACTTACTCTGTGCTCACTCTGCGACCAACGACCAACCCACCAGCCATTAAAAAGTAAAGAGAAAACGTACAATTCACCCACCATCATCCAGCTCCATAAATTTAAGCGCAGAGCTTGGACCACTCTTTCACAGAAGGTTAAGCGAAACGTCTGCATCTACTGTATGATTCTTGTTCAGGAACTTGGTTTCAATCGCTGCGACAAAGCCTTTTGGTCTGTTTTGCGCGCCTTCGCCTTCTTTCCTTTGAGATATAATTATGGCCTTCGAGTCCGGCACAGCCTACCCAGAATCTGATGCGGATGACGAGTACGAGAGAAGTGTGCATAACAGTTCCCCAGTCCTCGCCAACGATTCAGAGGATTCCGACGGTCTTTCCTCCAATGAGCATACCCCGACTACATACGGCAACCATGGCGTCGGGGAGAGTCTACCGGAAGCTATCATAACGTGCTGGACCGAGGAAGATTGCGCCGATTTTGTACGTAGTCTGGGACTGCGGCTGTATGACGAAATATTCTTAGGTATGCTTCAAAGCGGTATTGATTGACCTTTGAACTCTTATCTAATTGAGAGAGATAGATGGTGGGATCACTGGAGATGTATTGGTAGCATTACACCATAATGATTTAAAAGAGATGGGAATAATGAGTGTGGGGCATCGACTTACAATTCTCAAGAACGTTTATGACATCAAGATCAAGCAGGATGTGCCTGTAGAGAGTGATCATTATGTGCCACTTTGTGAGTTGTCTGATTGAATGGCCATGAGAATTTTAGCTGATTTTCTTTGTAGCAGCAGACGCTGAGGCTCAGTATGCCACGGCAACACTCAAAGACATCAAATATCTTGTCGAGCAATTAAGATTACGAGACGAACGAATGAGCATCGCCGAAATGGAATTACGCAGGCTAACTGCTGAATATACTCGATTGCGGGAGGACCTTTTACCAGTGTTTCGGATGGCGAAAGAAGGACAACCGTTACCATACCACCCTCCTGGGACCAACAATCAAAGCTCGTATTCTTACGATAACAACAATACGCTGTCACCTCCTGCACCAACGCCTTCTTCAAGCCAATCAGGACTTTCGCGAAAGTTCTCAACCAAAAAGCTCTTTTTAGAATCAACGCCAAAGAATGCGTCTCCTACATTTAACTTACAATCCAGCCATGATAGGTCTATGATGGAACAAGCTCTCGACCCTGCAAACGCTGCCGAGCGGGCAGTCCTCTCTTCATCGCACCTCAGCGCCACGAACAGCGGCTCACAATCATTGTCTCCCGGTCAACCTTCGCCTAATCAGCCCTCGCCGACTTCCCCTCCTCCCAGTCATTTGAGTGGATCCACTTTGGCCTCACGTTCATACCGATCAGATCAACAACCTACTCCAGGCCGCAGCACTTTCCCTCAAAATGATAACGACCCGTATCCTCCATCTACATACTCCCGCGATAGTACCAAACCAGCACCTTCACGGCGAGCCCAAACACCTGCTCTTGAACCACCTTCTGGTGGCGGTGGTGCTTCGGTCGAGATATTCAAATCATTCCGTGTCAGTATGGAAGACCCATGCTACAAGGTTCTGCCTGCTGCTTTGAAAAAATACAACATTAATGCGCCTTGGGAACAATACGCTTTATACATTGTCTATGGGGATAAGGAAAGATGTTTAGGTATGGAAGAGAAGCCTCTGATTCTATTCAAGCAATTAGACAAGGAAGGCAAAAAGCCTATGTTTATGCTGAGGAAGATTAGCCCCAATACAGAGCCTGGAATACAAGACGTTCCTGGAAGTGCAGGTCTAGACGGTAGAAATGGTGGTCGTGGTGGGAACAACTCCATATACGACCCCCCTGGTGGCATTATATGACCTCAGTCAGCTTTTCGGATTAGACATTATCCCTTGGAGTTGCCGCGTTGTTTTACACTGCAAAGCGAAAGCGGGCGACACCACGATTCCTTGTGATAGTATGTGTATTGGAAAGAGACTTTATGGAACTACAAATTTAGGGTAAATTCACTTTGTTATGTATCGGCTAGCCAGCTGTTTTGGTAATTTTTTTGGTCATATTATCTATCAATGAGGCGTATCATGAGATGAACGGTTGAATATTTGTTTTTGGTCGGATTTGACTGTGGAAGGGAGTTCTCGGATGAAACTCCTGGTTTGGATATATAGGCAGCTTGTAGTGGCTGATACGGCGGGGTAAATCTAAGGGAAAATAGCTTTGGCAAAGCTAAGAGGGGCTAGGTTGGCTTGCGTGGAAAGGAAACAATGGGAATAGGAAGACATATAAATCAAATGAAGAGGGTTTATGGGAGATTTATCAAAATTTATTAAAGATTTACAATTGTTGACTTATCTACGTGATCAAACTGGGTTTTAGATAGGTCTTACTGTGACTAGGTAGTAACTGGTAGGCTAGATGTTCGACTACTTGAGAATCTAGACAATTAGTCTGATAGACACATCTTTGAGGCATATAACGTAACCTTCTAGAAAGGCTCTCGTATACGATATCATGAAAGCCTTGTTTTAGGTGGGCCTCAGATAGTGTACTCCGCACGAACCCTTCTCCAGCTGGATGAGGACGTAATCCATAGTAGTACACGAGTAAATGACGGAGGGGTGAAACTTTCAAAGTAACGAATTAGCATTAGAATGTGTAGAAACTTACATAAACAAATCGATGGGAATTCACAAAGTTAGTTTATTCAAGGCTTTGTTCGGAAAGATCCACATTGTATAAATAGATATGTACTTGAGAAGTGGAGTTATGTTATGTAGATGGATAAATTGCCGAAGCTAATCGAGCCAATTAGAGGTTATAGGGTACGGGATTGTTTGTCTTGACGGGTATACCAGTAGTAGCTTACGCGTGGTGAATGCATGTGGGAGGGAAGGCTCAGCCTCATCTACGGGGTGGATCATCCTCCACCTTGCGCATCTTTGATGATATATTATTATTATTGTACTCGAGTATAGTAGCTACAAACAACTAACTATTTTGTACGAATCATACTGGCAACATTACCGAGTTTCATCACATCTAGCTATAATCATTTTGTCCGTTCCAGAGTGAAAATCCAAAACATCCATCAAATCATCCATTTATCTGCTTGTCTTGCTTGTCCTTGGATCAACTTTCTTTAATAACTTGAAAAGCCAACCACATCTTGTAGCAGTCCTTGTAACTGCATCATACCATCATGCTTGACGAGAACCTCCCCACCTTCTTCTTCAAAGCATCAACCGATACTCCTCTCTCAACCCCCATCTTCCTACGACAAGATGGCTCCGACCTCCAACCCGAATACTTGTTCCGCCGACCTGATACCAATCTGCCAGCCTCGAAAAACTGCTACGCAGTAGCCCTTTACGATTCTTGTAACCCTGAAGTTCTCTATGCAGAAGTACTAGTCCAGCCCGAGTGGACCCAACCTACTCTTTCCCAGGCCGAAGTTCGTGCTCAAAATGGCATTCCTCCTCCTCCCGTACCAATCGTTCCACAGAATTTCACTGTCCAATTATACAACCCTGACCAGCAAGTATTGGTGAAACAGATACCCGGTTCGTGGAATAGTTCGGCGTATTGGGAATTTGAGATGCCTCAGATTAGTTTTCGCGCTCCTTCTGCCTCGGCCCTTGATAGAAGTCAGAGTGATCCTGCAATGTCAGATTTTACACCCAAGGTTGCGTTTAAGTGGAAGAGAGATGGGAAGTTCTCTAAAGATTTGTCATGTTTTCTGGTTGGGCAAACTGCGGAAGGTAGAAGAAATAAGGAGCCAGATATACCAATTGCCATGTTTAAAGGGGGGAAAGATCTTACAATCTATCAACCCAATATGCATCGAGTTGATGTTGAAGATTTCAAGGGTTTAGAAGTAGTACTTTTATTATCGGCCCCAGTTATCAAGGATATATTCTTCAATCCCACTCGCGAAATGTTCAATATAAGTTCACCCAATACAAATCCAGGCCCATCCCGAAAACGCAATAATAGCGGCCCTGTCATCCGCGAAAATGGTAGAACGGCAATCTCCCCCGTAATGGCCGGAGGTCTCATATCCAATCCCCCACCTCGCCGTACCTCATATCCTCTCCCACCAGGACCTTCTCTCCCCCCAGCAGTAAACCCCCGCACACAATGGGAAATCGACGCCGAAACCGCGCGTCTAAAAGCGCTAGTGGAAGCCGAGGAACGGGAACGCCAACGTCTTGAATTACTAGAGGAACAACGTATCAAAAAAATGTTAGAAGAGGAAGAAAAAGAACACAGGAGAAGAGATGCGGAAATCGCAAAGGAAACAGAACGCTTGAGGAAACAATATGGCGTTACGCCTGTTAATGGATTAGTTAATGGATCAGTACCCGGAAACTCAAGACAGAGAATTCAGTTTGCCCCGCAGCAAGTGCCGCTGAGACCAACGATCACCACTACGCCTTCTAGTGCGCTGCCGCCGTCAAAATCAAGACCGTTGAGTATGGGTCCTTCGAATTTTTCTTTGTCGAATGGTTGGTTTGGTGGGTCGTCGTCGTCGTCTTCGTCGACGCAGCAGAAACCGCAGAGACAGCAACAGGGGCAGGGGCAGGGTCAAAGTCCGTATTTGCAAGCGCCTGGTAATGGGGCGGCGAGCTCGAGTGGATTTTTTGGTGGTAAGAAAATGCAGAAGAAGAGGAGTGTTTTCTTTTAGGGTGTTAGGGGTAAGGTGGATGAGTGGTTGAGTGGGTTTTTGATCAAGGGAGGGGGATATTGGTTGTTTGATGTGTGTGTGTGTGTGTATATATATTTATAGATGGAGATGAGGAAGAAGATGAAGGGAACAAGGAAAGGAATAAGAAGATGAAGATATGAAAATGAAGATGGAGAGATTTCATTTCATCTCATTTCATCTCGTCGCTGTATTACCGGTTTGAATGATTATGGATGGAGTAATCGTCTAGTCTTATCTAGTCTGGTCTGGTCTGGTATGATCCGGTATAGTCTACTTGGATGAATGGCTGGGAATAAAACTCCTGTATTATCTATCTTCTTTTTGATCAATTTGTTAGTATTTACTATTTACTATTTGCCATCTGCAGTGGAATTTAGAGTTTTGAGTTTTGAGCTCGCGGGTAAGTGGGGGGCTTCGGTGTATGAATGAATGAATCGGGAGGGAGGGAGGAAATTCATCGATTTTTAAAATAAGATCTTTATTAAATATTTCATTATTTTTTATATTATTTTAACTATACTATATTTTTTTATATAATTATTATAAAATCTGAGATTATTAAATAAAAATATAAAAATATATAAGTTTTATAATATATGTATATATATATATATATATTAAAAGTTTTAGATTCTGTAGATTTATTCTTGTGTGTGATTAATGTGACTTTGTGTATTGTTTGATCTTATAGTTGAAGGTTGAAGATAATAATAAGGTAAATAGATTATCGTTAGTAAATATTATACCGAAATCTCATTTTTTATTTTCTGATCCAAAGGCCAGTAAAATATTGATGTTAGATCCGAGAGTAGAATTATAGGTAGATGATGTTATTATAATCAATATCCATTTTAGTATTTCCTGTATTCAGTTTGTGAGACTTTAGCGGAATATATTATATTTATAAAGGGATATGCATTATAATCAGTGATGGTGGATATTTTGGTGCATATTAGATTAAATCGGTATATATAGCTGGGAATGTAGGAGATATGAAAAGCTGGTTGAAGTACATACAAATCTGAATCTCTAATATGATATCATCGTACTAGTGCATATGAAGTAGATCGCTAGACCATGTTTTCTATATGGAAAATCCTAGTACATGATTGGATATCTCTTTAGTTTCTATCAATATACGCCATTCTTTTCCAACGTTTCTTATAGACCTAATTATCCATCGACTTGCCTTCGAAAGCAGCACAGATAAAATCCAATTCATCACTCTCCATACTCATTCTCGGTATCTAGGACTTGCAATTGGTATAGAGCAATTGATAAAAAATTCTTGGCAAATTGATGCAAATAGGTTCGATTCTAAGCTTATTTGGTCGGGAGGAATCATGGCGCATACATCCTCGATACTTTTTATATCAACCATGATCGATTATATCTTCCGCAGCACACGAGGCAATATTTGATTTAACTAAGGTTCTGATGCTCTGATTCTTGATGTTAAAGATAACTAGCATCTTTTTACTAGGGTGTATGTGAAAGGGCAAGTGTATGTAGCTTAGATAGCTTCTATCCGTCGCTGAAGAGTTATCATTTTCTGAAGAAAGAGTGATATTGGAATGCAAGTAGAGCGAAAAAAAAGAAGCCACCAGATTCTGAGATGAATAAGCTTTCCAATTTCTTTCAAGTCTTGTCCTGTTTATTTCTTGCTATGATAGCCTGTCTTCATTTCTTCTTTGAACCTACAATCGTATGGTGGTCTCTCACTCAGAGAACTGTCTATTTTAAAACTCATATCTTGATTGTCTATTGCTCGCTAATAGCCCCTTAGTTCATCATGGCAAGCACTACTAAACCACCGTTCTCTTCATTCATCACAAGTCCTTATCATTTCAAATCCATTCTGGATATATTTGAATTAAAAGGGGTTTCCACCGGATTTCCACTCCAGCCGACTTACCACATCGACTCGGCACATACTATAATCCCATTAACCCATGGCGTTAAAGTCATTCAAGACTTATCAAAAAAATTAGTTGAAGATGAGAATAAGGATGTTATTATAGCTACGCACGCGTATGTATATTTTGTGGGCTCAAAAGCAGTACCTGAATCTTATAGAAAGACCGGCTCATGGGCCTTCTGGTAGTGTGTTCCATCCTCAGTATATATGTGGTTCATAATTCGGCTAAGCCTTGCTTACTACATACAGCCCTTGGAGGTACTATTCCTTCATTCATCAAGTTGAGGTAATCCTTGAAGTCTAACAACTTCCCTCTCAATGGTAAAAAGTCCTAGTGGAAATCTAAGGCATCTCCTATGTGCTCCTCGAGCCTTCTTTGAAAATCATCATACGTTTTTCTTGACTCGTGTTGGAGATATAGCGATGTTGTTGGCGATGGTACGGACTGCATATCGTGCCACACCATATATATGTATGATAGTTCATTCGATGCAGTATATTGGTTAAGTAAACACTGTTCACCGATCAAAGAACGATCCTTGAGACAGAAATGAAGGACGAGACATCTGAATCAAAATTAGATAGAGCATAAGAACGAGCAAGCAGAAACGATGAAAGGGCACTTGGAAATCATGACCACTTGGAGAACAGCCTACACGTATATCTTTTTCAATCGAGGATTCAACGAGCCCAAAGATCCCCTCACAATTCTTCCATCTCTCCCGATAGATTTGACAAATCTTCCCTTTGTTCACTCAACCATCTAAGTAAAATTCTCGAAACTTCACCAAACAATGATTTTCATCAAACTCAACTCAACTCAACTCCTGCACATCCACCTCTCCTTCCTACGGCTATCAACCCGTAAATCCCAATAATCTCCAAAATCCAACCAACAATAAACCTCACCAACTATCCCTCACCGATCCCGATCTCGATCCCAATCCCAATCCCAATCCCAATCCCAATCCCAAAATCATCAGATGAAGACCAAACCAAACCAAACACCACACGCCACCGCACTGATAGCATCCCCCAGAATCCCCGAAATTTCCGAAGACCGCCGAACTTTCATCCATCAAAATATCAAAATATCAAAATATCAAACCTTCAAAACCTCCTAAAGAACAATTTATAAAACATAATGCAATAAGACTTAACAAACACCCCGGCACTCTAGATCTAGGTATCTATGCACTTGGTAGAGCTACGAGTCTACAAGCTCTAAAACATCGTTTCGTATATGATGCGGATAAAGTTAAAATGCGGTGTGAATCTCACAGTACCAAAGCTAAAGCCAAAGTTTGAGATTGGAGATTGGAGATTGGAGATTGGAGATAGAGTATAAAGCATAGAGCGAAAGTATAGCTTAATAAGAGTCTTAAGAGAATACACCCATTAATTAATTCCGACTTTATTTTTTAATAATAAAAGAATAACTCCCAACAGACATAATTAAATCAACTTATAAGGTTATAACCTAAAAGTTGTAAATGAAGGAAATGATTATATTACTTGTTAGTTTATATTACTTGTTAGTTTATATTACTTGTTAGTTTATATTACTTGTTAGTTTATATTACTTGTTAGTTTATATTACTTGTTAGTTTATATTATATTATAACATATCATATCATATCATATTATCAAAAACATCACCCCTCACAACCACAATACACCAAACAGCCTAGAAACATCCCCCAAGAGTATCCCTCAACCCCCCCCCCCCCCAAAACCCTTAATAAAAACTAAGCATCCAGAACTATAGCTAATTACCACCCACTATTATGAACTGAGCACCCCCCCCCCAAACCTCTCACTACAACACAAAACATCCAATTCCAAGCATCCAAAAAAGCACTTACAATTAACCTTATCATCTGAAAACCTGCGAACCACCATAGTGAGAAAACCATAATCTATCATACATATCATACATATCTTCTATAATTATAATATTAAGAATAGTATAAAATACACACACACAAACACACACATATATCCAACTGAATGATTTAAAATCGTTCTAAAAAAACACACAGAAACTATATCGCTGGAGTTGTATATTACAAAGCTAAGACAGACAGACAGACAGACAATACAGAAAAGATAGACAACAATCTATACCCTTTCTGGGTTTCTTCTCAGATTCCCTCAGCTATCACCTCGTTAACGCCTTCCGCCCCTCATCTAAAACTCACCTCGTTACTTCATCCCCTGTGCCACCGCAGGTCACACTTTCATGTATTCATGTATTTATTACCTAAAAGTAATGCATGAAAGCCTTTTATATTCTGACAGTTGCATCGAGCTTTTCATTCCCAGCCCAATCTGCTTTCTCGTTGATTTTGTAACTTCATTCACCAGTCCCCTTCCCTCATTTCTTGTACCCTAAGCACACATCATCGCCCCACTCCATCTCTATCTCCATCTCTATCCCCATCTCTATCCCCATCCTCGTCATGACATTACAATATGTTATACCTGTCAATCTCTGCTCCTCCTTTCTCCAGGAACCAAAAAAAGTCAATAAATCAATAAATCATTCATCCAACCAATCAGTCAACTACTAAACCCAAAAAAAACTAACAAATGCTCCCCGCTCCACGCTATGCAATTATCATCGAATCAAGCACCAGGCTGGAACGAACTAATAGGTAGGTGGACATATATGTACAACAATGGAATGTAGATTCAAAATTCGTGAAACTTCATCTTTCGGACGCCACACGCTCTGTTTGAGGAGGTCCTCTGTTTCCTGTTTAATCAAAACCCAACACTTCTATCCAGAATTGAACTCGGAACACGTGAGCCTCGTTCAAATTCAATTTCATCACCGGGGTGATGTCTAAAAGCAGGATTCTCACTCGCTTTCCGTCGATGTGCCTCAGCGAACAAAGGATCAGGAACTTGTGACCGGTGGGTATATGAAATAGGAATTTCCGGCATTGCTGGCACTTCCATGTTACTTTGTTTTCTTTCCACCCGTCCCGTTTGTTGAGCTACCCATGATCTGACAGTACGAAATCGTGGAGCTGTCTCCTCCGACGTTGTTGTATATATGGTATCCCGATTCTGTGGCGCACCTTGGGATGCGGTCGTCCAAGAAAATCGAGAGACTGGAATTTGAGGAGGAGCACTGTCATCAGGCATTACAAGTGAATCGCCAAATCCTGAGGATATTGAGGATAAATAGCTGATATGATTGGCTTCTTTTTGAGAAGGATCATAAGCATTTGAAGATAGTCCCGAATGTTGAGATCTAATAGTTCCCATTTGAGAATAATAGAAATCTGCATTGCTTGGTGACCCATATGATTGATCTGGACCGGCAACTGGACTAGGAGACATGCCCGACGGCGACTGGTTGCTCCTGGTCGAGTTTTGTCTTTGGAGATCTGTACGTAACTCTCTTAAGTTTACAGTTGCGGATCCTGGACGTCCAAGAGATACTTTGTTGTCGGGAGTATTGTAGCCAGCCATTTCCCTTTCAGCGTATTTTTCATCAATATGATACCCATTCGGTGAAAGTTTGCCGCTAACATAACTGGGAGGACGACCGGAGCCATCTCTGTTTCTTCTCCATCCATACCAACGAGCTTCTTCCTCTGATATCTCTCCCCTTGCTAGCCGATTTATCTTCTTCATTCTCATGACGAGATATATAATAGCTCCAAGGATGACGAAAATTCCTATTTATCAAGATCAGCATTGATTAGACGTCATTCCATTCGGAGCAACAAACCTATTGAGCCAGCACTTATCAGAAGCTTCTCTGCTAGAGGACCTAAATCACCATCATCGTGGTCGCTTTCGCTTTGAGATTGAGATGGCATCTCTGAAGGAAGTGGTGAAGCGTCATCTTCAAAAGGAGTCGGTGCAGCACTTGCACTGATGGCCGCAAAGGCACTGAAAGTAGACGTGGTAGCCGCAGCAAAATCGCATGGAGCTCCATTGGAAATGGTACATAATCCTTTCCTTCCTGGCTGCCCCGAGCTTGGCATGCTAAATGTTGTTAATGACCCTGTTGGAACTGATGGTACAACAGAAGTGATGGATATCTGTATGTAGTTAGTACACCCGGCTGACGAAAAGCTTTCGTCCCAACTTACAGAAGTTGACGGAGAAGATTCTGATGTCGATGTAGAACTTGGGGTAGCGACAACAACGACAGTCATAACACTTGACGAAGTAGTGATCGTAGTTTGTGTGGTCCAGGCAGTTGCAGTTTGTGTAGTCCAAGCAGTATCTGTTATTTGGGTCCATGCAGTCCTTGTGACCATTGGAATTGAAGAGCTATCTCTATTCCCATTATCATTGTCGCTTCCACCTCCATTATCTGTGGCGCTTCCGTCTCTATTCCCATTATCACTGACGTGTCCATCTCCACTCTCGTTGTCATTTCCATCCTTTTTCACCAATATCAGTCCGTTCAACATAACATTCCTTTCAACCAATTGGTTCATGTATTGCTCTGATTGCTCTCTCATTGGTGCCATTGTCGTATTCATTCCTCCAGCAAGTCGCCGCTGCCCGTATCGCGACCGACAGAAGCTAATCGGATATGGTCATGAACTGATGAGTGTTTTCCTTGGCTCGAAATACAAGAAGAGTGAGCGTGATAATGTAGATACCGGATCTCATGGAAAGAATAATGAAAGAAAGAACGTCACGATCCAGTCGTGTGTAGAACGCAAGTAAGAGAACAAACGGTTGACAAGGAAAAGCAATCAGGAAGCAGCCAAGTCGTGAACCTTGGGCCTTCCAAAGATCTGAACTAGCTAGTGAAGTGGAGAAAAGAGTGCGTTTTGGCAGACAGTCAAGAGAGTGGACGATCTATGCTATTCTCGGAATGGTCATGCATTGAATTTGAATCTGGGGACGAACCGAAGGTTGTACAAAGAGACATCATGCAAAGCCGCCATAAACTTGTACAGAATTGGTATATGCGACACGAGGGGGAAAAAGCCTAACCGGAAGATTACATACACTGGCAAGAATGTGCTCTTTCACTTTGGACCAGACTATATCGAGGTTGGTTCAGCGTCTCAAGCATTCCTGCGTTTGGCGTAAGACTCTAGGCTGAGCGTTGCCCCTGTTCAGAAGTACGAAGAATGCGGCAGATGATTGCAAGACAACTAAGAAGCTTGCAGCTGCACGTCAGAGCTACTGACTGGTGGACAGACATTGCTTAGAAAAATTTGATGATATCTGGGACGGAGAGGGTGTTTCGCGCACTGTCCCCTGGTTTCATCATGGACCCGCTCAACTTACCCATATGCTAGGTAGTGTATGTGAGAAATAGTAATTAGAACCTGTGAAAGATTGTTTCAACTCATTGACAAAGTGAGCGGAAGTACAATTATTGAGAGCATGAATGTTGTTGTTGCACCTTCAAGAGGTTCGTGAGTGATGAGCTTCCAAACCTCCCGCAAGGCTGAATGAACACGGCATGAAGCTTTACCGGCCGTAATTTTAACCGACACTAAACTCTAAAAGGGCTTTTTTCCGAGCAAGCTAAACGGAGTACTCCGCATCACGTGCACATCAATCATTTTACGCTACGAAGGAGTTTGAGATTCTTTTATATTTCAAAAGGATGAGAAGGGAAAGGGAAAGTGAAGCGGTAAGCTCACTTCATAGTAACTGGTGGATTTTCCACCAAATTTTATAAAGGAGTGCCTCTCTTTCCAGTACGTGAAAGTAGAACGTGTCTAGGGAAGTATCCGAAACATCATGAAATCTTCAATATAAAGTAATTTACATTTCAATGCATTCATTGTAAGATCTTACGTATACCATCTTCAAGATTTTTCAAAGCCACGCACCTCAAAGTATTGTGGCTTGCCTAGTAGTTATCTTTTCGCTCCCGGTTCTTTTGAAATTAAAATCCATTGGTCCAGAATGCTAAGATTAAAGGAAGACCTCTTTAAAACTGCAGATAACGAATATCATCCAATCCATGTGTCAAGGTTTTTCCTCGGATAACTACCACTACATGTAGCATAAAATTGAGAATGGGAACAATCGTGAAAACCATCATAAAGTCTAAATAAACTCACATTTCTCCATCATCAATCATACTTTGCTACTAGCCTACGTCTGTCTCACTTTGAATTTCCACTCGGCTTTTTTTACAATGGCTTTCACCATATCTCGGCTCACTGAAGACGATATTCCTGGCGCTGTGAGCGTTATTCAGGAAGCATTCAAAGAAGACCCTTACAACCTTTGGATTTACAATGATCGATCTAAGGTATTTAATCTCTCATTTCTTGACGTTCAATTTTGCCCTGATGTTTATCTGTTTCTTCAAGCATTGCATTGTAGCAAGCAGTTGTTTTGCCTCGCATTTAGTCACCTCGACTCGCTGAAATCATGGCGAAGGCGTGTTTCGTGATACCTGACACCATCATGTTTGTTCATCATTGACATAGATTTTGACAGCTGAACCTAGTTAGAAACTCTGTATCTCTTGACATCCGATGTCGATGGGGCATTCGAAACGGCTTGTTCTATGTTGCTAAAGACTCTGAAAGCCAACGAATTTTAGGCGTTGCAATGTGGTTACCACCTAAATCTTCTGGAACGCCCGAAACATGGGCAGAATGGCTTGATAGTTGGAAGATGTGGGTTCAACAAGTAGGCATGAATATGTGGTACGGTCGAGGTGGCTTAAATGTGAAGGTAAGAAAGCTCAGTCAATATCATATATTCCGTCTTCTTTCCTTGGTGGAATCCTCAAAGTCATGAGAGTGCCCTTTGTCTTACTGCATTGTCTGTAATCTTTCTTCAATTTCGTGGGTAATTGCGGTGTGGACTCCAACCTAGTTGCTAGGGTTGTGTTTGAGAGAAACTCTATTCGAGATGAGACTGTAAAAGATCTTTTGTCAAGTCCTACAAGCAACAAGCCAGGCATGCAAGCAATGGCCAAGTCAGCCCTACCCCGTTGCTTCCGAAAATTCCTCCAATACTTTGGGACGTATTATATCTTCATCACTATTTCTTGCTATGAAACTTTGAGACGACCCTCGAAGGGATACTAACGCTATCTCGCCACAGCGTTATTATATCTGGAAGGATAGGCAGGCAGAAGCTCAATCCGAGATTTGGACAGATCCTCGAGGATACTTCTTTTTAAATATAATGGTTGTTCATCCTGACGCCCAGGGGAGGGGAATAGGAAAGGCGTTAGCCAAGGAAGTAACAAATGTTGCTGATGCAGAAGGACAAAGATGCTATCTTGAATCTAGTCGGGATATTCCCAACATGAAGATATACGAATCCTTTGGATTCCACTTCGAAAAGAAGATGGTTTGTGATGATGAAGGTGACACTTGCAATATCTACTGTATGGTCAGAGAGCCACAAGCAGAGTTGAAAGGATCTAAGAAGGATGTATGAGACTGTAGGTCTCTACACTACTGCGGGTGCACATGCCAGACGCTCGTTCTTCTCTGCTGAAAGGTAAAGAGTCATCGCTGTTGTTCTCGCCTCATGCACACGCATTAGATGGACCTTGAAAGCCACGTTACTTGGACAACTCGAAATTTGGCAAGATTTGAAGTAGTTGGCTAATCAAGATCTCCGAAGAACGGAGAGAGAGAGTGAGTTGTAGATAGTACCGGGCGGTTATATGTACTCCATAAAGGATACCATGAGCCACTTCAATATCTAGGTATAATGGACCATGTTAAAAGATAAGGCGCCGAGACTCTGATTCTGGTGGCAGACTCCACATACGTGACATTTTCAAGTAGGAGCGAAGAAAATTATATTGCAGTGTCACCGAAGTACCTCCTAACAAGTAAATAAGTAGACCCACGATTGCACAATTCCAACATCTACCGGGTAACTTGGTTGGTACGGTAAGGTTACTAGACAGTTGACAATTTCATGGCTTTTGGCTTCTTGTGCTTTTAAATACGGACAGTACCGGAACTGACATCCAGGTCGGTCAGAGCTCAACGAACAAATTAAATAATAAATAATTAGCTGGGAAAATTGATAAGTTGCGATACCGGTATATGAGTGATGAGTGATGAGTGATCAGTGATGAGTGATTTATCCAGACTCGATTTTCCAAAGTCTTGTCCTTTGTTTGAATTGTTTCCGAGGTTATTTGTTCAATTTTCGCGGGTGCTCATGTGCATGTCAATAATACCATAATATCTAGCAACCCATCTGTGTTGAGTTGCATTGGTGAGAAGAAAAGAAGCTGATTCAGCTGGTGAGCTTATCTTTTTATCGGCTCCCGTGTGCGTAATTTTATCCTTGCTGATTTTAGCTTGGCATCTGATCCTAGCTTTTATCAAAATAAAAATTCCCTCTCAGTTGATAATTTTATATTTTAACCTCCCATTGCACTTCTTCATCACTCCACGAGTCCCTCCTAAAGACCCTCACCTCCTCAATTCCAGGAGTTTTAGGAGTATGGCGTTAGCGACAAGAATGATGAGGCTACCAACCTCAGCTGTTGGTATCCGCACTGTCGCTCAACGATCATATGCGACATCGAATCGGGCCCTTTTCTCACATGCGCGACCCAACGCCCGAGTCAACGTTGACAAGAGCAAAATCTCTCAAATTGCTCAACGGACGTACGCAGATGTTGCTCCTGTCAATGTCAAGAAGCCCAAGCGATTTCGATTCTTGACATACACTTGGCGTCTTACATATTTGTCTTTGATCGGAGGAGCCGCTTATCTAGGTTATGAAGTTTGGGAGCTTCGACATCCAGAGGAGCAATTTCAGCCAGACCCAACCAAGAAGAATTTGGTCATTCTTGGTACGCACAATACGTGTCTCCACTTTCCATATGGATAGCTGACATCAGTGGGCTAGGTACTGGATGGGGTGCTGTATCTCTTTTGAAAAAGCTCGACACGGAAAACTACAATGTCATTGTTATCTCTCCACGAAACTACTTCCTGTTTACCCCTCTTTTGCCATCATGTACAACTGGTACCGTCGAGCACAGATCTATCATGGAGCCTATTCGAAGCATAACCAGACACAAGAAGGCTGCTGTTAAGTTTTACGAAGCCGAAGCCACAAAAATCGACCCCGAGAAGAAAACCATCTCGATTAACGACAATTCTGATGTTAAAGGGGCTTCCCATACTACCGAAGTCTCATATGATATGTTGGTTGTAAGTGTTGGTGCGGAAAATGCCACTTTTGGAATTCCTGGTGTCAAAGAGCACTCGTGCTTCTTGAAGGAGATTGGTGACGCACAAGCGATCAGGAAGAAGATCATGGACTGTGTAGAGACTGCTACTTTCAAGGACCAATCACCAGAGGAGGTTGAGCGTCTGTTGCACATGGTTGTCGTTGGGGGTGGACCTACTGGTGTTGAATTTGCTGGTGAGCTTCAAGATTTCTTCGACCAAGATATCAAGAAGTGGGTTCCAGAAATCAGCGACAAGTTTAAGGTTACTCTCATCGAGGCTCTTCCAAACGTTCTTCCTATGTTCTCCAAGCAATTGATTGAATACACAGAGTCGACCTTCAAAGAAGAGAAGATTACTATCAAGACCAAGACAGCCGTCAAGAAGGTCACCGATAAGACAGTCGAAGCTGAGGCCACTGGACCAGATGGAAAGAAGTTCACTGAGGTCATGCCTTACGGTCTCCTTGTATGGGCCACCGGAAACGCTGTGCGCCCGGTCGTCAAGGATCTCATGGCACAAATTCCTGCTCAAAAAGATTCAAGGAGAGGTCTTGCCGTGAATGAATATCTCGTTGTCCAAGGAACTAAGGATATATGGGCCACTGGAGATTGCGCAGTCGCCGGATACGCACCAACAGCTCAAGTAGCATCACAAGAAGGAGCTTTCTTGGCTCGTTTATTCAACACAATGGCGAAGACCGATACTATCGAACATGAAATCCAGGAATTAAGTTCTTCCCTGAATCTTGGCCCTGGAAATGCTGCCGAGATTGCCAAAGAGATTGAAGCACACGAGAAGCAATTGAGGAGAATCAAGGACATCAAGCCATTCCACTACACACATCAAGGCTCCTTGGCATACATTGGTAGTGAAAGAGCCGTTGCAGATGTCAGCTGGTTGAATGGTAACTTTGCTACTGGTGGTAATTTGACATATTTGTTCTGGAGAAGTGCATACTTGAGCATGTGCTTTAGTAGTAAGTTTTCCAGCCCCTTTACCTCCTGTATGTTCTTACTAACACAAATTCCAGCACGCAACCGTGTTTTGGTGGTCCTCGACTGGCTTAAATCCAAGACATTCGGTCGTGACGTTTCTAGAGAATAGATGATGAGAGAAGGGACAAAAAGAAAATGGGCGGTTGGTCGGGATAGATGGGAATCGGGAGCGCATGTAACAAATAACGAGTTTTCGGGATAGACTGGTTTGGTTTCTTCTTAAACTTTGCAATGGTGTTTTTTATAGAATCTCCGGCTCGAGCTCATGGCGAGTCATTCAGGGAGTTGGAGGGAGCGGCAATAGAATATGATGAGAATTGAATGAATGTGATCATTTTTTCTCCTTCTACTATCGAGAATTCGCATAGGTGGGGTGTGATATCATGGATGCAATGAGGATTTATAGATGCTTGTATCTATCAAAATAGTATACTCCTCTCCGTCTATGCACCTCTTTAGTTTTCTCTTCTGCGAAAAAGGATTAGAGCACTTCCTATTTCTAGCATCATAGCCTTGTTCGCTTTATGTAGACTGTAATTTGCCTTCCCTCTATCCCAATCCAATCCATAAGCGCGCGTGCGGAACCGAAAGAATGAATACCTACTAAGTACTATATCATTGTTCTGCATCGTCCTGAGATAATCGTAAAAGGTATTATATATCATTTACTTTCTCACTCTACCAACAAATGATCGAGTAGAGAGAGCTACTCTATCCACACAAACACAAGTACGCATAATCAACAATCTAGAACTTTCTAGAACATGTGAGCAGTGAAAAGGACTTTTCGCCTTCAAGGTAAGTCTTACACAAGAGTACCACCCGCAAACTTTTTGGTTTGCTTTTTTCCTTTTTTCTTCGTTGTACAGAGAATGTGTGGATGTGTATAGCTAGCAGAAGCTGTGAGATAGAAATGAAGACAAAAAGTTCGGGATTGGAGCTTAGAGCTTAGAGCTTAGGGTCCCAAACCTACTTACTTGTATTATATTGGCTGGTGGAAGGAAGTAGTTAGTGGTGTCCTCTGTATGTCTTCATGACTCGGGTCCTGACAGGTTGGATTTTGGGTAAGTTCATGTCTCGTGGAAATTTTGATTACTAAACCCTAGGTAGATAAAAATGAATGAGGAGTGAATGAACCGTTAAGAATGAATGTTGTCGTAAGGTGTCCAATGAGATATGAGGGGGATAAACATTGCCTATATAGGTAATGAATATAAGTAAAATATATCCCATCAATTAATTAATACCAGGGATTCTACAACATTCTTTGCCATGCGAGGCTGATGATTGAACCTGGGAACATACTGTGCTCTCCCGTAGCAGGCAATGCAATTGATTGCGTTCACTGTTCACTCAGGCTACATCGCTACATACAACTTTGTGCGTGGCCTTCTCGTTGCCTATTTTATCGATTATTCACCCATTTTTAATATTTGCCCCATTCTCCCTCCGTACAGACCACCAGAACGAGAAACGCCTTGCAAAAATTAGACTGTACGGGCATCACGGTGCTAAGCGGAAGAAACCAATAGAAAGAATCAGGCTATCTACTGACTTAGCGTGGTTCCGTCATATTCTAGGAACGCTACTGAGTACTGTAGTACCTTAAGCTGTCTTGATCTCCAACACAACATCTTTCTTTCCATAAATTCTTTCCCAAATCATCCATTCATCCACCCTTCCCTTTGGAAGATCAATCTATCTTCCATCCATCCTCTTTCCTACTTCGACCAAGAAGTTTTTAATTTTACTAGTCGTCAATACTGGGCGATTGCAAAACATAAATCATCAAAATCTTTAGAGCTGTTGTCGACTGTTAAGGTCAATATTTATCAAAATGTCTGCTGAACCCGACCACGTCGAGCACAAGAAGAAGGTCAACCTCAAGTAAGAAATATCTCCATCCGCCAGCTTCCTATCTTAAGGATACAGTTCTAACATCACATCTAGTGATGCATCTGGTGCTGAGCATAAAGGCGTAAGTCATCTACAAACCGCCACAGTCTATGACAACAGCAGGATCGAACACTAACCAGTATCCAATACAGAACGATGATATTGCAACTGCAATTTTAAAAAAGAAGAAGAAGCCAAACTCGTTGATGTGAGTATATCCAACAAACACCCCACCTTCCTTGGCCGGTGCTTTGAAACTGACATGCGGTGGCAACAGGGTTACCGATGCTGTTAACGATGATAACTCCGTTATTGCCCTCTCCAACAATACCATGGAAACTTTACAATTGTTCCGTGGAGATACTGTTTTAGTAAAGGGCAAGAAGCGCAAGGATACTGTTCTCATCGTCCTTGCTGATGATGACCTCGACGATGGAAGCGCACGTATGAACCGTGTTGTTAGACATAATCTTCGCGTTAAGCACGGTGACATCGTTACCGTTCACCCATGTCCTGATATCAAATATGTAGGTAACAAAAGATCCACAGGCATCTCCAATATGCTAATATATGCATAGGCCAAGCGCATCGCAGTCCTTCCTATCGCCGATACCGTCGAAGGTCTTACCGGCTCCCTATTTGATGTATTCTTAGCACCATATTTCCGCGAAGCCTACCGACCTGTGCGACAAGGAGATCTCTTCACAGTTCGCGGTGGTATGAGACAAGTCGAGTTTAAGGTTGTCGAGGTTGACCCACCGGAGTACGGAATTGTCGCTCAAGATACAGTTATCCATTGCGAAGGAGAGCCAATCCAACGTGAGGATGAAGAAGGGAATTTGAATGAGGTCGGGTACGACGATATTGGTGGATGCAGAAAACAAATGGCACAAATCCGAGAGATGGTCGAGTTGCCATTAAGACATCCCCAACTATTTAAATCTATCGGTATCAAGCCTCCCCGTGGTGTTCTCATGTTTGGTCCACCAGGTACTGGTAAGACCCTCATGGCTAGAGCTGTGGCAAACGAGACTGGAGCTTTCTTTTTCCTGATCAACGGACCTGAGATCATGTCAAAGATGGCTGGTGAGTCTGAATCAAATTTGCGTAAAGCTTTCGAAGAGGCTGAGAAGAACTCGCCTGCTATCATTTTTATCGATGAAATCGATTCTATCGCACCCAAGCGTGACAAGACCAATGGAGAGGTCGAACGTCGTGTTGTTTCACAATTGCTCACACTCATGGACGGCATGAAAGCCAGATCTAATGTTGTTGTTATGGCCGCTACCAATAGGCCGAACTCCATTGATCCAGCTCTTCGTCGTTTCGGTCGTTTCGATCGTGAAGTCGATATCGGTATCCCTGATCCAACTGGTCGTCTCGAAATTCTCCAAATCCACACCAAGAACATGAAGTTGGGTGAGGATGTCGATCTCGAGCAAATTGCTTCCGAGACTCACGGTTACGTTGGTTCTGATGTTGCCTCCCTCTGCTCTGAAGCTGCCATGCAACAAATTCGCGAGAAGATGGATCTCATTGATCTCGACGAGGATACTATCGACGCCGAGGTTCTTGACTCCCTTGGTGTTACCATGGACAACTTCCGTTTCGCCCTTGGTGTTTCCAACCCATCTGCTCTTCGCGAAGTTGCAGTTGTCGAGGTTCCAAACGTTCGTTGGGACGATATTGGAGGCTTGGAAGAAGTCAAGCGCGAGCTCATCGAAAGCGTACAATACCCGGTCGATCACCCCGAGAAATTCCTCAAGTTTGGTCTTTCGCCATCTCGTGGTGTCTTGTTCTACGGTCCTCCTGGTACTGGTAAGACCTTGCTTGCCAAAGCTGTTGCCAATGAATGTTCCGCCAACTTCATTTCCGTTAAGGGTCCAGAGTTGTTGAGTATGTGGTTCGGTGAATCTGAGAGCAATATCAGAGATATTTTCGACAAAGCTCGTGCAGCTGCGCCTTGTGTTGTTTTCCTTGATGAATTGGATTCTATTGCCAAGTCCCGTGGTGGATCTAATGGTGATGCTGGTGGAGCTTCCGATCGTGTTGTCAACCAACTTTTGACTGGTAAGTGTATTCGGTTTTTATAGTATGTAAATGTGGAAGCTAATTCTGTTTAGAAATGGATGGTATGACCTCGAAGAAGAACGTCTTCGTTATTGGTGCTACAAACAGACCTGAGCAACTCGACAATGCTCTTTGCAGACCTGGTCGTCTCGATACCCTCGTCTACGTTCCTCTTCCAAACGAGAGCTCTCGTGCTGGTATCCTCAAGGCCCAACTCAGAAAGACCCCAGTTGCCGATGATGTCGACCTCAGCTACATTGCGTCTCGTACTCACGGATTCTCTGGTGCCGATTTGGGATTCATCACCCAACGTGCCGTGAAGCTCGCTATCAAGGAATCTATTTCCCTGGATATTGAACGCCGCAAGGCTCTTGAAGCGGCCGGTGGGGATGTCGACATGGAGGATGAAGATGTTGAGGATCCAGTACCTAAGTTGACCAAGGCTCATTTCGAGGAGGCTATGTCACAAGCTAGAAGATCAGTGTCCGATGTTGAGATCCGCCGATACGAGGCATTTGCTCAGAGCATGAAGAGCTCTGGACCTGGGGCTTTCTTCAAGTTCCCTGAAGCTGGTGAGGCCGCCGAGGCTAGCGGGGGAGGCGCTGGTGGATTTGGTGATGCTGGTAACGACGATAGCCTTTACGACTAGATCTGTATTTTTAATATTTTTCTACGTCATCTACAGCATACACATGAGAACCCGACGAACGTTTGGGAGGGCTTTTGACCCGGTGGAATTTGATATGGGCTCCTATGACATTCGACGTAGGCAAGTTCATTCATGACGCCTAACATCATTGTATCAAGCCAAGATTTGCGATAGGTATGGAGATTTTTCATTCATAGCGATATATGGTCAAGGTGGTGCCCTTAGCATAGAATGCATTATAAAATCACATTTCATAAAACTTCTGTCATGCATGCATTGGTGAAATGATTTTTTGAGATACAATGACGTGTAAAGATCTATAGAGATACCGATTCCAGAACGCCTCTGTGGTATGTATGAAGGAAGCTTCGACTTATTTTACAAGATATCCTTCAATCATCTAACGTCTGTGATAAGTGCAAAGTATGTATGTACGATAGAATCGCGTAGAGGATCCCAGCCTAATGTCTCCTTTCATTTTTCCAACCCCAAACCCAATTCCCCAATGTCCTTTTGCACGCCTTGTATATATACCCCCAGATGCGATGTGATGTGATGATTGCTTATGTTGAAAACATCCCTTTCTCTGCTTTGATTGTGTAGTACCCATCCAAAACGATGTATGTATTTATATATGGGAGAAGGATATCAACCTAGGTGGGAAAGTTCTGGATGTTGGGATAGGATAGGTTTGTTGATATCCATGTCCATCCACATCCACATCTGCCGTGCGTATATATCGAGGATGGACACGCCGCCCCCCTCCCGAAAAAAAATGCAGGCTGCTTGCTTGTTTGCTTGCTGTCTTCCTTGCTTCTATGCTCTGTACCCATCCAGATCCTCGTTCCCAGAAATCCACATTATTCAGTATTTCCCATCCCTCATTCCTAGGAACCCAAACGATAAAAATGATAATACCACAGCTGACTGTTCACTCTACCACTTCACAAACAGCCTCTAGTGACTCCCTCGTAATTCTCACTCCTTCTTCTACTACATTTTTTGGCAACGCAAGACTTTGTCCGCGTTCGCCGCGTCCTTTTACAGTGCCTTCTTTTTCTTTCTTGTCTTTTTCCTTGTCTGCAGAGGTAGAGGTACTTGTGGATGTGGAGCCGTTAACGCCATTGGTAGATGAGGATTGAGCGAGTGTATCAGCTCGTATGTCTTCGAGGACTTTGGCCATGAGAACGGGGAATGTGGTGTATTTTCCTGAGCGGAGGAGGGAGAGAGCATGAGTTTGGATTAGGGTGGGCCAGTTGGTGGGGGAGGAGTGGAGGGAATGGAGGAGGGTTTCTTGGATTCTGTTGGGTGGGAGGGAAGATTAGTGAGAATATTGGTTTTTAGAGAGGGCGGAGGGAAGAACACACTTGGCAACATGCCCATCTTTTAATAGTAGAGAATTTATTTGTGATCGTAAATCTGCATCTTGGGTTGTGGGAGTATAGTTTGCGGCGCTCTTGGATACGCGGACAGGAGTGGTGGGTTCGGATGCCATTGTGAGGGACTGAGTGACTGAGTGGTTTGTATAAATTCGCAGTTGGAACTTGGGGGATGAGTATTGGTCTTGTGTATTTTCAACCTGTACGGGAGACACAAGGAGCTGGCTGGCTGGATTTCCGGGAGACTCTGAAGTGGATGGATGATTGACCGGAGCACAGAGTATGAAAATGAACTCTGGAGATTAGATTTGTGAAGGAGAATGGAGATTTGGCTCCGAATTGTTCTTGTGCTGTGTATGATTTCTGGTACCTCGTCGACGAGGCTGGGTTGAAGGCTGAATTTTGTTTGTGTGTTGGACCAATGAGGTAATTGAATGTAATTGGATGGGGATTTGGTGATCATGGGGGGTGGAAATAGAAGGTTATTGCTTAAGCGAGGGATAGTTTTTATGGTTGATAGTTTGTTATTCTTGATTCTTGCATGTATATCTTCATTTCTTTTGTGTTATTATATCAGCTCAGTGATGTAATTATTCTTCCATGTCAATTATCTATTTTGATCTGAACATTCATAAATCTATCTAGGGAGTACGAGAGACTCAGCCTCAGCTCCAAGAAGTACATATGGGCGAGGCGAATTATTATTATCACACCCAGGAACCCATCAAAATCTTACACATGCCACTTCCAAAACTGAAACCGTGAAACCATTCACAGGTTTCATAGACAAACAACTACACGAAGTCTATTCCATTCTCACCTGTTTTCAAACGCGTTGCTCCATTTCATTGGATGAGAAGACGACTGTGCCTTGAAAGATGAAAATGAGCGCCTCATCCAATGCCATGTTCAACTGGTCAATTCTTGAAAAGCCACGGTATTTCTATCTTGAAAGATACGTTTTCAAACGCTCCCAAGGTCAATTCAATGTAGGTTCTTCCCCTTTACCTGTTTATCTTTCCCCGGAGTGTTTGATCACCTCGCTCCGTGGCTATTGTCATTCTCGTTGATTGTCTTACTCCTTATACTCTGATCTTATATAAATTCTCATGTTTCTTTCACCATTTGTTTCTACTTTGGCAACACTTTTTCATACTGCACTTCTCTTCTCTTCTATTTTTGCGTTCCTGTCATGATGCACCAGGAATTATTATGCACAGTGCCGTCGCCACTTCATATCAAATGAACACATCATCTACCAAACGCTGAAGCATCGGAAGATCCTTTTTGCTCTCTCAAAAACTGCGTCATCAGTCGGCAGGAACTGTTCTGGCACGAACTTCCCGTGGAAAAAAGATCATTATCTTCTCGAACTAGTAAATTTCAAGGCTCAATTAAGTCACATCAGACAAATTACGTCGGAAAGCAAGGCTACTATGGTGTGTTGAGTCGCAAACGAAGAATTTCAAACGTGACAAGTTTCGACTCCTGGCAAACTCATTCAACTTTCATCATCACGAACTGTCCGGAAAGTTTTTTTCGGAGCATCATCCCAACTCAATTATTGGGTACATCATACAATCAAGATCTCCAGCAGCAAGGTGATCCAGCTTTGGGATACATTCGAAACTTTTTTCTTTGCAAGACCTGAAGGTCTCCAGAGATACCACCAAAAACTTCCAAAATGCGGCAGCATGCTTCAATGATTCTTGTCTGTCTGTTTTGCATTCTACGCCTGAGTAATGCCTTGTCACTTGCAAATTTTCAATTGGTCTCACCTACCGCTGTCTCATTGCGTTGTTTTCTGGAATATACTACATTAATATCAACTTGCAAATTATCAGACTTCAATAACGGCTGCTCCCTCGCTTGTCAGTCAGCATTAACTGCAAAAGCTACATGTGTCAAAAGTGCTTGTTCGGCAGATAATGTAAGTCCAAATACATTGTTAGGAATCATCAAAAATGGTGGAATCATTGCGGCTTTATGTCCAAATTTCAAATCTTCTACTACATCATCGACTACACTGGTGAAAACTACGATTACGAGCTCGACTACGAGCGCGAAAACTACATCGGCTAGTGTCATAACTTCGACGACGAATTCGGTGATTATAACGTCTACTACATCGAGTTCGAGTTCAGCAGAAAGCTCTAGTTTGACTGCTTTTACGACGACATTCTCTGCGCTTCCTACCACGGCGCAGTCTACGAGTACGGAAACTTCGAGTTTTTCTCAAACATCGCCTTCTCAAACATCGCCTTTTCAAACATTGTCGTCTCAAGAATCATCTTCCCAATCTTCATCATCTCAAGAATCATCCTCTCAATCTTCATCCGCCCAAACATTATCATCCACTTCACTATCTACCACTTCATCAGAATCAACGTCAGCTAGTTCTTCAGAATCATCAACATCTACCTCTTCAACCACTGATATAAATACAACATCAACCACAACCACAACCCAAACACCCTTATCTACCTCTACACAAACCACGACATCAAAATCAAAATCAACCAGCACGACTGCGGCAGCGTCAAATAATGGAGATGGAATTAGTGGTGGTGGAAGCCCATTCGATATTGATGCGAATAGTGGAAGTCTGCCATCTGAAATGGGTAAGATGTCTGGGAGCTGGGTTATAGGTGTGGGGTTTATTTATGGAGGGTTGGGAGTATGGTTTCTTATGTGAGGGGTGGAGCTTGAGATTATGGGATTGGATTGGATATGATAATGTGTAGGAAATTCTTCATCTTTTCTTTTTTTTTGATTTGTACGATTAGAGAGGGTGCGGGTCACTTGGTTACATTAACTTATGACCTTGGATTTATTTGGGATTGGATTTGGATTTGGAAAGAGTTGGAAGAGCATTCATGGCGCGATTTGTACAATATTTTACGACGTTATGAAATTGTTGAGGGAGGATGTTAAGAGATGGATATGGCATAACATAGGAGAAGGAAGATAAATGAATACTATCTACCTAGGTACATTTGTGAATCTTTGGATCTGGATCTGAACTTGGATCTGAACTTGGATACTTTGTACAGGCTATCATATGCATACCTGTAGAATAGATAAACTCATCTATTTAAGCTTAGCTTAGTTTAAGTCAAATAATAAAAAATATAAAAAATAAACACAAATAATCTATATTTTAAGAAACAAAACATATCTAATAAATAAATATTATAATTATAATCAAGTATTTTGATTATATTATTTTAATATTAAATTAATTTAAAAGTAATTTTTTTATTTATTAATATACTAATAAATAATTATAAAATTAAATAAGAGAATAAATTGAATTATTACAACCTATACGAGTAGAATCCGCAAAAAACAAGGTTATAAAATTCAACAACACAATTGAAACTTTTTCAATAAAAAGGAAATAATCGCCCAATATCATACAAACAATCCTACATAACGAGAATATCCACAATACACCCAAAGGAAAAAAATATTAACTTTCAACCCCGCTCATTTTCCAGAACGCCTTCCTTCCCCGACTCCAACTCAGCAGCCCATCCATCACAATTTAGCCAGATTTCTTTCCTTGCAAATGCCAGGCAAAGACCTTTTCAAAGATTCCCTTCCCATTACCCATAATGGTATCTCCATGACAAGGCACGATATTTTCAAAGCCCCAGGTATTAATCCTCTTCACACTTTGATTGAATCCCGTCCTATCGTTTTTACTGAATGCGTACCACTGCATTCTCTTGTGCCATGTCGCTGCTCCTTTTGTAGTCATTATCCCTCCAAATAATTTTGTTGCCCATCCTGAAGTTGCATTCTCTCCCGTCTTGGAATATTGCTCTGTGGCCGGGAGGTTGAACATTAAATCTGCTTCAATCAATGTTCTGTCCGGTTTGTGATAGAATACCAACTCCTTATTCGGATGCGCATCCACATATTCGTATTCGAAATCGGCGTCGAATTCTTCCGAGATCTTAATTTCTGCTTTGTTTTGCTTGGTAAAGATGGTTTGGAAATGGATATTGGTGACTTTGGGATTGCTCTTGGATTGTTGGGCTCGTTTTTCCGCGAGGCCTTCTGGTGCGATGAAATGGGCATTTGGGTACGCGGCATGCCAATCGGAGAGGAAGATGTGATGCTCGAGATCGGGTGCGGCTACGTATGCGACTCGGTTTCCGAGGGATTGGAGCTTGGTTGATACGGATGGGGTGAGGGCGACTGGCGAGAAGACGGCAAGTTGACCGGATGTGAGTCGTACTATTTGGATGATTGATTAGTATTTGTACCTATCTAGTGGCAGTGTAAAGAAGAGAGTCATACCGATAGTAGCTCTACCACCGATTTTAATCATACCAAATCGAGAGAAAGGCACGGAAAGTGTCGTGATATTGGAAGTCACGTCACGAATAACCATGACTTTTTCTGGATCTGAAGGAACAAGTTTGTCGGACATCTTGAAAGTGTATATGATATGTGTGCTTTTGTGTATGCCGTGATACTAGAAGATAGATAGATAGTACAGTACAAGAGTTGATGTTGTAAGTATATAAAACTGCTGGTTGATATGTTGATATGGTGGAGTGATCCAGGAATGTTCAGAGCCTATGACGTTACTTTTATGCGGGACACTCCGTGATCAAAGCTGATCCGATGACCGTTTTCAACGTATGGAAAAGGCGAAAACAAACCAACAAACACACAGTTAGAGAATATAGTATAGGAAAAGTTTATGAGCAGAGAAGATAGAAAATGCAACGAGATACTTCAACCCTTATATACTCCAGAAAAGAAATGAATGTTTCCTTGTTATCGTCTACTTTCAATGTACATGTCAGCAGATGAATAAGTTGAAATTCGATTCAAAGGTCTCGACCGACGAAAGATGGGTGTATTGAATAAGCATAGAGTATTGTCCTCGGCACTTTCTTAATTACAGGGATATGAAAAAGCATAATTAGCACGGATGCAGAGACCTAGACACAATCCCGATCGGGTCAATATTAGACCACGTCTATTTCTTCATCAATTGGTCATATTTTTATAACGAGAGATTCTTGCCTGATTAGCCTCACACCATCACAGTTTCTCACATCGAGAAATATCAGGCAAAATCGGTGTGGTATTCGTCCGTACAGGGGTTTGAAAGAGCTCTAGATCATACGGTTATGAAATCATTTTGGACATCAATTTTTATGAAATGATGTTAAATTACTTGAAATGATTCGAACTTCTAGATTTTCTGTATTTGTAAAGATAGACAAGGAGTTAATGTCATCTTCTTTCTAGATGCGTGAACTTGATCATTAGTGGTTGAATTGATAATGAAATATCTTTGGAGTGTATCATATTGGAGTTTCATGGTCCTTTGCCGTATTACCTAGGTAGAGAGACAACCCGATGGATTGCAGTGAGTATGAACATTCGAGGAGATATTCAAGCAATTCAAGTGAGTTTTCCAACTCGTGAATATCTGATACTTCCCTTGAATTCCGTAGGTAATCACCAAGGGAATCTAGAGAACGTATAACGATATCTCAAGTCCGGACATTCCGAAGTTGCAGCCTTCAGCATTCCACACATTCGTAGAGGACAGATAACATCTAAAATCAAAGTATTTCTTATTTGATACAATTCTTAGGACCCAACGCTATGTCGAATCACCTAATACCTAGCTAAACCCCACCAGCAGAAATGATAACTGTATAGTGTCTAGTAACCAGTCGGCTGCGTGTACTATCCTAAGGCTGTATCTCTCTCATGTAACAAATCCCCAATCGGCTCTACAAACCCGAGCAGATGCATCAAAGGAAACAAGCAGAAAGAAAACATATTTAAAGTAGAGCCAATTACGGAAGGAAATCATGAGCATGTTAAGGAGAAACGACGGGGTTTTTCGTTCATCCATCCCCAAACGAGCGTTGAGCCACCAGCTTATAATTGCACCTGTAGATATCAACCAGGGAACTGGAATGTGACGGGAATGCCAAGGAACTCCATAAGATCGAATCTCCATATGTCCAATTGACGATTGATGGTCTGGGGTAAGATTTGGTTCAAGCCAAGGAAACCATTAGAGCCACTCTGTGCAAGGACTTGTTGAAGCCATTTGCGAGAAGAATCGTTTTCTGTAATCCAAGCTTGGCGTTCATGCATCGCCGTGAAGAGTAACCAAAGTGTACCATAAATCACCCCATGGAATGCCAAGCCCCTGAAAGTATGCCAAGTATCTGGGAGTCTTCCACGCCTTGGATTGAACAATGCTGAGAAGAGTGATGGTGCAGCTCGAGGCGCCCTTTCAACGTTGCCAGCTCCTTCACCTCCAGATTCACCCGAAGACGATTCATCCTCCGGAGGTGATGGGATGTAGGGGGGTCTATCAAGGAGTGTTGCAGGGATGTAACTAAGAACACTCAATATACGCTTCAACCAGTGGCAAAAAAGTACGAGAAAATTGAATTCGACCAACAACCAGCAGATGATAGGATCGTGAGCGAATACTCGGAATGGAGTATAACGAACTGGTCCTGGGACAGGGACATCCTGACCCGGTACGTCGATGTACACAGGAGGTCCCGGAACAGGTATTTCGCGATCGACATATTGGATAGGACCAGGAACCTCGACGAAGATTTCCGGACCGGGGACGTGGATCTTTTTGATTTTGATGATTGGCCTACGACCGCGACCTCCACCACCTCCTTGTATTTTGTTAATTAATTGTACACTGAAAGGTAATTTATCTTCCTCTTCATCATGAGTGCTTTCATCTTCGGAAGAAGAAGAAGTGCTGCTAATGCTAGCCGAATCCCCTTCTTCCGATGGCGGCTTTCCACCCTCGGCAGTGGTGCTTTTATAGACTCCTGGCGTGGTGTTGAAACGCGGCTGTTGAGCATTTTCAAGGGATTTCAGCTGTTGAATGAGTTCATTTATCATATTAATATATCCCATCAGTTCCATTTGCTCTTCGGCCGTTCGTCCAGTGGAGGGCTTAGTCTTGAGTTCCTCGGTCACTACTTCGAGCTTGACGCGAAGCTCCTTAGCTTCCACCTCTGTCTTCACTAAAGCTGCCTGCATCACCTCACTTTCTTTTTGAATCTCTCTAGCATCACTTCTGAAGTCTTCAAGTCTCTTTACTTCAACTTTGATCCTCTCTTCGAGCTTTGTCTTCTCTTCTACATGAATATTTTGTAATTCCTCCATCGCCTCCCGAGTACCAGTAACTTCAACTTTCAGTTTGGCAGCGTCATCTTGAGCTTTCCGAGTTTCCTCGGTCAATCTCTTGGTTTCACGTACGTAGTTGATAGCATCCGCTCTCAAAATCCGGATCTTCTCGTCCCGTTTTAGGCGTTGTTGATCCTTTTCCTCGCACTTCTTTTCTCGCTCGATGATCTGCGCTTCGGCGTTCCTGATGTACTGTTCAATGGTCTGATTATTTTGCTTCAAATCCACAATTTGGTTTCGAAGCTCATCGATGAGCTTTTGGTCTTCCGCGCTTGTCTGGGCCATTTTTTGCTTCAGTACAAAATATTTTTCTTCAAGATCCTCGTAATTGCGGGTTTTCTGCTTCTCTTCGATATATTTTGCTTCGGAATCGGCGTAATTTTGGTTCTTCTGCTTTTCTTCAATAAACCTTGCTTCCAAGCTCGCAACGATTGATTCAGAGGCCGCAAGCTCGATGTGTGCAGCTCGAAGTCTTTGGTCGTAGGATTCAGATTGGGCAAGCCTCGCTTTGGCGACTCCTTCCGTTGCCTTAATTGTTGTGTTTGCTTCTTTGAGCTTCCATTCGAGCTGCTTGTGCTTTGTTCGAAGGCCGACGCAATCGGTCCTTGGACAAGGTTTGAAAGCTCTGTACATTCCAAAATCAGCGTTGTTACACCCATCACGTGAATTTTCAACAAAAGAACTTACGTTCCATCCTTTTTCTTTGTGGGTGGGTTTGCATCGAGGTTAAAGGTAAAGGTAGGAGCGTCAGTTGCTGCGGACCTTCCGAAATTCGTCGACATTATTTCGTTAGTTCAGAACTGTCCAGTCAATTATGGTTTGTACGATAAAGTCTTGTGCTAGTTGAGGGAATAAAATATATGAGAAACCAAATACATATATGCTCAGTCCTATCAGACCCGTATCCGTTATTTCTACCGAGTCATTGCAATTTTCTATCGTACGGCAAATTGTTGATTGTTGATTGGCCGTATTATTCTTCTGCTATTGTATACGATGATTTCTATTGTCATCGATTCACTTTCGCCTGGTGAACCCAATTTCAAAGTTAGACATTGAGCCAAGCGAAAACAGTGACTATAGTCTTGCCATCCTCAGTCACGGTTCCGGACGTTGCAGATGTGCCTGTATGCTGCATTTAAACTTGAAACTTGGTTTCACTCCTTTGTGACGATAACCTCTAAAGTTCGAGGTAATCTATAATCTTCAGACATCCAGTCCCACGCCCTGAGATCTGACCGTAATGGCCAAGTATGCTGAGGTATGGGTGATGTTCACCATGCATACCAGCTATATACCACAAGCGCTGTGCTCACAAGTGGCATAGCTCTAGACAGGTATATATCATAGCACACGAGCCTTCCAAAAGCGAACCTAGAGAAAGACAATCGGCAGGTGATATCATCGCGGTGAAACTCTGTCTCGAACTTGAAAGACATAACTGCATACAACCCAAGGAGATAGACATATTCCACACATCGAAGAGACACATCGAAGAGAAAGCAGAAAATGATAAAATATCCATCACCCAGGTACACATACCCAGCTCAGCTCCACCATGAAGTGTAACATTTATTATACAGGAAGCGCAGACATAAATAAACAACCAAATGAATAAATCTCCAAACAAAGATCACAGATGGTACCTGTACCGTACGCAGCTATGTATCTATTTGAAAAGAAATTCCACGGAGCATGAATAATATTAATCCATCCATCCGTGCGTACGAATGTGAGCAGGTGATGGCTAAAACCATAGTACTTATCTCCCATCAAATCAATATACACTTCTTACACATGATCATGATCATGATCATCATCGTCATCTTGATCAACTCACCTCAACAATACACCTAGCCAAGCACAATCCAAACAGGACCTCCTCTAACAACACAACACAACCAAGCCCCAGCCCCAGCCCAACATTAACATAAAAAATGGCATCATCTTGCGTATACCACGCCTGCAGGAGTAACACCTACTCTCTCACGCAACTTACATAACCATCTGTCTGTACCTGCAGTTCAGATCTGCAAGAAGAACACTTGGCGGGATTCCAAGAGACTGGGTGCCAATGCTACTGGCGCTGTCGGTTGGCGCCCCAGATGTAATACAGAGCTTGGCTCTTGGCGTGAGCCAGGGTGAGATTTACCTCACCTCACCTCACATCATCATTTGTCTCATAAGCATAAAAAGCACAACCTATCGCATCACGAATTGATTTTCACAGGAAGATTTCACTCGAGCATTTTCAATAAGATGGCAGCAGTGTTTGTATGCGTTCAATTTTTTGATAAGAGATTGAATATCATAGCTTGCAGAACTCCCGCTCGCATAAATCCAAACGTACGGCTTGATCAGATCCATCATTCCCATATTTTCGTCCAAGTCACCATATCCCCTTTTGTCATTCTTATCAAATTTCCAACGATCGCATCATCACCCTTTATGCGGAAACGCTTGGAGCGAAACCCAAAGAAGGTCCAGACTTGTCGAAGACAACGTAGTTAGCGTTGAAGAAAATATCACCGTAGATGTTTTGGGAACCGCCACCAGCACTTTGGATAGCACCGAAACAGGTGTTTCCGCTTGCAACTCCGTAGTTCAACACATCAGATGGGAGGGTAGCGTATGAGTTGCCGATCTTGAAGGAAAAGGTTGGGAGAGTGGCTCTACATGGGAAGACGTATCCTCCCTGCGAGTTGTCATAGGAAGCACCATTTACTTGATTATAGAAGGCCGAGACGGCAGCATCGCTCACGAGGAGGAGAGTGGTTCCAGTGTCGGCAATACCGGTGTAACCGTTCGAGCTGTGGACGGTGGAGCCGACCTTGTAGGAGGTAGATGGGAATTCCCAGAAACCGTTTGCGGAACTGACTGAGGTGTAAGTGAGACTTCCGGTGTATTTGCTGGAGTCGGTGTATCCGAAGTCATATGCTCCATTGGCGTTTTTTGGGAGGTAAGCAGCGAAGATTGGGGAGTTCAACGAGCTGGCAGCGTTGTCAAAGAAGGTAGATTGAGATCTTGGGTAAACTAATAGAAGGTGAAGTTAGACACAGTTATTTTTTGTGGTCAATAATGCTTCAGCTTAAGGATGCTTACCAGTGTTGATACTGCTGAAAGCCATACCGACAAGTCCATCGGAGGCGTCGCTGACGAATTCAGAAGAAACTTGGTTGGCAAGTTCGACGGCTTGGCCGGTGACTGTAGTCTTACCGATAGTAACGGTATCAGTACCTACAACACCACTAGCTCCGGATCCGTCGGCATATGAAATGTCCCAGGAGTAACCTGAAAGAGATTTGTATGTGCTGCTCTTGCTCGAGGTGTAGCTAAATCATTTCATTAGTTCATGTCTTATGCTTGCCATTTTTACAGGCATGATGGTACTTACATGTCGTGACCTGAGCGGTATCGGGAGCTGAGAAGAGAGGAGAATACCCATCTGGTGAAATAGTTAGCTTGGTGAACAAAGGTGAATGAGATTCGAGAGTGCGAAGTAAGGTATAATTGAGATATGCTCTCACGCAGCACGAGTATGCAAGCTCAAAATATGGTAGAAAATGGTAAAACTTACAAATCTGCTGAGCCAGTGTCCAAATCAAGGTTGAGAGTTTGACCTCCAACAGTGACAGGGATGAGATACTCAGCAGCATCGGCTGGAGTAGCTGTAACAGAAGAGTCTTGTCTCTTGCGGAGTGCCGACATGAACGCATCAGACATTGGCTGAGTGGGCTGGATGTGGTATTTGGCATATGCCTTGAGCAAAGCTGCAGTACCATTGCGAACGTGGTTTGGGTTGTGAATTGCTGGCACACTGTGAGCACCCGCACCGGTAGCAGCGGCTGCTGGAACTGGAGCTGGGGCTGCTTGAGCAATTGCTCCAAGAGCGAGGAAGGCGGTGATTTGGGAAAGCATCTTGAACAGGTACTCAGATGTGATGTGCAAATCGAGGGAAGAGTAGAAGACTTGGGTAATGAAGAACGGGATGAAGAACTGGAAGCAAGAGGATTCACTGCCTTCTTATACACATCAAGAGATACCGAGGCACCTTTAGATTAGAGTCATTAGACCATCGTATTCTCTATCACATCACTACCAGGATAGATTAACACAACAGGTGGTGAATTATTGTGACATATAAAAAAGACAGTGCAAAAACGGTGATTTCGTGGGGCTTGGTGGGTCAGAGTGAATCCAACGGCTCCAGATATGGCAGGTTGATGTTGCTCTGGTTAAATCGTGGGGCATGTCCGGGATGCACCAAGCTAACATCTCTCCGATGGACCTTCGGATTGCTCCTGATAAGCAACGCTTGTCTGTGCTGAAAGAACCTAAACACAGGAGGAAGGTGGCCTTTGACATAAGGAGATTTTTGAGGGGTGGAGTTTCGCCGTAAAAAGATCCGCATCCTGCCCTCCGGCTAAAGCTTGTATAGCGTCTTCAAGGCAATAGCTACACATTCGGACTAATTCACTTCGTGAAGAACGAAGAAACAAGAAACAACAAGAAACAATCTCGAGTGCTCAGTGCCAGGAGTTGTGCATCGGTGATTGAGAGACATAACCAGTTAAGGAGCTACATTAATCCCGCATTGATAATTACCAAGGCAGCCATAAGTCATTTTACGGGGTACACCGAAAGTCAACCATCTAAACAAATTATAATATTTTCAATTATTATAAAAAGTTATAAAAAATTGTTATATGTAATGAATAGTTTAAAGTTGAATAATATCAAGTCAAATTTTAACAAATTAGTTTTTTTAATTTATTTCTTTAAAAGAAAATCTCTTGAAATTTAAAATATTATTTTTAAATTATAATACTCTTTTGAGAATATCAAAACTTGACTTGAGTATTCTTTTAAGGAAATTTATAATAAAATAATGAAATATTCATAGTAGAACTCCTATATTATCAGAATATATAAATAAAGTAACTGGGTTTCGGAATTCATGGAAAGGTCATCGGCTTATACCTGTGCTCCACGGTAGTATTGTGAGAGTTATGAAAATAAGCTTTAATTTAAGCTCTTGTGGCATATATGCAAGGTCCAGTCCAATTTAGGAAGGTGGAACCTGGATCACATTAGCTAGCATAAAGAGCAAGGATTGTGTTAGCACGACCACGTCGACAGGGCCAGCACTGCAACAATTGGTTCCAATACTTCGTAAAGAAAAAGGTTCTGTTGACTTTGAGTTCCATCTAATCTTGGATAGGGAGCTGAGTACAAAATAGCAACATGAGCAGCAGTATCTGGCAGTTGAAGGTATGTCTTGTGCAAGAACTGACCGTGTGAGACATGCAAGATGTCGTGATACTTGACAAATAAACTTCCGTACCCAAGTGATAATAAGCTCCGGGGTACACTACGAGTCTACGACGGAACGGCACATCTGCGGAGAGGCAGACAATGCAGAAGTTTGTATGAAATAGGAAGGTCCCGAGGAGTGAATAATTTCATCATCGTCAACCCGAAGTTTTGTACCTCGGAGTGTCTAGAGTCTTAAAACACTTGCATGAGCTTACTACCGTTATCTTATGGCTCGTGTATGCCGAGGGGGGGAGGTCCAGAATTTTGGAGGAACCATGATGTGGCGGCTATGTGGCTATTTCTCACTGCTAATTCCCGATAAAGTTTTGTCCGTCATATCAATGAATTCAGCTCGGCACTACGTATCTAATTAAAAATAAGGGCGATTTGAGTGAGATGATAGATGGTGGTGTTGTAGGACAATACCCAATCACGATGACAAAGTAAAAGGGGACAAGAAGCGAGGAAGTTATTATGTCGTGAGTATCATCCAATGAGAGATTTCATATGCAATATCGCAAGGTGACATGAGAATCTGCTCATGAATGGACGAAGATAAGGATTGGTCAAAGGAATCGAATCTAGTTGGAAATCAGTCGTACCTGAATATTCCAGTTGATTGGAGTGATCAGGTGGGCCCATTTGGAAGGTAGACATTTTCAACTCGACTTATACGTTCCGCTTGAGGAATATTCAAACCAAGTTGAACATTCAATAAAGATTAGGGTTTCTATTCAATGTAATAATAAGCCATTCAACTTAGATTCTTGCAAGTCAGCTTCTCTAGCTATTATCAAAGTACTGTTTTTTTGGTTCGGATCATTGGATAGTGATTGATATATATGGATTCTAATTATATTGCCACCTACACGAAAATACCCCGAATGGATCGCCCAGGGGTATATAAAGTCAATGATGACACGCATATTATCTCTCTTACCAACACTTTCAATGAGACGGGATAGGGAATGCGAAAATATATGTCTCCCTGCACCTTTAAGAATTTCTTTCGAGGCGGAACGGCTGGAGCTTTGTTAATGTGCCGATGTTAGCCATTCAACGAAATTGGAAAAGGCTAGATAAGATGCGTTTACAGCAGCATCGAATTCCACATAGGACAAATGTACCTGAGCATCGCAAGGATAAAACGTCGCCAGTCCCGGGAGAAAATATTCCCTCTGTCTCATGTAAAGGAAACGGCAATACACAAGGACACATGAACACACCAGCGGGCGCCACACAATTGAAAAGGCATGCCGAGAGAAAACGAAGCTACAATAATATAGAGCAGTGGATAAAGATGGTAATACAGCCAGGCGAAGCTGAAGGTTATAACCTTTCTTAATAGGAATAGGAATTATCCCGAATCTTCGATATGTGCTGCGATTTACTCCGTCTGAATCTCGACCAAGGATCGCATGAATTCGACCAGTGATATTCAGAAAGGAAGTTCTTCGTCTTAAAGTTGAAGACTATAATTGCACTTGTTTCGAAAGAATTGTACAGAGATCGATTTTGAAACATTTGCAGCGCGTCTGTTACAATTATGCACAACCTAAACTCCAAGCAATGACATCAAACCATAGCTAATCAAATAATGTTCTCGTATGACAGGAAAGAAAACATATATGTCCGTTGGGTGAATCTTTTAAGCTCTGCTTTTGGTGTTGAGGATAAGAGCGACAATCAAACTGCAATAGCTAATTAGTACGATTGATCGAGATAGTTCGACGCTAATTTTTGGAGTTAACCTACCCGTATAGTCCCAAAACTTCGCCGAAAATCAATATCAAGACCATTCCAACAAAGATTCGTGATTGTTGCATATATGATCGAACGCCCATGTCACCAACTATTCCAATTGCATATCCAGCGGCCAGGCCCGTCAACCCGACCGACAAACCGCACGCCAAATGCATGAATCCGCTATAAATATGTTAGTGTTGACCTAGGCATAGTCGATGAGGTATGCGTACTTGAATAAGCTGTAACTTTGTCCAGGAGGGGGTCCAATATCTCCCGCTATCAGAACGGCGATGACGAGAGAGTAGACGGCAATGATACCGGACATAACGACAGGAATGAGTGACTAGATAGAACATTAAATTAGCAGGAGCAATCTGTATAGATCTTCCCAAGTGGTTGCGTACTTTCATAATCAAGTCGGGTCTAAAGGTACCAACACCTGCAATTCCTATTCCAGACTTTGCTGTGCCGTATGCAGCCCCGATGCCTTGAAGTTATTAGTGATATGTCATATATGCAGGCTTGGAGATTGATGGCATACATCCGAAAGTCATCGCAAACGCAATGCCAGCCTGCAGAAGCTGTTAGTATAACACCGTCAATAAGACCACGAAGCTTGAGTCCCATACCATTCCGAAGAAGGGGGCAAATTTTGGGGCGAGATCAGATTCCGCCATGATTATTTCCCTCCCTAGTTGTATTTGCGTACTGGAGTTGAATGAAAGTTGCTGCTTGACAAGTTGTGATACGATTGTGTTGTTGATTGAAAGCTATCAAATCCAACCCAGGTTGGAGAAGCTAAGGCTAGAGACGCCGTCTCTGCACGGATGCACAAAATCCATTCTCAGCAAGGGCGGCTTAATAGTCTAGTCACCTGACTGACACCTCAAATTCTGAAAACATCCAATTCAACAATTTGATATGGAAATACTAGGTGTGTATGACGCTTTGCTAGAAACTCGAATTTACAGATACCAAGTTCAATGAATGTTTGGATGCCCCGAGAGCTCTAACTATTAATATCACTTTTGTTGTCCATATATAACTCCTCACGAAGTGTTGTAACTGCGGAGACAGGATTCCTATCGGCGCACCCGAAAAGACACGCTAAAGGATACGGTACAATTCGATATTCCGGCGCGCACCGCAAAAGAGAACGTCAACAAGTGGTGAGCCAAAAATTCACATATACCAAAACAATACAACACAATTCAATACCCTGTACTTGGTATTCTACCTTCTGTTATCCTTCTAAAATCCTACTAGGGCATCCGGAAAGGAGAAAAGGCATACAGCTTTGGAGCATTTCTTCAATGCTTTTTTATTTGTTTTTATTACAATTTAATATGTTCTCCTTCGACAGATAAACAATAAGTTAAACACGCAATACGAGACGACTCTAGAAGGCTTGTTGATCATTCATTCGCTTGAGCTGATCAACTACAACCCCAACTCATCCCCCGAAACAACAAAGTTAATCATCATTTTACCCATCTCTCAACCTCAACAACCACTACAATCGAAAGAACATAGGGATATTATACTCTGTACTAGTGGAAGTTACAATAGGGTACATAACATCATTGTTTGTGAGGTTGCTCCGGGGTTAATTCCCTCGGCTTCGAGTCTTGGCTCCTCACTCTAGGCCAACAGAAGAGTCGACGAATAGAGTTCCATCGCATTCACAAAACAAAAGTACTGTTTGACAAGGTAATAATGGCGGACTACCAGCAAGGACGGGGAAATGGTGGCCGCCCAAATGAATACGGGCATGCTTCGAACTACCAGCGGGAAACCGCTTTTTCGAATATCTTTGGTGCTGCCCCTCCTCCCGGCCGATCGCAGACTATGACTTCATCCGTGTCTCCTCCATTTGTACCTCAAGGTCGCACACAAACCATGTCTTCGCAGACGCCAGGAATGCAAAATGGTATGCCTCCTAGGCAGCCCCAAGGGCAGGGCGGATACCGGCCTCCACAGGGGAACAATATGCCAAACGGAGGTGGAATGGCCAATGGCTATTATCAAGGTCCACGACAGCCGCCCCCTGGACAAGTACCCTCTCAACCACAGCCTCATTCATTACCACAGCAGGTTCGTAGCGATCGAAGACCGTACCCTACTCCTCAGCGCATATCGCCTCAACAACCATTTCCTCCTAGACCCCCGCAACAACGGTACTATCCCGGCAACACTCCAGCACTCGCCTCCGACCCTTATCGCTCTCAGTCGATGGCAAGTATACCTAGGCCAAACATGTACCAGCCGCCTAACAACTTTAATCAAGCTCCTGCAAACGCTTTTCGGCAGGCTCAATACCAACAGCAACCAGCAAAAACAACCGCGCTCGGACGCAACATCCCCGAAAGACCTGATGAGCGCACAATGTCACTGACTACCTATCCGCAAGATCGTGACCAGCATCAGACCATGAGTGGACGAGTCATTCCAAGTCGACGGACCTCGGGGAACGGGCCGCAGGAGTTACCAGCATTCTCCATCCCGCCCCCTGTTCCTGCTACTGCAACAAGGACTGCTAGCATGGCTTCGACTGTTGCGCCAGATATGGGCCGTTCGATGTCCATGGCTTCAACCATTGTCCCGCCAGAGCAGTCAGATATCCTAACTCATCGTCCTTCGGCAAAATCAATTAGCAGCACAGCCGGAGGATCATCCCGACACAAAGCTCCCCTTGTATACCCTGCTCTGCTGTCGCGCGTCGGCGACTGCTTTCGAGAAAAGATCAACATTGGCGATAGAACGAAGAACGATCTTACATACAAAAATGCGTTCAGTGGAGCGGAGGCGGTGGACGTTATTTCATACATCATCAAGACTACCGATCGGAATCTTGCCTTGTTGCTTGGACGAGCTCTCGACGCCCAGAAATTTTTTCATGATGTGACTTACGATCATCGGTTACGTGATTCAGGTACAGAGATGTACCAGTTCCGAGAAACAATGATGGACGAACCTCATGAAGCACCAGAAGTTAATGGCGTGTTCGTCTTACTTACTGAATGTTATTCACCGACGTGTACTAGAGATCAGTTGTGCTATTCGATAGCTTGCCCTCGTCGACTCGAACAACAATCTCGATTGAACCTGAAGCCACAACCAGGTCTTCGCCGAGAAAAATCCGAAGCAAGTTTGCATGATGTCGACGAACCAGATGAGCAGAAACTCTGGATCAACACCGTCTCCCAGGAAATCGCGGACAGTGTCGGGGAACGGGAGAAGAAACGCCAAGAGGTCATTTCGGAGATTATGTATACTGAGAGGGATTTTGTAAAAGATCTCGAATATCTAAGAGATTTCTGGATTCTCCCACTACGCTCATCTAACCAGCTGTCTCCATCACCTATTCCAGAGGCTCGAAAGGAGAGGATAGTCAGGACCATATTTTCAAATATCGTTGACCCCCCGAGTATTCATGCCGTCAGTTCTAAATTTGCTGAGTCTCTTACAGAACGACAGCGGAAGCATCCTGTTGTTCAGTGTGTGGGTGATATATTCCTCGAGTTTGTTCCACAATTTGAGCCTTTCATCATATATGGATCAAACCAACTGGCCGGTAAGTTTGAGTTTGAGAACGAGCGATCCTTGAATCCCTCGTTCTCCAAATTTGTGGACGAGACGGAACGGCGAAAAGAGTCCCGAAAGCTTGAACTTAATGGTTATTTAACGAAGCCAACAACAAGGCTTGCTCGTTATCCACTCTTACTAGACAACGTTCTCAAATATACCGACGATGGCAATAAGGACAAGGAAGACATTCCGAAAGCCATGAAGATGATTCGTGAACTCCTTACCAGGGTCAATGCCGAATCCGGCAAAGCCGAGAACCGCTTCAACCTAAAAAGATTGCACGAACAGCTCCGTTTCAGGCCCAACGAGCGTGTAGACCTTAAGCTTACCGACGAGAACCGAGAGCTTATACATAAAGGACCCTTGAAGAAGACACCTACAGACCCAACGGACATTCAGGCCTATCTTTTCGATCATGCTGTTCTTCTTGTCCGTATCAAGACGGTGGCAAAGAAGGAGGAAATCAAAGTATATCGCCGTCCAATTCCTCTGGAACTCTTGACCATTCGCGAAATGGAGGAGTTTATGCCTAAACTTGGGGTGGTGAAACGCCCGTCCTCAAGTTTGATTCCCACCAAAACTCCTACAAACGACAACAACAATAAGAAGGATGGATTCCCCATCACGTTCAGACATCTTGGTAGAGGTGGCTATGAACTGACACTCTATGCCAGCAGTGCAGGTATGAGGAACAAATGGATGGAGCATATAGGTGAACAGCAGGCTATACTACGAGCGCGAGGCGATTTTTACAATAAATCTATCATTTCTAGTAACTTCTTCACGACGGCGAACCGGGTCAATTGCGTGGCACCATTTGATGGTGGCCGTAAACTGATATACGGCACAGACTCGGGCATATTCGTTTCTGATCGCAGATCAAAAGATGCTGCCGCAAAACCAGTTCGAGTATTGGATGCTACAAGTGTGACGCAGATTGATGTTCTCGAGGAATATAACCTTCTGCTGGTTCTATCCAATAAGTCTTTGCAGTCTTATCCTCTTTCTGCGCTGAATCCGACCGAACCTGCGCTTTCGAAACGGCCCAAGAAGATTCAAAGTCATTGTAACTTCTTCCGCACAGGGATATGTCTAGGTCGCCACCTTGTCTGCTGTGTTAAATCTTCGGCTTTGTCAACGACCATCAAAGTATTCGAGCCCAATGATGCTATGTCTAAGGGAAAGAAGCAAAAGGGATTCAAAATGTTTAGCAATGGTCAGGACGAGTTGAAGGCATTCAAAGAATTTTACATTCCAACAGAATCTTCGTCGATACATTTCCTAAAATCAAAACTATGTGTGGCTTGTGCGCGTGGATTTGAAGTAGTATCCTTGGAAACCCTGGAAACCCAGTCTCTCCTGGATCAGGCAGATACATCTTTGGACTTCGTTGCGCGAAAGGAGAACGTACGACCAATACACATAGAGCGCTTGAACGGAGAATTTCTTCTCAACTACTCTGAATTCTCCTTCTTTGTCAATCGTAATGGTTGGCGAGCTAGACCTGACTGGAGGATTGATTGGGAGGGGCTACCACAGAGCTTTGCCCTTTCGTACCCTTGGATACTCGCTTTCGAACCGAACTTTATTGAAATCAGGAATATTGAAACTAACGCTGTTCATATTGTTCCTCATAAAAACATTCGCATGTTACATACGAGCACTCGAGAGGTACGTAATGTTCTATCATTCACGATATGACGCATGAGTTCATGTGGATACTAATAAATTCGTAGATCATATATGCCTATGAGGATGAACGAGGAGAGGATGTCGTTGCAGCCATCGACTTTTGGTTAGCCGGACGTAAGCCAGAAGCACAACCGATTTCCAATGGTGGTGACTTCCGTGATGGAGGGCACCCTCCAACGTCTTCGCGACATTAAGCTTGACTATAACTCTATCGCATCCAATTTTTAATAATATGAATACCCCCGCCATAATTATCCTCATCTCGATTCTCAGGTTTACAAATGCATGACATCTGACAAGTTTCGACAATCTCTTCTATTATCTCCTAGGTGTGCTGGACATGCTGGTTTGCAGCCAAAGTCGTGCATAATCCTTCGGCCTATTTTCCAATCTATCGACTTGTTGGAGGAACTAGATACATTTTCCGAGCACGCTTGTGGAGGACTTTATTTTTCTTTCGGTGGTTGAAAGTTGTTCCTCGAAGAGAAGAGCAGAGGGATTTTTATTAAGTGTAGGAAAGGTGGTAGGGTATGGCAAAGGGGCGACAGGCGTCAACCGGTGAAATGGAGGAAAAGACGAGACTCCTTCCATTACATCTTTTGATTCTCTAATCGTTTTAACCTTCTCTTTTTGACTCTTGATTGGTTGAATAAAGGCATGCATGATATCTATGTTTCTGTACATTGCAGCTTGTAGTCTTATGAATAGATCATGTGTTTCTTCGCTTGTCATTACCAAACTCGATGACAAATCCATCGACATCTGCACTAGTAAAATTACGAAGAAATCAGTTGCAAAGTCCAAGACTTGATACAACCCTCGAATACAAATCGGACGACGAGACTTGACGGTTCAAATGGAATCGGCAGCATTATATATGTGAACTCGTGCACAGGACTGGTTTTATGTTGTGAATATATATTTTACATAGATTTATAATGTATGCTTGTCATCCGAACTGTCTTAATCTCTATGTGATCTATGCTCTATCCTCCATCTTTATGTGAAGCTTTATTCGTTTTTCGATGCCTCTCGCTGCGCTCGGAAAACTTTACTCCTTTGCTTGATCATGTGCGTGAACAGAATATAAGAGCCTACGTATTCATTAGCATCCATTTGACCAACACAATCACCATAAATAACATACCAGGAATATAAATCAGGAGAATCAACTTCAAGGCTAAAGCATACAGCGATCCATACACATCCACGGCAGGCTCAATAGATTTATATATCAACCAACACTCGCTGCTAATCCCCAAAGGATATAAAACGAAAAAGGTGTTGTATCGAAACCAAGTGACGATAGCTGGTTTGTAGCCGCTGAGCGTAATAACAAAGTAGGAGTAGCGAATGACCTCCGTGACACTCCACGCAATGAGCATAGATGAATATCCAGCACTCTTCGCAACCCAAGGAAATGGATTCACGATGAACCAAACGAGGAGTAAGCGACTGGCTACTTGCATACCGGTTGTGCTAACAGGGGCCCGGACAACTCCTATCGGTATCCAATATTAGCATGACACTTTCTCAGCCGCACATGTAATGTAGATGAGAGAAAAACAAACCAGTCGCAGCATGTACCACCTCCAGAAGTGCCATTGTCTGTGTCCATTTTACAAATTGACCGACGCCGGGATACAGACGGCCGAAGCCGACGAGTGGTACTAAGAGGAGCACTCGGCCTAGGACGACGAGCCAGAGGAGTGAGGAAACAAAGTTGTAGAGGATTAGGTATTGGGTTTTGCGGTTGGAGGATTGGAGGGGCTTAGGACCTCGCTTTTTAATGGTCGTTTCGTGGGTGTCTTGAGGGTCCATGGCTGTTGTTGGATGGACGGATTGAGGGTTGTGTTGGTTTGGATGTGGTGAGTGGTGAGGAAGCTCATTGTTTGTGTTGGGCTGAAGATGGCTAATGTGTGTAGATAAATTTTGGAGCTTGGGCCACCGAGGGTAACCTTACATTTCTCTCTCCCCGATGCGGGGGAAGGTGAGTGACCGATATTATCACTGCATTTTTCTAAATCATAGTAAGGTTTTTTTATGTTATTATTTTCAATTCGTTCTCTGCTTGTGAATGTTTTCATTATCCTAGTTGAAAAGAGACATTGAAGGCTACCTTTGGCTACCTTTCACAATGAAGAGGAGCTTTATTCTTGGTGAGGAATAATCAGTATTGTGTTCTCTTGATATGGCCGACGCCATCACAGGATTGTTCTAAATTGAAGTGGGGATTTAAAGGGTCTTACTCGTTCATAGTTGCAATGAAGGACGGCCAGCTAGCTTTGAATATGATTTTCTGCCTAGTAGGCGAATTCAATGTCTTGGGTAGTTGACCAAGTCCAACGATTTGCAGCTGTTTCTTTTGTCAGTTTTTCTTGCTTTTCTGATATCTTCATCTCGTTGTACGTGTCGTTCCATCCAATACATAGTATATTCAAATTTTCGTAAGTGAATATCTGTAAATGCCTATAATGCACATGCAAGAGCATCACAAATGAGAGGTGCAGAATAGGGAGAGAGAGATATTCATCATTATTTATTCACCTTTGTTCGTTTGACATTCGATCTCTGGCCCAGAAATATAGTCTCCAAGATGACATTGTGATTGGTATCGCGTACCCAGATTTAAGTTGCCTATCGGGCATGATTTTGGGAGATGAAAAGACTCAAGCAGAGCTTGCGCTGATTTATGAGCTGCCTAAGTTGGGACCAACCAAGTCTGATACGTTTGCGAGGAAGCTAATTCGAGATTTGTTCGATAAAAATTCAATACTACACTGCAAGCGGGGGGTCTGATTGAGCCTTTTCTTACTTATACGGGAACCAAAACTGATCTTAACGACGATGGGATGATATAGTCCAAGAAACCTACGAAAGATAGTTAACGCCAACAGTCCACAAGTACCAGTGCTCACATGAATCAAGAGCTTTCGCGGGGCAGATCTCCCTAGAAACTTAATTCCATTGCTGATCCAAGTTCTCGGGAAAAGGCAGACCACTGGTTGGAGAGCAATTGCCGACGCAGCTCTTGCTGAAATGGAGAGAATAGTCCAGAAGGTAAATGAGGCACTTTCCCGAAGTGTTTGCTCCGATGGCGATCTTCAAGTCAGATTGGTTACACGCTGACCTTCAGAAAGTATCAGAATGCACCGAGGAGCTCGAACGCTTGATTGCGGATAAGATGATCGGTCATCTCTTACCCTCCATCTACATTTCATCTCATTCAGAATGTGCCGGCAGCACAGGATTAATGAAGTTCCAAGCGTTATAGCAAAGGAAAAGGCATCGATGGACTAAGAACCTGGTGGTGCACTAATTCTGAGACTTTCCATCTCATCGGGTGAGATTGTTGGGACTGAACCATATCTCGAGAAGGAATTGATGGTAGCTTCAACACTCAGGATAGTCTTGAGGCTTATTATAAGTTGGCTAGATTTCGATTCACTCACAATATTACGCTCCAAGTCATCGAAAGACATCTACTTGGTTCGGGTGGTACATTGCTTCTTTTCTCTCCTCAGTATGTGAGAGAAATTATATGGAGAACGGAATGAGGATGCATAGGATAATTATTCGGTGAACATATAACAAGGCTCAAAAGTTGGCTCGACCTTGATGCTGAGGGGTGCCGCCTCGAAGAAAGCATGAAGATACTTCAAGCTTTCAGGATGCTTTAATGGTCGTCTAGTGGAACTGCTTGAGAAATTGCATTTGATCTTATAATCTTTTAAATCGTTTTTGCATGCCCCTTTTGCTTTTCCGTTTCCTCCAACTCCTTTCGCGCCCTAGTCTGGCCATTCACGACCGCGACCAATAACCTTACACCTGTATTTTAATTAAATGGTCTTTAACTGGTATGAGGCTTCAAACATGTCGCTCGTCAATTCAGTTCGACCATGTAGCTACACCAACGTGACCTTATTATATGCATTTCCACCAATACGAAACCTTCTGAAGGGAGATTCTAGTATTCATCAGTTGTAAGTCATCCGGAAGAGACGCGTCTAGGCCGGCTCAATATTGTTGATTGTTTGGTGCAGTGGTCAAATATCTGCGTTGAAGCTGGGAACTTGTTGGTACTTTCGACTATTTAAGGTGATATGCTGTACTTGGTATCATAGAAATCATCATCAACCTACAACTGCAACGTTCAACTCACAATTAACCTACAATCGGATTCCGATCGTAATAAGCTCTCGCCGATTTAGAATATCATTTCTTTCCACTACCTTCCTGTTAATCCTGCGCCCAATTGGCTTCCCAACAGCAATGCCAGCGTTCTCATCCCGTATCGATGACTACATTTTCGAGAAAGAACTTAAACCCGGCGATCTAGAAGGATATAGATACAAAAAGACCAAGTCGGTAATAGTGACTTCAGGTGGGGAGGAGAATGAAGAATCTCTCAAAGTATACGAAAATGGCCAAGGACATCGTAAGCAGGTTCTACTAGAACCCACTCGTTCGAGCAGTAGGAAGACAGAGAAATCAGGCCCGCGTCGTTCCGGCAGCGATCATGTCTCCTATGAAAGACGAACTATCACTGTAACGAGAGGACAAGAGAGACGGGCTCTTATTAATGTTACTATGAAACCAACTATTGTTGTCAACAACGGTACCGTAAACTCAGGTCATAGGAGACATCACAGACATGGGGATGGCCATAGAGAGAGAGATCATGAAGATAAAGATCGTGGAAAAACACATCATTCTGGGGATAGGGATCGTCGATATAAGGAAGATTCCGTTCGCAGTAGGGATCATAAAGATAGAAACTACCCCCCTGAAGACAGTGACACAGAGAATCGAGAAAAACACGAAAGAGATCGTCAAGAGTCTAAATCTAGCAAGGGCAAGGCACCATATCGTGAGCGGTCGAGGACCAGAGAATCTGGTCGCTCGGGTCGTGATAGAGAAAGCAGGTCCAACTATGATTCGGAGTCTGAGGATCCTCGGAGAAAACCTTTCGATGATGCATCTACTATCGCATCTTCTGACAGACTAGGTTCTTTAAGAGGGGATTCTGTAAGGGGGGGTTCTGTAAGAGGGGGTTCTGTAAGAGAGGGTTCTGTAAAAGAGGGTTCTGTAAGAGAGGGTTCTGTAAGAGGGGGTTCTGTAAGAGAGGGCTCTTTAAAAGAGTCTGCTACTAGAGAGCCTTTTATAAGAGAGGGTTCTGTAAGAGGGGATTCTGTAAGAGGGGGTTCTGTAAGAGAAGGGTCTACAAGAGAGCCTTCTGTAAGAGGGGGGTCGACAAGAGAGCCTTCTGTAAGAGAGGGTTCTGTAAGGGAGGGGTCCTTAAGAGATGGTTCGGTTAACTCGCTCGCCAATAGTCTCAAACAGACACGTTTGGATGGGGATGACGGCTCAACGGCTAACAGTTCCACACGAACGCAATATCAAAGAAATGCGGAAAGGCGGCGCCGGGAAAGAAGACAAAATACAGATAATGCTGATGGGCTTATTGACATGGAGCGCTATGAATGAGCACATTTTCGAAGAATCGCGGAATATATGCTTTGGGTCTGGGAACCAAAAAAAAGAAAAGCAATATTCAGCTGATATTTGAGGTCTGTGGCTATCGATGGGCTGTTTGGTTTATTTAAGCTTTTGTTGTTTTGTTTGGCGTTGGAGTTGGGAATTATATATGAGTAGGCACATTAGCTAAAGGAATACGAATTCGAAAGTCAAAATGGTTTAATTGCAAGATTAGATCATCGTCTTTAAAGATAATGAAGAATCTGTGAACCTTAATATTGAAGATTAATTTGTGTGGCTAGGGACGACATTAACGTTCATCTAGATTGCGTGATTTCTAGGGGTGAAGATGTATTTTACGCAGTAGAGGATGTAAAAGCTAGCTGGACCCCTCATTGGTTTCCCACGCTTTTCACGAGATCCACCCCCACCATGACCTTCTCCTGGGGTTTATTTTATCCTTTCCTATCGCAAATCAAACAAACAAATAAATACTACATACCAACTACATTCTACTTCAAAACAAGTCAAGAGTCCAAGAGTTCAAAGTTTGGAATTCAAAGTTTGGAATTCAAGGTTACAATTCGGATATCCAAGATGCTCATCACAGGAATCGCTCATGTAAACCTTACGGTGCTGCCTGGCACTCTCCATCTGGCAAAGAAGTTTTACGATGAAGTGTTGGGATTCACGTCGGTTCCGGTGCCAGTCTTACAGAAGGATCATCTTGCTTGGTATACACTCTTTCCTCCTCTTCCTTTTATCCACTACAGTATTCTATACTCCCCTCAATTAACCTGTCCAATATCCACATCTACCCACATCCCACTAACCGGCTCCCAAAAGGTTCGACATAACACCTAAAGGACAACAAATCCACATCTCGGACTCTGGATCCCCCTCAGAACCAAAATCTTCTCGTCATCCTTGTTTTAAGGTCGCGAGTCCAGAGGCTCTGATAGAGTTGCAGAAGAAGATTTGGACTTTTTTTGAGAGTGAGGAGGCTGGAGAGGCGAGACCGAGAGAGGCTGATAAGCCGGGAGAAGTCGATAGTGGTGAGTATTTGACGTTTTTTATTTTCTTTTTATTTTCTGTAAAGGGAAGTGTTGCTCTAAGCATGCAATGGCGAGAAAGAGATGTTGTGGAATGGATTTTGGAATGCTTGATAGTGACTGTTCTTATCTAGGAGCGAAGGGAGTGGAATACCCGATTAGGTTCTTTGCGAGGGATTTTTCTGGAAATAGATTGGAGTTTAGTTTGTAGGGGGATGATTGCAGTGAGTGTTTTCATTCTTTTTATATACTCGGTTTTAAATCCTATCAAAGGTCGTGACAGGCAACTTGTTATGATTCCTATTTTCTCGTCATGGTTGAATATGACATGTATTCATTTTGGAGTTAATGCATAGATCTGTATCACTCTCCTCTGTTCTTATTCAATTCATAGTGAAGGGTTATGGACAGCGTAATTCTGTTATATCAACTACTTCTATTCCGTTGGTTATCGGCTGATGTCAATATCTCAAGTCCTAACCACGCAATTGTACTATAGACATTATTTCACACTACAACCAGAAACGAGTCGGAGTCTTTTGCCAAGTTCATTATGAAATGAGCAGAACGGATGCGGCCAGAGATTGTAATTGGGATTGGAATTGAAGTTGGTCGGTCAGTATATTTTTTAGACGCCGCATAAGTTTGACCATCTTTGTGGCCTGAGTTCTCCCAACTTGGACAGACAACCAACGCAATAGGACTTTTCTGAGGTCAAACAACCCTTCCGCTGTGGCACTGTTCTTGTGATATCTATAATGAATCTCTTGGTGTTCCGTAAAGATGTATGAAAGGAATGAATAAACCAACTGCCAAGTGTGGTTGACAAACTCTCTAGTACGCAATTGAGAATTTGTACGAAAAAGCTTTCCTGTACTTTTATTTATCTGCTCATACATTCACTCTTTCACTAGATAGCATATATTATCGTCTTTCATTAATTCCACTAAAATCATCATTTACAATTACCAACCACAATCCTCTCCATTCATTACAACCACCCCCAACTCCTCACACCTAGAATCTCCATTACGTACCAACAGCCCCTACTCTAAACCATGCCCTCCCTCCCATCACATCTCCCCAAACACCATACACCCTCCCCCCTCAAACCACGCACCCCCTCTTCCTCCGACTCAACCACCTTCGAAGTCCCCACCGCCGACATAAAAGCCACCAAGAAGCAAATCGACGCCTATGAAAAACTCATAAAAGATTTACCAGAAGATAGCAAGAAGAAATTGAAGAAGTTGCAGAGGGAACATGGGTTGACGAGGGATCAGCTAATTTTGGCGGCGTTGAAGGAGTGGGCGCCGCAGTATGTAGGCGCTTTTAAGATGGCGGAGTTTTTTGGGATTGTGAGGGTTTGATGGGGGTGGGACAGGGAGGGGGGATTGGGGGGAGTAAAAGGAGGGGGAGAATGGGAAAAATGGAAAGGGGAATGGTAGAGGATGAAGGAGGAGTTGATGGTGGGATGGAGATGGCTGATAGCTAGTGATGATAGATGACATCAGATGTATGATCTCTAGAGGCCGACTTGAAGATTTACGCATAAGAATCTATTTTCTGTAACATTCATTCATATCCTCGAACTTGTAATCTCAAAGTAAAACTTATATTCCATGATTTTCACATCAGCAAAAGTACAGCTAATATAGAAAATGTCGCCGAGTCTTCAAGTATATATATAAGAGATTACATATCTACCCACATACATATAAGATCGTACAATCTTTCAAGAATATTTAAGAACATTAAAAAACCCCTTAAAATCTACAACCATCAAACATAAGGGTACTTTAAAAGTAATCACAAAATGGAAATCTAGTAGATTATACTAGAGAATCCATTGATTCTATAAATCATAGTAACAGACTCAATTTGCATCTACCTAGTCGAACTAGGAACTAGGGGTATTAGAATATTATCTGTGACTTAAGGTTATCTCGACGAAGATTTTTTAAATGATTAGCAGCGTTGGTGGAATGACTGCGTGTTCTTCCAGATGAGGAATCCAGCAGGTAAATCACGGAGCCATGTTGTTGGAAGATTCGTGAGTTGTTGAATAATTACAATATCTCATGATTGCTGAGTGGTTGGTTGGTGGTCATAGTACGAATGATATAATCACTCGTATATGCATTGAGTATTAAGTATTGCTATAATTATGACAAGAATAGACTAAGAAACATCTCCTGATTCCTAAATGAAGATTTTAAAAGCAAAAAGAATAAAGCATAAAGCAAAAACAAAATAAGTTAGAGCCGATCCATCTTGTATGATCCCCCTAAATTGAACAGACACCACCAGGCAAAAACAACAACCACCATGCACCATCCGTACTAAGTCAAATTCTAAAACCTACTCCCACAACTCCTTCACTTCTTCTTCGCTCAACCTTCTTATATGAACTTTACTAGCCATATCCGGAATATTATTCCATCCAAACGACCAATCCTTCAACCTATCTATCTCTTTCCAATCGTAGTTCATGAGAAATTCAATCAACATGATTTTTTCAATCGTGAGGGCTACATATCGACCTGGACATGCGTGACGACCTGATATCTCGTTAGTAATTATTTGGACCCTCGAGTCCACAGACAATTGACTCATCTCCTTGCGCATTGCAAGTAAATTTGACGTCCGGAAAGGAAAAAAGACAAGAATGAATAGCCAAACATACCATATCCAAAACTCATAAATGTCTCGCTAGGATTCGGGCCCGCGATACTCTCATCCCTAGTTCTAAAGCCATTGAACACCTCCGGGTCATCATAATGAACATCATCCTGATGAATAGCCCAAGCTAATCCTTCGATCCTCTCCCCAAAGGGGATATGAATGATTTTTTCCCCATCCTCCCCTTTACTAACAAAATCCAGGCCCTCCCTCCTCGCCACCTTTCTACTTCCCAATGTATAACCCAACGGATGCAATCTCTGACTTTCCCTCATAAACGCATCCAAACTCTTCAATTCTCCAAGACTGTCCCTATTCCACACTCCTCCAAATTTCTTCCATGCATCTCTAATCTCCTTCCTCATAGGTTCCACATACAACTCCTTGCGATGTCCAATAACATCATAAAGCACATGCGTAAACGTAAGCGTCGTCGTATCGACCGTCGCAAAAAAAAACCTACAAATCCTATTATGAACACCCGACACCAGCTCCCTATCCCCCTTCCCCTGGAATTTTTTCTTCCCCCTCACATCCTCCACCAACATAGGCAGCAAAACACCCCTCTCATAACACTCCCCCTCAACATCCCCCCTAACCAACGCCAGCACATCCCCCGTCACCCCCCTTTCAATCACAGCAACCTGTCTCGAAGTCCCCATCCACGGCGCCACAAATCGATGACACCACCTGGGCAACCTCCTCAACAACATGCCGGAGAAAAAAATTCCTCTCGCAAACGTCGCTACATTATCCACCCACGCCTCATCAGCCGAGTATTTCTCTCCGCACAAAACCCGACTCACGATGCGCGCAAGCGAAACATTAACATGAGCATACAAACAAGTACGAGTCCAACCCTCCTGATCTTTTTCCGTTGAGTGATGTCCCGGGGCGAAGTTTTGCCGAAAGGCAGTCGTGGTTTCTGAGAGGAGGAGCGGGATGATTTCGGGGATGCAGCGGGTTAGTTTGGTGATGAAGGGGATTAGGTCTTCGCTTTCGCCGGAGAGGAAGGGTCGGATAAGGAGGAACTATTTGTTGTTATATGTATATATTAATTTATTATTCTTACAATTTGTAGAGTTCTTACTGCAATCCGCGGGTCGCGTCGATCATGGCATCATATTAACAACATGAGGATATAACACAACCCCCCCCCAAAAAGAAAAAAAAACATACATCTTCATTCGCCTCATAAGGATCCAAATCCGCCGTCCCCATCTTCCCCGCCTGCGCAAAAACCGAAGTAGGCAACGCCCACTGAGGACCCAAAGACCCATTCATTCGAAAAGCCTTTCCATTTTTCGAATACTATTTATTTATCCATTTTGAATTAGCCACCAATACCACAATATAAGATACCTAGTATTTCCATTTCCACATGGAGTATATACACTCCCTATGAAATGACTCTCAAAACAACAATAACCTTTACCCATCATAAAAAACCCCAAAAAAAAACAACAAAACATCTCTCTCACCTTCCGATAAGCATGAACCAAAAGTTCCTTCTCCGACAAACCGCTCCTCGTCACAGTTTCCCACCACGAATTACCTATAAGCGGAACATCTGAATCAGATTTATACCGCCGCAAGCGCAGATACGATAATAGCTGAGAAGATACCGCACAAGTAATGCACACAATAAAGAGCGAGGAAGACAGGGAGAGGAATTCCATTTTGTAGAAAGTATTTATTGCGGACTGGACTGGACTGGACTGCTGGTTCTTGGGATTGAGATTGAGATGAGATGAGGAAATGGAGTCTACAAATTGCAGGTCGGATTTCGTGAATGCATCGAGTGAAATTATATCCAGAGTTGTTAATATATACTATACTATGTACCTATGTCCTATATATATGTGATTGAGGTTCCACGTACTCCGCACCAACAGTTAGTTGTATCCTATCTATTTTCCGAGTGTCCGTGTGCTATTCAAAGCGGGAGTCTTGATATAGAGCAGCGGCACATCGCTTAGAGATTCGGATCTACATACGGAAAGAATATTCACTGGCGGATTTGTAAGATTAGCACCACTTAGAAAAATCCACATTTCACATGGGGCGATCAAAGATCTGATTGATATAGTCTCTAAGCTTCTTTCTCTAAGCTTGACCCTAAAAGTTCAAGCTTGAAAAAAACTCGTCCGTCCATATATACCAGCATTTGATTCCATCCCCACGAGAAAGTGTACAAGCGATGTCTGATATGCCCCCTGATTCTCTGTAACCGAGCTCTCTTTAACCGACCCTGTATTGCACCCAAGAACGCCATTTGCAGTATCTAAAACCGCAAACCAATCCATTGATACAGCCATACACCAATCCCATCCTCGCCCCAACATTCGCCGAATAATACCCTGCCCTTCACATATGATCCCACATTTGGGCAATAATCTAAAATTCCCTGAAACAATCGTCCCATTTTGCCGCGAGCTCCTCTGTGTATGGTTCTCTTCCTTCTTTTTCATCGGGATACAAATCAAAATTTTGAGCATCGCCTGGATATCTCAAAGGGGGTATAATCGGACCACGGTATTTCCTGTAGTATACATCTTCCCAGATCACTCCCTGAAAAAATGGATGATCTTTAACTCGTGCTGCTCCACCAGATATATTTCCGAGACGATGCGATCGATCAACCGTGCAAAATTGGCGAATGATATCTTTCGCGGCAGATGAAATAGCAGGATCAGCAGGGAAAGAGACTGGCTTGGTAACAATTCTAGCCGAATCTTGTGTTAGATGATGTGTAAAGTGATGAGAGACAATAGGGAAATGATAGTGAGATACGTACTGCTTGTAAATCTCTATCGGGTTCGAGTGCCAAAAGGGTGGATATCCCGTCAAGAATTCGTAAATCAATATACCCAAAGCCCACCAGTCAACAGCTGTTGTATGGCCTTTCGATTGAATAACCTCTGGCGCAAGATACTCTGGTGTACCACACAAGGTATATGTTTCCCCTTTCACTATTGTTAATGAACGACCGAGACACTACTCGAATTAACGCGGCTTACTGTTTCCCAAACGTTTTGCAAATCCAAAATCAACCAGTTTTATATGTCCCTCAGCATCCAATAGCAGGTTCTCTGGTTTCATATCTCTATATGCAACCCCCTCCCGCTCATGTAAAAATTCAAGGATCAGAACTATCTCGGCGGCATAAAATCGTGCTGTGTTCTCGTCGAATCGTTTTGCTTTTCGTAAATAAGAAAATACTTCACCTCCAGGGCAGTAGTCAAGCTTGGTAGAAACAAAGGTTAGTTCAATACTTTAAGACAAAGCCCCGGGGGGTCTGATTGATAATGGAAATGGGGATAGAAGGTTTCGGGAGGACCTGATTAACTTACTAGCATATACAATGAATCATGATCAGCAAAAGAAGTAATTAATTTGGTAATGAAAGGATGCCCAGCAACATCTGCAAGAACCGAACGCTCATGATTGACATGATCAACCTGTTTAAGTTTGATGACTAGACTTTGTCAGTAAATGGAATCGGCTCCATTTTTACAGCTTGATACTACCTTCGACTTTCCGTAAGACTTTCAGGGCGAAGACCTTATCGCGATCCTCTTCTGCGGGGTTCGCAAGACGTGCAAGCCAGCTACACGGTATAAAATCAGAAATATTCAAGCGAGATCATTGGGGTGAATATCGTACACGCGAGCGAATGTGCCTATTCAAGCAAAATCAATTAGCATACTTTATGCAGGCTCCGTCATTAAGCTACACAGCACAACACATATCATCTGCAGGGAAACTTTACCAGTTCCTAACGTTCTCACTAATTCAAAATCTCGCACGCTCAAACTCCCCGACCTTGCTCCCAATTCTTTATCCCTTGAATTTTGCTGGATCTCTTTCGGTGGGGAAACATGCTGCTTCTGACTGAAATGAGCCACGAATTGTCTTTCCTCAGCCGCAGCCGTCGTGGTTTCAGCCATTATGAGCGAGGGCGCTTGGAGAAGAATGTCGTTGCGCCTCTTGTTGAGAACTTCCTTCGCGGGCCTACTAGAAGCAACTGACTACAGTAGCCATGCGGTTGTCGCAAACCTTGAGATACTTGTTTTCGAGAGGGACGGTGAGGCCAGTGTTGAGAGGAAATTGCTATGGATATACCAATCCTTTGTATTATGCGACGACTTGAGACCGAGCTTTGCGATCGACAACAGTATTCCGAGCAAGTACCCGTACAGAGTAGTAGGTATGTTCTTTGTACAGCAATTAAAAGGTAAAATCCAGCCCCCAAGTTCCGTATGTGAACAATTGATTTTTGTGAAGGGACCCTGCAGGTACAATATTGATCTTTGGTGAAATCTGAGGAATGTGGTGGAGTGTAGGAGTGTCTTGCCTTAGTTTCGCGCTCTCCCTCCCTCACTAACTGTGCCTAGAATACACTTTGGATAGTGGGGGTTATCATATCATGACGTTTTAGTTTGGCCTGGGTTAACAGTTTCATCCGATAAAAGCCTAGATTTACCGTAAACCGGTTGAGAGACCCATCATAGTAGAATGAGTTTATCTTTTATTCGAGTTCCATTGATGATATTATTCTCATGATATTTACCCAGGTAGTATAACAAAAAAGTGATGCTATTCCAATCATGTCTTAATCGTATCATTTGGTCATTTCTCCAGTAACAAGAATAAAGAAATGCTTTGAATTGCTGTCTCAACCAAATCTCCTTCGATCGATGATGAATCCCTGAAAAGATTCGTCATACACGTGATCAAAATTCACATCCCAGATCGATTACTCATCACACCAGTTCAATCAATCCCAAATTAGAAATGTCAAAGCAGGAATAGAGAATTTTATAAATATCTCGATATATATACACACACATATATATACACATCTAATAAATGTATCATACATATAACTCAAGGTATTTTACCGAAGAAATCATGGTCATGTATCTACCCAAGTATGATTGTATGGATTGCATCGTATAATTCCGTCTGCGTCGTCTCCTCTGGTGCTTCAAAACTGGTATCAACCTTCCATCCAATACTTCCTTCCTACCGCGACGCAGCGAATCCTAAAGGCAAACAGAGAGATAGCTTCTGAGTAATCTGCCTCCACAGGATTTCGTAACGCTTCATGAAGTTAATGTCGGCATCCCTCGTTGACTATCAATACATCATTATGGCGATTAGATATTTTAATTTTTACTTTCATACCTACAGCCGCAATCATTTGGATGTGATATGATACCAATATCTTGGGCAAGATGATGGGAAAACGTTACATCATTGTCTGGCAGTTCCTATTGGACGAGACCGCGAGTATGCAAAATGGCGTGCCGAGACTTTAAAAAGCCAAAGGGCATTTCTGGGCGAAGATACGGGTTTTACTATGACCGCTGATATGAAATTGACCTGCATGAAAAGCTCTTCCTGTCTAGGTTGTGTTCCCCTAATGCAGGCATTATTTGGCGCCCTCCAGTTTCGCGAAAACAATCGCCCTAAATACTTTGTGATTGCCACGCCTGCTCCTTCTAGACACTACCCTTTGAACTTCTAAGATAAGTTAATGTTAGCATGAAAAGATCCCGTGGCGCTTGATGTACCGTTAATATCGAAGGATGGATTCCAAGTATGTTAAAATAAGAACCGAATCTAACACCATACGGGTGTTGGGGTCGCGGCCAACCCCCACAAAGGCCGCTAAAGCGGGTCTTTCGAGAGGGGGGCGCATTCTGGTTCCTTTCGCGGCAAATTCTTCTTTGGATGAATATGTGAAAAAACACAAAACAAACAAAAGAAAAAACAGGGAAGACATTGCTGTTGCATAAGGCTGAAGTGAGTCGTGTATGTTTACCTACTGGGGAATCCTATGGCCCTGAAATGACGACTTTGTGTAGCAGATCATTGCGACAAAAAGGTTTTTGTTGTTCGGTAAGTGGAAGGATACAGTAAAACAATCATGAGGCACAACGTTATAAATGAACGATATGATCAGGCGAAACATAGTATTTGGAAATTCAGTGGAATAGTGTTTTATTGACAGGAATAATTGCTGCGGGGTTTGAGCGTTGAAGCGGGAGGTGTATTGTAGGGAATGGTCGGAGACGTACCGGAAGTGGGTGGTGCTAAAGGCTTTATTCAAGCATAACAACTTCATTATGATGATATCGTACATCTCGAATATGGATACAATACATTTGGACAATGCCATTGGAGAGAGCCTCGTAAGAGCCGCAACACGTGGGTGTGTGCTGGCCGAGTGAAACATACATAGGATTACCCCACTTCCATAATCTTCGTACCAATACCATCAGTAACATGCTGTACTACCAAACTTCTTGACATTAGATGAAACGTGCTTTAGTAAGTTGTCTCACCGTGTACTGGGGCTTTACAATGCCGTAATTTGCCCCCAGCCAGCCACGTTTTGCAAGGTAGATTTATTGCGCATTTTCGGTGTATCTAATCATACTAGTGATGTCTTAGAGAATGAATATATGCCTCTGACATAGAAACAATGACCAATTATCAAACGCGTCTATGTCAGCAGAAGGCGAGTCAAATCCTTGATCCCCAATATTGATTCGGTTCTTCCACCAAAGCTCTAGTGACTGAGGTAATATATGCTGATCTGATGATACCTGCAAGAAAGCCCAGTGTAGAACACGCAGAGTAGATGTAAACCCAAGTGAAGGCACCCGTCTCACACTCAGCGGAAGTTCCGTATCCACTGCTGGCACACCTTTCACGGGGGCGGGTAACCTTGCGGAATACCTAGGCGCAGGCTATATGTGCCTCGGCGAATCTGGGCAATAGATGAATTGCACTGTGTGGTTTCATCTTTCCGGAGTCACCGAAAAGGTAGTATCAAGCTTTGCTACCAAATGATTGGACTGCTGGTCTTGTTTGTATACCATCGTTGGACCACAGAAGTAATGAATGTGGGCGTTACTTAGACTTTTATCAAGGTAAAAAGAGATGGGTTAGCCTTTCTCTAGAGAAATTCGTTTATGCGGCTTAACTTAGGCACTTTTAGACAACGTGACATTGCGGCAGTATTAAAAAAAAGATCGAAAGTGTGATCTATCAGCACCTGAATCCTTGTCCTTTCTCGCCCGACCTTATCCAAACCAACAATGCAAACAATGAGGCTGAAGTCTAATATGCGAGAACGATCATCAATGTGAATAGAAGGTGACATCTTTCTCGAGATACAGGGATGTATTGCCTGTATTTGTATTAGGTTTCAATTCGTTCTCCAAGGGCTCCATGGGTTCAGAATATTACTCACTTAAGTTCCCTCTCACATCTTCACCCGTCCAGTGGTACAGTTCTCACATATTTCATATCCAAAGATCGTACTGTGCATGTGGAAGACAGCCGTCAAATCTCCATCACCATTCAAACCGCAGGAACAGCAGAACTACACCCCGTGATGTTTGCACTGTGGCTCGCTTGCGGGTTTTTGCTACGTTTCCTGCCATGGTTGTATTTCCCGTGACTGGAATGTTTGTTGTGAGTAATTGGTATGACTTAATCCATGGCCAGTCTGTGACGAAGGTGGTATGCACACGATATGAAGCCACTTTTACTGGCGAGTAGAAGTAGTTGGTAATTCATTGTAAAAGTGCGATGTGCTCGAATTCTTAAACGAGAAAGGTATCAAGAGATTAAGAGAATTGTGGGCCGTATTGTGTGAGAGATATTCCCTCGGAGCTGTCCGGGCATGATTGATGACAAGTGGAAATGCAGCGCGATTGGGATGGCCGTGATACCTTGAAAGAAGAAGCTATGTTCCAATAAATGATCCTACCAGGCATGTACACCCAGGAATATGACGAGACAGATGAAAATTCTGTAATAGACCAGCTCTCAAGGCGGTGGATAAATTTGCTTGGAGTCCATTCCTTTTGCCTTGGTGCCCGTGAGGAGGAAAGCCTTATGGTACGGTCACTCGGAATCATGCTAACAAAGCCGAAACGACTCCCATTACATAGTGAGATTTTGTGTACGAAGATATAAAGAGGCATAGCTCTGTCATGAAAGAACTAAGCTTAATCAAGACATATTTGCGAAAGATACACAGGGGGGCAAAGATGAAAACGCGATGCAAGCAACTTTAGCTATTATCGATGCCACTGTATGATGATGCACTGTGGCCATCAAGCAATCTTTAATACAGACATTATAGGCTTGCATGGAGATATATATAAACAAAAATTCAAATTTTGTTTGAGTCTATGACATGAAATATGAAACCTTTAAGGAAAGCAAAACGAACGACGCAAAGCTGTAAAACCTATAACCCAACCTAACGTCACATTTCCATAAATGTCATGACATGAAAAAATGCAGCCAACAATTGAATGCCATAAACTCTCCGCACAAGACAATTTAACACGAATGTACCCCGAACCTCCTCAATGCGTTTTATCCAAAGCCAGTATTAAATCCCCGGATACGCCTCACATGCAGTGGGCCAGAACAGGCGAAATTATCGAAGGACTTTGCCGACTTGACGGTACGTTAGAACTAAAATGAAACTCCAATAGATATGTAGATATTGACATACTCAGTCATAGTGGTGGGATCTGGGTTTGACACATTCCACAGGGCAATTATGACACCGCACATGTCCACATTCCGGGCAGCTCAAAATTTGCGTGGTCATCCCCGCTGATTCATAGTTGTGCCTAGCATCACGGCACGCACAACAAGACCACACCCACACTTCGGCTTTTGGAGCTGATTGAGCAGGCATTTCGAAGGCAAAAGGTCGGTTGATTCGGGAGAGAAGGGGAAAGGAGGTAATAGTCTAACAAGGCAGATGTGAGGTAATGGCTTTATCTTCAAATGTAGATTTTAGAGGGTTCTGAGGGTTGTATTTATAGAAGAGGTAGAGTGATGATATTATAGAGAAAAAGCCAGGCAGGAGGGATTAACATTTATCTATGATAGAACGATACCTTCACCGAAGCTCTCGGTGTGCCGGGCCATCGAACTCATGTTCAGAATAGTAGGCTTAGCACTTTGAAACCCCAGCAGCTAAGTCACAGAGAATGAACACCTCTCTGATCCGCGGTGAGCTGGAAAGAGATGGGATCCGTTCTACAAGATTTCTCATACGCTTGTCATTATGCGATGAACCAATATATGAGCATCTTGCTATGATGGGGAAGAGTCTTGCTGAAGGCGCTGAATGAGGGCTTCTCGTCTCTACGAAGTTCTCGGTGAGTCTTAGGCCCTTAGTGCACGCTTACCTAGACACTTCGAAGGACATGACGCTTCATGCTCTATAAATCGCTCAGGAGAATATGGCGGGAATAAAAAATGGTGATTAGCAGTCACATCCGAAAAAGAGCTTTCATTTCCTGTCTATAAAATCAGGGTCCGGATAAAACACTCAAATGGAGTGTGTGATTGATCAACAAGGCTGCAGCAGGGGTTGTACCTGCATTAGCTCATATTTCATCTCCGCCCACAGAGCCCGATTTAGGCATGAGGCTCAAAAGCGGGCCATGCTAGCGCACATGTGCTCGCTGTGTGCCTAGGGCGGACTTTTCCATAGGCAGTCTAAATCCGAGCTCGGTGAAAAACGGTTCTCTTTGAAATGTTGAACATCTGCGAATAAGCCCTTTTTTTGCAGAAAAATAAAAAAATGTCAAAAACCAGACAGTGAGGAATTAAAAATTTTGAATTGAGTTAAGAATAACCACCGCCAAAAATGAAGACGAAGTTTTGATGTTGTATAGATGTGAGGATATGATCATTCGCGCTCGATATAATCATCCGTGCAGTGGAGTTATAGTCATTGCTGGTCGAGATCATGGCGCTCTCATACGGAGTAACCGTTGCTTCTATGCCAGGCCTGATTGCAGAAGGGCTGTCCACACAGAGCCTCCACCAGTCGCCATGTACACCCAGAAGTAAAGACCGCCAATTCCTCGGCAATCCAACTGAGAATGTAGCGCCAATCACGACCTTATCGTGGCTGCAAAGCATCTCTTGATACGGATGATGAGTCGAGAATGACGAACGCCTAGTATGTTCAGAACAGAGTGAAGCCAAGTTCAATAAATGAGATTGGGGTCAGAGGACAAGACGATGGAGATGATGTGAGGATAGATGTGGAAGCTTTAAGGTTCAGGTTTCCTTAGAGTTGGATTTCCTTCAAGATCGGAATATTTGTCCCACTCCAATGGACGCGTAAGATAACCCGATGAGGTTCAGGTTATTAGTGCGATTAAAACATAGATTTGGTCCTTCGGTCACGGCCTGTAGTATTCCAGCCCCTCAAGACAGGACGCTCCAGATATAGGTGATATCATTGACGAAGCTTTTGAAGCATAATAAAATGGTAGAAACGAGCCAAACTCAGTCCGTAGCATAGCTTCAAAATACGACAATTCATGGATCTGACATGGGGTAGAGTAGCCACCGATAACTCCAATGGCACAATCAAGTCCAGAACTGTTTGATCGAGCTACATTCTTATTGTTATCAAATCACTAAAAGGAGGCAGGCCCAGTATCGCCAGTAGGAACTATAGGCAGTCAGTGAGGACACAGATGAATTTCCTATCGAGCAGGATGGATGGGCACAAGCAATACTTTATATTCGGTGGTACAGATCATAGGTAACCATAGAAGAGTACAGGCTTCAGTGTAATTTGGAAGATTCAAGATCTTCTTGTGCTGGAAACAAAGTCGCAGTGGATTCTCGAGATGGTTGAAGAAAATGGGGCAGCCCACTGTCTAATACACGCGATAACACTCGGCCATGAATTCAATTTACGTACTTCAACCGAGACACAAATTGCCAATGGTGTGTCGGAGGCGACAACTGACGCATAGAATGTTCTGATGAACTGCTTGCCTCGATTCTGTTCGAAGCATCCTCAGATTTCAAGAGCCTCAGATCTTCTCATGACCATTATATAAGGAATGGAAATCGTTTGCGGTTCAACTCTACTGCGCAGCCTCGGCGATAAAAAGACCTCTATCGATAACCTTATAAGAGCAACGGGAAAGTTGGCTTTGGAGCGTCAAACGTAGGATTCAGTCGACTAAGAGGCTTTGTGTGCAGATATCGATAGATGTACGTAGAGATTTTAGAAATACAACTTCATGTACTATTGTTCACGTGTTCTCGGGTCGAATTAAGGTTAGTGAAAATAAGGTTACCAGTTTAATTAAATCGCTTTAAATACACAGTGGATCAATCTAATATCCATCCGTTCAAAAGCGACAACCTGCAATCTCTCAATGTTGGAAATCAGAATCTTGGAAACATTTATTTGAATCATCAATCATCAATCATCAATTCTCAATTCTCATTCCTCAATCTTCAACCCTCAATCCTGTAATTTGAAGATCCATAAACACATTACATGATCCAAAATTATCTCCACTTTTCTGTACTCTGTACCTTACCATGAAAGAGATGTTTGCTTACTCAATATCAATAAGACCTACGATACCTTCGCTGATATACATACTCAAATACTTGTTGTAATGAATCGTTATTGCAGGTTCAGACATAGCTCTTCCCATTGGCACTCATGCCAACGACTGTTTAGTCATGTTGCACAGCGATATCGAACGCAATAGGCGTGCCGCGAATATATGGACTGCGCGGTTCATACCTTTCGTACTCGCCGGCGTGGTTGGATATTCAACATATGTCGTAGTCGCCATTCTTTGTGGTAAGGAACAGAAAACTGCGATCTCGACTCATATCACGGCTTGCTAACATGTCGCTGTTCAGTGAATTACCTTTTGGTCGAACAGAAAAATACGAAAGCCGCAGTGCCTATACTTGTTATTCATTTTTTGTTGTTCATCCTCATGGGCTCGTCTTTTTTCCGAGTGGTGTATATGACGACCTTCGATCCTCCCTACGCGCCATTGGGAGTCGGCGCTGCAAGAAATCAGCCTCGAAAGAAACGAAAAGATGATGATATTGGTGGAGAAGAATACACTTCAGGGAATCTTGATGCGTCTAAAGATGACCCGGATTCTCCTGGTCTCGAATTGTTTTACACAAAAGATGTTTTTTGCGCGGAAAGGGATGGAAAACCTAGATGGTGTTCTGAGTGTTGCATATGGAAATTGGATCGCCAGCATCACTGTAGTGTTGTGGGAAGATGTATATACAAAATGGATCATTACTGCCCGTGGTATGTCCACTGCCATTCTTCCCATCCTTGTGGCTAACGAAGTTTAGGGTCGGAGGTCCTATTGGGGAGAATAATTTCAAGTTTTTCATCCAATTTGTTGGATACGCTGCGTTGTTTTGTATAAATGCCCTTGTAGTGATGGCAATATACATTAATCAGCAGCGCGGCACTCAGGTATGTCCGATTTCCATACATTCTTTTGCCAATACCGTCCGAAGACCCTTGATAGAATTGGCGATTTATCTTCCACACTATTCTTTTCGGCGGCGGTGGAGATAAAAAATGGGGGGTTGCTAACATAGACTGATTTTGTCATCAGGGCATTTCTGTCAACCATCAGTTCATTGCCGTTCTCGCATTGTAAGTCAGTAGTCATCTTGACACAATTGTTGCTGACCATAAGTATACAGAGCTGCCTTCTTTGGCTTATTCACTGGGACGATGTTCAGTACATCCGCGAGACTGGCTGTTGACAACTTGACACAAGTCGAAGACATCAGTAGGTTCGGAAAGATTCATAGACTAGCGATACTAAAGCCCTCGCCTCAAAGATTGGCTGAAATCAGTGTGACGGCCGCCACGACACAGACATATTCCGAGATCACGTATCCCTTGGATATTCCACCTCCCTTAGACGGCACTCAAATAAATCGACCGTACGTGAAGACTATCAGGCACGACCGATTATCCGAACCAATTCCACCCCAGGACGCAAGACGAATGGCCGGCCTTATAGACATCCCTGTCAATGCAGCAATAGATCCAGCGCATGAGAATTTCCATGTCAGAGATTCGCAATCAGAGTCAATAGACGTCATTGTTGATAATTCGTCAAGCACTTTTCCACCATCGCAAAATACCGAAGCATCGACGATTGGCGAGCTCCAACCACATAAAGAAAATTCTGAACGACTGAGTAGAGACCAAAAAGCTGTGCGCACTTTTGCAATACTTGAAATGTCTCCCGGGGATAATCCGTGGGATCTTGGATCTGCTCTATTAAATTGGAAGTCAGTGATGGGAGAACATTTTATTGACTGGTTTCTTCCCATAAAGAGAAGTCCTTGTTGTAATCACGAAAATACAGAAAGTCAATTCTCGATTGGTCCGTCTGTGGATCGCCTTCGAGCGTCAGTCTGTTTCATTCCACCTAATGAGGTACGTCCTGAAAGACGTCGGCGACGAAGTAAGCCGAAGCAACTCGAGGAAGGCCAAGCCAATCTGCCTGGGCGACGTTATAGCCCGAAATATGAAGACATTGGACGAAACACGGATGAAACAGAACTACGGGACCTTCGCTCCCGCAATACTCGACATAAATAGCCTAGATTCATATGCACTTGATAAACTTAAAAGAAGGCCTTGTGGCATGAAGCGAAGATGTGCTTTGATGCCAGCACTTGCTTTATATGGGATCGGCGTTGGATGGATTTCCATACCAGTATATAGAATCACTACCTACATGTAATCATTAATGTAATTTGAGGTTATAAAAGGTATGCGAACACAGGGCGATATCCTCAAGCTTGTTGAGTCTCGAGAGTACTTGACCTATGGCGATACCCCCACCCCAGTTCATTTTCTCCACCATCTATAATCTTGCGCATCGCGATCACATCTGTTCAATGATTGCAAACTCTCATCGTCGACTTCTGCGAAGGTATTACAGTATGCAATTTTTTTTCGCCTTCGCCGGTTTGTTAGTATACTAACAGGTGGTATGAATCAAAAAGCTCGCCTTTCGCATCTGTCACAGACCCTAACACTGATATTGATATATGACTACCTAGCTTAGTCCCATTTTTAAGAAGCTGGATTTCGTACAATGAGAATATGTTTCACGAGACGCAACTAGTCCATGCCCTATCTTGCCTTGTCTGACAACTGAGGACATCGATTGAATGTTGCAGAATCGGTGTAGGTATTCTCGGAAAGTTTGACTCTACTAGCGCAAAATCCTGCTCTATGCCAATATGCCTTCGACCCATGATTTCCGACGGACTTCCAACGAATGCTTTACTCCGGGCACCCGTACGTACGGCGACCAAGATATCAGAGCTTCCAAAGCTTGCAACGGCAGGCCCAAGGGCTCTCAGTAAGACAGTTTTCGGATACTCAAATGGCATGAACTTCGTTAATATTGAGGCCGAATCAAATTCAAAACATGGTACATGGTTCAAGTGCCAGACCTTCCAGCAACTTTTCGTTGGGCTTGGCAATGTTGAGAAATCGTCGAGTTTGACTACCGGACAGGCAGGAACTTGTTAGGAGTTAATATAATATTAATCTAATCCACCATGAAGAGGCAGATGTTCTGATGTATAAAGTTAAAGTTTACGCCTGAGGGTATGGATCGACTACAATCCAGCTACAGCTATAAGAGCGGGCTTCCAGACATAGATCTTCGTGCTGATGTGACGGCAGTGAACATATCGACCCTCGAGCACGATGCTTTCAATTACATAAAAAAACAGGAGATCTTTGGAATATGCAGGATAAAGGAAGGACTGGTTCTTAAGGCCTCTAAGCAGATTGTCTCACACCAACTATCTACAGGACCCCTATAACCAGCTCCAATGGAAAACCCAGCGTCGGTAAAGAACGAAGAGAGGCAGCACTTTTAAAAGGAACTCCTATGTCTGATGAAACAGCACATCTCAAATGAAACTCCATTCTCTGTCGTTGCATCACGCAAGTCGCTTCCCTCCCCATACAACTCTGCATCACATCATTTCTATCAATTAATCATTCCCGACCCAGATTCTTTGGACTAGCATATTCGATGACATAATGCATCTGTTTCCATCTTTTTTGTTAAGGAATAGAACAAGAGGTACAATAGGGGCGCGCGCAATCGGGACATCACCAATCTCACATACTGGAATCAATTTCCCTCGGGCATGGGCATGGGCATTGACAGTATATCCACCATCCGTTCATGCTGGGATCATTTGTTGCTTTGTATGCAAACATTGTGAATCCGAACCATCAGTATGTATTTCAGTGATGGGAGTTGCCTCAAGAGTCAAATACCTTAAGTCTTGATTGTTTCCCTTGTCGGCAAGTTTCACTCTTCTTGGTGAGCAATGAGGAAATATTTTGGCTGGGAGAGGTTGATGTATAGAGATACTGGCTGCGTCTTAATTTTGTCTTCTAGAGTTTGAGAGGTAGTGATATGGATTTAAACCATTTCGAGGAACGAGCGTGGTTGATTACTTCGAAGAATCGCTGCTCCAGAGACCAAGCGAGAATGTTTACCTTTCTGACGCACCCATCGTCGATGTTCCAAAATCTTACTTGGGCATGACCGCCCCTCAAAGCATCCGTCATTTTTAGCGACTAGCCCTGTGATTCCCCCCATTCATTGCTGAAAGGTGGCACAGCGATTGTCAATATAGAGTCTTTTCAGTGGTATGTTGCGGTGATGCATTGGAAGTTTTCAGGTTCGTCATTGAAGAAGCTCTGTCCGAGCAACATCACTCTTCCCAAGCTCCTCTGGGAGCCAATCTATCGGAAGCAGGTATATTCTACTAGCTCGTGTGGCACCAAATACTCCAAGCGTGTGGCTTCGATGAAACGAGACCATTCTCGAAGTTACTTGGAAGCTCATCAAACAATCAAGAGGTGGATAATGGGTATTCGCAATGTCGCAAGAAGTTTGCGTGGTATTTGGGTCGAAAGAAAGGTTTATTAAATGCCAAAGTCCGTTCCTTACACGAATCCATTTGAAGTGATCTGTTGTCTGAAACTTTGTCAATACGCTTGGATATGACACAATAGCCTTGTCCTGACTGCATCATCACGCCGTATCAGGTAGCATTGCTTTGTTCTGCATACCATCCTCTTGGAGCGGCTCTTAAGCTGCAAGTATTTTGAGAGATGAGTTGCATAGATTGTGCAACTATACTGGTTATACTTAACATAAGCACGACAACAACAGGTAGCATTCAAGGTTATCTGCTTTCGAGTAATCTCAATTCACATCACAGCTGCCAGATCCATGCCAGACCTATGATGGCAGGCATAGTAGGTCGCAGGAAATTTAAAATTAACCGATCCCAGGGTGATAAGGATTGTGAAATCACTCATACTAATATGATAGTCATCAGATTGTCCTTTAGTACTCCAAATGAAAGACCCAAATGGAATTTTCAGTTGATTCATCTTCAGTACAACTTTTCCAATACTTCTTCTGTCTATGTCTTAGTTCAAAAAGAGCCTCATTCTGCAAGAAATTCATAGCGCGTTCACGAAACTTACTTCAGCATCCTCAAAACGCTCACATGAATTGCGAGACTGTTTGTGTGATCATCATTACAACTAGTTTAGTCCTCATAAAGATATTGTTATTCTCCAAAAACACCTATCACAGTCCCGAGATCTGGGTTTTGGTCTTTGTCACACAGGCCACCATGCAGCTTCTTCACGTCCCTAGCTCTCTTTCCATAACATTCGTCCTTTCGAAGAACCTCATCAATATTGAAATGCCAACAAGTAGTATTCCGATCGATGTTACATCTTGTTTCCAGTTGACTTCCCTTCCAATCCATCAAGTGCGTCTTCGGTAAGTCCGATATGTACTCTCAAGGTACCTTCCAACCCATCCTGCATGTCATTACTTGGCGCAATGCCATTGACCCTAACTCAAAAGAGCAGAAACTTTAGAAAGAATGCATGAAGATCTCAAATTTAGCGAAGCTCTCCATTGGCCCATCAACTCCTGATCCCCTTGAACTTAATCATTCCCTAATCGCGAAAGCCCTTCAGAACCAGCTGTCAAAAGGAGATTGAGAATACAAACATGGACTTATGCGCTTGACTATCAAGGAAGGTACACCAGCCCATGGTTACATGAGAACTTGTTTATTCACGAATGCTGAGCTGATAATTAGCCTAAATCTTCCTCTTTACCGGATGATGGGTATCCTCTAGTTCTCCCTGCTGACACTGGCCTCGGGTAACCCCCCGAATGCAGTGTAACTTATCAACAAGAAAGAATATACCATTCTCGCTCCACAAACCTCGGAAATTTCAATTATATACGGCCTCAATGTAGATATACTACACAAAACAACAACTAAGGTAGTAAGATTTAGAGCAAAAAGAGCCGAGGGTCTGATAAGATTAGAAACGATATAATTATTCTCAGACTATTAATTAATTGAATGTACAGCCAGCTGAATTGAATTAAACAATTAAAATAAATAAATAAATAAATAAATAAATAAATAAATAAATAAATAAATAAATAAATAAATAAATAAATAAATAAATAAATAAATAAATAAATAAATAAATAAATAAATAAATAAATAAATAAATAAATAAATAAATAAATAAATAAATAAATAAATAAATAAATAAATAAATAAATAAATAAATAAATAAATAAATAAATAAATATAAATATAACCTTATAATAAGATAATTATATAACTACAAATCTTTGAATTTTATAAAATAAGTTTAATATTTTCTTTTTTGATTATTTCGTTTTTCAGTCATTTTTTTATATCAAAAAGTAAATCTTTATAATTTTTTTTTATAATTATAAAATTATTAATAATAATAAAAATGATAATTTTTGATAAAAAACGATAATTTAAAGAAATAATTCAAAAATAAATTATTAAAATTTATTTGATTCTTTCAATACTTAAGTAACAAATATAAATAAATAGTATTTATTTTATAATTAATTATTTATCTTCTAGAAATTCTATTATTATGTAAATTAGATACTGATTTATATTTGTACCGATCAATAATCTGGATTTTAAGCCCATTAAGCTCACCAGGCTTATCCTTTTCCTTTTATTTAATCTTCCCTTTCTTCTGTTTCAAACTTTTATTTCATTCTCCTTCAAACCCTCAAATGCGGATATGGATATCTAATAGCAGCACTCTCGCCTTACAATTTACAAAAAACGCTTCCCACCTCTCCTCCACCATTTTGTACCAAAGTACTCCTTTCCCTAACCCAAGCATTTAATCCTCTCCTCCCATTTTCTACACCCACTCCACTCATCTTCCAACCTCCTACGCTCATCTCGGCGGGACTTTCTCCCCATGTATTAATCCAAGTTATACCTGCTTCTATCTTTCCAATCACTTCATGACATTCGTTTATATTCTTTCCAAAGACACCAGCTGCCAATCCTAACTTTGTGTCGTTGGCGCGACGGATAACTTCTTCTGTGGTAGAATATGTGAGAATGCAGAGGACTGGACCGAAAATTTCTTCTCGAGTGATGAGCATATCATCTGTACAATCTGTGAAGATGGTAGGGCGAACCCAAAAGCCTGATTCGTGGCCGCTGGGAATGTTGGTTGGCTTTTCCGAACCACCGTAAAGGAGTTTTGCTTTATCATTTTCAATTCCATGTTGGATATAGTTGAGGACTTTCTTTTGATGAATTTCTGAAACGAGGGGACCGAAATTACTATTGGCATCCATTGGCTCCAAGGCTCTAATGTATTCCATCTTTTCGAGAAGACGTTTTTCGAATGCTGATTTCATACTTTCGTGTACAAAAACTCTAGTTCCGTTTGTGCAGACTTGTCCGGTGGAATAAAAGTTGGCCATCATAGCTCCATCAACAGCATTTTCAAGGTCGGTATCTGGGAGGATAATGAGAGGACTTTTACCGCCCAACTCCATGGTAACATATTTCATGCCACCAGCTGCTGCAGCTGCCACCTTTTGACCAGTTGAGACCTGACCTGTGAAACTTACTTTCGCAATACCTGGATGGGTGGTCAAATACCCTCCTACTGATCCATCTCCATGTACGATATTGAAAACTCCCGGGGGAAGTCCAGCTTCCGCATACACTTGTGCGAGAATTTGACCATGCAATGGAGTCACTTCAGATGGCTTATAGACCATACAATTTCCAGCTGCTAAGCAAGGCGCTGATTTCCATAATGCGATTTGAATAGGATAGTTCCAAGCTCCAATACCGGCGCATACACCCAAAGCTTCCTTTTTGGTATATATCCATGCATCTGGTCTCAATTGTGTGGTTTCTCCATTCATTCCTCCACTTGCAACTAGGTTCGCAAAGTATTCCAACACATCTGCTCCAGTAATGACATCGACAGCGCTGGTTTCCGAATACGCCTTGCCTGTATCGTGTGTTTCCACCCTGGCTATTTCATCATTCCGTTCGCGAAGTATCTGGACGGCTTTGAGAAGAATTCGGGAGCGGATCATTGGTGGTGTCTGTGACCATGATGGAAATGCTTTTTGTGCCGAAGCTACAGCGGAATCAATATCCGATGGTGATGCCTTTTGCACATTTGCTAGAGGTCTTCCTGTGGCGGGGTTGACTGTGGTAAATGTTTCTTTAGACGTTGCTTGTTGTACCTTGCCATCATAGTAAAGCTGTTGTTCTGCGTATGTAGACATCTTGAAGAAGAGTTTTAATAATCAATATTCTGGCAATTCAATCAATCAATGAACTTCAGACTTCACTCTTTTCACCAATGAAAGGCTTGGGATGATACTATACAATGACGAGAGGTAAAGAGTAAATGGGTCTCGAAGTAAATAATTTCCTAGTGGGGTAAAATGAAAGCGAACAACCCTGGCTGGTGTCTGATTCAGCCTTTTCACACCAATACCAATTGGGAATGGCGTTTGTGTGGAGTGAGTTTGACTAAGTTTGACAAATTTGACAAATTTGATGATGAAAAAAAGATGGAAACTTTCCAGATATGGCGGAATGTCGGACCACAAACTTAAAGAGGATCGATTGTGTAAGAGACTAATAAGAGTACCCGAGCGGAATACTGAATACGGGAAATCAATCGCCTTCTTCTCGGAGAATTGCTGGTGACGTGAGAAGCACATGAAGTGAATGAAGCATGAGGCGATTCTCCGTTGTAACCAGCCACCTTGGACCACCAGACTATGGCGAGAGAAGGAGAGAGATGATGATAGAGAGATATTGACATCGATATCGACAGCGATAAGGATGATAAGAAAGAAGGAGGTACTGTAGTGGGTACATGACTATCATATCATATAGAGTAAAGGAATTTACCTCGAGATGGTTAGATTATAGATAGAATAGGATAGATACGACTGATTGATGAATTCGAAGTTTGTTCAAAGTGAGATGGAACGATAAAACGATAAAACGATAAAACAATCAAGGATGTACTTG